>CM063743.1:7432184-8670882 GCA_032441825.1 Chaetogeoica ovagalla | reverse complement strand
TCGACAGCACCTAACCTAACCTAACTAACCTAACTAACTAACCTAACCTAACTAACCTAACCTAACCTAACCTAACCTAACTAACCTAACCTAACCTAACCTAACTAACCTAACACTAACCCTAACACAACCTAACCTAACTTCTAACCTAACCTAACCTAACCTAACCTAACCTAACCTAACCTAACCTAACCTAACCTAACCTAACTTCTTCTAACCTAACCACAACCTAACCTAACCTAACCTAACTAACCTAACTTCTTCTTCAACCTAACTAACCACAACACAACCTAACCTAACCTAACCTAACACAACTAACCTACTAACCTAACCTAACCTTCCTTCCTAACCTTCTTCTTCTAACCTAACCTAACCTAACCTAACTAACCTAACCTAACCTTCTTCTTCCTAACCCTTCCTAACCTAACCTAACCTAACCTAACCTAACCTAACCTAACCTAACCTAACCTAACCTAACTTAACTAAACAAAGCTAAACTAACCTAACCTAACCTAACTAACCTAACCTAACCTAACACAACTTCTTCTTAACCTAACTAACCTAACCTTCTTCCTAACAACTAACCTAACAACCTAACTTCTTAACTAACCTTCTTCTTCTAACCTAACCTAACCTAACCTAACCTAACCTAACCTAACCTAACCTAACCTAACCTAACCTAACCTAACCTAACCTAACCTAACTAACCTAACCTAACCTAACCTAACCTAACCTAACCTAACCTAACCTAACCTAACCTAACCTAACCTAACCTAACCTAACCTAACCTAACCTAACCTAACCTAACCTAACCTAACCTAACCTAACCTAACCTAACCTAACCTAACCTAACCTAACCTAACCTAACCTAACCTAACCTAACCTAACCTAAACCTAACCTTCGCTGGGAAGTCGGTAACACCTTTCGGCAATTCATCAACTCCCCAGCATCGTTTATTGAATCAAAATATACAAATAGTACAAGTTTCATCAAACATACATGTTACAATAATATGGGGCCTCTATGTCCCCTGCTTTGACCTATTGGCCAATGACTTAACTAGTTTGAATTTCTTTAGCCTTCGTTACCGATTACCGTATTCGGTCCGCCGCGTCTTGCAGTCGCGTCCCTGTCTACCGTCGCTGGTATGGCTAGTGGCAGTCGACATCCCGGTGCCCTTCCAGTCCGGTCGGTGATTCAGTGGACGGTCCCGCCACGACCTCTGCTTTATGATCGATGTTGCCCTTGCATTCAACCGCGTAGTGACCCTGCTTACGGCAACGGAAGCGGTGGTGCTTTTCTCAAGTAATTTGACTTTGCACCTGGTCCATCCAAGCACTAACTGTACGGGCCCAGTGAAGCTTTAAAGCCGCTGCATGCGGGACGTCGATCCGGGCGACAACGTCTCCGCGTCCACCGGTGTTCTTGCGTAAAGCAATTGTCGAGGAACCTTCCCGCAAGTAGTCCTCGCGGGTGAGACCCGCACCGCATAGTCCGTCTTCTACATCCTGGGAGTGCACCACTCAGGCACCCCACTAGGAGGACTGGTGTGCGCCTTGCGATTCTAACCCTCGCTCTGCCATCTATGGATGTCCGCAACTCTTCTGCGAGCTTGGTCGCTGTTGCAGAATCGTTCACCACCAGAATGATACCGCTCGACCTTCTGGTGTTCGTGACCTGTATTCCGCAAGCTTTCAGATCGACCTCTTTTGTGACCTTTTGCATCACCGACAGAAGCGAGGCCCCTTCCCCTGTCGGGCGGTCAATGACCACTGCCGAAGTACGGGGTATCCTTTTCTGGACCAAGGCAGCTTTCCTATTCGCAGGCGGGGGTCCACTCTTTACTGTTGGGCCTTGAACCGCGGCGCTCGCTTTCGACTGCTTCAGCTTACTTCCCCTCTTAACAACTTCGACCCACGGTGTTCTTCCACAAGGATCTGAAGATGTCCCGGGCCCTGTGTCGGGTGGTTCGTTGATTAGGATTTCGACCCCATTTTCCCAATTGTCGCCTCCAGCTTCATGTAAAATTGGCAGTGGACCATGGTTATTTGACTCCACCCGTAATCCAGAGATTGCGGAAGTTCAACCCTCAGATTATCGATCGCACTCATCCAAGGCTCAGCACTCGGTATCAGCTCGACAGGGCTTCTACTGCAGCTTTGAGGTCTCTCTTGGTTTCTACCAGGAGGCCAAGAAGGGCATACTATTAATGCCTTCTCTCACCCCTCCGTTTTGACCTCCTGGATACCTCCTTCAGCACTTCCAACTCGCTCTTCATTTCCTTCAGAAGAGATGTCTCTCTACTTTCCAGCTTCGAGATAAGATGGATGGTCTTGTTTCTTCGACACTTGCCGTACCAGTGCACAAGCAGCCTCTATGCCGACAGTGACCGCCTGAGTTGCACTTGCCCCTGCAATCTTATGCCATTCTCATAACTATAACCGATCTCCTTTGAGCCAGCTCCAGTAGTGGGAGCGTCTATTTCAACGCCGGGATGTGCCTGGTTACCACATCCCCACGGTAGCTAGACCAACTCCGATATTGGCGTCGAATGCCTGTGCCATCACATTCGACCTTGGCGCTTTGAGCGATTTCGACTTTTGGGGCGCGCGCCCAAACCGCCGGTTCAGAACGTCGATCCCTCCCAGTAGGAGGCGTCCGTTGATGTCGTCTTCTTTTCTTCCATGGCTGGTTTAAGGGTATCCTTCCTGCGTTTTTACCCTGCCGCCAGGTTTTATCGATTTTCCTTCCCCTAGGACGGTTGCCACCCAAGGCTAAAGGCCCGCCCTACCCTTGGAACTGCTTAGTCAGGTTGCTCGCCACGGCTTAGTCCTGTCCAACATGGGAGACCCTGGTTGGCATAGCACTAATCCCCGACGAACAACCGTTCAAGCCCCCTCACCACGACAAGGTGAGTTCCACGAGGGGGAACCTAACCTAACCTAACCTAACCTAACCTAACCTAACCTAACCTAACCTAACCTAACCTAACCTAACCTAACCTAACCTAACCTAACCTAACCTAACCTAACCTAACCTAACCTAACCTAACCTAACCTAACCTAACCTAACCTAACCTAACCTAACCTAACCTAACCTAACCTAACCTTTTTTTTTTTTTTTTTTTTTTTTTAACGGTATCGCAACTAGGGGAGGTGCTGTGTTAACATTGCTTCTCCCCTAGCTACATCGTTTATTTGCAAACTTAAAAAACAAAATTACAATATATATATAAGGGTACAAATCTTCCACCTGTTGCAAGAACTACCATACTTATCAAAAATTAAAATTAACAACTATACATAATATATACAAATACAAAATTTGGGGGCACTAACCACCCAGTTGCTCGGCTATTCGGCCTACATTATTAAGCTTAGCTAATATGTACATTCTTGTCCGCCGTAGTCTCCTGGTCTTTCTAGAATCCTCGGTGTGCCCGCCTCGGCCTTGGCCCCTCAGGTCCCTCTCTTGCTCGCTCAGCATTCTCCTTCGCTTGCATGACGGCCCTCGCGAACTGCTTCACTGCTTCCCATTTGGCAGGGCAGGAGAGCATGACTGGAATAAGATTTCCCACGTCAAGTTGCACTCCTACGGTACACTCTAGTCTTCCTCGCTCCTCCGTCCAGGCCGGACACTCGAATAGCGTGTGCTCTGCACTGTCGATTGGCTCTGGGCAGTGATGACATTCGCTGGTGCTTTCCTTGCCGATCTTATTCAGGTACTGTCCGAAACATCCATGGCCGGACAATAGCTGGGTCGTGTGAAAGTCCAGTTCCCCATGTTTTCAGGCACCACCGTCTATGTCGGAATTAGTTTTCTCGTCAAGCCCCGGTGGTGCCTCTCTAACTCGCTTCTTCCAGCGCTTCATCGTCTTGTCACGAGGGGGAGGATCGCTACGCACCCCGGACCTTCTTTCGTTGAATACATTATCTCGCTCCCTCGCTAGAAGATCGATAGGAGGCGTAGCGGCCAGAATATTCGTCGCTATCTCGGACACAGAGCGGTAGGCGCAGATGCTTCTCAGAAGCGCCTTCCGCTGCACCCTGTTAATGCGAGCTGCGTTTCCAGGAACGTACTTCATTATGTGCGCCCAGGAAGGCGCGCCGTAGAGCGGACTGCGTCACCGATAGTAACAGCTTCCGTCTGCACTGTTTTGGGCCACCCATGTTCGGCATTAGCCGTCCTAAGTCGCTGGAGATTCTCTCGCGGCAACTGACGTGATATGTGCCTTAACAGCAGTCTCTACTACCATTCCAGGTACATCATATTTCCCTTTGTCTCCAGAGCTTGCCCGTTTATTCGTAGCTTCGGTTCCGTGAACTTGCTTGGTAAACATTACGGCTTCGGTCTTGTTGGCCGCAAGCTCGAGCCCAAGGCTCCCGATCTCTCTTGAAACTCGGTCGAGCGTCTCGTTCGTTCTTTGCTTTCGAGGTCCGACACTGATTTCCTGACACTATGACAAGCGTATCGTCAGCGAATCCGATAAGCCGAACCGCAGGCAGCTGCAATCGGAGAACCCGGTCATACAAGGTTCCACAGCCAGGACCAGCGACCGAGCCCAGAACCCCGCATGACACCTGGATCTCGACGTTCTGGTTTGCAGCCGAGGTTTCTGCCGTTCTGCCAGAGAAGTAGTCCTGGAACACCCTCAACAGGTACGACGGTACCCCCTGTTAAGAGCATCCATGATCTCGTTCCATCCGATGGAGTTGAAAGCATTCTTGATATCAAGACTGACCGCGACACAGAACTGTTCCGAAGGGTAGTTGATCGCCGCTAACACTTTGGACTTCAGCGAACGGACTGCATCATCCGTGGAGTGCTTCCTAAAACCAAATTGGTTGGTGGAGACCACCTTCAGTTCAACGTGCTCCTCTAGCCTAGCCACCCGCCTTGACTCTAGAACTTTGCCCAGAACGCTCAGAAGACAAAGGGGCCTGTAGGAGGATGGATGCCCTTCTGGTTTATTGCCCTTCCTGATCAGCACGCCTCGAGCCCTCGTCCCGGCTGTCGGGATCGCACCCTCCTTGATGCACTGGTTGAACAGTCCCAACAGCATCGACGGGCAGATTTGATGGACGCACTTAATGATCTTGCCCGTTATGTTGTCTGGGCCGGGCGGTGTTCTTACGCTGGCTCTGTGTACCGCTCTGTCCACCTCGATGCTGAAGGGTGCTTCCTCGATGGCCAGAGGATGTGTATCCATGGGCTGCAAGGAAAAGCGATTCCAGCACCGATCCATCCTACTAGTTGCCGAGGACCTCGAAGCTTCCTGGTAACCAGCTTGTAAGGTTTCCCCACGGATCGTTGTCGACCAGCTATAAGTTCCCTCCAGCAAGCTTCTTTGCTTCGAGCGATGGAAGACTTTAAGCATTTCTGGCCTCCTTGCGCTCTGGCTGCAGCGGATGCGGCCTCCTCTTCGCGAGTAACGTCTATCGCGACCCGCCGCTGCTTCCCTGGACAGCCGTCGGTAGAGCTTTGAACTGCACCTCGCCTTCGCACGCTTGGCCCTAATGCTCGCGTCGCTTCGCTGCAATTTCGGCATTCCACCGGTCGGGGGTTCCCTGGTGGGCTAGGAACGATGCGCTTGAGAGCGAAATCGCAGGCCGTGGTTATCGCTTCATGTACTGCTCGCGCCCTCTGGTTCACATTAGCCGACGCGGACAGAAGGGCGGGATCACCTATCCACTGCGCTATGAGAAGCCCGACTTCCATATGTTGCACATTAATTCCATCGGTCCTCCATCCCTGGGTGCTTCCATACGTAGGGACGCTCGTACCACGCTGTCCCGCAAACTAAAGGTGATGTATTGATGATCGGACATGTTCTCAATATCATCACGCACGCGCCATCCATGGACCCGTCGGACAATGGACTCGGATACTGCAGTGAGGTCGACGATTGAGCCTCTGCCCCTGCCCACAAAAGTTGGCTTTGACCCCTCGTTCAAAACCTGCAACCCAAGCGAGTCGAACAGACAACTCAGGTCTTCCCCGCGCGAATCCTGATACCAGTCCCCCCATGCAGCTGACCGCGCGTTAAGATCCCCAGCAATCAACACCGGAACTCCGGGTTCGATAGATCTTACAGCATCCTCGAGCCTTTGGAGAAAGTTGGCAAATTCGGGTAGAGTCTTGTTAGGAGATGCATAGCAGCTAAACATCTGGACACCGTTGAGGCGGGCAGACACGAATTCGGGGTCCCTGAGGACGCACGCTGCTGCAATTCCATCACCCGCTATCCAGATGGCCGCTCTTCTGGAACCGGATGAGGCTATCCACGAGCTGGAGTCTTGGAATAGCATAGGATCACTCACCAAAGCCACCTCCACTCCTTGCTCCGCCACGAACTGGAGCATGTCCTGCGCCTCCTGCAGTGGTTCTGGTTTGTCTGCACGAAACTAATCATGGTGTATTAGTTCCGTAGCAGCTACCGTGCCGCCATCCTTACTGAGTGGACTCTCATCCTTCCTCTTTTACCTGGCAATCCTTTGCCAGGTGCCCAACTTGCAGCGGAAACACCTTGCGCCCTTCAGGTACTGCATCTGGCTGCAAAATGCCCAGCTTGCTGGCACCTGTAACACCTAGGGCTTTTCGCTCCAGTAATTTCACCTGCAGCGGGACCAACCAACCTTGATTGCTTGGATCGCTGCCAGTCTCGCCGCCGCGGCCATAGGGACATCGAGACGAGCCACTCTGCCGCCGCCCGGGTTATCCCTGACGGCGACTGCTACCCCTGCAATATCTTCGTCGGCCATGGTGATGTCACGCGACACTTCTTCGTGAGTCATCCACTCCGGTATGCCTAGGATTAGAACCGGAGTCCTACGGGAAGGCCTGGACACCTTTGCATCTTCTCCTATAACCTAACCTAACCTAACCTAACCTAACCTAACCTAACCTAACCTAACCTAACCTAACCTAACCTAACCTAACCTAACCTAACCTAACCTAACCTAACCTAACCCTAACCTAACCTAACCTAACCTAACCTAACCTAACCTAACCTAACCTAACCTAACCTAACCTAACCTAACCTAACCTAACCTAACCTAACCTAACCTAACCTAACCTAACCTAACCTAACCTAACCTAACCTAACCTAACCTAACCTAACCTAACCTAACCCCTAACCTAACCTAACCTAACCTAACCTAACCTAACCTAACCTAACCTAACCTAACCTAACCTAACCTAACCTAACCTAACCTAACCTAACCTAACCTAACCTAACCTAACCTAACCTAACCTAACCTAACCTAACCTAACCTACCCTAACCTAACCTTTGTTTTTTTTTTTTTTCCTACGGTATCGCGGCTAGGAGGAACCGCCGTTAGGCATTACTTCCTAGCCGCATCGTTATTAATATATACAAAACACAATCTTCACATTATTATATACAAAAATATATACAATACGTGGGGCCTCTAACCCCCTGGTTTTGGCCATTCAGGAAGTAAACTTAACTAGTAAGCATAGGATCTTCGGCCGCCTCCTGTACCGGCGGGCCCTGCTCCTCTTCCTCTTGACAGTCTTTGGCCACGTGCCCGCCATGTTACACCATAACAACGTTTTGGCTTCTCCGGGAAGTACACTTTGCCGATATGACCCCGTCTCTTGGCATCGATAGCACCTTGCTGTCCTCTTCTCCAGCAGTTTTATCCTGCATTTCGTCCATCCCACCTGGACCACACGGGACTGCGCCATCCTTGGCCGCAGCCCATCGGTATCGAGGCGGGCCACCCTGCCACCGCCAAGGTTGTCCCTGACGGCGACCTTGGTTCCCACGATATCGGTCGGACTTGATGATCTCCCCGAGAAACCTCCTCGGAGACATCCATGCCGGATATCCAGTATAAGAACCGGGGTCCTGCGGGTGGGCCTCGACACCTTGGCGTCTCGCCGATGACTGCGGCAATGCAGCCAACTTGTCCGCCTCCTCCGGCCTGCTCTAAGACGATAGCGCCGGCCTTGAGACACGCGTGTTGACGACCTCCGCCAGCTCCTTAAGGTCGACTTTGGTCACGTTCTTCATGACCTCCACGAACGTCTTCCCTTCCCTGGGCTTGTCGATCGTCACCGCCTCCGTGGCCGGCGTTCTCCTCTTCACCAGCGCCGCTGCACTCGGGGTGACCCGCCTCCTGGTTCAGAGGAACCTTAGCCGCTCCTCTTTTTCTTGCGGCCAACAGTGGTCCTCCGAAGAGTCGGTGTGAACAGTCGTGGTCCGCGTCTCGACTGCTGGGGCGGGCTCCGTCAACAGGAGTGGTGCCCGCATCCGTAACTCGTCTTTGACGACGATTTTCTTCATCGGCCCGGACACCACGCCCTGCCGCTTTTGCTCTCGGCTCCGAGTGTCCGCCTTATTGGCACTCGGGGAGATGGTCCCTCCATGTCGACTTGGGACCACCAGCACGGCGTGTCTGTCGACGCGTCGCAGGTCTCCGCACGGACGTGCGGGACGCACAACTCCTCTTCCGGCAGCTCTCTTCTGAGATGGAGGAGTTCCCCCTGCTCGTGATCACCAGGGCCAAACTGTCGTAGATCTCCGAGCGCCACTCTGAGCAAGGGTTCTCGTCGCCATCCATCTCTCTCGGCCTCGAACGCCAAATTCTCGTAGGCCCTCCAAACATTTCAGGCCTTCACCATCTCCGCATCCTCGTCCGCTTGGGCCTTGGTGAGTGGAGACGCCGCCTTTCTCTTCGCGCCACCGGTAGGTAACGTAAACGCTCGGCGATCTCGGCGAGTCCTGGCCGACGACGCACGTGGCTTCGAGCAGGCCATTAGCGCCGCCATGACCTTTGAACGAGGTAGATCCTCGAAGACCGACGCTCCTGCTTCCTCGCAGTAATGTCAGCAGCCGTGAGGCTGCCGGTGTTGCGGTGCACCCCCAACAGTAGTGTTAGTGGCAATTTTACAATTGCCACCCCTGCCTGCTTCCCCACCGCCAGGGCTTGGTTCTTGCGGTCGCTGGATGACGACCCCGGGCAGACCGCTTGCTCTCTGCCCGTTGCCGGCACCTGGGGGTCCGAATCCCCTGGTGCGGTAACAACAACTCCTTTTCTTGCGTCCATGTTCAGTTTTTTGACGGGTACTCTCCCGTGCATTTTACCCTACTGCCAGGGGGTTTTTTATCGGGGTTTTCCTTCCCCTAGGACGGCTGCCAACCAAGGCTGAAGAGCCCGCCCTACCCTTGGAACTGCTTAGTCGGGTTGCCCGCCGCGGCTCAGTCCTGTCCAACATGGGAGACCCTGGTTGGCATAGCACTGATCCCCGACGAACAACCGTTCAAGCCCCCTCACCACGACAAGGTGAGTTCCACGAGGGGGAACCTAACCTAACCTAACCTTCCTAACCTAACCTAACCTAACCTAACCTAACCTAACCTAACCTAACCTAACCTAACCTAACCTAACCTAACCCTAACTAACCTAACCTAACCTAACCTAACCTAACCTAACCTAACCTAACCTAACCTAACCTAACCTAACCTAACCTAACCTAACTAACTTCTTCTTAACCTAACCTAACTTTTTAACTTTTTTTTTTCTTTGAAATCGCGGCCAGGAGGAACCGCCGTTAGGCATTACTTCCTCCTGGCCGCATCGTTATTAAAAAAAACCAACAATTATTACATAAAAGGCAAAACACAATACTTTCTTCGGCGGCATAGCTACGGGTACAAAACCACACGTAGCTATGCCGCGAAGGGGTACCTTAGTACCATACAACAAAGGCCTCCTTCCTTCGGCAGTTTCTTGGTGGGCTGCACGCGGGGACCCAATCCTCCCAACAGCCTTCTCGTCTTCCAACTGCTTGGCCGGTCTCTCATCCTTCTTTCGACCGGGAGGCGCGATCAACCATCGTCGGCCACCTTGCCTAGGGTCACGCCTCGACCCCCGGGACGTCGTTGTTTGTTGACCGGCCAGCTGCATCGTCTCCCGGTCCCGTTCTTCTCCTGTTCTTGGCGGCCAGCCACACTGTTCCTGGATTGACCCGACGTCCGAGAGGGCCTTCCGGGAACTGCACATGCCCCGATCCGCCGGGCCTTCTCCGTACTGGGTGTGACTGGACCGCCGCCGTCTTCGTCACCGGCCAGCCAATTAAGGCAAGCCGGTGACACCATGATCCACGACCAGCTTCACCGAACTCTAGGTCGTCCCGACGCCCGAATAGATGTGGTCCCCTCCTCAGCATACGCTTCGGATAGGGACCAACACCTACCCAGACCGCCAGGACTCCCAATCTCGGATGTGGCTGGTCCGCTGCGCCTAACCTAACCTAACCTAACCTAACCTAACCTAACCTAACCTAACCTAACCTAACCTAACCTAACCTAACCTAACCTAACCTAACCTAACCTAACCTAACCTAACCTAACCTAACCTAACCTAACCTAACCTAACCTTTGTTTTTCCGTACGGTATCGCGGCTGGGAGGAACCGCCGTTAGGCATTCTCCCTAGCCGCATCGTTATTAATATATACATACATTAAAAACACAATCTTTCATACAGTATATTTACAATACGTGGGGGGCCTCTAACCCCCCTGATTTTTGGCCAGTCGGCCTACAGGAAGTGTACTTAACTAGGTAAGCATATCTTCGGCCGCCTCCTGTGCCGGCGGGCCCTGCTCGGCCTTCGTCTTCGAGGCAATCCTTGGCTACGTGCCCCTAAATTACATCCATAACACCTCTTGGGTCTCTCGGCCGTACACTTGGCTGCCACATGTCCAGTGCCCTGACATCGGTAACATCTTGCCTCCTTCTTCTCCAGCAACGATTCTGCATCTTGTCCATCCGACCTGTACCACTCGGGACTGCGCCATCCTTGGCCGCAGCCATCGGTATGTCGAGGCGCCACCTGCCACCGCCAAGGTTGTCCCTGACGGCGACCTTGGTTCCCACGATATCGGGTCGGACTTGATGATCTCCCGAGAAACCTCCTCGGGAGACATCCATGCCGGGATATCCAGTATAAGAACCGGGGTCCTGCGTGGGCCTCGACCTTGGCGTCCTCGCCGATGACTGCGGCAATGCTGGCAGCCAACTTGTCCGCCTCCTCCTTGGCGCTCTAAGACGATAGCGCCGGCCTTGGAGACACGCGTGTTGACGACCTCCTCCCAGCTCCAGGTCGACTTTGGAGGTCACGTTCTTCATGACCTCCACGAACGTCTTCCCTTCCTGGGCTTGTCGATCGTCACCGCCTCCGTGGCCGGCGTTCTCCTCTTCACCAGCGCCGCTGCACTCGGTGACCCGCCTCCTTGGTTCAGAGGAACCTTCGCCGCTCCCCTCTTTCCTGTGGCCAACGGTGGTCCACTCCGAAGAGTCGGTGTGAACCGTCGTGGTCCGCGTCGACTGCTGGGCGGGGCTCCATCAACAGGAGTGGTGCCCGCATCCGTAACTCGTCTTTGACGACGATTTCTTCGTCGGCCCGGGCACAACGCCCTTGCCGCTTTTGCTCGGCTCCGAGTGTCCCGCCTTGGCACTCGGGAGATGGTCCCTCCATGTCGACTTGGGACCACCAGCACGGCGTGTCTGTTGACGCGTCGCAGGTCTCCGCACGGACGTGCGGGACGCTCATCTTCCGGCTTGGCTCTCTTCTGAGATGGAGCGGGTTCCCCCTCGTGATCACCTGGGCCAAACTGTCCGTAGATCTCCGAGTGCCACTATGAGTAAGTTCTCATCGCCATCCATCTCGCTCTCAACCTCGAACCAAATTCTCGTAGGCCTTCCAAACCTTTCGGAAGGCCTCCGCCATCTCCACGTCCTCGTCCGCTTGGCCCTTGGAAGGTGAAGACCCCTTTCGTTTCGCCCCACCGGTTGGGGTGGCGTAGACGCTTAGCTCGGCGCGTTCTGGCCAACTGACGCACGTGGCTTCGAGCATGCCATTAGCGCCGCCATGACCTTGGAACGAGGTAGATCCTCGAAGACCGACGCTCCTGCTTCCTCGCAGTAATGTCAGCAGCCGTGAGGCTGCCGGTGTGCCTGGTGCACATCCACCAACAGTAGTGTTAGTGGCAATTTGCAATTGCCACCCCTGCCTGCTTCCCCACCGCCAGGGCTTTGTTCTTGCGGTCGCTGGATGACGACCCCGGGCAGACCGCTTGCTCTCTGCCCGTTGCCGGCACCTGGGGTCCGAATCCTGGTGCGGTAACAACAACTCCTTTCTTGCGTCCATGTTCAGTTTTTTTGGGTACTCTCCCGTGCATTTTACCCTACTGCCAGGGGTTTTTATCGGGGTTTTCCTTCCCCTCGGACGGTTGCCACCCAAGGCTAAAGAGCCCGTCCTACCCTTGGAACTGCTTAGTCGGGTTGCCTGCCGCGGCTCAGTCCTGTCCAACATGGGAGACCCTGGTTGGCATAGCACTGATCCCCGACGAACAACCGTTCAAGCCCCCTCACCACGTCAAGGTGAGTTCCATGAGGGGGACCTAACCTAACCTAACCTAACCTAACCTAACCTAACCTAACCTAACCTAACCTAACCTAACCTAACCTAACCTAACCTAACCTAACCTAACCTAACCTAACCTAACCTAACCTAACCTAACCTAACCTAACCTAACCTAACCTAACCTAACCTAACCTAACCTAACCTAACCTAACCTAACCTAACCTAACCTAACCTAACCTAACCTAACCTAACCTAACCTAACCTAACCTAACCTAACCACCTAACCTAACCTAACCTAACCTAACCTAACCTAACCTAAAACCTAACCTAACCTAACCTAACCTAACCTAACCTAACCTAACCTAACCTAACTAACTAACCTTCTTCTTCTTCTTCTTAACCTAACCTAACCTTCCCCTCAACCCTAACCTAACTAACTAACCTAACCTAACTAACCTAACTAACCTAATCAACTAACTAACCTAACTAACCTTCTTCCTAACCTAACCTAACCTAACCCTAACCTAACCTAACCTAACCTAACCTAACCTACCCTCACCTAACCTAAACTAACCTAACCTAACCTAACCTAACCCCTAACCTAACCTAACCTAACCTAACCTAACCTAACCTAACCTAACCTAACCTAACCTAACCTAACCTAACCTAACCTAACCTAACCTAACCTAACCTAACCTAACCTTTTTTTTTTTTTTTTTCCGCTTCGAAAATCGCGGCCAGGGAACCGCCGTTAGGCATTACTTCCTCCCTGGCCGCATCGTTTATTGTGAAACCAAGTTTTACATAAAATATGGGGAAAACTGGAAAACACAATACATTCTTCTGCGGCATAGTTACGAGTACATAAGCACCCGCAACTATGCCGCGGGGGGGGGGCGGTACCAAGTACCTCACACCAAAACAGGGGGCCTCCAACCCCCTCGTTTTCGGCCTTCGGCCCACATTTTACTAGCTTAACTAAATAAAAAGTGGGCTGTTAACCTAACCTAACCTAACCTAACCTAACCTAACCTAACCTAACCTAACCTTTATTTTTTTTTTCCGTGTTTGAATCGACGGCGACAGGGAACCGCTTTCGCATTACTTCCTGTCGCCGCCATCGTTTATTTAATAAAAATACATCGCCTACACCAATCGCACATTAATATTAAGAAAATAAATTAAAATGATTGTGCTACAACATTGGCCTCTAACCCCCTGATTCCCTTCGGCCAACATCGAGTGCTCTTAACTAAGTTTTATCTCTTCATTCTTTCGCTCCGTTGTCGTTGTTTCCTCTCCGTTGTGTGTCTTCGTTCTTCGCGGCGACCAGGGACTAACGCCGTCCCATCATAGGCCACCTGCCTAGGGACGACGCTTCGTCCCTGGTGCGCCGCCGTCTCTCGATGTTGGCCTTCTTCCTTCCTTCCGTCTGTCTTCTCCGACCTCCTTCCGCCTTCGTCGCTCTCCGCCTTGTCTCCTTCGTGCTTCCTTCCTTCTGTCCGCTACGTTGATCTTCGCGGCGACCGGGAGGAAGTATCGTCCCATCCTGGACCGCCTGTCTAGGAACGACACTTCGTCCCCGGTCCGCCGCTATTCATCGTCCTCGTGTCTTCTCCGGTCTTCTCAGCGACCGGGAGGAGACGACGTCCCATCCTGGGCCACCTGCCTAACGCCGCATCCTCCCGGTGCACCTCGATTCTTCCTCCCGTTACTGCTCCTCCGGTCTTCTGGGCGACCGGGAGGCGACGTCCATCCTGGGCCGCCTGGGCCGCTTCCTCACCGGTACACCGCATCCTCCTTCCTCTTCCTGCTGGGCAATTCGATTGGGGTCCTCCCGGCGGCCGGAAACGGAGTGCTCCTCCGGCCGTCACACCAGAAATGAACGACCTCGCCCCGGGGAAGTGGTCCCATTCGGTGCACTCCGAAATGAACGACATATCACCGGGGACGAAGTAGTCCAATTCTGGGCGACCAACCGGAAATGGTCGACCTCGCCCCTGCACACCGGGATTTCCCGTCCGCGTTCGGCTGTTGTTCTGCCTCCCGGACCCGGCAATGCTGTTCCTTTTCATTCAGGACCAGCCAGACAGTTCGGGGTTAAACGGCGACCGGTGGTGACGCTTCGCCTGGTGGGCTGGGGCCAGGCACTCGCCCTTGGCCGGTCGCGGCGACTCCCTACTAGTGGGCTGGTCCACTGCCATCGTCCCGCACCAGCCACGCTCCCGACGACAGTGGAGGCGTCGGAGCTGGTCGTATGGCAAACCTCAGAACCGCACCCCTAATGGCCGCCGTGACGCAGTAGCTGGTGCGCTGACCTCCGTCGTTCCGGGATCCAGACCGCCGCCCCGACTCCAACCAGTTAAGGTCAGAGCCGGGATTTGGGACCAGTAAGACCTAATTAAGGCCGCAAGCTCCCCACCACGTCAAGGTGGGTCCCGTCGGGGGAGAACCTAACCTAACCTAACCTAACCTAACCTAACCTAACCTAACCTAACCTAACCTAACCTAACCTAACCTAACCTAACCTAACCTAACCTAACCTAACCTAACTAACCTAACCTAACCTAACTAACTTTTCTTCAACCTAACCTAACCTAACTTCCTAACTACCTAACCTAACCTAACCTAACCTAACCTAACTAACTAACCTAACCTAACCTAACCTCTTCTTCAATAACTAACTAACCAACAACCTAACCTAACCTAACTAACTAACCTAACTAACTTCTTCACCTACTACCAACCTAACAACCTAACCTAACCCACCTAACCTAACTAACCTAACCTAACTAACCTAACCTAACCCCTTCCCCCCTTCTTCCTAACTAACTCCCTAACCTAACCTAACCTTCCTTCCCAACTAACCTAACCTAACCTAACCTAACCTAACCTAACTAACCTATTCTAACTACACCTAACCTAACCTAACCTAACCTAACCTAACCTCTAACCTAACCTAACCTTCTTCTTCTTCTTCTAACACCTTCTAACTTCTAACCTGAACCGGACCTGGCAACCGCTGCATTACTTCCGCCAGGCCCCCATCATTTATTGAATAAAATCAAACACAGTATAAACTTAAATCTAAAATAAAAATATTATATATGAATGTTTACAAAATGGCCTCTAACCTCATTTCGCTTTCAGCCCATACTTTATGCTCTTAACTAATTTATTTATTCTTCTTTTGACTATCAATGACTACTGCAATTGCTGTCTCTCTCCTCGTTTCTTTCAATATCTTCCCTTGTCTTCATTATATGTCTTATTGTTTCATCAATCCTATTCCAGTTATATTCAGATTCAAGCATTACTTCAACAATGTTATCGCTCTTATCTTGCCCCAGATCCGTTCTTATTTCTAATCTTTGTTTATGCCACATGTCGCACTCAAAATGGCATGTTGTACTGTGTCAGGGCTGACTCACAGTTGGCATTTATCGTCTTGTCTTCTGCCAAATTTGAGTAGGTATGCGCCAAAGAACCGTGGCCCGTTAGAAATTGCGTCAAGTGGAAGTGAACATTTCATGCTTTCGCTTCACCCATTTTTGAATGTTCGGGATTAGCGCGAACGTCCATCTGCCATTGCTGGATGTGTTCCATAATTCTTGCCACTGCTCCATAAGTCCTATTTTGGTTAAAGTCCTATCTTTACCTTCATGAATTAACCGTCTCTCTTCTGCTAATAGTTTGTGGTAGAGTTGCGCACACACGTCGCTGCATAAGGACAGTGCGATGCGCAGATTACTCGTAGCAATGTTCTCCGATGAACAGTTTCTAATTTCCTCAGTGGACCCATTCCAATAGTTGTAGACCAAAGGTGCTCCGTATAAGCTGGGACTGTACCACATTCCCCAGCAGTTTTCTTTGGATTCTCTTCCTCCTAGGTTGGGCATGATTATTGTCAATTGTTTAATAGTTTTCGCAGCTTTGATGCAGACTGCCTCTGCATGAGGACCAAAGTTGAGTTTTGCGTCTATTGCACTCCAAGATACTTTATGTGTGGTTTTGATTCAATTAGGTGTTCACCACATCTAACACTAATTTTGTTGTAAACTCTCCTGCGTGTAGTACTAAGGCTTCAGTTTTTGAGCTGCTAGCGTAAGGCCGTTATGTTCCATCCACTCGCTTACTGAAATGTAGGCGTTTCTAGTTTGTCCTCTAATTGGTAATCGTCGTCCGCAGTAGCAACCAATGCTACATCAAAGGCTATTATTTCTACGTCCTTAGGCAAAGGCGTTTAAGTAACTCGTCGTATAGTATGTTCCATAAATCGGGTCCGAGCACCGAGCCCTGCGGAACACCTCTTGTTACGTTGACCGTTATAATGTCTTGTGTCGGACACTTATCGTTCTATTTGATAGGTAATTCTTTGTATATCTATCAAATACTCTGCACTGTAATCTTCCCAACGCGGCGATGATGTTCGGCCATGGAGCAGTGTTAAAGGCATTTTGTACGTCGAGTGTCAACATACCTACTACTTTATTATATCTAGCGTAGCTGCGTTCAGAGGCGCTTACAATTGTTTTAAGTCTACCCAGCATCGCAGGTGGACCTCCATTTCTGAAACCATATTGATTTTCCTGCATCGAGCCATTGCTAGTAAGATGTTCCCTAAGCCTTTGTACGAGTAGTTTCTCAAAAGTTTGCCTACCGAGTCTATCATACAGAGCGGCCTATAGGCCGTCGGATCGTTGTTTGTTTACCCGGCTTCGGAATCAGTACCAAGTCTGCGCTCTTCCAGATTGCTGGGTAGTGTGCCTCGCGGACGCATTTATCGAATGTCTTCAGAAAACGTTGTGGATCAGCAATCACCGCCCTCTTGACTAGCTCGTTCAGGATCCCATCTGGCCCCGGACTTGCCGTTAGGTAAATTTCTCGCAGCTTCAAGTAGTTCCTCAATGGTGAATCCGTTTGGGACATCCTTTGTGCTAACTGTTCGTCCAACACCATTAATGTCAGCCATGGGTCCGTCAGGGAATAGAGTTTTAAGTATTATCTCAATTCTTCCAGAATTATAAAAATCAGCTGGAATTCTGTACTTTGCAAGTTTCTTAATCACTGTTCGATATGGTCTACCCCAGGGATCACGGTCCACCTCTGCAAAGCTTAGCCCAGTATCTACGCTTAGAAACGTTTATGGCGATTATCAGGAGTTTTCTGCTGGCTCTGTAGGCTGCAGATTCGTTAGCACCTCGGATTCTGATGTTTTCTCCTTTTCCGTTGATATTTCCTTCGATTGGCCATACACGTGCGTCTAAGTTCAGCTATCTCGGTATTCCACCAGTAGACTGGTTGCCTTTGCTGTTGGCATGAACTCTGGGCATGCATACGTCCGCTCTAGTCAACCACTCCGTAAGTTGCCTGGCATCGTTTTGGGCGTTACTATCTTCGTAGTCTTTATAGATGTTTCAAAGAAGTCCTGTAGCTTTTGTTTGTTTATTTGTTTATATGACCATCTCTTCCTTGCTGGTGTAGTCGCCTGAGTTTGTTTTGTACCTATGCTGTATGTTATGTATTTATGTAAGCTGAGCGACTCTTCATTTAAAACACACCATCCAGCGACCGATGAAATTATATCTATTGATGCAAGCGTGACGTCTATATGTGTAGCTGAAATCCCTCTTATAAAAGTTGGTTGGCCATTATTGCATATTGATAGGTTCGTGGATGATGCAAGATCAGCCAATAGAGTACCTCTACAATCTTCGTTAGGGCTGCCCCATTCCGGTGAGTGCGTTGAAATCTCCAGCTACTACGCATGGTACCGGCGAGTTGCGTATGCTAACCTCGAGCCTGCCTAGAAAATACTCAAATTCCTTCAAGGGAGTATTGGGCGACCAATAACAGCTGTAGTACCTGATTCCTTTAATTTGTATCCACACATGACCAGGGATGTTGTTTGGTCCAACAGCGTCCACTGGGATTGTTTTATTGACTATGACTACAGCTGCTTTGTTAGTCGCATCACAGTACCAGCCATTTGTTACGTCACTTGCTCTATATTGTTCAGAAACAATAATTATGTCTGCGTCATGTCTCCAAGCAGCTGCAAACATAAAGTCTTGCGCCGCCTTACCAACGCCTATATTGACTTGCAATAGGTTAATCATTACGAATGATTTCACCTATTGGCGTCTCCCTTTGTTCTTCGTTGTTATTAGGTTTAGCAGACAGATTTACAGTCGCAGCTGTAAATTCATTAGCCAAAGTCACTCTAAAGTTTTTAGCCTTTTCGTTAGATGCAGAGCAATCATTAGCGAAGTGGCCTTTTTCGCCACACCGTCGACAGAGATTTGCCCTGTTTGGCCCTGAACAGGTTCGTGCCGTATGACCTTGGTTTAGACACTTGAAGCATCTCATGCCTTTCGTACCGAGTCTAGCTCTACAGTTTACAATTCCTATTCTAACTCGTCCGAGCTCATTTACCCTTTTGACAATTGCATTGGGAGCATAACCAGTGCAGATTGTGTCCTCCTCCATAATTTATCCTAGTACCAATAACCTGTACTAGATTCGGCTCGACCTTATACTCGCGCACCACTGCCTCGGTGATTTCTTCCTTCTCCGTCCAAACATCTACATCGCGTATTTCAATAATGCCTCTTTGCTGTAGTGTTCTTGTATCATTGCCAGTTGTCCTCTCGATTTCTTTCCTGATAGTATTCACAGTATCCTGGTCGCCGTTTATTTCAATTATAATACCACCGCTATTAGCTTTCCTAATAGCTGATATCTTGTCGCCTACTATCTGCTGATCCGCTTCTGTCTTTATTTTCTTGGCTAAAGTTTGATAGTCGTCTGGTGGAGCCTCAATTAACAACGCCGGCTTACGTGTTTGTATTCTATTAACAACTCTCTTATTATTTTGAGCCAGACGAAGTAGCTTTTGTCCTTCTATGTGTTTTGGTGTGCTCGTCTCAGGTGTTTTCTTCTTCTGATTACCTTTTTTCCTTACTACGTCCGTCCATGTCGTTGTTGGATCTCCTGTCACAGTTTCTTTGTTTTGCTCACGTAGGCTGTTTATATTTGGTGCGTCCGTGCGTGCAATCATTGGATCACCTGCCACCTTATGATTGTCGCATTCTCGTAGGTATTTTTTATTTGATATTCCAAGGAGTGCCTCTTGCTGTTGATGATATTGTTGCTGTTCATGTCGTAGCGTCTCCGATTGTGTAGTCAATTTTCCGATAGCTTCATTCTGTTTCTCGAGTACTACTCTTATCCCCGCTATAGCCCCATAGAGCTCGTTCTGCGCATCTATTCCAATATTTCTCGTAGGAGTGGTAGCCTGTTTTCTTGTTCCAGCAGGTTTCACTTTTACAAACTGTTTAAGTATTATATCCGTTTTGATAACCAGGTCCTTCATCTCCTTATGCACGTTCCTATTTTTATCAGCAAAATTCATCATCGAGCTAACACACACTCGTATCATGTTTAGCAGCTCATCTTCGCTGAGAAGTCTTAAGTCTACCGTCTTGGGCGCCGCTTCTTTTGCCGATCTTGTTCTGCTAGCACTTCTTGTTCTTCGTGGGGCCTCCAATTCGCATGTCCCTCGTTCAGTACCAAGGAGGACCAGACCACTAGAGCCCCCTTCATCGTTGTCATTCTCATTCTTCTTTACTCCATCATCTTCTACATTTTTCACCAATTTTCCAGTCGGTGTCCCTGGTTTGTTTGAGTTAGTTGTACAATCCATATAGTTCCCACGAGAGGACGGGAAGTGGTCGTCCGCCGCTGCAGAGCCCGTTGCAGCGGTAAGGCTATATACTGCTGGGTGCGCCAGGTGCCCAGCAGGGTCCTCGTGGACACGTAACTACTCCCGTGCCAAGTGACCCCCTTGACGAGTTGGGGGTTGGAGGAGCCGGTTTATCATCAGCGAAAGGCGTGCTCAGGCCTTGCTGGCCCCAACTAATTAAAGTCAGAGCCAGCTCAGAACTCTTAGTCTGTCCTCTACCCTTTGACCTGTCCAACATGGGAGACCCTGCTGGTGGAATACACCACCGTTGGCATAGCTCTCAGGGTCACGGAGGAACACAAGCCCCCTCACCACGACAAGGTGAGTTCCACGAGGGGGAACCTAACCTAACCTAACCTAACCTAACCTAACCTAACCTAACCTAACCTAACCTAACCTAACCTAACCTAACCTAACCTAACCTAACCTAACCTAACCTAACCTAACCTAACCTAACCTAACCTAACCTAACCTAACCTTTTTTTTTTTTTTTTTTATACGGTACCGGCAATACTCACCGACACAACCCCGGAACTTTCCACTGGAACTTCGTCGGGGGTGTGAAGGTGCCGCCATCGTTTATTAAACAAAAACAAAAATGTACAGCAAAATTATACAAATTATCACAAATTACATGCTTAGTACATACCACTTCTGTGGCAAAGTGGCTATACTACACCACCATAATATCCAAAGGACACAATAAAAATAAGAATAGTATATACAAACTTAGCGACTAAGTCGCTATCACAATGAAAGAAAAATAAAGAACTAAAAAATAAAATACATAATATATAAAAACTTATGAACTAGCTGTACTAATAAAAAACAATGGAACTATGATAAAAAAGAAAACTAAATCTAAATAATAGTGCTAATAATATATATCGTCTTCCTCCTCTTCAACTTGGATTACCCGCCTTTCACATTTCCTGATATGTCTTCCTCCTCTTCGCGATCCGGCCTCAGCCCGCCAATCTCGAATCACGTTCGGTACCAACCTCTTCCCGAGCCGGCATATGAAGCCCGCCGCTCTCGAATTCTCGTTCTAACCTTGGGTGTTAGCTGCGTTTCTTTGCCTCGCCCTTTCTTCGGCTTCCCTAGTCAACATAATCCTTTTGAGCAGCTTGGAGATGCCCATCCAGTTTTCCCTCGATTTCAACATTGTGCCGATCATATTTTCCGGACTAAGCTCCTCGGTGCCAAGCTGTGCACATGTGGACCTCCTCCAATTCTCCCAAGCATCGCAATGAAATATCGCGTGCTCGGGATCATCGGGGGAAGACCCACATTGCGCACAGCTGTCAGAGTCCTGTAGACCAAACCTTTTCAGGTACGCGGCGAAGCACCCGTGTCCCGTTAGGACTTGGGCCAGATGAAAGGGTACTTCGCCAAAGTTCCTGTCGTGCCAAAGTCTCAGGTCTCCAATTAACCTGAAGGTCCACCTTCCTTCTCGACCATCTTCCCATTCTCTTTGCCACTCGGTAATTAGGTCCGCTCTTGCTTCCTTTTTTCCGCGCCCGTTATAGATCGCTGTCCTCTCTTTAGCCAGTAGGTGGATCGGTGGGATGCCTGAGACTACGGCCGCCGCGGCATAGGACACCGTCCTATAGCAGCACGCTGTTCTAAGCTGCGACCTTCGATGGACGGCTGCAAGCTTCTTCCAGCCCCTCGTCTCCATTGAAGGGGACCAGAAAGGTGCTGCGTATAGGAGCTGGGACGTTGTTACACTTGTAAGTAATTTCCTCGACTTCTGTCTAGGGCCTCTGAGGTTCGGCATCAGAAAACCTAATTGCCTTGCCGTCGCCTCGGCCCTCTCCGATGTTATTTGGGCGTGCTCCCAGAAGCCGAGTTTACTATCCAGCTGGACACCTAAGTACCGCAGGCTCTGGCTGGAGTTGATCCTATGCCCGGCGCAGTTGACCGTTATCTCGTTGTGGACCCTTCTTCTCGTTATGACTAATGCTTCGGTCTTCTCCGCGGCCAGCTGAAGTCCGTGACTACCCATCCAATTGTTTATGGTGCTGAACGCTTCCTCGAGTGATTCTTCTAGCAGAACCGGGACTGCAGCCGTCGAAATCACCGCCACGTCATCGGCGAAGGCAATTAGTGACACGCCCTCGGGCATAGGGACCCTTAAGAGCCCGTCGTAGAACAGGTTCCAGAGATCAGGTCCCAGAACGGAGCCCTGGGGGACCCCGCAGGTTACTTCTCTGCTGAAACCCGATCCTACGACGGAGCCCTCCACCGTAATCGATCTCTGGGAGAGGTAGGACTCGCACAGCTTGAGCGTACCGACCGGTATGTTCCTTCCCGCGAGCGCATCCAAGATATGGCCCCATGGGGCCGAATTAAACGCATTACGTACGTCAAGCGTCAACATCCCTACCAAACGATGGTGATGCGGATGGCATGATGTCGCAGCCTGAACGTACGTCTTGAGCTTGGTTAGTGCATCCAGTGTGGATCGGCCCTTTCTAAATCCGTACTGGCAGCTGGCAATTTCATTTTCACCCACTAGCGACTGTCTTAACCTTGAGACAATGAGCTTCTCGAGGAGTTTTCCACAACCATCTAGGAGACAAATTGGTCTGTAAGCCGACGGGCTGTCCAAGGGTTTTCCCGGTTTGGCGATTAAGACCAATTTGCCGTCCTTCCACCGTCTCGGAAAAACTCCTTCCGCCAGGCACCTGTTGAATAAACGGCGGAACAGCTCAGGATTGCTCCGCACCGCCGCCTTGACTACTTCGTTCGGCAGACCATCCGGGCCAGGAGCTTTCCGGCTAGGGATAGTGGACGCGCAGGCGAGCACATCCTCCACAGAGAAAGGAGTAAAAACGTTCTCGGACTGATGAGCTATCCGGGTCAATGTGCCCACCGCGGTTGGAAACAGTGCTGATATTATGCCTTCCCTCCTGCCGGGAAGCTCCAACCCGGGCGTCTGTTTGAACCCTTTCAGTCGCCGCATGACAACTTTATACGGCTTGCCCCACACGTCACCGTCCACCATTGCAATCAGGTCCGCCCAACACTTTTCCTTTGCGGCCTTAATCTCCGTGGCCAAGGATTTTCGCAGCTCCTTCCAGCGCTCTTCTAGCTGGACACCGCCGACCACGCCCAGCCTTCTTCTGTTCCTTTGGTAGGTCCGCCTAGCTCTCAGGCATTCCCTCCGAAGGTCTTCAATCTTTTGACTCCACCAGTGAACAGGGGGCTTGCGAACGTTTTCCGACCGCTTCGGTGTACACAAAGCGGTGGCCCTGGTTATCCAGTCCACAAGACTGTCCGCGTCGTCGTCAGCTGAGGTCTGGAGAGATGACCCCCTGCTCGGAGTCAATGCCAGCGCCACAGCCAGGAGGTGTCCATCCGTCCCACCCAAAGCCCATCCGGGATGAGGTGATTGGACCAATGGAGTGGACGCCACCACCTCATACTGGATGAACCTGTGGAGACTGAGAGATTCGTCATCAAGTACCTTCCAGCGTACCACTCTGCCGTGTATACCTCTTGCAGCAAAAGTTATGTCGATAATAGACTCCGACACACCGCGCACGAACGTGGGGGTATTCCCGTTGTTGCAGACTAGCAAATCAAGAGCTGCCAACATATCCGCGAGCAGTAAACCCCTCCGATCATCTCTAGAGCTGCCCCACTCGCCACTCTTGGAATTGAAATCGCCGGCTACCAGTACCGGATTCCTCGAGTTCCTTATACTAAGCTCCAGCCTCAGAAGGAAGTCCGTAAATTCGGCTATAGTGCAATTGGGTGACCAGTAGCAACTATAAAACCTAAACCCCGGAACGTCGATCCATCTGAAGCCGCTTTCAAGCGGGCCTATTTGATTAACCGGCACCCCACCGAGGATGACCACAGCAGATCTGTTTGCAGAGTCGGCAAACCAACCGTCAGTTTCCTGGAGGCTTCGGTGTTGCTCACTGATCGCTAGTATGTCGATTCCCCATCTCCTGGCTAGGCCGAGCGCCAGATCTTGCGCAGCCCGTCGTACTCCCACGTTAATTTGCAATATCTTGAACATCGCTGGGCTGAGAATCCGTCACTGGGCCTTCCGTCTCGACTGGATGAGAGCCATCCTTGGATCTCCCCGAGGACTCGCTGCACCCGACCGCTTTATGGCCAGCTCCGCCACACCGCCAGCAGCAACCGCTCTTATCCTCGCCAAGGCACCCTTTGGCCATATGTCCTATCAAGTGGCACCTATAGCATCTTATCACGGCGTCCTTAGGGCGGACCCGACAGTTTACCAGACCCACAAGAACACGGCCCTCCCTAATGAGCCGAGATGCCAGAGCCGATTTCAACAATAGTAGGGCAGCCTGTGAGCCCCCAAATTGCCTCCTCATACCTATTATTTTTATTTCCTCAACACCGACTCCGGCCCTATCGGCTACTGCTCTCGTAACGTCATCTTTATTGGACCATTCATCTATGTCACTTATCTCAATCAGGACCTTCTTACTCAGGGTCCTAACTTCGGCATTTGCCCCCGCAGACCTCTCAATCTCGGCCCTGACCGCTTCGACCCTGCTTTCATCGCCTCGGACTTCAATTAGGAGGCCACCCGATTTCGCCTGTCTAATGCCCGCAATGCTTCCACCAATCACGTCCATCTTTACCTCTTCTCTCAGTTTCCTCGCCAGGGCTGGGAAACCATCACTGGCGATGTCCACCAGAATAGCCGGTGGGCGAGACCTCACAGCCCGTTTTTTCCCCGAAGAATCGACCTTAGGGGGTGCCGTAGGAGCCATCCTGTCAGCATTGCCCCTATTTCTGGGTCGTCTTCCGACAACTTCGGTCCAGAGCGGGGCCGGATTGCCAGAATCTGCTCCCGACGCCCGTTCCACGACCGTCGCCCCATTGCCGCCTTGGGAATTTTTCGCCACGTACAGCGCAGGCCCCGTCGGTTTCATCAGCCCGATCGCACCAAGAATCTTGTCGTGAGATTCCTTGACAAGCTCCGACACCTCTTTCTTCACCTCATCGAGGGCCATTCGGACGTCGGCAGGTTGTTGTTCTCCCAGGGACACTTTTCCCACAGTTCGCCGTTTGTTTTTATTGCCAACCAAGAGATTAAGGAGGGTCGAAATTTTTTCGATCCCCTCCTTAACCCCTTCGACTTTTACCCTTTTGGCAACTTCCTTGATCGCATCCGTTTCCCTTCTCAACTCGTTTATAATGCAGTCCTCCCTGGCATCACTACCCAATTTCTCCGAGATGTGGATTTTTACTGACGGTGTCGCCGAACCAGGCTGACCCTGTCGTTTAGCGGACGCGCCGCTGGTCGTTGCACTGGTCTTTTTATTTCCCACGCCTTCCATATTTAAACACTCCGTTGAAACAAAAACAACAAAAACGAAAAGAAAAAACAAACAAACTCTAAGAAGGGAATCCTCGCGCAGGAGGGAGAGAAGGTGGTTCTCGCGCGACGACGAACGTTTGATGTTCGCGCGAGAATGGGAGGACTTACCCGCGCACGGAGGCTACGCTGAAGCGCGTTCCCCCGTGCGACGATCGGCGACGGCGAGCAGCTTTTACGTGTACTGTACTCTACGGCCGAAAATTACGACGGGCGTCGGTCTACGACGACCGATATCTCCGCGCGCCCCGGGCGGCGGCGGCGGGCGGCCGGCTGCGGCTGCGGGCGGCCGACTGCGGTTGCGGGCAGCCGGCGGCGGCCGCGGGCGGCCGGCGGCGGCGGCAGGGGGCCGGCGGCGGCGCGAACGGCCGGCGGCGGCGGCGAACGGCCGGCGGCGGCGGTCGATTTCTCTACGCGCACCGGTCGGCGGCGACGTAACGGCCGGCGGCGGCAAATGGCCTTGACACGTGCCGGTCCGCGGCGGCCGATATTTTTAACGCGAACGAACCCGGGCGGCCGAAATACTTCGCGACGCGAAAAATATTTTACACCGGAACCGCACTAAAACGTCTATAACTCCCACGATTCTGGGCCGATTTGCGCGCTCGAGACAAATTCGAATTCCTCGTCGCGAGACGAATGTACCGATGCCCCGAACGGTTAAAAAGGCTCGGATAAAATGACACTCCGCCGGTAACGACGAACAGACCCCGCGCACTAATTTCGCGATAACTTTGCCAAAAATGGTCCGATCACCGCGATTTAAGCACGAACGGCTTCTACGTCACAGCACGGATGTCCCGACGTATCGTACACAATAAACGGATAACTATTTCCCGAGAAAAACGGACATTAACCCGGAGCGACGCAAAACGCGGTGCTCCTCCTATGACAGTCGGAGCACGAATAACCTAACCTAACCTAACCTAACCTAACCTAACCTAACCTAACCTAACCTAACCTAACCTAACCTAACCTAACCTAACCTAACCTAACCTAACCTAACCTAACCTAACCTAACCTAACCTAACCTAACCTAACCTAACCTAACCTAACCTAACCTAACCTAACCTAACCTTTTTTTTTTTTTTTTTTTCGGTATCAGCAATACTCACCAACACACCCCCGGAACTTTCCGCTGGAACTACTTCAGGGGTGTGAAGGTGCCGCCATCATTTATTCAATAAAGAAAAAACAATACAAAAAACTTATACACTACAATAGATAAAACTTAATATAAACAACTTACTACAAAGAAAGAAAAAAACAACTTATTACAGAGCATTACTATAAACTAAAGTAAAATCAAGAAATAACTATGCAGCTCCCAAAGGAAACTACTTAACAAACTATAAAATAAAAATAAATGTAGCAGTACATATCAAACAATAGGAAAAAATAATAAATAAATAAACAATGAATAATCAACGCCCAGCTTTCGTGATCGCATGCTTCCTCTTCTAGAGCCGCCGTACTCCTCTTCCCGATCCGGCATAAGCCCGCCGATCTCGTTTCACGTTCTGATGAATGCCTCTTCCCGAGCCGGCGTTGAAGCCCGCCACTCTCGAAGTCACGTACTAAAAAGAGCCGCTTCTCGCATTCTTCTGCCTTTCTCTTTCTTCAGCTTCTCTGGTAGCCATTATTTTCTGGAGCAGCTTTGTTATAGCCGTCCAGTTTCCCGCAGATTTCAGCATAACATCCACGAGCGTATCGGGACTGAGTGTGTCGATATCCAGCTGTGCACAGGTGGACCTCCTCCAGTTCTCCCAAGCATCGCAATAGAATATTGCATGCTCGGGGTCATCAGGAGTAACCCCACACTGCGCACAGCTATCAGATTCTTGGATCCCAAATCTTTTCAAATACGACGCGAAACATCCGTGGCCCGACAGAACTTGGGACAAGTGGAACGGAACTTCCCCAAAGCTCCTACAGAACCAACGTCGTAGGTCGCCAATTACTCTGAAGGTCCATCTTCCATCACTACCGCCTTCCCACTCGCGTTGCCATTCGTCAATTAAATTACTTCTAGCTTCCTGCGTGTCTCGCCCTCCATAAATCTCGGATCTCTCTTTAGCCAAGAGATGGATTGGAGGGATGCCAGAGATCACGGCGGCCGCTGCATATGACACAGTTCTGTAGCAGCACGCCGTCCTAAGCTGCGACCGTCTGTGTACTGCTGCCAGTTTCTTCCAACCCCTAGACTCCATCGAGGTTGTCCAAAAGGGGGCCGCGTAGAGAAGCTTGGATGTGGTAACGCTGGCCAGAAGTTTCCTTGATTTCTGTCTCGGGCCTCCGAGGTTCGGCATCAGGAGACATAATTGTCTCGCGGTCGCCTCCGCCTTCTCTGCCGTGATTCGGGCATGCTCCCAGAAACCGAATTTTTTATCGACTTGAACACCTAAGTAACGCAGGCTTTGGCTAGAGTTGATTTTATGGCCAGCGCAGTTCACTG
Source organism: Chaetogeoica ovagalla (assembly GCA_032441825.1). Taxonomy (NCBI): domain Eukaryota; kingdom Metazoa; phylum Arthropoda; class Insecta; order Hemiptera; family Aphididae; genus Chaetogeoica; species Chaetogeoica ovagalla. The sequence continues at coordinate 8,642,913 of CM063743.1, read as the reverse complement.
AGATTTCGTTGTGAACTTTCCTTCTCGTGATCACCATGGCTTCCGTTTTTTCAGCTGCCAGTTGGAGGCCGTGGCTGCCCATCCAACCGTTGATGACATCGAACGCTTCTTCAAGGGATTCTTCAAGAAGGATCGGTACCGGTGCCGTGGAGATCACAGCCACATCATCCGCAAAGGCGATAAGCGATACACCTTGAGGCAAAGGTATCTTCAGAAGTTCGTCATAAAACACGTTCCACAGGTCGGGTCCCAGAACAGACCCCTGGGGGACCCCGCAGGTTACCTCTCTGGTAAAACCCGACCCGCCGAACGCGCCTTCCACAGAAATTGACCTCTGTGAGAGGTACGACCCGCACAGCCTTAGAATATCCGCTGGTGTGTTCCTACCTGCGAGCGCTTCCAAGATATGGTCCCACGGGGCAGAATTAAATGCGTTGCGTACATCGAGCGTCAACATGCCAACCAAACGATGATGGTGTGGATGGCCCGATGTCGCCGCTTGTACATATGACTTCAGTTTAGTCAGCGCGTCCAGCGTGGAACGACCCTTTCTAAAACCATATTGGCAGTTGGAGATTTCGTACACTCCCACCAACGCCTTCCTTATCCTTGACACGATAAGTTTTTCAAGGAGTTTACCGAAGCCGTCGAGAAGGCAAATCGGTCTATATGACGTCGGAATATCTAGAGGTTTCCCCGGTTTGGCTATAAGGACCAGTTTGCCTATCTTCCACCTCCTCGGAAAAACTCCTTCCGCCAGGCACCTGTTATACAAATTGCAGAACTGCTCCGGGTTGGACTTCACAGCTACCTTGACCACTTCGTTTAACAACCCATCTAGACCTGGCGCTTTCCGGTTTGGAAGTGTGTTTGCACAGGTTAGCACTTCCTCTGTGGAGAAAGGAGGAGAGTCGTTAGCTGCCTGTTGGACTGACCGGGTCGACGAATCCGTCGCAGACGGAAACAAGGCCGAGACGATCATTTCCTTTCTGCCCGGCAGCTCGAGCCCAGGTGTATGCCTGTATCCCTTAAGGCGCCGCATAACTATTTTATACGGCTTGCCCCATACATCACCGTCCACGGAAGAAATCAAGTCCGCCCAACACTTCTCTTTGGCAGATTTAATCGCCGTGGCCAGAGATTTTCGGATCGCCTTCCAGCGGTCTTCTGCCAGCGCGCCATCAACTCCGTCAGACCTTCTTCTACGTCTTTGATACGCCCTTCTTGCCTTCAGGCACTCTCTCCGGAGGTCATCAATGTTCTGGTTCCACCAATGAGCCGGGGCCTTTGGGCGTTGACCGGTCGCCTCGTGGAACACAGATCAGTGGCCCTACTGACCCAGTCGACGAGAGTCGGCATCCTCATCGGCTGAGGTCTGGGCTGCAGATGCAGAAGATGGAGTTGGAGTGCTCCTGCACGGAGACACAGCTAGAGCCACAACAAGGAGGTGCCCATCGGTCGCGCCCGCGGTCCAGCTCGTATATGGAAGATGAGTCAAGGGATACGTTGTCCCCACCTCGTAACTGATGAACTTGTGGAGGCTAAGAGATTCATCCTCAAGGACGCACCAGTTGAGGATTCTACCGTGGAAACCTCTCGTGGCGAGAGTGATGTCAATGACCGACTCGGACTCACCGCGCACAAACGTAGGGGTGTTACCAACATTGCAGACGACTAGATCGAGTGCCGACATCATATCGGCTAACAAGAGGCCCCTCGCATCGTCCCTAGAGCTGCCCCACTCGCCGCTCTTGGCATTAAAATCTCCAGCCACTAACACTGGGTTTTGAGAGTTTCTTATGCTGATTTCCAGCCTCAGCAGGAAGTCTTTATATTCGTTGATCGTACAGTTGGGCGACCAATAACAACTGTAGATCCTGAAACCCGGCACTTCAATCCATCGAAAACCACCTTCCTGAGGGCCGACTTGGTTGACGGGAACCCCACCAAGGACGACCGCCGCTGATCTATTTGAGGAGTCAGCGAACCAACCGTCTGATTCCTGGAGGCTCCGATGTTGCTCGCTCACCACCAAAAGATCAATTCCCCACTTCCTGGTCAGACCGAGCGCCAGGTCTTGCGCAGCTCGGCACACACCAACATTTATTTGAAGAAACTTAATCATCGTTTGGCATTGACACCGACGCAGGAACGTCCGACTCGACTGAGGGCGGGCACTCCCTAGCCAGTCCCGGAGACTTCTTGCAGGTGAACGCTTTGTGTCCAGGTTCACCACACCGCCAGCAGCAATTACTCAGATCTACTCCTGTGCACTCTTTGGCCATATGACCTACAGAGTTGCATCTATAACATCTAACTACCGCATCCTTTGGGCGTACCCGACAGTTAACTAAACCCACCAGAACACGGCCCTCTCTAAGGAGCTGTGAAGCCAGAGATGATTTTACCAATAATAGGGCTGCCTGCGAGCCACCGAACTGCCTCCTCATGCCTATTATTTTTATCTCGTCGATATCAACACCGGCCTTAGCGGCTACTGCTCTGGCCACCTCTTCCTTATTGGTCCATTCGTCAATGTCACTCAGCTCAATCAGGATTCTCTTACTCAGGGTCCTGACTCCGGTATTTACCCCCGCGGATCTCTCGATCTCAGCCCTAACGGCTTCGACCTTATTCGCGTCTCCTCGGACTTCAATTAGGAGCCCACCCGACTTAGCCTGCCTAATACCCGCAATACTGCCGCCAATAACATCCATCTGAACTTCCTCTTTCAATTTCTTCGCCAGAGCTGGGAAGTCATCCCTGCCTATGTCCACCAGGATAGCAGGTGGGCGAGACCTTACGGCCCGTTTTTTCGCCGGCGGAACAGCCTTCAGGGGTGCCGCAGGAGCCATCCTATCGGCAATTCCCCTATTTCTGGGTCGTCTTCCAACAACTTCGGTCCAGAGCGGGGCCAGATTTTCAGAATCTGTTCCTGCCACCTGTTCCACGACTGTCCCCCCATAACCGCCTTGGGAGCTCGTCGCCGCCAACGGCACAGGCGTCCCTGGTTTCATCTGCCCGATAGCACCAAGAATCTTATCGTGAGATTCTTTAACGAGCTCCGAAACCTCTTTCTTTACCTCGTCTATGACCATACGGACGTCGGTTTGTTGTTGTCCACCTAAGGACACTTTTCCCACGGTTCTCCGTTTATTTTTATTTCCAACTAATAAATTTAAGAGGGTCGAAATCTTTTCGATCCCCTCCTTGACCCCCTCGACTTTAACCCTCTTTGCAACTTCCTTAATCGCGTCGGTTTCTTTCCTCAGTTCAGTAATAATGAAATCCTCTCTGGCGTCACTACCCAGTTTCTCCGGAATTTGGATTTTTAAAGACGGCGTCCCCGAACCAGACTGTCCCTGCCGTTTGCCAGCCGCACCACTGGTCGGTACGCTAGCCTTCTTATTTCCTGTCACTTCCATTTATAGTTATTATCATAAAAAACAAAACACACTCGAAAAATCCTCGCAAAAAAAAGGGAGGGAAAAAACTGGTACTCGCGCGACGACGAACGTTTGCTGTTCGCGCGAGAGAAAAAAAAAGGGGCTTACCCACACGTGTAGGCTACGCTACAGCGCGTTCTCCCACGTAACGGTCGGCGTCAGCCAACGGCGTCTGCGTGTTGTCCGCCTCGGCTGATATTAGGCTCGCGTCGGTCGGCGGCGGCGAACAGCCTTGACACGCACCGGACCGCGGCGGCCGGTTTCTCTACGCGCGCTGGTCGGCGGCGGCGAGCAACCGGTGGCGGCGAACGGCCTTGACACGCGCCGGTCCGCGTCGGCGGCGGCGGCGGCGAACGGCCTTGACACGCGCCGGTCCGCGTCGGCGGCGGCGGCGGCGGCGGCGGCGGCGGCGAACGGCCTTGACACGCGCCGGACCGCGGCGGCCGATATTTTTACGCGTACGAGACCGCGGCGGCCGATATATTTCGCGTTACGAAAAATATTTTTCGCCAGAACCGCACTAAAACGGCTATTACTCTTTTGTTTCTGAACCGATTTGCGCGCACGAGGCAAATCTGGACTCTACGTCGCGAGACGAATGCACAGATGCCCCGTTCGACGAAAAAGGTTCAGAAAAAATAGTCACCTCGCCGGTAACACCGCACCGACACCACGCACTAAAATCGCGATAACTCGACCAATTTTAGTCCGATCACCGCGCTTTAAACAGCACCGTCTTCCTTGTCACGACACGGATGTCTAGACGTCACAATCACAAAAAAGGGTCCACTATTTCCCGAGAAAATCGAACATTTACGCGGAGCGACGCAAAACGCAGTGCTCCTTCCACGACAGTCGGAGCACGAATAACCTAACCTAACCTAACCTAACCTAACCTAACCTAACCTAACCTAACCTAACCTAACCTAACCTAACCTAACCTAACCTAACCTAACCTAACCTAACCTAACCTAACCTAACCTAACCTAACCTAACCTAACCTAACCTAACCTAACCTAACCTAACCTAACCTAACCTAACCTAACCTAACCTAACCTAACCTAACCTAACCTAACCTAACCTAACCTTTTTTTTTTTTTTTTTTTACTCTTCGAAATCGCGGCTAGGGAGGGAACCGCCGTGAGGCATTACTTCCTCCCTAGCCGCATCGTTTATTGTGAAAATCAACAACAAAAATTTTTACAAATAATTGGGGACAAAACACAATACATTCTTCGGCGGCATAGTTACGGGTACGAAACCACACGTAACTATGCCGCGGGGGGGGGGGGTACCTTGGTACCAGACAACAAAACAGGGGGCCTCTAACCCCCTAGTTTCGGCCTTCGGCCCACATTTTACGAGCTTAACTAGATATGTTTCAAAATAGCTGTGGGCTGCTCCACGCGCCGTCGCGTCTTCCGTCTGCTGGCACGGTCTTCATCCTTCATTCGACCGGGGGGGAGGCGCGATCAACCATCGTCGGCCACCTTGCCTAGGGGTCACGCCTCGACCCCCCGGGACGTCGTTGTTTGTTGACCGGCCAGCTGCTTCATCTCCCGATCCTGGACCCGATGTTGCCGTTTCTTCACGGCCAGCCACACTGTTCCTGGATTGACCCGACGTCCGGGAGGGCAGCCCCTTCCGGGAACTGCGCATGCCCCCGATCCGCCGAGCCTTCTCCGTACTAAGTGTGACTGGACCGCTGCCGTCTTCGTCACCGACCAGCCAATTAAGGCAAGCCGGTGACACCATGATCCACGACCAGCTTCACCGAACTCTAGGTCGTCCCGACGCCCGAATAGATGTGGTCCCCTCCTCAGCATACGCTTCGGATAGGGACCAACACCTACCCAGACCGCCAGGACTCCCAATCTCGGATGTGGCTGGTCCGCTGCGCCTGGTCCCAGGACCGGGAGACGCCACCCCGACTCCAACCAATTAAGGTCAGAGCCGGGATCTGGGACCGCTTAGTAAGACCCAATTAAGGGCCCGCAAGCTCCCCCACCACGTCAAGGTGGGTCCCGTCGGGGGAGAACCTAACCTAACCTAACCTAACCTAACCTAACCTAACCTAACCTAACCTAACCTAACCTAACCTAACCTAACCTAACCTAACCTAACCTAACCTAACCTAACCTAACCTAACCTAACCTAACCTAACCTAACCTAACCTAAATCGCGGCCAGGGAGGGAACCGCCGTGAGGCATTACTTCCTCCCTGGCCGCATCGTTTATTATGAAACCAAAAAGTATAAATATAAATTTTGGGAAAAACATAACACTTTCTTCGGCGGCATAGCTACGGGTACGAAACCACACGTAGCTATGCCGCGGGGGGGGGGGGTACCATAGTACCTACAACAAAACAGGGGGGCTCTAACCCCCTAGTTTTGGCCGTCGGCCCACATTTTAGAACACTTAACTAACAGAAAAGTTGTGGGCTTGTTCACGCCCCGGTCGTTGGACCGGAGGACCCAAATCCAACGGCCGCTGCGTCATCCTCCTGCTAGGCCGGTCTTCATCCTTCTCTCGACCGGGGGGGAGGCGCGATCAACCATCTTGGGCCGCCTTGCCTAGGGATCACGCCTCGACCCCCCGGGACGTCTCTGTTTGTCGACCGGCCAGCTGCTTCGTCTCCCGATCCTGGACCCGATGTTGCCGTTTCTTCACGGCCAGCCACACTGTTCCTGGATTGACCCGACGTCCGGGAGGGCAGCCCCTTCCGGGAACTGCGCATGCCCCCGATCCGCCGAGCCTTCTCCGTACTAAGTGTGACTGGACCGCTGCCGTCTTCGTCACCGACCAGCCAGTTAAGGCAAGCCGGTGACACCTTGATCCACGACCAGCTTCACCGAACTCTAGGTCTTCCCGACGCCCGAATAGATGTGGTCCCCTCCTCAGCATACGCTTCGGATAGGGACCAACACCTACCCAGACCGCCAGGACTCCCAATCTCGGATGTGGCTGGTCCGCTGCGCCTGGTCCCAGGACCGGGAGACGCCACCCCGACTCCAACCAATTAAGGTCAGAGCCGGGATCTGGGACCGCTTAGTAAGACCCAATTAAGGGCCCGCAAGCTCCCCCACCACGACAAGGTGGGTCCCGTCGGGGGAGAACCTAACCTAACCTAACCTAACCTAACCTAACCTAACCTAACCTAACCTAACCTAACCTAACCTAACCTAACCTAACCTAACCTAACCTAACCTAACCTAACCTAACCTAACCTAACCTAACCTAACCTAACCTAACCTAACCTAACCTAACCTAACCTAACCTAACCTAACCTAACCTAACCTAACCTAACCTAGCCTAACCTAACCTAACCTAACCTAACCTAACCTAACCTAACCTAACCTAACCTAACCTAACCTAACCTAACCTAACCTAACCTAACCTAACCTAACCTAACCTAACCTAACCTAACCTAACCTAACCTAACCTAACCTAACCTAACCTAACCTAACCTAACCTAACCTAACCTAACCTTTTTTTTTTTTTTTTTTTTTTTTTTTTTTTGGAAAATTGAAGTTGGAGGGGTGGCACCGACGTTAGTCATTTCACCCCCCCCAACCCCATCGTTTATTTTGTCAAAACAAAAACATCAATACAATAATTCCTTAACTAATAATTATTTGTACAATTAATTGGGGGCCTCTAACCTCCCTGTTCAATATTTTGGCATTCGCCACACATTCTAGTTTACTTATTATAAGTTTATATGATGAATCTCCTCTCTCTGCCATCTCCTCTCATCCTCTTCCTTCTGTTGAATGACGTCATTGATGAAGCAATTGATGACATCCCAGTTGACAGTGGAAGACAGCATGCTGCGGACCATGTTTCCTACCCCAAAATCTTCATTCAGCAATGACCTGACTTCTCTCCGTTTGTTTTCCCATGCTTCACATTCCATGAGTGTGTGTTCGGCATCATCGTTGTCAGCATTGCAGTATTTGCAATTAGGTTGGCTTGCTCTTTTAAACCTATGTAGGTACGTTTGGAAGCATCCATGTCCTGTCAGCGCTTGGGTCAGGCGGTAGTTGAGTTGACCATACCGCCTGTTAACCCAAGGAGAGACATCCTTTATTAATTTCCTTGTCCACTCGCCATTATTCGTCGCATTCCATCTAGCTTGCCATGACTCCATTTTCTTGTTCTTAGCCGATTCCCTGGTCAATATCATATCTGCTCTATTTGTTCTCGCATCGTATAATGTCTTTCTTTCCTCAGCCAGTAACTTTAGAGGTGGTATGCCTGTTATGATTTGTAGTGCGTCTGTTGATACTGTTCGATATGATGAAGCTATTCTAAGCAGTATTTTTCTTTGGCATTTATTGAGTATATTCCATCCTCCTGGCTGCATCATATCAGCCCACACCTGAGCTCCGTAGAGTGTTTGTGATATGACTACGGATGCCAATAGTCTTCTTTTCGTCGATTTTGAAGCACCTATATTAGGCATTATCCTTGCTAGGTTTTGTGCAGTTCTACTTGCTTTGACTGAGGCTGATTGTGCGTGTTCTATAAAGTTTAGTTTTGAATCTAGTTGTAATCCGAGGTATTTAATGCTCTGTGCCGATGATATTTCAGTTCCTCTCATGTTGACTGTTATGGTGTTGTACTTTCTTCTTTTAGTTATAACCATTGTTTCCGATTTTGTTAGCGCAACTTCTAGGCCAGCATCATCTAACCATTTTAAGATGGTTTCTGCCGCCTCCTCAAGTAGTTCCTGGACCTTATAAGTTACAACTGATTTTGCTACTAGTGCGATGTCATCTGCAAATCCGATAATTTCAACCCCTTGTGGCATCTTTAGCCTTAATAAACCGTCGTATAAAATATTCCACAAAGTGGGCCCTATAACTGACCCCTGGGGTACGCCGCTGGTTAGTATGATTTCGTGTTCAGATCCCTCTGCCGTGTATATGAGTTTTCTGTTCTTGAGGTAGTCTTGTAGTATTTCGCACATGTATTCGGGTACTGTTTTTTCGTTTGCTGCGTTTAAAATTTTTTCCCAATTTGCTGAGTTAAAAGCATTTTTGACGTCGATTGTTAGCATACCAATTACCGTTTTATTCCCGTCCTTTTGTGCCGTTGTCCGCAAATGGTTCAAAGCGTCAATGGTTGATTTATGTTTCCTGAACCCGTACTGGTTTTGAGCAATCAATTTATGTTGCTCGAGGTAGTTTCGGAGACGATTATCTAATACCTTTTCGAATAATTTTCCTATTGTGTTCAACATACACAATGGTCTGTACGATGCTGGATCGTCTGTAGGTTTGTTCCCTTTTCTTATGAGTACCAGTCTTGCTGTTTTCCAGGGTGTAGGGAATTTCCGTTCTTTGATACATTGATTCAGTACTGCTGATATGATATTCGGATTTTTTCGTACCACAGCTTTAAGTATTTCCGTTGGCACACAGTCAGGACCCGGCGCTTTCTTATTTTTCATTTGTGTTACTGCTTCTTGTAATTCTTCATTGCTAATGTGTGGAGCTATTTCTTGTGTCTCGCGTGTTGTTATTGTTCTGGGAGGATGCTCTGGAAACAATGTATTGATAATATATTCTACTCTTCCCGGTTTGTTTATCCCGAGTATTGGTGCGTTCCTACCTAATTTGCCCATGACTATTTTGAAGGGTAGGCCCCAGGGATCCTTCTCTACATCTTCGCATAATTTTTTCCATGACTGTTCCTTAGCACGTTTAATAGCCTTGTTCAAAATCCTCTTCGCAGTGTTTGATTCTTCTTTCTCGATTAAGCAGTTGTCAGGTCCAATTCTACGTACTTTTCTTTGGTAAACCCTTCTTAGATGGTTACTGTTTCTCCTTAAAGTACCTATTTCTGGGGTCCACCAATGTACTGATTTTCTTCTGTTGTACGCTTCTTTTTTTGGCATGGAATTGTTACATAGCTCTATAAGGTTTTCTGTTAATGTATTTGCACTGCTTTCAGCTTCTGTATCCAAATGTTGTTGTGTATTCATATCATCGATTAATTTGTCCAGCTTCCCCATATCAAGACGACTTAGTATCCATCCTCGCGGTATCGGTTTTTGTGCAACGGTTATTCCCTCTATCGTGTAAAAAATGTAGTTGTGGTCGCTTTCGGTACCCTCGTCAAGAACCTCCCAATTGTGGATCCGGTATGCCAGGTTTGGTGATGCAAAAGTTATATCTATAATTGATTCAGATGGACCCCTTTGAAATGTTGGTTTATTGCCTGTATTACAGACAATAAGACCATTTGCGTGTATCATCTCTGATAGAATGTCGCCTTTTGTATCATTTATTGCAGAGCCCCAATCTTGATGTTTTGAATTAAAATCGCCTCCGACTATTACGTCGCCGGTCGCGGTTCTGATGCTGTTTTCTAAGTTTGTGATAAATTCTTCATATTCCCCTATGGTCGTATTTGGTGACCAATAGCACGAGTAGATTCTAATTCTTCCTATTTCAATCCAGACGAATCCTGCTTCCGTTGTTTCTGCTTCGTCAATAGCAACTGGTGTTAGTGCTACGATTGCTGCTCTATTTTGTGTGTCAAAGTACCAGCCATTTCCAAAATTTTTATTGTATTCTGATAGGATTAGAAAATCAACCATCTTAGTAGCAGCAGTCTGGTACGCCAAATCTTGTGCCACTTTGGCACACCTCAGATTGATTTGTAAGATGCGTGTCATTTACTCCGCTGCCGCTTAGCGTCCTCGAATGCACGCCGAAATGCGTGGCACTTATTGCTTCCTAAGTAGTGGTCATTAGAGTTTTCGTCCTTGCATAGACAGCACTTAGGAGGCTTTTCGCAATCGTTGCTTTTGTGACCCTCCGCGCCACATCTCCAGCATAAATTGTTTCGTTCCGGACCTGTACAATTGTTCCTAGTATGGCCATACTCTTGACATCTGTAGCATTTTATTACTTCTACAGTTCTTCTGACTCTGCAGTTAACATATCCAATTCTTAATTTCGAGGATGTTAGTATCGTGGCAACTTTTGAGGGAACTTGTATGTTGACAGACAGTGTTCCACGTGGTGTTTTCCATTTATTAGTTATCTGAATGTTATCGCATTTACCCACTTTTGCCTCTATGGCCTCCAAAATTTCATCGTCTGAGGTTTCTTCATCAGGGTCCAGTATCTCCAATTTCGTCGTTTTAATAGTACATATTGTCTCACTGCCTACAGCCATAGCGATCGCCGTCTTTGTTTCTTCGTTAACTGCAGCATTTCTGTTTAGTACGATCCTCAGGTTCCCATCTCTCGTTTTGTTGACTGAATTTATGTTTCCTCCAAGAACTTTGACCTTGTCATCGTTTTTAATCTTTTTTAATAACTCCGCATAAGACGAACCCTTTGCATTGACGATTATTGAATCTGGTCTACTATTTATTCTTTCTTGTTTCTTCACCATAATTTTCTCGTTCTGTTCTGGTTCCCGTGGTGGTCTTCCTTTTTTCTTCACAACCTCCGTCCATGGTCCATTTTCCGTGATAGTTGGTGTCCTACGCATTATCTCTTGTTGATGTTGCTCCGCTTGGGTAGTCAACCTGCCGATCGCTTCGTTTTGCCTTTCAAGAATTGTTTTTATACCCGCTATCGTTTCAGTTAGTTCATCCTTCGTTTCTTTCGCTACGTTTCGTATGGGAGTAGTATTCTGTTGTTTAGTACAAGGAGGTTTTACTTTTAAAAACTGTTTGAACAGTAAATCGGTTTTGGTGACTAGATCTTTCATTTCCTTATGTACATTTCTGTTCTTGTCAACAAAGATCATCATCGAGTTGACGCAGGATCTTAGCATGTTTAGGAGATCCTCTTCGCTGAGTAGTCTAATGTCAACCGTCTTAGGTGTTCCTTCTTTTTTAGACCTGTCTTTCGATGTTCTTTTCTGACTAGCGCTTCTAGTTGTTCTTGGGGCCTCTACATCGCATCGCCCTCGATCAGAACCGGAGGGTACCTGACTGCGAGAACCTCCGTCCGCGTTGTCTTTCTCTGTGTTTTTTGATACATCCTCTTCCTCGTTCTTCACCAATTCACCAGTCGGTGTCCCTGGATTGTTTGTGTTTGTTTTTGTATCCATTGAGTTCCCACGAGAGGACGGGAAGTGGTCGTCCACCGCTGCAGAGCCCGTTGCAGCGGTAAGGCTATATACTGCTGGGTGCGCCAGGTGCCCAGCAGGGTCCTCGTGGGCACGTACCTACTCCCGTGCCAAGGGACCCCCTTGACGAGTTGGGGGTTGGAGGAGCCGGTTTATCGTCAGCGAAAGGCATGCTCAGGCCTTACTGGCCCCAACTAACTAAAGTCAGGGCCAGCTCAGAACTCTTAGTCTGTCCTCTACCCTTTGACCTGTCCAACATGGGAGACCCTGCTGGTGGAATACACCACCGTTGGCATAGCTCTCAGGGTCGCAGAGGAACACAAGCCCCCTCACCACGACAAGGTGAGTTCCACGAGGGGGAACCTAACCTAACCTAACCTAACCTAACCTAACCTAACCTAACCTAACCTAACCTAACCTAACCTAACCTAACCTAACCTAAAAAGGATTGGTATTCACAACATATGGGGGGCCTCTAACCCCCCTGATTTCGGCCTTCGGCCAACATCAAGTGATCTTAACTAGGTTTAAGGTCCTTGCCGTTCCGCCGCTCTTTCGTCCGTCTCCTTTTGGACCAGAATTTCCTCGACCATCTGGATGAAAACGGATCGTAGCCTCGATCCCGCCTCGGCAGCCCTCCGACGAAGTTCAGGGAAATCTCCGTTCTCCGGTATGTCTAGTGGCCCGCACATTATATCCTGAACATCTTCTGGCCTGACGTCTCGTCCTCCAAAGAATGGTCTCAGCCTTGCTCGAGTGTCATCCCAGCGTGGACATGTAAAAACTGTATGTTCAGCGGTGTCGGCAGGGTCGTGACAGTACAAACACTCCGGACCAGTAGCGCGATTCATCCGGTACAGATAATGTCTGAAACAGCCATGTCCCGACAGCACCTGTGTTAAATGAAAGGAAAGGCAGAGACGGGGCCTGCCAAGCCACCTCTTAGCATCAGGGAGGATTCTTCGTGTCCAGTCACCTCGTCCGCCTCTGTCCCATCTCGTCTGCCACTGGTTTATGGTGATCTGTCGTTCCGTTTTCCTTACTTCAGTTCTGGTTCTTGAGTCCGTTTCCTGCAGTCTGCTTCGCACTCTGCTTCTCTCCATGGCTAGAAGGTCTCCAGGCGGGCAACCCGCTAGGAACTGTACAGCCTCTGCGGATACAGTACGGTATGCCCTGACCATCCGTATCGCCGTCGTCCTTAGGGTCCGGTCTATCGCAGCAGTATTAACGCCAAACTTGGTGGCCTTATCTGCCCAGCACCCTGCCGCATAGAGCATCTTGCTGCTCACCACCGACATCAGCAGTTCCCTTTTCCTCTGGGAGGGTCCACCAACATTTGGCATTAGCCGCCCTAGGGCACCTGCTGTCAGCGAAGCCTTGCTCGCTGCGGCCGCGACGTGGCTCCTGAAGGTCAGGTGAGAGTCGAGCATTACTCCGAGGTAGGTCAAGCTTCTCTTGATTTCGACCGTATGCCCACCGACGATGAATTCTGGAGGAGCATAGTTTCTCTTACGCGAGAGCACTATAGCTTCCGTCTTGTGGTGGGCGAGCTGGAGACCGTGGTCAGTGATCCATTCGTTCACCATCGTCAGTGTCGTATTAACTGCTTCTTCCAGTGCCGCCGTCGTCCTGGCAACCGCAAGCACCGCCAGATCGTCCGCGAAGCCGAGCAGCTGGACGCCCTCAGGAACCGCTATGTTCAGCACGTCGTCGTAAAACACATTCCACAAAGCGGGACCGAGGACCGAACCTTGTGGAACGCCACACGTCACCCTTCTGGTGACGTTGCCGCCATCAGCTGAGCAGACGATCAGCGCTCTGTCGCTCATGTAGGACCTCAGAATGTCGATCAAGTACCTGGGGACATTCTTACTCTGAAGTGCCTGGTCGATGCACTCCCATGGCGCTGTGTTGAACGCATTTCTGACATCAAGTGTCACGAGAACGCACAGCTCTTGGTACGCTGCTGTGCCACGGCGGGCCCAGCTAGCCGTCTCAAGCACACGGCTAATGGCATCTTCCGTCGAATACCCATTCCGGAATCCATACTGGTTAGGGCTAAGCCCGCCTGCTGCATCGATGTGTGCCTTGAGCCGATGAAGGATTATCCTTTCCAGCATCTTGCCCGCCGAGTCCAGCATACAAAGTGGCCTGAAACTCGAAGGGTTCGATACTGGTTTTTCGGGCCCTTTGTGGAGAAGGACCAGTCTCGCGCGCTTCCAGACAGTGGGGAAGGAAGATCCCTCGATGCACCTCTGGAAGACGGAGACTAGAGTTCCTGGCACCTTTTTGACCACAACCGATAGCACTTCATTCGGCACTCCATCAGGACCTGGAGCCTTGCCAGCTGGGAGCCGAGTTCCCGCCAGTTCTACTTCAGCGCACGTAACTGGAGGGACGTTCGCACCAGTCGCACCAGTCGTTCGCGGCAATGACTTGGTCCAGTCCACCGCAGGTCTCACCGGGAACAACGCGTCGACGATCTCGCCTTCCCTGCCAGCCGCCGCTATGCCCGGTGGTTGCCTGGAAAGCTTTTTAGCAACGATCCTGTAAGGAAGTCCCCAGGGGTCATTTTCAACAGCCGCACACAGGTCAGCCCAGCATCTCTCCTGGCTGCTTTTGATGCAAATGCGAAGGGCTTTCCTAGCGAGCCGGTATTCCTCGCGTTCACTTTGGCTACCGTCAGGACCCCTTCTCCTTAACGTCCTCACATATGCCCTACGGGTCCTGATGCATAAGCTCCTCTTTTCAGCTATGCATTCGTTCCACCAGAAAACCGGTTTGCGTGTTCGAGCTCCGGGCACCACCTTCGGCATACACGCATCGCAGAGCGTTGCAAGGTACGCCTGGAAAGTCTCCGCAGCTTCGTCGGCAGTTGCTCTGGCAGGAAGAAGAAGAGGTCCCTGGTCAATCCTCCGCGACAGTGCCGCAATGTCCAACTTCTTGATTGACCACTTCACATATGTGCTAGATTCAACCTCCTGCGTTTGCGTTTGTCTCTTATTGATCTCGAATTCTAAGTATCGGTGGTCGCTGGCCGTATATTCGTCTAACACCGTCCATCCCGAGACTTCCCAGGGTCCCGGACCCGCGAAGGTGACGTCTATTATGGAGGTGCTGTCGCCTCTAACAAACGTCGGCCTAGACCCCACATTGCACGCCCTGAGTCCCAGGCTCGCCGCAAAGGTCTCAAGCGCCTCGCCCTTCCTGTCTGTGGTCACCGAGCCCCAGCACGCTGACTTCGCATTGAAGTCGCCGGCTATCAGTAAGGTCTCGCCGGCCCTTCCAGAGGTTCTCACCGCTCCTTCCAGCCCGTCGAGGAACTCGTGAAAGCCGTCCATTCTCTGATCCACCGTAGGTCCGTTCGGAGTCCAGTAGCAGCTGAAGACTAAAGCGCCCCTTATCCTCAACCAGGCAAAGCCAGGTCCAGAGCCTGTCTCTTCCGCCAATAGACCCGCGCCGGGCGTCAGGGCTATCGAGCACTTGTCATCCGTGCTGGAGGACCAGCTGACAAAGTTACTCGGAGCCCGGTGGTGCTCGCTGAGGATCAGCATTCCGATGTCTCGGTCAGCCGTTATTTTAGCCAGAAGTTGCTGGGCTACCCAGCACCTCCGAAGATTGATCTGCAGGCACTTAATCATTTCGACTGCAGATGCTTCGCCGTTGTCGTTCCACGCTGCACCGCCTTGCGGGCGGCGCAGGCGCCAGAGCCCGTCCGATGGAAAGACCTCGCCAGCCCGGCGCGCTCGCACGCCACGCATCGATCACCATCAGCACTGCATGTCTTTTCAACATGGCCGAGTTCACCGCATCGCCTGCACGCCTCGGAGAGGTCAGGGCCAGTGCACTCTCGGTTTGAGTGGCCGAAACCGTGGCACCGGTAACACCTGATGGGGGGCGGCATGCGCTCGCGAACCCGGCACATGGTCCACCCGATCGCCACCCTGGTGATTTGAGCAGCGGCGGTACTGGTCAGCTTTGCGGTCGCCACCTGTTGACCAGACCTCGTTGACCAGAGGCCCGTCACTGTTATCGCCCGTCTTTCGACGATAGCAGCCGGATCTTCGTCTCCGCCGGGAATGGCCGCCTGGAGAGCTTTTAACACCTCGTCACGGTCAGCAGCTGCGTCAATGTCGAGGACCTCTATCTCGGCCACGTGCCCAAGCTGCGTGACCGCGCCAACATTCTTCCCCAACTTCGCGACAATTTCCTCTTTGAGCTTCCCAGCTGCAACGTGGGACTCGGCATTATGCTTGAGCTCGAGTAGGACATGGCCGTCGCGTGTTCTCCTAATAGCCTTCACGTTTGCCCCTACTTCCACCGGACTGATGCCGCTCGTGGACCGAAGGGCCCGCACCGTGTCCGCGAACGACTTACCCATAGCAGCTTTCACTAGGACTGCCGGGGGTTTCATTCCCGTCCTCTTTTTCTGCCTTTTCTGAGCCACCGTCTGGTTTTTCGTTGCATCGGCTGCCGTTGCTGCCTTTTTCTGATTTCGCCGATTTTTTCTGGACGTGACTGTGGCCCACTTGCCTCCCACGCTGGTGGCCGCCGCAGAAGTTGAGGGATGGTCAACTTGCATCGGTAGGTCCAATGAAGCTCTCGCTCCCCTCGAATCGGAATAAGGCCACCAGCATGGCGTTTCTGTCGCCGCGTCAAGTGAGGGGGCCGTGCTCTCTTGAGCCGATACTGTGCTTGCTACGTGTTCCCTGGAGAGACCGGTCTTTGTGGTTTCGTGTGTCTGCGTATGAGCAGTCTTGTACTCCTTAGCTCCCGTGTCATTTTTCCGCCCCCGCTTGCGCACTTTGATATATTGTACCACGACCTTATTAGCATTCGCAAGGGACTCCTTCAGCTCCTTATGCAAATTCCTGGTGCTACGCGCAAAGGCGCACATAGTGCTAATGTACCCCTGTAGCTTTAGCAGGAGTTCATCTTCATTGAGTGCCCCAATGCCAGAGACCCTCCTTTGAGCTGTCCGGTTTGCCGCGCCCGCGCCTGTATCCGTAATCGTATCCAAATCTCCAATCTGTCCATTTCCAGGTTCCGTCCGGGCACATCGCTGGACACCCACGTGGGTGCCCCCCGACGCCTGTGCAGGAACGCCGAGGGTCTTGGGATCGTTCTTCGACCCCACCGTGCTCCCTTGCAGACACGATGAAGTAGCCTCCTGGAGGGTATCCGAACCTCCTGGAGAAGTAACATCTATACTTGTGTTTTCGCTCATCATTATATTGTAGGTAGCTTGGCGAACACCAGCGGCTCCAGCTTCGAACCGCCTGTCCTGGTTTCCGTCCTTGCGCCTGATCTACGGAGACACCGGGGTGCGATCAGCCCCCCGGTGTTGAGCTTGTCCGCGACTGCTTATTCGTCCATCCCTGAGGTGTGGCTTATTTCGCAGCTGTCCTACAAATCTGTAGGACTTTCCCCAATCCGCAACCTGGGGACGCGCCCGATGGCATGCTCATGCACACGGTGGTTTTTTATCGGGGTTTTCCTTCCCCTAGGGCGGTTGCCAACCAAGGCTAAAGAGCCCGCCCTACCCTTGGAACTGCTTAGTCAAGTTGCCCGCCGCGGCTCAGTCCTGTCCAACATGGGAGACCCTGGTTGGCATAGCACTGATCCCCGACGAACAACCGTTCAAGCCCCCTCACCACGACAAGGTGAGTTCCACGAGGGGGAACCTAACCTAACCTAACCTAACCTAACCTAACCTAACCTAACCTAACCTAACCTAACCTAACCTAACCTAACCTAACCTAACCTAACCTAACCACGAGGGGGAACCTAACCTAACCTAACCTAACCTAACCTAACCTAACCTAACCTAACCTAACCTAACCTAACCTAACCTAACCTAACCTAACCTAACCTTTTTTTTTTTTTTTTTTTTTTTCCATGGTTAAATCGATGACCGGGAGGGAACCGCTTGCGCATAACTTCCTCCCGGCCACCATCGTTTATTCAATCAAATTAAATGTACATTTTCACAATAGGCCGTGACGGGACAATCCCCCGAGTCTGGCCTTTACCACAAAATATTTACAAAATAATATACATATTCATCATAGGCCGTGACGGGACAATCCCCCGAGTCTGGCCTTTACCACCACATATTTACAATAATATACATATTCGCAATAGGCCGTGACGGGACAATCCCCCGAGTCTGGCCTTCACCGCAACATAATTACAATATAATATATATATACAAAATGAACCCACTCGATAAGTGACCGCGCCGAGTTAACATCAAGAAAAATGTCACTATCGAGGGTCCGCGACGCATGTACAAATAAGTTTTATCTACAGAGATTGACTAGCTGCAAATTCCACGCTTGTCTTCTCGGCCCGGTGGTCGCACCCGCCAGCCTAGAGCCTCGTTCTAGCCCTCCTTTCCGCGTCCCTCTCGTCTTCCTCCTTCTTTTGCATGATTTCCTCAACCATTCTGCCGAAGGCCTCTCTCGCTCTGCAGACCGCACCCCGCAGCTCTGGAGGACTGTCTGCTGGGCCGCAAAGGAAGTCGATGACATCCCCTGGTTGCGGGTCCCTGCCACCCAGGAACTCTCTGACATGCCCGCGGGACTCTTGCCACTCCGGACACTGAAATACCGTGTGCTCCGCTGTGTCAGAGGGATGCCCGCAGTACAAGCAGTTGGGATCCGGCGCCCGACGCATCTTAAATAGATACTGCCTGAAGCAGCCGTGCCCGGTTAGCGCCTGCGTCAAATGATACGTGAGAGGCTGCGGGGGCCCGTTCCACCATCTGTCCAAGTCGGGCAGAATTCCGCGCGTCCACGCGCCCTTCGACCCGCGGCTCCACCTGGTGCGGCACCCGTTGATCGTGATTGCCCGCTCCTCCTTCCTTATCTGGTTCGCTGTCAACGTTGGATCGGCCGCCTCCAGTCTATCCCTCACCCTCGCCCGCTCCAGCGCCAGTAGGTCCCCTGGGGGAGTCCCTGCCAGGAACATCACGGCCTCCGTCGAAACCGTCCGGTACGCCCTGGTCGCCCTGATGGCAGCTAAACGGAGCGCGCGGTCTAGTTCTCTGCGGTTGCACTCAAATTTGGAGGCCCTCCGTGCCCACGCCGGTGCCGCGTACAGGATTATGCTATTTACCACCGACATCAGTAGAACCCGCTTGGCCCGCGACGGCCCACCTATGTTCGGCATAAGCCTTCCGATCGCCCTTGCTGACACCGCTGCTTTTTTTGACACCGTGTTGACATGTTCCCGGAAGGAGAGTCGGGTGTCCAACCTGACCCCGAGGTACTTGATGTGCCTTCGGATCGGGACCGCATGTCCTTCAAGCCAAAGTCGGGGATCGTCGTAAACCTTCTTGGCCGTTAACACGACGGCTTCGGTTTTATCCGGCGCAAGAGCAAGTCCATTCTCGCCCATCCAATTGGATATGGAATCCAATACCGGATTCATGAGGCGCGCAGCATCTCCTCCCGTTTTGGCTACGCCCACTACTGCCAGATCATCCGCAAACGCCACCAGTTGGACGCCCGGTGGCGTGTTGAGTTTGAGCAGTCCGTCATAGAGCACATTCCACAGGGTCGGCCCAAGGACCGAACCCTGTGGAACGCCGCAGGAGACCTCTCTCATGGTGAGAGATTCCCCTACCAGGAGCTTTCTATCCCTTAAGAAGCTGCGAATCATGGCTAGCAGGTACTTGGGGGTGCCGATTCCCTGCAGAGCCTCATCTATTTTCAGCCAAGGGGCGGAATTGAATGCATTTCGCACGTCCACCGAGACTACGACACAGAGGTCCCGGTGTTGCACCGCTCCGGCCGCCGCTCCTCGAGCCGCACCCAAGACCTTTTCAATAGCGTCCACGGTGGACCGTCCCCTGATGAACCCGTACTGGTTCTCCGCACGTCTGCCACTGTTGTCGAGATGTTGGTTTAGCCTCTCCAGTATGAGTCTCTCCAGGATTTTGCCCGTGGTGTCCAACATACATATTGGCCTGAAGCTGGAGGGCCGTTCGACCGGCTTGTCCGGACCCTTGTGGAGGAGGACCAGCCGGGCCATCTTCCATCTTTGGGGAAAAATTTGGTCCCGAAGGCAGGTGTTATACGCCTCGAGGAGAAGGTCGGGCCTCGCCTGGAGAACTACTTTAAGGGCTTCGTTAGGAATTCCGTCCGGTCCGCAGGCCTTGCCATTGGACAGCTTTTTACAGGCCTCTTTAAGCTCCGCCAAGCTGAAAAGCTGAGAGTCGCCAGAGTCTTCCTCGGTGTTCCGGATGGGTTGGCGGGCCCAGTCTACTAACGGCCGGACTGGAAATAGGTGGTCTGCTATAGTGCCCTCTCTCCCTCGAGCCTCCGCACCCGGGCGGCGACCGCCGATGCGTTTTGTGACGACTCGAAAGGGTAGCCCCCACGGATCGGTGTCCACCGCCCTGCACAACTCGGCCCAACACTTGTTTTGCGATTCGCGGATGGTCTTTCTGAGCACTTTCCTCGCTTCTACGTACTCGTGCTTTAGCGCGGCGTGACGGAACGACCCTCGCTCCGATCTTTGGAACGTCCTTCTTGCTCGGAGACACCGTCTTCGGAGGTCCGCGATTTCCTCCGACCACCAATGAGCCGCCTTTCTACCATCGCGGGTCCCTCTGAGTGGCATGCAAGCGCCACATGCTTCCGTCAGATATTCGCATAACAAGCTAGCAGCTTGCTCTGCCGAGGTGGAATCGCCGATCGCTCGCGGAAGTGACGTGGTGGCCAGGAAACCTTCCAGTTTATCCCTGTCTAATTTGCGCGTAGCCCAACCTCGCCAGGGTGTGGCCAAACCATCCCCCATATCGTGGGTGAGCATTGAGAACTTTATGTATTGGTGATCGCTACCTGAATACACTTGCTCGAGTACTTGCCAGTTTTCCACAACATTCGGGTGTCTCATCCTCGCGAACGTCACATCCACTATTGATTCCGCATTGACGCGGCGGTAGGTTGCCGCCGATCCCGAGTTGCAAACTATGAGTCCGAGGCTTGCCGCAAAGTCCGCGAGAAGCCGACCCCTCTGGTCGTTGGACCTGGACCCCCACTCGAAGGACCAGGCGTTGAAATCGCCCCCTAAGATGATGTCCAGGTGTTGTTCCGTCCTGCGAATCGAGTCTTCCAGTTCCCTTAGGAACGCGAGAAATTCGTCCTGGCTGCAGTTACGCGTAATGTAGCAGCTATAGACACTAACGTTGTCTATCTGGAACCAGGAAAAATTTTCTCCCACTCCATGGTTGCGTATCACTAAGTTGCTGGATGCCGTAAGGGCGACCGCACAGAGTCCATCCCCGCTCGGGAACCATCTGCTCGTGCCTGAGGGGATCCAGTTAGGCTCAGAGACGATCATCACATCGGTTCCTAGCTCGGCCGACGTCTGCGCCAGTAAGTTTTGAGCTGTGGCGCTGCGGTGGAGGTTAATCTGGAGGAATTCAATCATCTCTGATTTTTTGCGTTGGCCTTAAAGGCCTCCCTTCTAGCCGAGCACGCCCCTGAGCCCGTTCGATGAGCCACTCTTCCGAGACCCATGCGGTCGCAGGCCACGCACTTGTCTTCACCGGCGGCACATGTCTTTTCCACGTGTCCCGGTTGACCACATCTCCTGCAGGTCCCCGTAAGGTCAGGCCCCGAACATTGCCTTGAGCCGTGCCCGAAGCCATGGCATTTGTAACAACGCTGGGGCTGTTCCCTACGAGGCCGCACTCTGCAACGAAGCCAGCCGATGCTAATATGGGTTAGCTTGTCCGCCGCTGCAATCGGAACTGTCGCCGTGGCCATTTGCTGCCCAGACCTTGTCTTCCAAATCCCCGTGACGTTGACTACGGAGCCGTCGGCGTTTATGCTCTTAAGAATGGCCGCATGTACTTCCTCCTTGGTCGTCACCTCGTCGAGGTCAATGATTTCGACTTCCGTAGTCTGTCTTAGGCTCTTGACGTTCAGTTCTGGGATAGCGGACGCTATTTTGTCTCTTAGGAAGTCTGCAGCCGCCAGTGATTTGCTGCTCTTCGTCAGTTCCACTAAAAGGTCCCCCGTCGTCGTTTTCCTCATCGAGGTAACCTTGGTTCCAAGGCTGTCAAAGTCAACTTCGGTCTCCCTTACCTTCTTAAGTGTGTCTGCGTAGGAGAGACCTCCACCAACTTTGACAAGCACTGCGGCTGGTTTCCTGTGTATGCGCTTGGTAGTTGTCAGGGCGTCCACTGGGGGTCCTTGAGTTGCATTGGCCGCTGCGTTTCGCTGTGTGGAAGTGGCTCCGCTCCTTTTCTTCTTTCTTGTCACCAGAGTATAACCCTCTTCGCCCTGCGCTTGACTGGACGGTGGAGTTCTTGTAGGTCCAGCAGGCTCAGCCCCCGTCGTAGCCTTTTCCGCTATACGCCGTTTGTTCTTGGCCGCCGTGACTGCGGCCCAAGCACCTCCACCTACAGCGGTGGGCCCTGAGATGGCGGAGGATTCAGCTAGCACCGCCACCGCGGTCCCAACGCCAACCCCCCTCTGCTCAGCATATGACCACCAGCAGGGGGTCTCGGTTTCCGCGTCCCGCGTCACCACCGCATTGGTCCCCAGGCATGCTGAATCATCAGACACCGGTTTCCTTTGCCTTTTACGAGATGACGTCCTAATTTCCTCGTTCTTATTTAACGCCGCATTTATGAGCCAGGAGAGCTCCTCAACGACGCCTAGTATCGCCGGTATATTAAGAGACGCCGCTGACAGCTTTGCCTCGTTGCGCACCACCTTGACCATATCCGCCATCTTGCTTAGCACCTGTTCGAGCTCTTCTTCCATTTCGCTGCGTCCAGGAAAGGTCGGGGAACTTCCCTTGCGTTTCCTGCCGCCGTTCTGAATGTCTTCTTCCAGTTCCATGTCCGAGGCGGCATCTTCGTAAACGGATGACGTGGATGCCATAGCTCTTAACGTGTCCATCCCTTTTGATTCCATCTTTTGTCCCGTGGGCGCAGGCCCGGTTACAACGCCCGGCGCGACGTCGAACGCTTGAGATTCGCGCCGGTGTTTTGATAGATCGGTCACACAATAAACGCGTGTCGACAGACGTCGATCACGCCACAAGCCGCGGCCAACCACAGCCCGAGCAGCGGTGGCGTGACGAAAACAAAAACAACGATATGTCACGTGACGTCGAACGGCCACTGCACGTGCGAGCCGACGGCGGCGTATATTTACGCGCACCGGCGGCGGCGTATAATTACACACACCGGCGGCGGCGTATGCTAACGCGTACCGGCGGCGGCGCGTGTATACGCAAACCGGCTGCGACCGGAAGTGACCCGCGCCGGTCGGCGGCGGCGAATGTTTACGCGCACCGGCGGCGAACGACCACGACACGTACGGGTAGACGGCGGCACACAGCCGCAAAATATACCCCGCTAATAAAAGCACCTACCTGGCCTTTGTCCGTCCCCGCTCGGAAAGAGTGGCACCAAAAAATTCTCTTCTCCGCGCTCTCTCCGAAGGTATAAACTCCAGCCCTCTCCGACGAGCGGCTGGCGAGTAATCACGCGTTTTCACCGCACTATAATGTACAAAACTACGCGAAAACAACGCCGCCGAAAGAAAAAGTAAAAAACGCAGAACTAAAATGCCGATAACGCACCCGAAAAACGTCCGATTTTCACGCTCGATGGCTTCACGAAATCACCGTCGCAAGACGCTTCTTTACGTACCACGCACGCAAAAAACAAAGCACTTTTTACACTACAAAAACGCACTCGATTGAGGAGCGACGCAAAACACAATGTGATCGCGTCGACTGCCAACACCGGAATGAACCTAACCTAACCTAACCTAACCTAACCTAACCTAACCTAACCTAACCTAACCTAACCTAACCTTTATTTTTTTTTTTTTTTACGGTATCGCTAAGATTGAGGGGGTGGTACCGACGTTAGTCATTTCACCCCCCTCAATCCGCATCATTTATTTACATAAAAAACATCAATCAATCATACAATTTAAATACATTAATCTTAACAAAAAATATGGGGGCCTCTAACCACCCTGTGTGAATTGGCCTTCGGCCTATAATAAAGAAGAGCTTAACTAGGTATCTTTTCTCTTCGTCTTTCTTCATCCTCTTTGGCTTTCAGTACTTCATTCACATATTGCCGGACTGCATCCCAGTTTCTTTTGCTGCTTAACATCGTGTCCACTATATTGTCTGCGTCTATTTCCTCTTCCACAGTAAGGTTACATCTTCTTCTTTTCGTTGCCCAGGCGTCGCACTCGAAAAGTGTATGTTCCACGTCGTCCGTGTGGTGGCCGCAAAACCAGCACGCTGCGGAATTACTCTTTCCAAATCTCTTTAGGTATCCAGTAAAACACCCATGGCCTGTTAGGGCTTGGGTGAGATGAAAGTCCACCAATCCGTGTTTCCTTTTATACCACACCCCGACATCTGGTATCAATCTGAACGTCCATCTGCCCTTCTCTGCCGTTTCCCATCTGGTTTGCCATGACCGCAGTAGTCTTTCCTCAGCGCCCTGTCTTTCTGTCGCCACGTGCATGCTTCGTCTGTACTCCGCCATCAGTTCCGGCGGTGGCATCCCCGCAATGACCTCTACAGCCTCTTTAGACACTGTTCTATACGCGGCAATCACTCTTAATCCTATCCTTCTATTGCTTCCGTCTAGTATAGCCCATCCTTTCTGCTTCATGTGGTTGGCCCACACAGGCGCCCCGTATAGCATGATGTTCTGTGCCACCGTAGCCAGCAGTCTCCTTTTATAAGAGCTCGCACCTCCCGTGTTTGGCATTATCCGCGTAAGCTTCATCGTGGCTTCATCTGCTTTGCTGGCTACCGCGCCTGCGTGGTCACCAAACCTCCGCTTCCTATCCAAGTGAATGCCAAGATATTTTACTACTTCCTTTGACTTAATGGTGCATCCTCTTATGATTAAATTCATTTCTTCGGCTTTCTTCTTGTTCGAAAACAATATCGCTTCCGTCTTCTGGATAGCCAGCTCGATCCCTGTTTCCTGTAACCAGTCTATTACGTACTCGGCAGCCTCTTCCAGGAGTCGTTCCACGTTGTGCTTCCCTTTTCCTTTGGCAGTGATTACGACGTCGTCGGCATATGCGATGAGCTCGACTCCTTCTGGCATTGGTACCCGCAATAAACCGTCATATAGAACGTTCCACAAGGTGGGTCCTAATACCGATCCCTGTGGTACGCCTGCTGTCAATTCCTTTACAACCTCTATTCCGTCCGCTTCGTATGTCAGTCTTCTATTGCAGAAGTAATCGTCGAGTAGTTGGCACAGGTATACGGGCAACTGTTTGTCAGTAGCGGCTTTGATGATGCCTTGCCAGGGCGCCGAGTTGAAGGCATTTCTTATGTCAAGTGTTAGCAGACCAACCGATGCGCGTGTTTTGTCCTCGCAGCTATCTACTATCGCCATTAGCCTAGTAGCCGCATCCACCGTTGAACGGCCTTTGCGGAACCCGTACTGGCTAGGGGTTAGACAGTTGTTCTTTTCGACGAAGTCTCTTATCCTGTTGTCAATTATCTTTTCAAAGAGCTTGCCTGCGGTGTTCAGCATACACAGTGGCCGATATGAAGATGGCTCATCAATGGGCTTGTCCCCCTTCCTAACCAGTACAAGTCTCGCTATCTTCCATGCTGTGGGGAAAACAGCTTGTGAGATGCATCTGTTGAAGGTGTCGAGTAGGAGCTCTGGTCTTATCTCGACTACTCTCTTCAATATCTCATTGGGGATGCCGTCCACTCCTGGTGCTTTGTTGTCTCTCAGCGTTTTTGATGCTACCTTCAGTTCCGTACGTGTAATCTTCTCTGGTGTCCCTTTCCCTGTCCATGTTGTTATGTCTCTTCCTTCGTGAGAGGGAAAGAGTTCTTTGACAATTTCATCAATCCTTCCTGGGGTGTTGATGCCTGGAATACGGGACTTTTTGCACAGCTTTCCCATCACGAGCTTGTATGGCCTACCCCAAGGGTCGGTCTCCACCAGTTTGCAGAGTGCACGCCACGAATCTTCTTTGGATCTTTTAATCGCCTTGGTCAGCTCCAGCTTTGCCGATTTGTAAGCCTCTCTGTCTGGTGCACATTCATCCATACCAACGCGCTTACGCTTCCGTTGATAAGTACGACGAAGGTGGTTGCATGTTTCCCTCAGTTTCTTTATTTGGGGTGTCCACCAGTGTACCGATTTCCTTTTCGTACATATGGTCCTCTTCGGCGCTATGTCGTCCAAAATGTCTGTCAGAGTCTGTTGGAGCATCTCTGCGCTGTCGTTTGCCGTGGGCCCCATTTCCCTATCGATCGTGTGTTTTTTGATTGCTTCATTCAGTACTATCTGGTTGACACTCCTGATGTTCCATCCGGTGACTTCCCTGGCTGGTCTGGGTATCGAAGCATGTATCTCGAACTCGATATAATTATGGTCACTCAGAGATTCCTCAGTCGGGACGCGCCAGTTTACGATTCTTAGTGCCAGGTTTACAGAGGCCATTGTAACGTCGATGAATGACTCGGAGTCACCTCCCTGCCGAGTGGGTTTTCTGCCCTGATTGCAGACGGTGAGCCCCAATGAGTACATGAAATCTACTAGTAGTTCGCCTTTGTTGTCGTTTATTGGTGATCCCCATGCGCTGTGCTTGGCATTGAAATCCCCTGCGACCAGGACTTCACCTGTAGCCGATCTGATACTCATTTCAAGCTCCCCAAGCCATTTTCCGAAGTTGGCTAGAGTGGTATTCGGACTCCAATAACACGAGTACAGCCTGTACGTCCCCAGAGTGACCCATATGAAGCCATTCTTTGCTGTACCTACTTCGTCGATTTGTGCGTCCCAGCAGTTAACAATTGCAGCTCTTGAGCTGCTATCGCAGTACCAGCCATTTACCTCGGTCGTGCATTTCCCGTACTTATAAAATTCACTTGCAATGATTATGTCTATTTTTTGTTCACGTACTCTTTGAAGTGCCAGGTCTTGGGCGGCACTTTTCCCTGCAAGATTTATCTGCAGGAATCTTGTCATTCGGTGTTTGCTGCTGAGTTCGCCTTCGGTCTAGCTGCTTCGTCTGCTAGCTCCAATCTGAACTCGTCTACTTCTTCTTTACTTGTTTTGCATTCCCGAGCGAAATGTCCTCTTTTTCCGCATCTGTTGCATCTTCCCGTCCTATCGTTTCCACTGCAGTCTCTGGCCTCGTGTCCTAGTCCCAGACACCTAAAACATCTGACCCGTCTTCTGCCCTGTCTGACCCTGCAGTACACGACCCCGACTCGCACCCTGCCTCTCTTTTCTGCTTCTATCACAGCGTGAGTGGGGATTAGCACTAGACCGGTTTGGGTCTCCCCAAAACTGCTTCGCAAGTTGATGACTTTTACCTCGTTTACGTCAACTCCTAGCTCCTTGGCTAGGTCTCCGGATAACTCCTCTTTGGTCGTCAGTATATCCATGTCTCTGACTTCTATCAGTCCTCTTCGTTGTAGTGTTTTGACGTTTGGTTCATTAGTTGTCTTGATTATTTCTTCTCGTACAATTTGTGCAGCATCCTGGCCACCCCGTACTTGTATTATCACCCCTCCATTTTTTGCCTGTCGCAGACTAGTTATCCTATCGCCAATCACGTTCTGGTCTGCTCCGGTTCTTATGCGTTTTACCAGTTCTGGGAAGGACTCCGTGCTTCGGTCAATAATTACAGCACTACGAGTGTGTCTCTGTCGGGAATTCTCGTCGTGGTTCCTCTTTCCTCCAGGCCGTTTGGCTATCTCCGTTGATGGTTTTGGTTTCTCCGTAGGTCTTAAACGGGCATTCCGTCCCACGCTATTTGCCCAAGTGGTCCCTGTGCTCTCTTTTGGCTCCGTATCTTGGTTCAGGGTTCCTTGCTCTCCGTCTAAATC
The DNA here is from genome assembly GCA_032441825.1 of Chaetogeoica ovagalla. Taxonomy (NCBI): domain Eukaryota; kingdom Metazoa; phylum Arthropoda; class Insecta; order Hemiptera; family Aphididae; genus Chaetogeoica; species Chaetogeoica ovagalla. The sequence continues at coordinate 8,615,491 of CM063743.1, read as the reverse complement.
CCACCAGCACGGTGTCGAAGTCTCCGCGTCTTTCCCTTCTCGTGCTCCGTACGACTTTCCGTTCTGGGTCCTTGTGTGTTCTGCTGTTTGTGTCCCAACTGTTTTTAGCGTCTTTTTCTTTTCACAGGATTTACACTTGTTGCTCATGGCCATCTTTGTAGCAGCTGATTCTTTTTGTGCTTTTAGATTTGATACGTAGTAGTTAAACGATCTGGCTATGTCCGCTATCCCGTCTTTTAACTCCTTATGGCAGTTTCTCGTCTTCGTAGTGAAGCTCGCCATGGCCTGAATCTGCCCTCGCAGTTTATCGAGAAGCTGCTCGTCGCTCATAATGTTTGAAGTCTGTGACGTCCTTGATTTCTTCTTTAATTCTGCGGTTTGGTTGGTCCGTATCGTATCTTTAAGTTCTCCATCTGGGGCGTGGGTCCGTTGCGTGCCCGAAGACACGACTGTCTCAGCACTAGTAACACTACCATCGGCAGAGGCCTGGCTGGCCACCTCTGCTCCTGGGTTCTGGCTTGTTGATTTCGACTTTTGGGGCGTGCCACCCCCAACCGCCGGCTCTAGGGGATCCGACTCCCTTGTAGCAGTACCATCATTCTTGTTTTTCTTACTCGTCATGGTTGGTTTGAAAGCGGCTTAGCGTTCACCGAAGCCGCCAGCCTCGCGACTTCTGTCCTTGTTCCGGTTGTGGTGCCAAATCTTCCGGGACACCGGGGAGCGATCAAATCCCCGGTGTTGGTTTTTTGTTCGGGGTTTTCCTTCCCCTAGGGCGGTTGCCGGCCAAGGCTAAAGAGTCCGCCCTACCCTTGGAACTGCTTAGTCAGGTTGCTCGCCGCGGCTCAGTCCTGTCCAACATGGGAGACCCTGGTTGGCATAGCACTGATCCCCGACGAACAACCGTTCAAGCCCCCTCACCACGACAAGGTGAGTTCCACGAGGGGGAACCTAACCTAACCTAACCTAACCTAACCTAACCTAACCTAACCTAACCCTAACCTAACCTAACCTAACCTAACCTTTTTTTTTCCTATTGATATCGCTTAGGGGGGCCGGTACTCATCCGTTAGGCATTACTTCAGCCCCCCCTCGCATCGTTTATTTCATTGAAACAAAACTTAACACATGCTAGGCTTACATACTAAACATCCAATAACCATCAAGTAACATAAGTGCACGTAGGCCTTAGCCTATACAAAAATGAAAACTTAATAACAAGGTTTATATAATACAAAATTTACACAAAATACGTCGGCGGGAGATTAGACCCCTTGTCCGGTCGACGGTTGGGTCGGCTTGTCCGCAACCTCAAGATCCAGGATCGCCTTGAATCTCGTCCTTGCCTCCTCCGTAGCTGCACAGGATGCCGCAACATGTCCAGTTTCCCCGCATTCGCGACAGCATTTGCTTCTATCAGGGCCGGTGCACGGGCCTGACGCGTGGCCGGGACCCAGGCATCTAGGACACCTTCCCGACCTTCTGATTATCCACGCCCTGACTCTGCAGTTTGACAATCCCACTCGGAGGCGACCTTTCCCGACTATCGTTCGCGCATCGTCGTCGGGCAGCGAAAGGATGGCCCTTCTCTGCCCTCTGCCCATGTCCATCACCTTGGCCACTCTGATCCTTGAAGGGTCGCTGTTGCTGGCCCTTGCAGCTGCCTGCCTGATCTCCTCTTCTTCTGCCCGTCGAGATCTTGTACCACTACGCTGCTGAACCTCTCCATCCTCTTGACCGCGGTCTGCTCGCCTACTGCGTCACCGATGGCCCTTACTAACTCGGTGCTGTCGCCCATATCTCTGCGCAGTCCAACGAGTAAATCCCCGCCTTTCGTCTTTCGTAGCGACATAATGTCCTTCGAAGTCTCCGTGTCCAGGTTTCCGGTTCTTAACTTCCTAAGAACCTCCTCGTAGGTACTGTCCCCTACGCTCACCAGGATTGCCGGCGGAGGCTTCCGAGCTTTCTTCCGTCGCCCTTCCGCTGCGGTTTTCTTGCCACCTCTTCCGGCGACCACTGCCCACGCCGAGGCTCCTTCTTCGCCGCAAGGTTCCGGATTCCTCCTCCGACCGGTGATCTCCGCCCACGAGGTACCTGCCAGTTGATATGGTGCAGCCGGTTGTGCATGAGCTTCTGACAGCTCTGGAGCTCTCCCCTTGGCCCTGGTTCCTCCCTTCTTCTCGGGCATCCCGAGTCGCCAGCACTCGTGGTGGACCCCGTCGGTGTCCCACCAGCACGGCGATTGCGTGCAGGCCTCGGCGGATGTCACCGCTACCGATGGCGTGGACGCTTGCGTGCCAACGCCGCCGGGAGCTGCCGGCCTCCGAACTTTGGCTTCCCTAATCTTGCTCAGCTGCTTCATCAGCGTGGACGTCTTCGTGACCGCTTCCTTCAGTTCTTTGTGCACATTCCTGGTCCGGTTGACGAAGCTTGTCATACCATTCACCTGGGCCAGCAACATGCACAATAGCTCTTCCTCTCCGAGTGAAGACAGTACTACCGTCTTGGTCTTCGCCCGTCGTGCGTTCTCTCTTCCAGTAATAGAAAGAGAGACGGAGGCCTGGTTACCTACCTCCGTCCTCTCGCGGTCGCAGAATGACGACCTCGGCGGGCCCGCTACGGTGGAACCGGCTTTCACCCCGGAACCACCCGCCGATGCCGGCACCTGGGGATCCGACCCCCCTGGTGCGGTAACTAAATTTCCATGTTCAACTTCCATTTAGGGTTTTATAAAGGGTGGCCTTCCCTTGCATTTTTACCCTACTGCCAGGGGGTTTTTTATCGGGGTTTTCCTTCCCCTAGGACGGTTGCCACCCAAGGCTAAAGAGCCCGTCCTACCCTTGGAACTGCTTAGTCGGGTTGCCCGCCGCGGCTCAGTCCTGTCCAACATGGGAGACCCTGGTTGGCATAGCACTGATCCCCGACGAACAACCGTTCAAGCCCCCTCACCACGACAAGGTGAGTTCCACGAGGGGGAAATTTTTTTTATGACGGATTACGATAGAATTCGGTACTAGTAACGTAATGCAGTTAACCCCGTCGATCAATTCGAAATAGTTCAGAAGTTATGACGTTTTGCAAATAAGGAGTGAGAAGAACGATATGGGCATTTCTTGTAGTCTAGTGGATCAGTGCGTTGCTTTGGAATCTACGGACTAGGGTTCGATGCCGTGTTCCGGAAGTGATTTTTTGCATTTTTTTTCGACTTTTTTCTTCATTAATAGACCAAATATGCCCATTCCAGTAACTCTAGGTGGTTTTCCATATCAAATCAGTGAATAATTTTAGTTTGAATTCGGTAGAAAAAAAAAATTTTTTTTGGTGGTGGGGGGGTCAAATTTTTTTTATGACGGATTCCGATAGAATTCGGTACTAGTAACCTAATGCAGTTAACCCCGTCGATCAATTCGAAATAGTTCAGAAGTTATGACGTTTTGCAAATAAGGAGTGAGAAGAACGATATGGGCATTTCTTGTAGTCTAGTGGATCAGTGCGTTGCTTTGGAATCTACGGACCAGGGTTCGATGCCGTGTTCCGGAAGTGATTTTTTGCATTTTTTTTCGACTTTTTCCTTCATTAATAGACCAAATATGCCCATTCCAGTAACTCTAGGTGGTTATCCATATCAAATCAGTGAAAAATTTTAGTTTGAATTCGGTAGAAAAAAAAAATTTTTTTTAGTGGGGGGGGTCAAATTTTTTTTATGACGGATTACGATAGAATTCGGTACTAGTAACGTAATGCAGTTAACCCCGTCGATCAATTCGAAATAGTTCAGAAGTTATGACGTTTTGCAAATAAGGAGTGAGAAGAACGATATGGGCATTTCTTGTAGTCTAGTGGATCAGTGCGTTGCTTTGGAATCTACGGACCAGTGTTCGATGCCGTGTTCCGGAAGTGATTTTTTGCATTTTTTTTCGACTTTTTTCTTCATTAATAGACCAAATATGCCCATTCCAGTAACTCTAGGTGGTTTTCCATATCAAATCAGTGAATAATTTTAGTTTGAATTCGGTAGAAAAAAAAAATTTTTTTTGGTGGTGGGGGGGTCAAATTTTTTTTATGACGGTTTCCGATAGAATTCGGTACTAGTAACGTAATGCAGTTAACCCCGTCGATCAATTCGAAATAGTTCAGAAGTTATGACGTTTTGCAAATAAGGAGTGAGAAGAACGATATGGGCATTTCTTGTAGTCTAGTGGATCAGTGCGTTGCTTTGGAATCTACGGACCAGGGTTCGATGCCGTGTTCCGGAAGTGATTTTTTGCATTTTTTTTCGACTTTTCCTTCATTAATAGACCAAATATGCCCATTCCAGTAACTCTAGGTGGTTATCCATATCAAATCAGTGAAAAATTTTAGTTTGAATTCGGTAGAAAAAAAAAATTTTTTTTAGTGGGGGGGGTCAAATTTTTTTTATGACGGATTACGATAGAATTCGGTACTAGTAACGTAATGCAGTTAACCCCGTCGATCAATTCGAAATAGTTCAGAAGTTATGACGTTTTGCAAATAAGGAGTGAGAAGAACGATATGGGCATTTCTTGTAGTCTAGTGGATCAGTGCGTTGCTTTGGAATCTACGGACCAGTGTTCGATGCCGTGTTCCGGAAGTGATTTTTTGCATTTTTTTTCGACTTTTTTCTTCATTAATAGACCAAATATGCCCATTCCAGTAACTCTAGGTGGTTTTCCATATCAAATCAGTGAATAATTTTAGTTTGAATTCGGTAGAAAAAAAAAATTTTTTTAGGTGGTGGTGGGGTCAAATTTTTTTTATGACGGTTTCCGATAGAATTCGGTACTAGTAACGTAATGCAGTTAACCCCGTCGATCAATTCGAAATAGTTCAGAAGTTATGACGTTTTGCAAATAAGGAGTGAGAAGAACGATATGGGCATTTCTTGTAGTCTAGTGGATCAGTGCGTTGCTTTGGAATCTACGGACCAGGGTTCGATGCCGTGTTCCGGAAGTGATTTTTTGCATTTTTTTTCGACTTTTTTCTTCATTAATAGACCAAATATGCCCATTCCAGTAACTCTAGGTGGTTTTCCATATCAAATCAGTGAATAATTTTAGTTTGAATTCGGTAGAAAAAAAAAATTTTTTTTGGTGGTGGGGGTCAAATTTTTTTTATGACGGATTCCGATAGAATTCGGTACTAGTAACGTAATGCAGTTAACCCTGTCGATCAATTCGAAATAGTTCAGAAGTTATGACGTTTTGCAAATAAGGAGTGAGAAGAACGATATGGGCATTTCTTGTAGTCTAGTGGATCAGTGCGTTGCTTTGGAATCTACGGACCAGGGTTCGATGCCGTGTTCCGGAAGTGATTTTTTGCATTTTTTTTCGACTTTTTCCTTCATTAATAGACCAAATATGCCCATTCCAGTAACTCTAGGTGGTTTTCCATATCAAATCAGTGAATAATTTTAGTTTGAATTCGGTAGAAAAAAAAAATTTTTTTGGTGGTAGGGGGGTCAAATTTTTTTTATGACGGATTCCGATAGAATTCGGTACTAGTAACCTAATGCAGTTAACCCCGTCGATCAATTCGAAATAGTTCAGAAGTTATGACGTTTTGCAAATAAGGAGTGAGAAGAACGATATGGGCATTTCTTGTAGTCTAGTGGATCAGTGCGTTGCTTTGGAATCTACGGACCAGGGTTCGATGCCGTGTTCCGGAAGTGATTTTTTGCATTTTTTTTCGAATTTTCTTCATTAATAGACCAAAGATGCCCATTCCAGTAACTCTAGGTGGTTTTCCATATCAAATCAGTGAATAATTTTAGTTTGAATTCGGTAGAAAAAAAAAATTTTTTTGGTGGTGGGGGGGTCAAATTTTTTTTATGACGGTTTCCGATAGAATTCGGTACTAGTAACGTAATGCAGTTAACCCCGTCGATCAATTCGAAATAGTTCAGAAGTTATGACGTTTTGCAAATAAGGAGTGAGAAGAACGATATGGGCATTTCTTGTAGTCTAGTGGATCAGTGCGTTGCTTTGGAATCTACGGACCAGGGTTCGATGCCGTGTTCCGGAAGTGATTTTTTGCATTTTTTTTCGACTTTTTTCTTCATTAATAGACCAAATATGCCCATTCCAGTAACTCTAGGTGGTTTTCCATATCAAATCAGTGAATAATTTTAGTTTGAATTCGGTAGAAAAAAAAAATTTTTTTTGGTGGGGGGGTCAAATTTTTTTTATGACGGATTCCGATAGAATTCGGTACTAGTAACGTAATGCAGTTAACCCCGTCGATCAATTCGAAATAGTTCAGAAGTTATGACGTTTTGCAAATAAGGAGTGAGAAGAACGATATGGGCATTTCTTGTAGTCTAGTGGATCAGTGCGTTGCTTTGGAATCTACAGACCAGTGTTCGATGCCGTGTTCCGGAAGTGATTTTTTGCATTTTTTTTCGACTTTTTCCTTCATTAATAGACCAAATATGCCCATTCCAGTAACTCTAGGTGGTTTTCCATATCAAATCAGAGAATAATTTTAGTTTGAATTCGGTAGAAAAAAAAAATTTTTTTTGGTGGGGGGGGGTCAAATTTTTTTTATGACGGATTCCGATAGAATTCGGTACTAGTAACGTAATGCAGTTAACCCCGTCGATCAATTCGAAATAGTTCAGAAGTTATGACGTTTTGCAAATAAGGAGTGAGAAGAACGATATGGGCATTTCTTGTAGTCTAGTGGATCAGTGCGTTGCTTTGGAATCTACGGACCAGGGTTCGATGCCGAGTTCCGGAAGTGATTTTTTGCATTTTTTTTCGACTTTTTTCTTCATTAATAGACCAAATATGCCCATTCCAGTATCTCTAGGTGGTTTTCCATATCAAATCAGTGAATAATTTTAGTTTGAATTCGGTAGAAAAAAAAAATTTTTTTTAGTGGGGGGGGTCAAATTTTTTTTATGACGGATTACGATAGAATTCGGTACTAGTAACGTAATGCAGTTAACCCCGTCGATCAATTCGAAATAGTTCAGAAGTTATGACGTTTTGCAAATAAGGAGTGAGAAGAACGATATGGGCATTTCTTGTAGTCTAGTGGATCAGTGCGTTGCTTTGGAATCTACGGACCAGGGTTCGATGCCGTGTTCCGGAAGTGATTTTTTGCAATTTTTTTCGACTTTTTCCTTCATTAATAGACCAAATATGCCCATTCCAGTAACTCTAGGTGGTTATCCATATCAAATCAGTGAATAATTTTAGTTTGAATTCGGTAGAAAAAAAAAATTTTTTTTAGTGGGGGGGGTCAAATTTTTTTTATGACGGATTACGATAGAATTCGGTACTAGTAACGTAATGCAGTTAACCCCGTCGATCAATTCGAAATAGTTCAGAAGTTATGACGTTTTGCAAATAAGGAGTGAGAAGAACGATATGGGCATTTCTTGTAGTCTAGTGGATCAGTGCGTTGCTTTGGAATCTACGGACCAGGGTTCGATGCCGTGTTCCGGAAGTGATTTTTTGCATTTTTTTTCGACTTTTTCCTTCATTAATAGACCAAATATGCCCATTCCAGTAACTCTAGGTGGTTTTCCATATCAAATCAGTGAATAATTTTAGTTTGAATTCGGTAGAAAAAAAAAATTTTTTTTGGTGGGGGGGGGTCAAATTTTTTTTATGACGGATTCCGATAGAATTCGGTACTAGTAACGTAATGCAGTTACCACGTCGATCAATTCGAAATAGTTCAGAAGTTATGACGTTTTGCAAATAAGGAGTGAGAAGAACGATATGGGCATTTCTTGTAGTCTAGTGGATCAGTGCGTTGCTTTGGAATCTACGGACCAGGGTTCGATGCCGAGTTCCGGAAGTGATTTTTTGCATTTTTTTTCGACTTTTTTCTTCATTAATAGACCAAATATGCCCATTCCAGTATCTCTAGGTGGTTTTCCATATCAAATCAGTGAATAATTTTAGTTTGAATTCGGTAGAAAAAAAAAATTTTTTTTGGTGGTAGGGGTCAAATTTTTTTTATGACGGATTCCGATAGAATTCGGTACTAGTAACGTAATGCAGTTAACCCCGTCGATCAATTCGAAATAGTTCAGAAGTTATGACGCTTTGCAAATAAGGAGTGAGAAGAACGATATGGGCATTTCTTGTAGTCTAGTGGATCAGTGCGTTGCTTTGGAATCTACGGACCAGGGTTCGATGCCGTGTTCCGGAAGTGATTTTTTGCATTTTTTTTCGACTTTTTCCTTCATTAATAGACCAAATATGCCCATTCCAGTAACTCTAGGTGGTTATCCATATCAAATCAGTGAATAATTTTAGTTTGAATTCGGTAGAAAAAAAAAATTTTTTTTAGTGGGGGGGGTCAAATTTTTTTTATGACGGATTACGATAGAATTCGGTACTAGTAACGTAATGCAGTTAACCCCGTCGATCAATTCGAAATAGTTCAGAAGTTATGACGTTTTGCAAATAAGGAGTGAGAAGAACGATATGGGCATTTCTTGTAGTCTAGTGGATCAGTGCGTTGCTTTGGAATCTACAGACCAGTGTTCGATGCCGTGTTCCGGAAGTGATTTTTTGCATTTTTTTTCGACTTTTTTCTTCATTAATAGACCAAATATGCCCATTCCAGTAACTCTAGGTGGTTTTCCATATCAAATCAGTGAATAATTTTAGTTTGAATTCGGTAGAAAAAAAAAATTTTTTTGGTGGTGGGGGGGTCAAATTTTTTTTATGACGGTTTCCGATAAAATTCGGTACTAGTAACGTAATGCAGTTAACCCCGTCGATCAATTCGAAATAGTTCAGAAGTTATGACGTTTTGCAAATAAGGAGTGAGAAGAACGATATGGGCATTTCTTGTAGTCTAGTGGATCAGTGCGTTGCTTTGGAATCTACGGACTAGGGTTCGATGCCGTGTTCCGGAAGTGATTTTTTGCATTTTTTTTCGACTTTTTTCTTCATTAATAGACCAAATATGCCCATTCCAGTAACTCTAGGTGGTTTTCCATATCAAATCAGTGAATAATTTTAGTTTGAATTCGGTAGAAAAAAAAAATTTTTTTGGTGGTGGGGGGGTCAAATTTTTTTTATGACGGATTCCGATAGAATTCGGTACTAGTAACCTAATGCAGTTAACCCCGTCGATCAATTCGAAATAGTTCAGAAGTTATGACGTTTTGCAAATAAGGAGTGAGAAGAACGATATGGGCATTTCTTGTAGTCTAGTGGATCAGTGCGTTGCTTTGGAATCTACGGACCAGTGTTCGATGCCGTGTTCCGGAAGTGATTTTTTGCATTTTTTTTCGACTTTTTTCTTCATTAATAGACCAAATATGCCCATTCCAGTAACTCTAGGTGGTTTTCCATATCAAATCAGTGAATAATTTTAGTTTGAATTCGGTAGAAAAAAAAAATTTTTTTTGGTGGTGGGGGGGTCAAATTTTTTTTATGACGGTTTCCGATAGAATTCGGTACTAGTAACGTAATGCAGTTAACCCCGTCGATCAATTCGAAATAGTTCAGAAGTTATGACGTTTTGCAAATAAGGAGTGAGAAGAACGATATGGGCATTTCTTGTAGTCTAGTGGATCAGTGCGTTGCTTTGGAATCTACGGACCAGGGTTCGATGCCGTGTTCCGGAAGTGATTTTTTGCATTTTTTTTCGACTTTTTTCTTCATTAATAGACCAAATATGCCCATTCCAGTAACTCTAGGTGGTTTTCCATATCAAATCAGTGAATAATTTTAGTTTGAATTCGGTAGAAAAAAAAAATTTTTTTGGTGGTGGGGGGGTCAAATTTTTTTTATGACGGATTCCGATAGAATTCGGTACTAGTAACCTAATGCAGTTAACCCCGTCGATCAATTCGAAATAGTTCAGAAGTTATGACGTTTTGCAAATAAGGAGTGAGAACAACGAATCATCATCAAATCATCAAATCAGTGGATAATTTTAGTTTAAATTCGGTAAAAAAAAAAATTTTTTTTGGTGGGAGGGGGTCAAATTTTTTTATGAATGAATCCAAAAGATATCGATACTATTAACGTAATGCAGTTAACCCCGTCCCTCAGTTCGAAATAGTTCAGAAGTTATGACGTTTTGCAATTAAGGAGTGAGAACAACGAATCATCATCAAATCATCAAATCAGTGGATAATTTTAGTTTAAATTCGGTAAAAAAAAAAATTTTTTTTGGTGGGAGGGGGTCAAATTTTTTTATGAATGAATCCAAAAGATATCGATACTATTAACGTAATGCAGTTAACCCCGTCCCTCAGTTCGAAATAGTTCAGAAGTTATGACGTTTTGCTAATAAGGAGTGAGAAGAACGAATCATCACCAAATCATCAAATCAGTGTTTAATTTTAGTTTAAATTCGGTAAAAAAAAAAATTTTTTTTGGTGGGGGGGGGTCAAATTTTTTTTATGACGGATTCCGATAGAATTCGATACTAGTAACGTAATGCAGTGAACCCCGTCCTTCAGTTCAAAATAATTCAGAAGTTATGACGTTTTGCAAATAAGGAGTGAGAACAACAAATCATCATCAAATCATCAAATCAGTGGATAATTTTAGTATAAATTCAGAAAAAAAGAAAAATGTTTTTTGGTGAAAGGGGTCAAATTTTTTTATGATGGATTCCAAACGATATCGATACAAATAACGTAATGCAGTTAACCCCGTTCTTCAGTTCGAAATAGTTCAGAAGTTATGATGTTTTGCAAATAAGGAGTGAGAAGAACGAATCATCATCAAATCATCAAATCAGTGGATAATTTTAGTTTAAATTCGGTAAAAAAAAAAATTTTTTTTGGTGGGAGGGGGTCAAATTTTTTTATGATGGATTCCAAAAGATTTCGATACTAGTAACGTATTGCAGTTAACCCCGTCCTTCAGTTCGAAATAGTTCAGAAGTTATGACGTTTTGCAAATAAGGAGTGAGAACAACGAATCATCATCAAATCATCAAATCAGTGGATAATTTTAGTTTAAATTCGGTAAAAAAAAAAATATTTTTTGGTGGGAGGGGTCAAATTTTTTTATGATTGAATCCAAAAGATATCGATACTACTAACGTAATGCAGTTAACCCCGTCCTTCAGTTCAAAATAGTTCAAAAGTTATGACGTTTTGCAAATAAGGAGTGAGAACAACGAATCATCATCAAATCATCAAATCAGTGGATAATTTTAGTTTAAATTCGGTAAAAAAAAAAATTTTTTTTGGTGGGAGGGGGTCAAATTTTTTTATGACGGATTCCGATAGAATTCGATACTAGTAACGTAATGCAGTTAACCCCGTCCTTCAGTTCAAAATAGTTCAGAAGTTATGACGTTTTGCAAATAAGGAGTGAGAACAACGAATCATCATCAAATCATCAAATCAGTGGATAATTTTAGTTTAAATTCAGGAAAAAAAAATTTTTTTTGGTGGGAGGGGGTCAAATTTTTTTATGATGGATTCCAAAAGATATCGATACAAATAACGTAATGCAGTTAACCCCGTTCTTCAGTTCGAAATAGTTCAGAAGTTATGACGTTTTGCAAATAAGGAGTGAGGAGAACGAATCATCATCAAATCATCAAATCAGTGGATAATTTTAGTTTAAATTCGGTAAAAAAAAAATTTTTTTTGGTAAGAGAGGGTCAAATTTTTTTATGATGGATTCCAAAAGATTTCGATACTAGTAACGTATTGCAGTTAACCCCGTCCTTCAGTTCGAAATAGTTCAGAAGTTATGACGTTTTGCAAATAAGGAGTGAGAACAACGAATCATCATCAAATCATCAAATCAGTGGATAATTTTAGTTTAAATTCGGTAAAAAAAAAAATTTTTTTTGGTGGGAGGGGGTCAAATTTTTTTATGATTGAATCCAAAAGATATCGATACTATTAACGTAATGCAGTTAACCCCGTCCCTCAGTTCGAAATAGTTCAGAAGTTATGACGTTTTGCAAATAAGGAGTGAGAAGAACGAATCATCACCAAATCATCAAATCAGTGGATAATTTTAGTTTAAATTCAGGAAAAAAAAATTTTTTTTGGTGGGGGGGGGTCAAATTTTTTTTATGACGGATTCCGATAGAATTCGATAGTAGTAACGTAATGCAGTTAACCCCGTCCTTCAGTTCAAAATAGTTCAGAAGTTATGACGTTTTGCAAATAAGGAGTGAGAACAACGAATCATCATTAAATCATCAAATCAGTGGATAATTTTAGTTTAAATTCGGTAAAAAAAAAAATTTTTTTTGGTGGGAGGGGGTCAAATTTTTTTATGATTGAATCCAAAAGATATCGATACTATTAACGTAATGCAGTTAACCCCGTCCCTCAGTTCGAAATAGTTCAGAAGTTATGACGTTTTGCAAATAAGGAGTGAGAAGAACGAATCATCACCAAATCATCAAATCAGTGGATAATTTTAGTTTAAATTCGGTAAAAAAAAAAATTTTTTTTGGTGGGGGGGTCAAATTTTTTTTATGACGGATTCCGATAGAATTCGATACTAGTAACGTAATGCAGTTAACCCCGTCCTTCAGTTCAAAATAGTTCAGAAATTATGACGTTTTGCAAATAAGGAGTGAGGAGAACGAATCATCATCAAATCATCAAATCAGTGGATAATTTTAGTTTAAATTCGGTAAAAAAAAAAATTTTTTTTGGTGGGAGAGGGTCAAATTTTTTTATGATGGATTCCAAAAGATTTCGATACTAGTAACGTATTGCAGTTAACCCCGTCCTTCAGTTCGAAATAGTTCAGAAGTTATGACGTTTTGCAAATAAGGAGTGAGAACAACGAATCATCATCAAATCATCAAATCAGTGGATAATTTTAGTTTAAATTCGGTAAAAAAAAAAATTTTTTTTGGTGGGAGGGGTCAAATTTTTTTATGATGAATTCCAAAAGATATCGATACTATTAACGTAATGCAGTTAACCCCGTCCCTCAGTTCGAAATAGTTCAGAAGTTATGACGTTTTGCAAATAAGGAGTGAGAAGAACGAATCATCACCAAATCATCAAATCAGTGGATAATTTTAGTTTAAATTCGGTAAAAAAAAAAATTTTTTTTGGTGGGAGGGGGTCAAATTTTTTTATGATGGATTCCAAAAGATATCGATACAAATAACGTAATGCAGTTAACCCCGTCCTTCAGTTCGAAATAGTTCAGAAGTTATGACGTTTTGCAAATAAGGAGTGAGAAGAACGAATCATCATCAAATCATCAAATCAGTGGATAATTTTAGTTTAAATTCGGTAAAAAAAAAAATTTTTTTTGGTGGGAGGGGTCAAATTTTTTTTATGACGGATTCCGATAGAATTCGATACTAGTAACGTAATGCAGTTAACCCCGTCCTTCAGTTCAAAATAGTTCAGAAGTTATGACGTTTTGCAAATAAGGAGTGAGAACAACGAATCATCATCAAATCATCAAATCAGTGGATAATTTTAGTTTAAATTCAGTAAAAAAAAAAATTTTTTTTGGTGGGGGGGGTCAAATTTTTTTATGATGGATTCCAAAAGATATCGATACAAATAACGTAATGCAGTTAACCCCGTTCTTCAGTTCGAAATAGTTCAGAAGTTATGACGTTTTGCAAATAAGGAGTGAGGAGAACGAATCATCATCAAATCATCAAATCAGTGGATAATTTTAGTTTAAATTCGGTAAAAAAAAAAATTTTTTTTGGTGGGAGGGGGTCAAATTTTTTTATGATGGATTCCAAAAGATTTCGATACTAGTAACGTAATGCAGTTAACCCCGTCCTTCAGTTCAAAATAGTTCAGAAGTTATGACGTTTTGCAAATAAGGAGTGAGGAGAACGAATCATCATCAAATCATCAAATCAGTGGATAATTTTAGTTTAAATTCAGTAAAAAAAAAAATTATTTTTGGTGAGAGAAGGTCAAATTTTTTTATGATGGATTCCAAAAATATCGATACAAATAACGTAATGCAGTTAACCTTGTCCTTCAGTTCGAAATAGTTCAGAAGTTATGACGTTTTGCAAATAAGGAGTGAGAAGAACGAATCATCATCAAATCATCAAATCAGTGGATAATTTTAGTTTGAATTCGGTAGAAAAAAAAATTTTTTTTTGGTGGTAGGGGGGTCAAATTTTTTTTATGACGGATTCCGATAGAATTCGGTACTAGTAACGTAATGCAGTTAACCCCGTCGATCAATTCGAAATAGTTCGAAAGTTATGACGTTTTGCAAATAAGGAGTGAGAAGAGCGATATGGGCATTTCATGTAGTCTAGTGGATCAGTGCGTTGCTTTGGAATCTACGGACCAGGGTTCGATGCCTTGTTCCGGAAGTGATTTTTTGCATTTTTTTTCTACTTTTTCCTTCATTAATAGACCAAATATGCCCATTCCAGTAACTCTAGGTGGTTTTCCATATCAATTAGGTACCATAGCTAAATGTAATTACGCTTTAAAGTAATAATAAAAACAATTTTTTTAAAAAAATGAATAAACTATATGTATTAAATTATAATGGTGTTCACACATCCCAATTATTTTCAGTGACTTAGTTATTAATTTTTTTTTTTAACGATTTGAATATCATTTACAATACTACATTAATTAAGTCTGTATAACATACATATTCATTACGTATAAACATACATAAATACACATATGTATTTTTTTTTCTTTTCTATATAATAATATTATATTATTATTAAGATCTCAGTTTATGATTATGAAAACTATAGGAGAGCTGATTGATTCTCTTTTTCCTTTTTTTTTTTTTTTTTTTTCATTAATATTATTTTGTGAAATTATCCTGTATATCTATTTTTAGTTTTAGATGAAAATAAAGTTTAAAACAAAAAATAATATATATATATCAAAAACAAATATAAAAAAAAAAAAATGTGAATCATATATTTGAAAGTGTTTACTGTATAAAATAATGTGTAAAAAAAATCCACGTATAACCTTTGAGAATTTGTTTTACAATTGATTATAATATGCATCAGAGGAATGTGTTTGTATGGGTGAAGGGGAGGTAAAGAACAAATTGAAAGACGCCTAATATTCCTAAAAAAAAAAATTAAATTAAATATGAATAAAATTCTACGATACGCAGTTTTTATTTTTATTTCTTTGTAAAACGATGATAATTATATATCATATAATTTATCGAATGAAAATAATTTTTATTGATCATTGTGTATATTACGTTTATGTGTAAGACATTTATTTAATATATATATAAATCGAAACCTGATAGTACAATATATTACGATTATGTGTGTATGACAATAGAAATTTTAGTATTGACGATTTGCGTCGAATTGATATAAGAAAAATAAAATTTAAGAGATTTATATAAATATTTATAGTTTGATCCGATATTTTAAAATTATTGTACAATAGACTGAACTTATCAAATTTTCAATCGAGTAAACGATATTATTGTATAGATTCTGTCACTTTTCACTATCGCCATCCGTTTTCCATTTTACGATGATATAAATGAATATTATGTGTGTGTTACACCCATCATCCGCTTCACCTACCACATCTATCCTATACATGTTGCCAACCCGCAATTGTCAACAAAATGTATTCTATATATTATTTAAAAAAAAATTGTATTCGTTGGTTAAATTAAATAATGGGGAAAGGGGAAATAAAATTATATATATACACAAATGTATAAAATTGTATATAAGCGCATATTTCTCATTTTAATAATGTATCAATTATATATCAAGTAAATATATATATATATATATATAAATAATTAAAATATGTTTTTGAATAATATTTTTGTGGTTGATTATTTTTTGTTTTTCGATTATAGCGTAGTGATGTTAAATAATATAATAATACTCAGACCATCACGAAAATAATAACGCTGGATGACATTATAACGACGAGTTGATAATATTATTAAAAGCTTTTTAACATAAATACACTGTCGCACGTTCAATTTTAACTCGTTTTCGTTTGGTGTTAACGACTTAATTCGTTTTTATTTGAACACGATTATATTATAAATGTCGCTTCGAATTTATTCGTTGCTTGTTTTTTTTTTTTTTATGTCTGCATATTTTAACACTCGTTCGAGACGAAAACTGTAGAGTAGAGTAAACGCGGTTAGAAATATTGATTGAAACTGTTATAATTACAAAAAAAAAAGATTCTCTCATACCGCGTTATTTATTGTAAATAAATAAAATACAAGTACGTACAAATTCAAATGATGAATTTATCGAAAAACATATTAAGAGAGTCATAAAGTACTTGACGAGCTAAAACCAGACGTTAATATATATCCCGGATTGCATTGAAAAATCGAAATAATCACAGATGTAATGAGAATTCGTTAGAAACGTAAGTTTTAAAATGGTACCTGTTGCGAATTATTCTGTCCGTCTAAAGAATGCTTACAATTTTATGACTTTTGTGTTGCCTGATGCATTGAAAGAAGAGTTTTTGCTTTGGAATACTGAATGGTTAAAATTATATAAAAACAAACGACCATTACACCTTCTCAAATGTATATTTTGCCCAAACACGAAAAAAAAAAAAGAAATGCGAAAAATTTTGATAACTCTTGACAGTGTCAATTGCAAGAGCAGAAAGGACATTTTAAAAACATACATGGGCGTGCGACAAGTAGAATTTATCTGCTTGATTTAACAATTCTCTGAATTCACAATGACATTATTTATTAGAAATCCAAAAGATATAATATGAATAGTAATGAATATCTAAAACATATATATATATATATATACTTATACATATTAATTAGTTTAAAAGAAAAGAAGATATTTCTAAATTAGATACTTGTCATTTTAAGTCAAAACCACCCCCAAAATAAAATCTCGGTCAAACCTCTGAGTGAGGGCTCCAATTTTTTTAATACCGCAATAAGTAGATTTTTGAATTTTCAATGTAAAACGTTCGTCATACATTCAACTTGATTGCGGTTTATAGAACTGTTTGAAAAAAAATTTTCTGACGTCTAAAACGCGACGGTTGAAATAATAATCACACCAGCTCATTTACAGCCGTTGGATATTAATATATTATGGGGTTAAATCATAAGAAAAACGAATGTATATTGACCAAAAGGAATTCCGAATGTTATTTATTATTGAAAACGATCGTTCAAAGACTTTTCCATAATCGTACGAATAAAAGCAACGCGTTCGTTACTACTATTCTCTGCGATCAGTTGAAAACGATTGCAAAAAATTATGAAACTGCTGCACCACCCCCTTTTCGATCAATCAAATGTTTAACAAACGGCGTACCAAGTGAGTTTCGGTCATCCGATAGTATACAATTTTTTTGATGATTTCCATTGGTCTTGTTCCATAGTTCTATCGTAATAATAATAATAATAATAAAAAAAATCTCTCCCCTACGCGATTACACGCCAATGAAAACAATACACTGTAAGCAAAGTGTAAAATATAAGTTGGCCGTTTGGAATTTTTAACTTTTTCCTCTCTCGATTTATTTTTCTCGTCGGAAAATATAAAAAATTGCCATTATCCCGAAACCTCCCGGTACTCCCAAAAAAAAAAAAACTCCTGTACCGTCCCTGTATTATACACTGCAGGACACGTAATACGCGCGCGTATGATAATAATCGTTCGGTGTATATATTTGTTGTCCTTCCACGAGTAATAAGGAGTGAGAACAACGAATCATCATCAAATCATCAAATCAGTGGATAATTTTAGTTTAAATTCAGGAAAAAAAAAAATTTTTTTTGGTGGGAGGGGGTCAAATTTTTTTATGATTGAATCCAAAAGATATCGATACTATTAACGTAATGCAGTTAACCCCGTCCCTCAGTTCGAAATAGTTCAGAAGTTATGACGTTTTGCAAATAAGGAGTGAGAAGAACGAATCATCACCAAATCATCAAATCAGTGGATAATTTTAGTTTAAATTCGGTAAAAAAAAAAATTTTTTTTGGTGGGGGGGGGTCAAATTTTTTTTATGACGGATTCCGATAGAATTCGATACTAGTAACGTAATGCAGTTAACCCCGTCCTTCAGTTCAAAATAGTTCAGAAGTTATGACGTTTTGCAAATAAGGAGTGAGAACAACGAATCATCATTAAATCATCAAATCAGTGGATAATTTTAGTTTAAATTCGGTAAAAAAAAAAATTTTTTTTGGTGGGAGGGGGTCAAATTTTTTTATGATTGAATCCAAAAGATATCGATACTATTAACGTAATGCAGTTAACCCCGTCCCTCAGTTCGAAATAGTTCAGAAGTTATGACGTTTTGCAAATAAGGAGTGAGAAGAACGAATCATCACCATATCATCAAATCAGTGGATAATTTTAGTTTAAATTCGGTAAAAAAAAAAATTTTTTTTGGTGGGGGGGGGTCAAATTTTTTTTATGACGGATTCCGATAGAATTCGATACTAGTAACGTAATGCAGTTAACCCCGTCCTTCAGTTCAAAATAGTTCAGAAATTATGACGTTTTGCAAATAAGGAGTGAGAACAACGAATCATCATTAAATCATCAAATCAGTGGATAATTTTAGTTTAAATTCGGTAAAAAAAAAAATTTTTTTTGGTGGGGGGGGGTCAAATTTTTTTTATGACGGATTCCGATAGAATTCGATACTAGTAACGTAATGCAGTTAACCCCGTCCTTCAGTTCAAAATAGTTCAGAAGTTATGACGTTTTGCAAATAAGGAGTGAGGAGAACGAATCATCATCAAATCATCAAATCAGTGGATAATTTTAGTTTAAATTCGGTAAAAAAAAAAATTTTTTTTGGTGAGAGGGGGTCAAATTTTTTTATGATGGATTCCAAAAATATCGATACAAATAACGTAATGCAGTTAACCCCGTTCTTCAGTTCGAAATAGTTCAGAAGTTATGACGTTTTGCAAATAAGGAGTGAGAAGAACGAATCATCATCAAATCATCAAATCAGTGGATAATTTTAGTTTAAATTCGGTAAAAAAAAAAATTTTTTTTGGTGAAAGGGGGTCAAATTTTTTTATGATGGATTCCAAAAGATTTCGATACTAGTAACGTATTGCAGTTAACCCCGTCCTTCAGTTCGAAATAGTTCAGAAGTTATGACGTTTTGCAAATAAGGAGTGAGAACAACGAATCATCATCAAATCATCAAATCAGTGGATAATTTTAGTTTAAATTCGGTAAAAAAAAAAATTTTTTTTGGTGGGGGGGTCAAATTATTTTAATGAATGAATCCACAAGATATCGATACTATTAACGTAATGCAGTTAACCCCGTCCTTCAGTTCGAAATAGTTCAGAAGTTATGACGTTTTGCAAATAAGGAGTGAGAAGAACGAATCATCATCAAATCATCAAATCAGTGGATAATTTTAGTTTAAATTGGTAAAAAAATTTTTTTGGTTGGGGGTCAAATTTTTTTTATGACGGATTCCGATAGAATTCGATACTAGTAACGTAATGCAGTTAACCCTGTCCTTCAGTTCAAAATAGTTCAGAAGTTATGACGTTTTGCAAATAAGGAGTGAGAACAACGAATCATCATCAAATCATCAAATCAGTGGATAATTTTAGTTTAAATTCGGTAAAAAAAAAATTTTTTTTGGAGGGTGGTGGTCAAATTTTTTTATGATGGATTCCAAAAGATATCGATACAAATAACGTAATGCAGTTAACCCCGTTCTTCAGTTCGAAATAGTTCAGAAGTTATGACGTTTTGCAAATAAGGAGTGAGAAGAACGAATCATCACCAAATCATCAAATCAGTGGATAATTTTAGTTTAAATTCGGTAAAAAAAAAAATTTTTTTTGGTGGGGGGGGTCAAATTTTTTTTATGACGGATTCCGATAGAATTCGATACTAGTAACGTAATGCAGTTAACCCTGTCCTTCAGTTCAAAATAGTTCAGAAGTTATGACGTTTTGCAAATAAGGAGTGAGAACAACGAATCATCATCAAATCATCAAATCAGTGGATAATTTTAGTTTAAATTCGGTAAAAAAAAAAATTTTTTTTGGTGGAGGGGGTCAAATTTTTTTTATGACGGATTCCAAAAGATATCGATACAAATAACGTAATGCAGTTAACCCCGTCCTTCAGTTCGAAATAGTTCAGAAGTTATGACGTTTTGCAAATAAGGAGTGAGAAGAACGAATCATCATCAAATCATCAAATCAGTGGATAATTTTAGTTTAAATTCGGTAAAAAAAAAAATTTTTTTTGGTGGGGGGGTCAAATTTTTTTTATGACGGATTCCGATAGAATTCGATACTAGTAACGTAATGCAGTTAACCCCGTCCTTCAGTTCAAAATAGTTCAGAAGTTATGACGTTTTGCAAATAAGGAGTGAGAAGAACGAATCATCATCAAATCATCAAATCAGTGGATAATTTTAGTTTAAATTCAGTAAAAAAAAAAATTTTTTTTGGTGGGAGGGGGTCAAATTTTTTTATGATGGATTCCAAAAGATATCGATACAAATAACGTAATGCAGTTAACCCCGTTCTTCAGTTCGAAATAGTTCAGAAGTTATGACGTTTTGCAAATAAGGAGTGAGAAGAACGAATCATCATCAAATCATCAAATCAGTGGATAATTTTAGTTTAAATTCGGTAAAAAAAAAAATTTTGTTTGGTGGGACGGGGTCAAATTTTTTTATGATGGATTCCAAAAATATCGATACTATTAACGTAATGCAGTTAACCCCGTCTCTCAGTTCGAAATAGTTCAGAAGTTATGACGTTTTGCAAATAAGGAGTGAGAACAACGAATCATCATTAAATCATCAAATCAGTGGATAATTTTAGTTTAAATTCGGTAAAAAAAAAAATTTTTTTTGGTGGGGGGGTCAAATTTTTTTTATGATGGATTCCAAACGATATCGATACAAATAACGTAATGCAGTTAACCCCGTCCTTCAGTTCGAAATAGTTCAGAAGTTATGACGTTTTGCAAATAAGGAGTGAGAAGAACGAATCATCACCAAATCATCAAATCAGTGGATAATTTTAGTTTAAATTCGGTAAAAAAAAAAATTTTTTTTGGTGGGGGGGTCAAATTTTTTTTATGACGGATTCCGATAGAATTCGATACTAGTAACGTAATGCAGTTAACCCCGTCCTTCAGTTCAAAATAGTTCAGAAGTTATGACGTTTTGCAAATAAGGAGTGAGAACAACGAATCATCATCAAATCATCAAATCAGTGGATAATTTTAGTTTAAATTCAGGAAAAAAAAAAATTTTTTTTGGTGGGAGGGGGTCAAATTTTTTTATGACGGATTCCAAAAGATATCGATACAAATAACGTAATGCAGTTAACCCCGTTCTTCAGTTCGAAATAGTTCAGAAGTTATGACGTTTTGCAAATAAGGAGTGAGAAGAACGAATCATCATCAAATCATCAAATCAGTGGATAATTTTAGTTTAAATTCGGTAAAAAAAAAAATTTTTTTTGGGGGGGTCAAATTTTTTTTATGACGGATTCCGATAGAATTCGATACTAGTAACGTAATGCAGTTAACCCCGTCCTTCAGTTCAAAATAGTTCAGAAGTTATGACGTTTTGCAAATAAGGAGTGAGAAGAACGAATCATCACCAAATCATCAAATCAGTGGATAATTTTAGTTTAAATTCAGGAAAAAAAAATTTTTTTTGGTGGGGGGGTGTCAAATTTTTTTTATGACGGATTCCGATAGAATTCGATACTAGTAACGTATTGCAGTTAACCCCGTCCTTCAGTTCGAAATAGTTCAGAAGTTATGACGTTTTGCAAATAAGGAGTGAGAACAACGAATCATCATTAAATCATCAAATCAGTGGATAATTTTAGTTTAAATTCGGTAAAAAAAAAATTTTTTTTGTTGGGAGGGGTCAAATTTTTTTATGATGGATTCCAAAAGATATCGATACAAATAACGTAATGCAGTTAACCCTGTTCTTCAGTTCGAAATAGTTCAGAAGTTATGACGTTTTGCAAATAAGGAGTGAGAAGAACGAATCATCACCAAATCATCAAATCAGTGGATAATTTTAGTTTAAATTCGGTAAAAAAAAAAATTTTTTTTGGTGGGGGGGGGTCAAATTTTTTTTATGACGGATTCCGATAGAATTCGATACTAGTAACGTAATGCAGTTAACCCCGTCCTTCAGTTCGAAATAGTTCAGAAGTTATGACGTTTTGCAAATAAGGAGTGAGAACAACGAATCATCATCAAATCATCAAATCAGTGGATAATTTTAGTTTAAATTCAGGAAAAAAAAAAATTTTTTTTGGTGGGGGGTCAAATTTTTTATGAGGGATTCCAAAAGATATCGATACAAATAACGTAATGCAGTTAACCCCGTTCTTCAGTTCGAAATAGTTCAGATGTTATGACGTTTTGCAAATAAGGAGTGAGGAGAACGAATCATCATCAAATCATCAAATCAGTGGATAATTTTAGTTTAAATTCGGTAAAAAAAAAAATTTTTTTTGGTGGGGGGGGGGTCAAATTTTTTTTATGACGGATTCCGATAGAATTCGATAGTAGTAACGTAATGCAGTTAACCCCGTCCTTCAGTTCAAAATAGTTCAGAAGTTATGACGTTTTGCAAATAAGGAGTGAGAACAACGAATCATCATTAAATCATCAAATCAGTGGATAATTTTAGTTTAAATTCGATAAAAAAAAAAATTTTTTTTGGTGGGAGGGGGTCACATTTTTTTATGATTGAATCCAAAAGATATCGATACTATAAACGTAATGCAGTTAACCCCGTCCCTCAGTTCGAAATAGTTCAGAAGTTATGACGTTTTGCAAATAAGGAGTGAGAAGAACGAATCATCACCATATCATCAAATCAGTGGATAATTTTAGTTTAAATTCGGTAAAAAAAAAAATTTTTTTTGGTGGGGGGGGTCAAATTTTTTTTATGACGGATTCCGATAGAATTCGGTACTAGTAACGTAATGCAGTTAACCCCGTCGATCAATTCGAAATAGTTCGAAAGTTATGACGTTTTGCAAATAAGGAGTGAGAAGAGCGATATGGGCATTTCATGTAGTCTAGTGGATCAGTGCGTTTCTTTGGAATCTACAGACCAGGGTTCGATGCCTTGTTCCGGAAGTGATTTTTTGCATTTTTTTTCTACTTTTTCCTTCAATAATAGACCAAATATGCCCATTCCAGTAACTCTAGGTGGTTTTCCATATCAAATCAGTGAATAATTTTAGTTTGAATTCGGTAGAAAAAAAAAATTTTTTTTGGTGGTGGGGGGTCAAATTTTTTTTATGACGGATTCCGATAGAATTCGGTACTAGTAACGTAATGCAGTTAATCCCGTCCTTCAGTTCAAAATAGTGCAGAAGTTATGACGTTTTGCAAATAAGGAGTGAGAACAACGAATCATCATCAAATCATCAAATCAGTGGATAATTTTAGTTTAAATTCGGTAAAAAAAAAAATTTTTTTTGGTGGGAGGGGGTCAAATTTTTTTATGATGGATTCCAAAAGATATCGATACAAATAACGTAATGCAGTTAACCTTGTCTATCAGTTCGAAATAGTTCAGAAGTTATGACGTTTTGCAAATAAGGAGTGAGAAGAACGAATCATCATCAAATCATCAAATCAGTGGATAATTTTAGTTTGAATTCGGTAGAAAAAAAAATTTTTTTTTGGTGGTAGGGGGGTCAAATTTCTTTTATGTCGGATTCCGATAGAATTCGGTACTAGTAACGTAATGCAGTTAACCCCGTCGATCAATTCGAAATAGTTCGAAAGTTATGACGTTTTGCAAATAAGGAGTGAGAAGAGCGATATGGGCATTTCATGTAGTCTAGTGGATCAGTGCGTTGCTTTGGAATCTACAGACCAGGGTTCGATGCCTTGTTCCGGAAGTGATTTTTTGCATTTTTTTTCTACTTTTTCCTTCATTAATAGACCAAATATGCCCATTCCAGTAACTCTAAGTTGTTTTCCATATCAAATCAGTGAATAATTTTAGTTTGAATTCGGTAGAAAAAAAAATTTTTTTTTTTTTGGTAGGGGGTCAAATTTTTTTTATGACGGATTCCGATAGAATTCGGTAGTAGTAACGTAATGCAGTTAACCCCGTCGATCAATTCGAAATAGTTCGAAAGTTATGACGTTTTGCAAATAAGGAGTGAGAAGAGCGATATGGGCATTTCATGTAGTCTAGTGGATCAGTGCGTTGCTTTGGAATCTACAGACCAGGGTTCGATGCCTTGTTCCGGAAGTGATTTTTTGCATTTTTTTTCTACTTTTTCCTTCATTAATAGACCAAATATGCCCATTCCAGTAACTCTAAGTGGTTTTCCATATCAAATCAGTGAATAATTTTAGTTTGAATTCGGTAGAAAAAAAAATTTTTTTTGGTGGTGGAGGGGTCAAATTTTTTTATGATCGATTCCGATAGAATTCGGTACTAGTAACGTAATGCAGTTAACCCCGTCGATCAATTCGAAATAGTTCAGAAGTTATGACGTTTTGCAAATAAGGAGTGAGAAGAGCGATATGGGCATTTCTTGTAGTCTAGTGGATCAGTGCGTTGCTTTGGAATCTACGGACCAGGGTTCGATGTCGCGTTCCGGAAGTGATTTTTTGCATTTTTTTTCGACTTTTTCCTTCATTCATAAACCAAATATGCCCATTTCAGTAACTCTAGGTTGTTTTCCATATTAAATCAGTGAATAATTTTAGTTTGAATTCGGTAGAAAAAAAAATTTTGTTTTGGTGGTAGGGGGGTCAAATTTTTTTTATGAAGGATTCCGATAGAATTCGGTACTAGTAACGTAATGCAGATAACCCCGTCAATCAATTCGAAATAGTTCAGAAGTTATGACGTTTTGCAAATAAGGAGTGAGAAGAACGATATCGGCATTTCTTGTAGTCTAGTGGATCAGTGCGTTGCTTTGGAATCTACGGACCAGGGTTCGATGCCTTGTTCCGGAAGTGATTTTTTGCATTTTTTTTCGACTTTTTCCTTCATTAATAGACCAAATATGCCCATTCCAGTAACTCTAGGTGGTTTTCCATATCAATTAGGTACCATAGCTAAATGTAATTACGCTTTAAAGTAATAATAAAAACAATTTTTTTAAAAAAATGAATAAACTATATGTATTAAACCATAATGGTGTTCACACATCCCAATTATTTTCAGTGACTTAGTTATTAATTTTTTTTTTTAACGATTTGAATATCATTTACAATACTACATTAATTAAGTCTGTATAACATACATATTCATTACGTATAAACATACATAAATACACATATGTATTTTTTTTTCTTTTCTATATAATAATATTATATTATTATTAAGATCTCAGTTTATGATTATGAAAACTATAGGAGAGCTGATTGATTCTCTTTTTCCTTTTTTTTTTTTTTTTTTTCATTAATATTATTTTGTGAAATTATCCTGTATATCTATTTTTAGTTTTAGATGAAAATAAAGTTTAAAACAAAAAATAATATATATATATCAAAAACAAATATAAAAAAAAAAAAATGTGAATCATATATTTGAAAGTGTTTACTGTATAAAATAATGTGTAAAAAAAATCCACGTATAACCTTTGAGAATTTGTTTTACAATTGATTATAATATGCATCAGAGGAATGTGTTTGTATGGGTGAAGGGGAGGTAAAGAACAAATTGAAAGACGCCTAATATTCCTAAAAAAAAAAATTAAATTAAATATGAATAAAATTCTACGATACGCAGTTTTTATTTTTATTTCTTTGTAAAACGATGATAATTATATATCATATAATTTATCGAATGAAAATAATTTTTATTGATCATTGTGTATATTACGTTTATGTGTAAGACATTTATTTAATATATATATAAATCGAAACCTGATAGTACAATATATTACGATTATGTGTGTATGACAATAGAAATTTTAGTATTGACGATTTGCGTCGAATTGATATAAGAAAAATAAAATTTAAGAGATTTATATAAATATTTATAGTTTGATCCGATATTTTAAAATTATTGTACAATAGACTGAACTTATCAAATTTTCAATCGAGTAAACGATATTATTGTATAGATTCTGTCACTTTTCACTATCGCCATCCGTTTTCCATTTTACGATGATATAAATGAATATTATGTGTGTGTTACACCCATCATCCGCTTCACCTACCACATCTATCCTATACATGTTGCCAACCCGCAATTGTCAACAAAATGTATTCTATATATTATTTAAAAAAAAATTGTATTCGTTGGTTAAATTAAATAATGGGGAAAGGGGAAATAAAATTATATATATACACAAATGTATAAAATTGTATATAAGCGCATATTTCTCATTTTAATAATGTATCAATTATATATCAAGTAAATATATATATATATATATATATATATAAATAATTAAAATATGTTTTTGAATAATATTTTTGTGGTTGATTATTTTTTGTTTTTCGATTATAGCGTAGTGATGTTAAATAATATAATAATACTCAGACCATCACGAAAATAATAACGCTGGATGACATTATAACGACGAGTTGATAATATTATTAAAAGCTTTTTAACATAAATACACTGTCGCACGTTCAATTTTAACTCGTTTTCGTTTGGTGTTAACGACTTAATTCGTTTTTATTTGAACACGATTATATTATAAATGTCGCTTCGAATTTATTCGTTGCTTGTTTTTTTTTTTTTTATGTCTGCATATTTTAACACTCGTTCGAGACGAAAACTGTAGAGTAGAGTAAACGCGGTTAGAAATATTGATTGAAACTGTTATAATTACAAAAAAAAAAGATTCTCTCATACCGCGTTATTTATTGTAAATAAATAAAATACAAGTACGTACAAATTCAAATGATGAATTTATCGAAAAACATATTAAGAGAGTCATAAAGTACTTGACGAGCTAAAACCAGACGTTAATATATATCCCGGATTGCATTGAAAAATCGAAATAATCACAGATGTAATGAGAATTCGTTAGAAACGTAAGTTTTAAAATGGTACCTGTTGCGAATTATTCTGTCCGTCTAAAGAATGCTTACAATTTTATGACTTTTGTGTTGCCTGATGCATTGAAAGAAGAGTTTTTGCTTTGGAATACTGAATGGTTAAAATTATATAAAAACAAACGACCATTACACCTTCTCAAATGTATATTTTGCCCAAACACGAAAAAAAAAAAGAAATGCGAAAAATTTTGATAACTCTTGACAGTGTCAATTGCAAGAGCAGAAAGGACATTTTAAAAACATACATGGGCGTGCGACAAGTAGAATTTATCTGCTTGATTTAACAATTCTCTGAATTCACAATGACATTATTTTTTAGAAATCCAAAAGATATAATATGAATAGTAATGAATATCTAAAACATATATATATATATATATATACTTATACATATTAATTAGTTTAAAAGAAAAGAAGATATTTCTAAATTAGA
Source organism: Chaetogeoica ovagalla (assembly GCA_032441825.1). NCBI lineage: Eukaryota > Metazoa > Arthropoda > Insecta > Hemiptera > Aphididae > Chaetogeoica > Chaetogeoica ovagalla. The sequence continues at coordinate 8,588,082 of CM063743.1, read as the reverse complement.
TACTTGTCATTTTAAGTCAAAACCACCCCCAAAATAAAATCTCGGTCAAACCTCTGAGTGAGGGCTCCAATTTTTTTAATACCGCAATAAGTAGATTTTTGAATTTTCAATGTAAAACGTTCGTCATACATTCAACTTGATTGCGGTTTATAGAACTGTTTGAAAAAAAATTTTCTGACGTCTAAAACGCGACGGTTGAAATAATAATCACACCAGCTCATTTACAGCCGTTGGATATTAATATATTATGGGGTTAAATCATAAGAAAAACGAATGTATATTGACCAAAAGGAATTCCGAATGTTATTTATTATTGAAAACGATCGTTCAAAGACTTTTCCATAATCGTACGAATAAAAGCAACGCGTTCGTTACTACTATTCTCTGCGATCAGTTGAAAACGATTGCAAAAAATTATGAAACTGCTGCACCACCCCCTTTTCGATCAATCAAATGTTTAACAAACGGCGTACCAAGTGAGTTTAAATCATCAAATCAGTGGATAATTTTAGTTTAAATTCGGTAAAAAAATTTTTTGGTGGGAGGTCAAATTTTTATGATGGATTCCAAAAGATTTCGATACTAGTAACGTAATGCAGTTAACCCTGTCCTTCAGTTCGAAATAGTTCAGAAGTTATGACGTTTTGCAAATAAGGAGTGAGAACAACGAATCATCATCAAATCATCAAATCAGTGGATAATTTTAGTTTAAATTCGGTAAAAAAAAAAATTTTTTTTGGTGGGAGGGGGTCAAATTTTTTTATGATTGAATCCAAAAGATATCGATACTATTAACGTAATGCAGTTAACCCCGTTCTTCAGTTCGAAATAGTTCAGAAGTTATGACGTTTTGCAAATAAGGAGTGAGAAGAACGAATCATCATCAAATCATCAAATCAGTGGATAATTTTAGTTTAAATTCGGTAAAAAAAAAAATTTTTTTTGGTGGGGGGGGTCAAATTTTTTTTATGACGGATTCCGATAGAATTCGATACTAGTAACGTAATGCAGTTAACCCCGTCCTTCAGTTCGAAATAGTTCAGAAGTTATGACGTTTTGCAAATAAGGAGTGAGAACAACGAATCATCATTAAATCATCAAATCAGTGGATAATTTTAGTTTAAATTCGGTAAAAAAAAAAATTTTTTTTGGTGGGAGGGGGTCAAATTTTTTTATGATGGATTCCAAACGATATCGATACAAATAACGTAATGCAGTTAACCCCGTTCTTCAGTTCGAAATAGTTCAGAAGTTATGACGTTTTGCAAATAAGGAGTGAGAAGAACGAATCATCACCAAATCATCAAATCAGTGGATAATTTTAGTTTAAATTCGGTAAAAAAAAAAATTTTTTTTGGTGGGGGGGGTCAAATTTTTTTTATGACGGATTCCTATAGAATTCGATACTAGTAACGTAATGCAGTTAACCCCGTCCTTCAGTTCGAAATAGTTCAGAAGTTATGACGTTTTGCAAATAAGGAGTGAGAACAACGAATCATCATCAAATCATCAAATCAGTGGATAATTTTAGTTTAAATTCAGGAAAAAAAAAAAATTTTTTTTGGTGGGAGGGGGTCAAATTTTTTTATGATGGATTCCAAAAGATATCGATACAAATAACGTAATGCAGTTAACCCCGTTCAGTTCGAAATAGTTCAGAAGTTATGACGTTTTGCAAATAAGGAGTGAGAACAACGAATCATCATCAAATCATCAAATCAGTGGATAATTTTAGTTTAAATTCGGTAAAAAAAAAAATTTTTTTTGGTGGGGGGGGTCAAATTTTTTTTATGACGGATTCCGATAGAATTCGATACTAGTAACGTAATGCAGTTAACCCCGTCCTTCAGTTCAAAATAGTTCAGAAGTTATGACGTTTTGCAAATAAGGAGTGAGAACAACGAATCATCATCAAATCATCAAATCAGTGGATAATTTTAGTTTAAATTCGGTAAAAAAAAAAATTTTTTTTGGTGGGAGGGGGTCAAATTTTTTTATGATTGAATTCAAAAGATATCGATACTATTAACGTAATGCAGTTAACCCCGTCCCTCAGTTCGAAATAGTTCAGAAGTTATGACGTTTTGCAAATAAGGAGTGAGAAGAACGAATCATCATCAAATCATCAAATCAGTGGATAATTTTAGTTTAAATTCGGTAAAAAAAAAAATTTTTTTTGGTGGGGGGGTCAAATTTTTTTTATGACGGATTCCGATAGAATTCGATACTAGTAACGTAATGCAGTTAACCCCGTCCTTCAGTTCAAAATAGTTCAGAAGTTATGACGTTTTGCAAATAAGGAGTGAGAACAACGAATCATCATCAAATCATCAAATCAGTGGATAATTTTAGTTTAAATTCTGGAAAAAAAAAAAATTTTTTTTGGTGGAAGGGGTCAAATTTTTTTATGAATTAATAAGATATCGATACTAATAACGTAATGCAGTTAACCCCGTCCTTCAGTTCAAAATAGTTCAGAAGTTATGACGTTTTGCAAATAAGGAGTGAGAAGAACGCATCATCATCAAATCATCAAATCAGTGGATAATTTTAGTTTCAATTCGGTAAAAAAAAAACTTTTGTTTGGTGGGAGGGGGTCATATTTTTTTATGATGGATTCCAAAATATCGATACTATTAAGGTAATGCAGTTAACCGCTTAGTTCAGTTCGAAATAGTTCAGAAGTTATGACGTTTTGCAAATAAGGAGTGAGAAGAACGAATCATCATCAAATCATCAAATCAGTGGATAATTTTAGTTTAACTTCGGTAAAAATTTTTTGGTGGAGGTCAAATTTTTTATTCGACTTTTTCATAATACAAATAACGTAATGTAGGTTAACCCCGTTCTTCAGTTCGAAATAGTTTAAGTTATTGACGTTTGCAAATAAGGGTGAGAAGAACGAATCATCATCAAATCATCAAATCAGTGGATAATTTGAATAGTTAAATTCGGTAAATCAATTTTTTGTGGAAGGGTCAAATATTTTTATGATAGATTCCGATAGAATTCGATACTAACAATGCAGTTAACCCCGTTCTTCAGTTCGAAATAGTTCAGAAGTTATGACGTTTTGCAAATAAGGAGTGAGAACAACGAATCATCATCAAATCATCAAATCAGTGGATAATTTTAGTTTAAATTCAGGAAAAAAAAAATTTTTTTTGGTGGGAGGACATATTTTTTATGAGGGATTCAAAGATATCGATACAATAGTATAACGTAATGCAGTTAACCCCGTTCTTCAGTTCGAAATAGTTCAGAAGTTATGACGTTTTGCAAATAAGGAGTGAGAAGACCGAATCATCAAATCATCAAATCAGTGGATAATTTTAGTTTAAATTCGGTAAAAAAAAAAATTTTTTTTGGTGGGGGGGGGTCAAATTTTTTTTATGACGGATTCCGATAGAATTCGATACTAGTAACGTAATGCAGTTAACCCCGTCCTTCAGTTCAAAATAGTTCAGAAGTTATGACGTTTTGCAAATAAGGAGTGAGAACAACGAATCATCATTAAATCATCAAATCAGTGGATAATTTTAGTTTAAATTCGGTAAAAAAAAAAATTTTTTTTGGTGGGGGGGTCAAATTTTTTTATGACGGATTCCGATAGAATTCGATACTAGTAACGTAATGCAGTTAACCCCGTCCTTCAGTTCAAAATAGTTCAGAAGTTATGACGTTTTGCAAATAAGGAGTGAGAAGAACGAATCATCATCAAATCATCAAATCAGTGGATAATTTTAGTTTAAATTCGGTAAAAAAAAAATTTTTTTTTGGTGGGGGGGGGTCAAATTTTTTTATGATGGATTCCAAAAGATATCGATACAAATAACGTAATGCAGTTAACCCCGTTCTTCAGTTCGAAATAGTTCAGAAGTTATGACGTTTTGCAAATAAGGAGTGAGAAGAACGAATCATCATCAAATCATCAAATCAGTGGATAATTTTAGTTTAAATTCGGTAAAAAAAAAAATTTTTTTTGGTGGGAGGGGGTCAAATTTTTTTATGATGGATTCCGATAGAATTCGATACTAGTAACGTAATGCAGTTAACCCCGTCCTTCAGTTCAAAATAGTTCAGAAGTTATGACGTTTTGCAAATAAGGAGTGAGAACAACGAATCATCATCAAATCATCAAATCAGTGGATAATTTTAGTTTAAATTCAGGAAAAAAAAAAATTTTTTTTGGTGGGAGGGGTCAAATTTTTTTATGATGGATTCCAAAAGATATCGATACAAATAACGTAATGCAGTTAACCCCGTTCTTCAGTTCGAAATAGTTCAGAAGTTATGACGTTTTGCAAATAAGGAGTGAGAACAACGAATCATCATCAAATCATCAAATCAGTGGATAATTTTAGTTTAAATTCGGTAAAAAAAAAAATTTTTTTTGGTGGGAGGGGGTCAAATTTTTTTATGACGGATTCCGATAGAATTCGATACTAGTAACGTAATGCAGTTAACCCCGTCCTTCAGTTCAAAATAGTTCAGAAGTTATGACGTTTTGCAAATAAGGAGTGAGAACAACGAATCATCATCAAATCATCAAATCAGTGGATAATTTTAGTTTAAATTCGGTAAAAAAAAAAATTTTTTTTGGTGGGAGAAGGTCAAAATTTTTTTATGACGGATTCCAAACGATATCGATACATATAACGTAATGCAGTTAACCCCGTCCTTCAGTTCGAAATAGTTCAGAAGTTATGACGTTTTGCAAATAAGGAGTGAGAACAACGAATCATCATCAAATCATCAAATCAGTGGATAATTTTAGTTTAAATTCGGTAAAAAAAAAAATTTTTTTTGGTGGGGGTCAAATTTTTTTTATGACGGATTCCGATAGATTTCGATACTAGTAACGTAATGCAGTTAACCCCGTCCTTCAGTTCAAAATAGTTCAGAAGTTATGACGTTTTGCAAATAAGGAGTGAGAAGAACGAATCATCATCAAATCATCAAATCAGTGGATAATTTTAGTTTAAATTCGGTAAAAAAAAAAATTTTTTTTGGTGGGAGGGGGTCAAATTTTTTTATGATGGATTCCAAAAGAGTTCGATACTAGTAACGTAATGCAGTTAACCCCGTCGTTCAGTTCGAAATAGTTCAGAAGTTATGACGTTTTGCAAATAAGGAGTGAGAAGAACGAATCATCATCAAATCATCAAATCAGTGGATAATTTTAGTTTAAATTCGGTAAAAAAAAAAATTTTTTTTGGTGGGGGGGTCAAATTTTTTTTATGATGGATTCCAAACGATATCGATACAAATAACGTAATGCAGTTAACCCCGTCCTTCAGTTCGAAATAGTTCAGAAGTTATGACGTTTTGCAAATAAGGAGTGAGAAGAACGAATCATCATCAAATCATCAAATCAGTGGATAATTTTAGTTTAAATTCGGTAAAAAAAAAAATTTTTTTTGGTGGAGGGGGTCAAATTTTTTTTATGACGGATTCCGATAGAATTCGATACTAGTAACGTAATGCAGTTAACCCCGTTCTTCAGTTCGAAATAGTTCAGAAGTTATGACGTTTTGCAAATAAGGAGTGAGAACAACGAATCATCATCAAATCATCAAATCAGTGGATAATTTTAGTTTAAATTCGGTAAAAAAAAAAATTTTTTTTGGTGGGGGGGTCAAATTTTTTTATGATGGATTCCAAAAGATATCGATACAAATAACGTAATGCAGTTAACCCCGTTCTTCAGTTCGAAATAGTTCAGAAGTTATGACGTTTTGCAAATAAGGGGTGAGAAGAACGAATCATCATCAAATCATCAAATCAGTGGATAATTTTAGTTTAAATTCGGTAAAAAAAAAAATTTTTTTTGGTGGGGGAGGGGTCAAATTTTTTTTATGACGGATTCCGATAGAATTCGATACTAGTAACGTAATGCAGTTAACCCCGTCCTTCAGTTCAAAATAGTTCAGAAGTTATGACGTTTTGCAAATAAGGAGTGAGAACAACGAATCATCATTAAATCATCAAATCAGTGGATAATTTTAGTTTAAATTCGGTAAAAAAAAAAATTTTTTTTGGTGGGGGGGTCAAATTTTTTTTATGACGGATTCCGATAGAATTCGATACTAGTAACGTAATGCAGTTAACCCCGTCCTTCAGTTCAAAATAGTTCAGAAGTTATGACGTTTTGCAAATAAGGAGTGAGAAGAACGAATCATCATCAAATCATCAAATCAGTGGATAATTTTAGTTTAAATTCGGTAAAAAAAAAATTTTTTTTGGTGAGAGGGGGTCAAATTTTTTATGATGGATTCCAAAAGATATCGATACAAATAACGTAATGCAGTTAACCCCGTTCTTCAGTTCAAAATAGTTCAGAAGTTATGACGTTTTGCAAATAAGGAGTGAGAAGAACGAATCATCATCAAATCATCAAATCAGTGGATAATTTTAGTTTAAATTCGGTAAAAAAAAAAATTTTTTTTGGTGGGAGGGGGTCAAATTTTTTTATGATGGATTCCAAAAGATATCGATACAAATAACGTAATGCAGTTAACCCCGTTCTTCAGTTCGAAATAGTTCAGAAGTTATGACGTTTTGCAAATAAGGAGTGAGAACAACGAATCATCATCAAATCATCAAATCAGTGGATAATTTTAGTTTAAATTCGGTAAAAAAAAAAATTTTTTTTGGTGGGGGGGTCAAATTTTTTTTATGACGGATTCCAAACGATATCGATACAAATAACGTAATGCAGTTAACCCCGTTCTTCAGTTCGAAATAGTTCAGAAGTTATGACGTTTTGCAAATAAGGAGTGAGAACAACGAATCATCATCAAATCATCAAATCAGTGGATAATTTTAGTTTAAATTCAGGAAAAAAAAAAATTTTTTTTGGTGGGAGGGGGTCAAATTTTTTTATGATGGATTCCAAAAGATATCGATACAAATAACGTAATGCAGTTAACCCCGTTCTTCAGTTCGAAATAGTTCAGAAGTTATGACGTTTTGCAAATAAGGAGTGAGAACAACGAATCATCATCAAATCATCAAATCAGTGGATAATTTTAGTTTAAATTCGGTAAAAAAAAAAATTTTTTTTGGTGGGAGGAGGTCAAATTTTTTTATGATGGATTCCAAAAGATATCGATACTAGTAACGTAATGCAGTTAACCCCGTCCTTCAGTTCGAAATAGTTCAGAAGTTATGACGTTTTGCAAATAAGGAGTGAGAACAACGAATCATCATTAAATCATCAAATCAGTGGATAATTTTAGTTTAAATTCGGTAAAAAAAAAAATTTTTTTTGGTGGGGGGGGGTCAAATTTTTTTTATGACGGATTCCGATAGAATTCGATACTAGTAACGTATTGCAGTTAACCCCGTCCCTCAGTTCGAAATAGTTCAGAAGTTATGACGTTTTGCAAATAAGGAGTGAGAACAACCAATCATCATCAAATCATCAAATCAGTGGATAATTTTAGTTTAAATTCGGTAAAAAAAAAAATTTTTTTTGGTGGGAGGGGGTCAAATTTTATTTATGACGGATTCCAAAGATATCGATACAAATAACATGCAGTTAACCCCGTTCTTCAGTTTGAAATAGTTCAGAAGTTATGACGTTTTGCAAATAAGGAGTGAGAAGAACGAATCATCATCAAATCATCAAATCAGTGGATAATTTTAGTTTAAATTCGGTAAAAAAAAAAATTTTTTTTGGTGGGAGGGGGTCAAATTTTTTTATGATGGATTCCAAAAGATTTCGATACTAGTAACGTATTGCAGTTAACCCCGTCCTTCAGTTCGAAATAGTTCAGAAGTTATGACGTTTTGCAAATAAGGAGAAGAACGAATCATCACCAAATCATCAAATCAGTGGATAATTTTAGTTTAAATTCGGTAAAAAAAAAAATTTTTTTTGGTGGGAGGGGGTCAAATTTTTTTATGAGGGATTCCAAAGGATATCGATACAAATAACGTAATGCAGTTAACCCCGTTCTTCAGTTCGAAATAGTTCAGAAGTTATGACGTTTTGCAAATAAGGAGTGAGGAGAACGAATCATCATCAAATCATCAAATCAGTGGATAATCAGTATGTTAGTTTAAATTCGGTGAAAAATAAAAAAAATTTTTGGTTGGAGAGGTTCAAATTTTTATATTGTAGATTCCAAAATTTTTCGATACTAGTAACGTATTGCAGTTAACCCAGTCCTTCAGTTCGAAATAGTTCAGAAGTTATGACGTTTTGCAAATAAGGAGTGAGAACAACGAATCATCATCAAATCATCAAATCAGTGGATAATTTTAGTTTAAATTCGGTAAAAAAAAAAATTTTTTTTGGTGGGAGGAGGTCAAATTTTTTTATGATTGAATCCAAAAGATATCGATACTATTAACGTAATGCAGTTAACCCCGTCCCTCAGTTCGAAATAGTTCAGAAGTTATGACGTTTTGCAAATAAGGAGTGAGAAGAACGAATCATCACCAAATCATCAAATCAGTGGATAATTTTAGTTTAAATTCGGTAAAAAAAAAAATTTTTTTTGGTGGGGGGGTCAAATTTTTTTTATGATGGATTCCAAACGATATCGATACAAATAACGTAATGCAGTTAACCCTGTCCTTCAGTTCGAAATAGTTCAGAAGTTATGACGTTTTGCAAATAAGGAGTGAGAAGAACGAATCATCATCAAATCATCAAATCAGTGGATAATTTTAGTTTAAATTCGGTAAAAAAAAAATTTTTTTTGGTGGTGGGGGGTCAAATTTTTTTTATGACGGATTCCGATAGAATTCGATACTAGTTACGTAATGCAGTTAACCTCGTCGATCAATTCGAAATAGTTCTGAAGTTATGACGTTTTGCAAATAAGGATTGAGTAGAACGATATGGGCATTTCTTGTTGTCTAATGGATCAGTGCGTTGCTTTGAAATCTACGGACCAGGGTTCGATGCTGTGTTCCAGAAGTGATTTTTTGCATTTTTTTTCGCTTTTTTCCTTCATTATTAGACCAAATATGCCCATTCCAGTTACTCTAGGTGGGTTTACATATCAATTAGGTACCATATCTAAATTTAATTAAGCTTTAAAGTAATAATAAACAATCATTTTTTAAAAAAATGAATAAACTATATGTATTAAACCATAATGGTGTTCACACATCCCAATTATTTTCAGTGGACTTAGTTATTAATTTTTTTAACGATTTGAATATCATTTACAATACTACATTAATTAAGTCCTGTATAACATATATTCATTACGTATAAATACATAAATACACATAAATACATCTTTTTCTATATAATAATCAGTGGATATTATTACTAAGTCCTGCCCGGCGTTGCCGTGCCAAAGATTTGTATTTTTATTACAGCTGAATTACCTTTTCGTGTACAGTTTTGAAAGAACTTGCATCATTTATTAAACTTTAAAATTTTAATTTTCTGCTCGCAGTTTTGTTTGGTTCAAGGCAATAGTTCAGAAGTTATCTCCACTTTGACATACATGTCCACCAAAACTGAAGAAGGAGAAGTCTACATCGAAGTAATAAATTAAAATCGTTGCGACGTACCATCATATGACACGCATAAAAGTCTTTACAGGACACTTTTTATTTGGTTTTATGGGTTGTTTTGTAACTGGGTTTGTCTGAGGAATATCAAAACTGTACCCCTCTTGTCCTTTCAAAAAATTATCAGGTACTCGAGCGTCATAAAATCTATGAGTGTCCGGAACTCTAGTGAGCCGGTCATCATGCATCTGAATAACGATATCCCGAGAAGCAGTTTGTTCACTACTAACTACTAAGGCAGCTATTTCATTTGTGTTCGGGGCATTGAATCTTCTTTCATGTTCACCACGTGGTACAAGATCTGGTTGTATTACAACCTTGTAATTATCGCTATTCAATCTATCTTTAGCCATTTTAAATTCATGTACTAAAATGTGGTGATTATGTAGAACTGGTTGTATTTTTTGAACCGTGTTTCTATCCACACCTTGCTCGTAGTCAGAACGCCTATTAACTTGTGCTTCCTCATCGCCCATGAAATAAACTTGCAAAAATTTTGGTTGCGTATTGGTAGCAGGAAGCAAAGATCAATTGTGTGGTATACTTGCCCTTGTTTTGTAAAAGTCGGACAAAATCCTGGCATAGAAACAATGTATTATCCGCCCCAAAAGATGTCATGTGGAAGCACGTGTTGTATTTTCTTATGTTTTTGGCGAGACTCATTCTTTGATGAGAAAAGTTCTTTAAGCAGCTCAACTGGCTCATCTATTGAAGCAAGCAGCTACTTTTCCTCCTGAACAACACATGCCCGCAGCTTCTTCTTTCCACTTAAGAGCACCAAAACATACATTCTTTGTTCATAGGTTCTATTTTATAAGATTGTGGCTTCCGTAATCAGTGTCTCGTCGTACTCAAATGCAGCTTTGTCGAATACCCCCACGTGTTTCTTCTGAATATTTGAACGTCGCTGTTGTGCCCTTTCAGCAACAGCGCGTCCTGCAGCTTCAACTCTTCAGCAGTTTCAGCTCTTTGTGACGCTATGTAAGTTGCCTGCTGAAGAAGCCGAGGCGTGGGACTGTTCAGGTGTCTCAGCAGCCCGTTGAGATGCCAGATATTCAGCGTGGTGTTGACGTCGCAGGACTGTTCAGGTGTCTCAGCAGCCCGAGATGCTAGATGCTCAGATGCTCAGCATTTTGAGACTGTTTTTCTAGCTCGTTTCCAGATATTATTCTATTCTGGTGACTCATTGTAGAGATCTGGTGTCTCACCGATATTCAGCGTTCTGTTGACGTCGAGCTGAAATACACTGTTCTGGTGTCTCTGGCCGTCGAGGATGCTAGATACTCAGCGACTTGCTGTCATAGATCTGGTTTAGCTATCTATGAAAGACTTTGGAAAGCATTGATTCTTACGCTTTTTTTCTTTTTTTTCTATTTTCATAATAATTGTATTTCTGATTGAAAAACAAATCGTATTATTACCATAGATACCATAGTTTTTGTCATCGTCGTAACTATTAAAATATTTGTCCAAATGATGTATTGTAAGGACAAAAATATATACCGTAAATATTCATTTTGATAAGGATCCATTTATTATTACCAATAAAAAATGTAAATTATCTATTTATTGTATTTATGGTTTACATAATGTGTAAAAAACATGTATAAATTTTTTTGTAGGACTATTTTAAATGACATTTATCGTTATATTTTGGACAATTCACACAATATCTTTATAAATTATAGCCTATGTGTTATTCTGATCTATAAGCTACATTACTGTAAAGTTTCATTAAAATCCGTTTAGTAGTTTTTGCGTGAAAGAGGAACAAACATCCATACATCCATCCGTTTCATCCATTCATCGTTATATTTTGGACAATTCACACAATATCTTTATAAATTATAGCCTATGTGTTATTCTGATCTATAAGCTACATTACTGTAAAGTTTCATTAAAATCCGTTTAGTAGTTTTTGCGTGAAAGAGGAACAAACATCCTACATCCATCCAAACAAACTTTCGCCTTTATAATATTAGTAAGGATTAAGATCTCAGTTTATGATTATGAAAACTATAGGAGAGCTGATTGATTCTCTTTTTCCTTTTTTTTTTTTTTTTTTTCATTAATATTATTTTGTGAAATTATCCTGTATATCTATTTTTAGTTTTAGATGAAAATAAAGTTTAAAACAAAAAATAATATATATATATCAAAAACAAATATAAAAAAAAAAAAATGTGAATCATATATTTGAAAGTGTTTACTGTATAAAATAATGTGTAAAAAAAATCCACGTATAACCTTTGAGAATTTGTTTTACAATTGATTATAATATGCATCAGAGGAATGTGTTTGTATGGGTGAAGGGGAGGTAAAGAACAAATTGAAAGACGCCTAATATTCCTAAAAAAAAAAATTAAATTAAATATGAATAAAATTCTACGATACGCAGTTTTTATTTTTATTTCTTTGTAAAACGATGATAATTATATATCATATAATTTATCGAATGAAAATAATTTTTATTGATCATTGTGTATATTACGTTTATGTGTAAGACATTTATTTAATATATATATAAATCGAAACCTGATAGTACAATATATTACGATTATGTGTGTATGACAATAGAAATTTTAGTATTGACGATTTGCGTCGAATTGATATAAGAAAAATAAAATTTAAGAGATTTATATAAATATTTATAGTTTGATCCGATATTTTAAAATTATTGTACAATAGACTGAACTTATCAAATTTTCAATCGAGTAAACGATATTATTGTATAGATTCTGTCACTTTTCACTATCGCCATCCGTTTTCCATTTTACGATGATATAAATGAATATTATGTGTGTGTTACACCCATCATCCGCTTCACCTACCACATCTATCCTATACATGTTGCCAACCCGCAATTGTCAACAAAATGTATTCTATATATTATTTAAAAAAAAATTGTATTCGTTGGTTAAATTAAATAATGGGGAAAGGGGAAATAAAATTATATATATACACAAATGTATAAAATTGTATATAAGCGCATATTTCTCATTTTAATAATGTATCAATTATATATCAAGTAAATATATATATATATATATATATATATATATATAAATAATTAAAATATGTTTTTGAATAATATTTTTGTGGTTGATTATTTTTTGTTTTTCGATTATAGCGTAGTGATGTTAAATAATATAATAATACTCAGACCATCACGAAAATAATAACGCTGGATGACATTATAACGACGAGTTGATAATATTATTAAAAGCTTTTTAACATAAATACACTGTCGCACGTTCAATTTTAACTCGTTTTCGTTTGGTGTTAACGACTTAATTCGTTTTTATTTGAACACGATTATATTATAAATGTCGCTTCGAATTTATTCGTTGCTTTTTTTTTTTTATGTCTGCATATTTTAACACTCGTTCGAGACGAAAACTGTAGAGTAGAGTAAACGCGGTTAGAAATATTGATTGAAACTGTTATAATTACAAAAAAAAAAGATTCTCTCATACCGCGTTATTTATTGTAAATAAATAAAATACAAGTACGTACAAATTCAAATGATGAATTTATCGAAAAACATATTAAGAGAGTCATAAAGTACTTGACGAGCTAAAACCAGACGTTAATATATATCCCGGATTGCATTGAAAAATCGAAATAATCACAGATGTAATGAGAATTCGTTAGAAACGTAAGTTTTAAAATGGTACCTGTTGCGAATTATTCTGTCCGTCTAAAGAATGCTTACAATTTTATGACTTTTGTGTTGCCTGATGCATTGAAAGAAGAGTTTTTGCTTTGGAATACTGAATGGTTAAAATTATATAAAAACAAACGACCATTACACCTTCTCAAATGTATATTTTGCCCAAACACGAAAAAAAAAAAGAAATGCGAAAAATTTTGATAACTCTTGACAGTGTCAATTGCAAGAGCAGAAAGGACATTTTAAAAACATACATGGGCGTGCGACAAGTAGAATTTATCTGCTTGATTTAACAATTCTCTGAATTCACAATGACATTATTTTTTAGAAATCCAAAAGATATAATATGAATAGTAATGAATATCTAAAACATATATATATATATATATACTTATACATATTAATTAGTTTAAAAGAAAAGAAGATATTTCTAAATTAGATACTTGTCATTTTAAGTCAAAACCACCCCCAAAATAAAATCTCGGTCAAACCTCTGAGTGAGGGCTCCAATTTTTTTAATACCGCAATAAGTAGATTTTTGAATTTTCAATGTAAAACGTTCGTCATACATTCAACTTGATTGCGGTTTATAGAACTGTTTGAAAAAAAATTTTCTGACGTCTAAAACGCGACGGTTGAAATAATAATCACACCAGCTCATTTACAGCCGTTGGATATTAATATATTATGGGGTTAAATCATAAGAAAAACGAATGTATATTGACCAAAAGGAATTCCGAATGTTATTTATTATTGAAAACGATCGTTCAAAGACTTTTCCATAATCGTACGAATAAAAGCAACGCGTTCGTTACTACTATTCTCTGCGATCAGTTGAAAACGATTGCAAAAAATTATGAAACTGCTGCACCACCCCCTTTTCGATCAATCAAATGTTTAACAAACGGCGTACCAAGTGAGTTTCGGTCATCCGATAGTATACAATTTTTTTGATGATTTCCATTGGTCTTGTTCCATAGTTCTATCGTAATAATAATAATAATAATAAAAAAAATCTCTCCCCTACGCGATTACACGCCAATGAAAACAATACACTGTAAGCAAAGTGTAAAATATAAGTTGGCCGTTTGGAATTTTTAACTTTTTCCTCTCTCGATTTATTTTTCTCGTCGGAAAATATAAAAAATTGCCATTATCCCGAAACCTCCCGGTACTCCCAAAAAAAAAAAAACTCCTGTACCGTCCCTGTATTATACACTGCAGGACACGTAATACGCGCGCGTATGATAATAATCGTTCGGTGTATATATTTGTTGTCCTTCCACGACGCGCGTAGCGGACTGCGATAAACGTAAACAGGAAATCGTACAGTTTTTGTGGAGAATTTTTTATTTTTACATTAAAATTGGACTTGACGGCGGGATCGCGTGCGCGCAGTGTTTTTTTTTTTCACTTCGCCGAACATTTCCTGTAGTTTCGCTTACGTATGTTGTTTTATAACCACACTGTCGCGTCCTTGCAGCTGTATCGTGCGCAGGAGCTTTTATTTTCGAATCATCACCAAATCATCAAATCAGTGGATAATTTTAGTTTAAATTCGGTAAAAAAAAAAATTTTTTTTGGTGGGGGTCAAATTTTTTTTATGACGGATTCCGATAGAATTCGATACTAGTAACGTAATGCAGTTAACCCCGTCCTTCAGTTCAAAATAGTTCAGAAGTTATGACGTTTTGCAAATAAGGAGTGAGAACAACGAATCATCATTAAATCATCAAATCAGTGGATAATTTTAGTTTAAATTCGGTAAAAAAAAAAATTTTTTTTGGTGGGAGGGGGTCAAATTTTTTTATGATGGATTCCAAAAGATTTCGATACTAGTAACGTATTGCAGTTAACCCCGTCCTTCAGTTCGAAATAGTTCAGAAGTTATGACGTTTTGCAAATAAGGAGTGAGAACAACGAATCATCATCAAATCATCAAATCAGTGGATAATTTTAGTTTAAATTCGGTAAAAAAAAAAATTTTTTTTGGTGGGAGGGGTCAAATTTTTTTATGATTGAATCCAAAAGATATCGATACTATTAACGTAATGCAGTTAACCCCGTCCCTCAGTTCGAAATAGTTCAGAAGTTATGACGTTTTGCAAATAAGGAGTGAGAAGAACGAATCATCACCAAATCATCAAATCAGTGGATAATTTTAGTTTAAATTCGGTAAAAAAAAAAATTTTTTTTGGTGGGGGGGGTCAAATTTTTTTTATGACGGATTCCGATAGAATTCGATACTAGTAACGTATTGCAGTTAACCCCGTCCTTCAGTTCGAAATAGTTCAGAAGTTATGACGTTTTGCAAATAAGGAGTGAGAACAACGAATCATCATTAAATCATCAAATCAGTGGATAATTTTAGTTTAAATTCGGTAAAAAAAAAAATTTTTCTTTGTGGAAGGGGGTCAAATTTTTTTATGATGGATTCCAAACGATATCGATACAAATAACGTAATGCAGTTAACCCCGTTCTTCAGTTCGAAATAGTTCAGAAGTTATGACGTTTTGCAAATAAGGAGTGAGAAGAACGAATCATCACCAAATCATCAAATCAGTGGATAATTTTAGTTTAAATTCGGTAAAAAAAAAAATTTTTTTTGGTGGGGGGGGGTCAAATTTTTTTTATGACGGATTCCGATAGAATTCGATACTAGTAACGTAATGCAGTTAACCCCGTCCTTCAGTTCAAAATAGTTCAGAAGTTATGACGTTTTGCAAATAAGGAGTGAGAACAACGAATCATCATCAAATCATCAAATCAGTGGATAATTTTAGTTTAAATTCAGGAAAAAAAAAAATTTTTTTTGGTGGGAGGGGGTCAAATTTTTTTATGATGGATTCCAAAAGATATCGATACAAATAACGTAATGCAGTTAACCCCGTTCATCAGTTCGAAATAGTTCAGAAGTTATGACGTTTTGCAAATAAGGAGTGAGAAGAACGAATCATCATCAAATCATCAAATCAGTGGATAATTTTAGTTTAAATTCGGTAAAAAAAAAAATTTTTTTTGGTGGGGGGGTCAAATTTTTTTTATGACGGATTCCGATAGAATTCGATACTAGTAACGTAATGCAGTTAACCCCGTCCTTCAGTTCAAAATAGTTCAGAAGTTATGACGTTTTGCAAATAAGGAGTGAGAACAACGAATCATCATTAAATCATCAAATCAGTGGATAATTTTAGTTTAAATTCGGTAAAAAAAAAAATTTTTTTTGGTGGGAGGGGGTCAAATTTTTTTATGATTGAATCCAAAAGATATCGATACTATTAACGTAATGCAGTTAACCCCGTCCCTCAGTTCGAAATAGTTCAGAAGTTATGACGTTTTGCAAATAAGGAGTGAGAAGAACGAATCATCACCAAATCATCAAATCAGTGGATAATTTTAGTTTAAATTCAGGAAAAAAAAATTTTTTTTGGTAGGAGGGGGTCAAATTTTTTATGACGGATTCCGATAGAATCTGGATACTAGTAACGTACGCAGTTACCCCGGTCTTCAGTTCGAAATAGTTCAGAAGTTATGACGTTTTGCAAATAAGGAGTGAGAAGAACGAATCATCATTAAATCATCAAATCAGTGGATAATTTTAGTTTAAATTCGGTAAAAAAAAAAATTTTTTTTAGTGGGGGGGGTCAAATTTTTTTTATGACGGATTCCGATAGAATTCGATACTAGTAACGTAATGCAGTTAACCCCGTCCTTCAGTTCAAAATAGTTCAGAAGTTATGACGTTTTGCAAATAAGGAGTGAGAAGAACGAATCATCATCAAATCATCAAATCAGTGGATAATTTTAGTTTAAATTCGGTAAAAAAAAAAATTTTTTTGGGTGGGGGGGGTCAAATTTTTTTATGATGGATTCCTATAGATTTCGATACTATTAACGTAATGCAGTTAACCCCGTTCTTCAGTTCGAAATAGTTCAGAAGTTATGACGTTTTGCAAATAAGGAGTGAGAAGAACGAATCATCATCAAATCATCAAATCAGTGGATAATTTTAGTTTAAATTCGGTAAAAAAAAAAATTTTTTTTGGTGAAGGGGTCAAATTTTTTTATGATGGATTCCAAAAGATATCGATACAAATAACGTAATGCAGTTAACCCCGTTCTTCAGTTCGAAATAGTTCAGAAGTTATGACGTTTTGCAAATAAGGAGTGAGAACAACGAATCATCAAAATCATCAAATCAGTGGATAATTTTAGTTTAAATTCGGTAAAAAAAAAAATTTTTTTTGTTGAAGGGGTCAAATTTTTTTTATGACGGATTCCGATAGAATTCGATACTAGTAACGTAATGCAGTTAACCCCGTCCTTCAGTTCGAAATAGTTCAGAAGTTATGACGTTTTGCAAATAAGGAGTGAGAACAACGAATCATCATCAAATCATCAAATCAGTGGATAATTTTAGTTTAAATTCGGTAAAAAAAAAAATTTTTTTTGGTGGGAGGGGGTCAAATTTTTTTATGATGGATTCCTATAGATTTCGATACTATTAACGTAATGCAGTTAACCCCGTTCTTCAGTTCGAAATAGTTCAGAAGTTATGACGTTTTGCAAATAAGGAGTGAGAAGAACGAATCATCATCAAATCATCAAATCAGTGGATAATTTTAGTTTAAATTCGGTAAAAAAAAAAATTTTTTTTGGTGGGGGTCAAATTTTTTTTATGACGGATTCCGATAGAATTCGATACTAGTAACGTAATGCAGTTAACCCCGTCCTTCAGTTCAAAATAGTTCAGAAGTTATGACGTTTTGCAAATAAGGAGTGAGAACAACGAATCATCATTAAATCATCAAATCAGTGGATAATTTTAGTTTAAATTCGGTAAAAAAAAAAATTTTTTTTGGTGGGAGGGGTCAAATTTTTTTATGACGGATTCCGATAGAATTCGATACTAGTAACGTAATGCAGTTAACCCCGTCCTTCAGTTCGAAATAGTTCAGAAGTTATGACGTTTTGCAAATAAGGAGTGAGAAGAACGAATCATCATTAAATCATCAAATCAGTGGATAATTTTAGTTTAAATTCGGTAAAAAAAAAAATTTTTTTTGGTGGGAGGGGGTCAAATTTTTTTATGATGGATTCCAAACGATATCGATACAAATAACGTAATGCAGTTAACCCCGTTCTTCAGTTCGAAATAGTTCAGAAGTTATGACGTTTTGCAAATAAGGAGTGAGAAGAACGAATCATCATCAAATCATCAAATCAGTGGATAATTTTAGTTTAAATTCGGTAAAAAAAAAAATTTTTTTTGGTGGGAGGGGTCAAATTTTTTTATGACGGATTCCGATAGAATTCGATAC
Organism: Chaetogeoica ovagalla; assembly: GCA_032441825.1. NCBI lineage: Eukaryota > Metazoa > Arthropoda > Insecta > Hemiptera > Aphididae > Chaetogeoica > Chaetogeoica ovagalla. The sequence continues at coordinate 8,569,547 of CM063743.1, read as the reverse complement.
AAATAACGTAATGCAGTTAACCCCGTCCTTCAGTTCAAAATAGTTCAGAAGTTATGACGTTTTGCAAATAAGGAGTGAGAACAACGAATCATCATCAAATCATCAAATCAGTGGATAATTTTAGTTTAAATTCGGTAAAAAAAAAAATTTTTTTTGGTGGGGGGTCAAATTTTTTTTATGACGGATTCCAAAAGATATCGATACAAATAACGTAATGCAGTTAACCCCGTTCATCAGTTCGAAATAGTTCAGAAGTTATGACGTTTTGCAAATAAGGAGTGAGAAGAACGAATCATCATCAAATCATCAAATCAGTGGATAATTTTAGTTTAAATTCGGTAAAAAAAAAAATTTTTTTTGGTGAAGGGGTCAAATTTTTTTTATGACGGATTCCGATAGAATTCGATACTAGTAACGTAATGCAGTTAACCCCGTCCTTCAGTTCAAAATAGTTCAGAAGTTATGACGTTTTGCAAATAAGGAGTGAGAACAACGAATCATCATTAAATCATCAAATCAGTGGATAATTTTAGTTTAAATTCAATAAAAAAAAAAATTTTTTTTGGTGGGAGGGGGTCAAATTTTTTTATGATTGAATCCAAAAGATATCGATACTAGTAACGTAATGCAGTTAACCCCGTCCTTCAGTTCAAAATAGTTCAGAAGTTATGACGTTTTGCAAATAAGGAGTGAGAAGAACGAATCATCATCAAATCATCAAATCAGTGGATAATTTTAGTTTAAATTCGGTAAAAAAAAAAATTTTTTTTGGTGAGAGGGGGTCAAATTTTTTTATGATGGATTCCAAAAATATCGATACAAATAACGTAATGCAGTTAACCCCGTTCTTCAGTTCGAAATAGTTCAGAAGTTGACGTTTTGCAAATAAGGAGTGAGAAGAACGAATCATCATCAAATCATCAAATCAGTGGATAATTTTAGTTTAAATTCGGTAAAAAAAAAAATTTTTTTTGGTGGGGGGTCAAATTTTTTTTATGACGGATTCCGATAGAATTCGATACAAGTAACGTAATGCAGTTAACCCCGTCCTTCAGTTCAAAATAGTTCAGAAGTTATGACGTTTTGCAAATAAGGAGTGAGAAGAACGAATCATCATCAAATCATCAAATCAGTGGATAATTTTAGTTTAAATTCGGTAAAAAAAAAAATTTTTTTTGGTGGGAGGGGGTCAAATTTTTTTATGACGGATTCCGATAGAATTCGATACTAGTAACGTAATGCAGTTAACCCCGTTCTTCAGTTCGAAATAGTTCAGAAGTTATGACGTTTTGCAAATAAGGAGTGAGAACAACGAATCATCATCAAATCATCAAATCAGTGGATAATTTTAGTTTAAATTCAGGAAAAAAAAAAATTTTTTTTGGTGGGAGGGGGTCAAATTTTTTTATGATGGATTCCAAAAGATATCGATACAAATAACGTAATGCAGTTAACCCCGTTCTTCAGTTCGAAATAGTTCAGAAGTTATGACGTTTTGCAAATAAGGAGTGAGAAGAACGAATCATCATCAAATCATCAAATCAGTGGATAATTTTAGTTTAAATTCGGTAAAAAAAAAAATTTTTTTTGGTGGGGGAGGGGTCAAATTTTTTTTATGACGGATTCCGATAGAATTCGATACTAGTAACGTAATGCAGTTAACCCCGTCCTTCAGTTCAAAATAGTTCAGAAGTTATGACGTTTTGCAAATAAGGAGTGAGAACAACGAATCATCATTAAATCATCAAATCAGTGGATAATTTTAGTTTAAATTCAGGAAAAAAAAAAATTTTTTTTGGTGGGAGGGGGTCAAATTTTTTTTATGACGGATTCCGATAGAATTCGATACTAGTAACGTAATGCAGTTAACCCCGTCCTTCAGTTCAAAATAGTTCAGAAGTTATGACGTTTTGCAAATAAGGAGTGAGGAGAACGAATCATCATCAAATCATCAAATCAGTGGATAATTTTAGTTTAAATTCGGTAAAAAAAAAAATTTTTTTTGGTGAGAGGGGGTCAAATTTTTTTATGATGGATTCCAAAGATATCGATACAAATAACGTAATGCAGTTAACCCCGTTCTTCAGTTCGAAATAGTTCAGAAGTTATGACGTTTTGCAAATAAGGAGTGAGAAGAACGAATCATCATCAAATCATCAAATCAGTGGATAATTTTAGTTTAAATTCGGTAAAAAAAAAAATTTTTTTTGGTGGGAGGGGGTCAAATTTTTTTATGATGGATTCCAAACGATATCGATACAAATAACGTAATGCAGTTAACCCCGTTCTTCAGTTCGAAATAGTTCAGAAGTTATGACGTTTTGCAAATAAGGAGTGAGAAGAACGAATCATCATCAAATCATCAAATCAGTGGATAATTTTAGTTTAAATTCGGTAAAAAAAAAAATTTTTTTTGTTGAAGGGGTCAAATTTTTTTTATGACGGATTCCGATAGAATTCGATACTAGTAACGTAATGCAGTTAACCCCGTTCTTCAGTTCGAAATAGTTCAGAAGTTATGACGTTTTGCAAATAAGGAGTGAGAACAACGAATCATCATCAAATCATCAAATCAGTGGATAATTTTAGTTTAAATTCAGGAAAAAAAAAAATTTTTTTTGGTGGGAGGGGGTCAAATTTTTTTATGATGGATTCCAAAAGATATCGATACAAATAACGTAATGCAGTTAACCCCGTTCTTCAGTTCGAAATAGTTCAGAAGTTATGACGTTTTGCAAATAAGGAGTGAGGAGAACGAATCATCATCATATCATCAAATCAGTGGATAATTTTAGTTTAAATTCGGTAAAAAAAAAAATTTTTTTTGGTGGGGGTCAAATTTTTTTTATGACGGATTCCGATAGAATTCGATACTAGTAACGTAATGCAGTTAACCCCGTCCTTCAGTTCAAAATAGTTCAGAAGTTATGACGTTTTGCAAATAAGGAGTGAGAACAACGAATCATCATTAAATCATCAAATCAGTGGATAATTTTAGTTTAAATTCGGTAAAAAAAAAAATTTTTTTTGGTGGGAGGGGGTCAAATTTTTTTATGACGGATTCCGATAGAATTCGATACTAGTAACGTAATGCAGTTAACCCCGTCCTTCAGTTCAAAATAGTTCAGAAGTTATGACGTTTTGCAAATAAGGAGTGAGGAGAACGAATCATCATCAAATCATCAAATCAGTGGATAATTTTAGTTTAAATTCGGTAAAAAAAAAAATTTTTTTTGGTGAGAGGGGGTCAAATTTTTTTATGATGGATTCCAAAAATATCGATACAAATAACGTAATGCAGTTAACCCCGTTCTTCAGTTCGAAATAGTTCAGAAGTTATGACGTTTTGCAAATAAGGAGTGAGAAGAACGAATCATCATCAAATCATCAAATCAGTGGATAATTTTAGTTTAAATTCGGTAAAAAAAAAAATTTTTTTTGGTGGGGGGTCAAATTTTTTTATGATGGATTCCAAAAGATTTCGATACTAGTAACGTATTGCAGTTAACCCCGTCCTTCAGTTCGAAATAGTTCAGAAGTTATGACGTTTTGCAAATAAGGAGTGAGAAGAACGAATCATCACCAAATCATCAAATCAGTGGATAATTTTAGTTTAAATTCGGTAAAAAAAAAAATTTTTTTTGGTGGGAGGGGGTCAAATTTTTTTATGAGGGATTCCAAAGGATATCGATACAAATAACGTAATGCAGTTAACCCCGTTCTTCAGTTCGAAATAGTTCAGAAGTTATGACGTTTTGCAAATAAGGAGTGAGAAGAACGAATCATCATCAAATCATCAAATCAGTGGATAATTTTAGTTTAAATTCGGTAAAAAAAAAAATTTTTTTTGGTGGGAGAGGTCAAATTTTTTTATGATGGATTCCAAAAGATTTCGATACTAGTAACGTATTGCAGTTAACCCCGTCCTTCAGTTCGAAATAGTTCAGAAGTTATGACGTTTTGCAAATAAGGAGTGAGAACAACGAATCATCATCAAATCATCAAATCAGTGGATAATTTTAGTTTAAATTCGGTAAAAAAAAAAATTTTTTTTGGTGGGAGGGGGTCAAATTTTTTTATGATTGAATCCAAAAGATATCGATACTATTAACGTAATGCAGTTAACCCCGTCCCTCAGTTCGAAATAGTTCAGAAGTTATGACGTTTTGCAAATAAGGAGTGAGAAGAACGAATCATCACCAAATCATCAAATCAGTGGATAATTTTAGTTTAAATTCGGTAAAAAAAAAAATTTTTTTTGGTGGGAGGGGGTCAAATTTTTTTATGATGGATTCCAAACGATATCGATACAAATAACGTAATGCAGTTAACCTTGTCCTTCAGTTCGAAATAGTTCAGAAGTTATGACGTTTTGCAAATAAGGAGTGAGAAGAACGAATCATCATCAAATCATCAAATCAGTGGATAATTTTAGTTTGAATTCGGTAGAAAAAAAAATTTTTTTTTGGTGGTAGGGGGGTCAAATTTTTTTTATGACGGATTCCGATAGAATTCGGTACTAGTAACGTAATGCAGTTAACCCCGTCGATCAATTCGAAATAGTTCGAAAGTTATGACGTTTTGCAAATAAGGAGTGAGAAGAGCGATATGGGCATTTCATGTAGTCTAGTGGATCAGTGCGTTGCTTTGAGATCTACGGACCTGGGTTCGATGCCTTGTTCCGGAAGTGATTTTTTGCATTTTTTTTCTACTTTTTCCTTCATTAATAGACCAAATATGCCCATTCCAGTAACTCTAGGTGGTTTTCCATATCAATTAGGTACCATAGCTAAATGTAATTACGCTTTAAAGTAATAATAAAAACAATTTTTTTAAAAAAATGAATAAACTATATGTATTAAACCATAATGGTGTTCACACATCCCAATTATTTTCAGTGACTTAGTTATTAATTTTTTTTTTTAACGATTTGAATATCATTTACAATACTACATTAATTAAGTCTGTATAACATACATATTCATTACGTATAAACATACATAAATACACATATGTATTTTTTTTCTTTTCTATATAATAATATTATATTATTACTAGCTGTCCTGCCCGGCGTTGCCCGTGCCAAAGATTTGTATTTTTTATTACAGCTGAATTACCCGGCTTCGCCCGTGTACAGTTTTGAACGAACTTGCATCATTTATTAAACTTTAAAATTTTAATTTTCTGCTCGCAGTTTTGTTTGGTTCAAGGCAATAAACCTTAAGCGCTCACTCTCCACTTTGACATACATGTCCACCAAAAACTGAAGAAGGAGAAGTCTACATCGAAGTAATAAATTAAAATCGTTGCGACGTACCATCATATGACACGCATAAAAGTCTTTACAGGACACTTTTTTATTTGGTATGGGTTGTTTTGTAACTGGGTTTGTCTGAGGAATATCAAAACTGTACCCCTCTTGTCCTTTCCAAAAAATTATCGGGTACTCGAGAGCGTCATAAAATCTATGAGTGTCCGGAACTCTAGTGAGCCGGTCATCATGCGCCTGAATAACGATATCCCGAGAAGCAGTTTGTTCACTACTAACTACTAAGGCAGCTATTTCATTTGTGGTCGGGGCATTGAATCTTCTTTCATGTTCACCACGTGGTACACGATCTGGGTGTATTACAACCTTGTAATTATCGCTAGTCACTCTATCTTTAGCCATTTTAAATTCATGTACTAAAATGTTGTGATTATGTAGAACTTGTTGTATTTTTTGAACCGTGTTTCTATCCAAACCTTGCACGTACTCAGAACGCCTATTAACTTGTGCTTCCTCATCGCCCATGAAATAAACTTGCAAAAATTTTGGTTGCGTATTGGTAGCAGGAAGCAAAGATCCAATTGTGTGGTATACTTGCCCTTGTATTGTAAAAGTCGGACAAAATCCTGGCATAGAAACAATATTATCCGCCCCAAAAGATGTCATGTGGAAGCACGTGTTGTATTTTCTTATGTTTTTTAGGAAACGGCGAGACTCATCTGTTTCATGAGAGAAAAGTTCTTTAAGCGGCTCAACTGGCTCATCTATTGAAGCAAGAGCTACTTTTCCTCCTGAACAACACATGCCCGCAGCTTCTTCTTTCCACTTAAGAGCACCGCAAAATCTACATTCTTTGTTCATAGGTTCTATTTTTATAAGATTGTGGCTTCCGTAATCAAGTGTCTCGTCGTACTCAAATGCAGCTTTGTCGAATACCCCCCACGTGTTTCTTCTGAATATTAGACGTCGCTGTTGTGCCCTTTCAGCAACAGCGCGTCTGCGAGATTCAGCTTCTTCAACGGTTTCTGTAGCTCTTTGTGACGCTATGTAAGTTGCCTGCTGAAGAAGCCGAGCGTGGACTGTTCAGGTGTCTCAGCAGCCCGTTGAGATGCCAGATATTCAGCGTGGTGTTGACGTCGAGCTTGGGACTGTTCAGGTGTCTCAGCAGCCCGTTGAGATGCTAGATACTCAGCATGCTGTCGAAGGCGGTTTTGAGACTGTTCTGGTGTCTCATCAGCTCGTTGAGATGCCAGATATTCAGCGTTCTGTTGACGTCGAGCTTGGGACTGTTCTGGTGTCTCGGCAGCCCGTCGAGATGCTAGATACTCAGCGTGCTGTCGACGCCGATCCTGGGACTGCTCTGGTGTCTGAGCAGCTCTGTGAGCTACCTCACGCTCCGCCTGTTCAAGCCTTCGCAGTTCGGCTTGTGGAAACGTCTCGTTAAGTCTAGCTACTTTCATAGATCGAGCTTTATTAGAGCTTTGGGAAAGATTAGACTTACGCTTTCGCGGCATAATTATTTCTTAGGAGGTACTTTTTCTACGATATTTTTATAAAAAATAATTGTAATTTGCTGATTGAAAAACAAAATCAAGCTTTCGTTGTATTATTATTACCATAGATACCATAGTATCGCGCGTTCGGTTTGTCATCGTCGTAACTATTAAAATATTTGTCCAAATGATGTATTGTGAAGGACAAAATTTATCTCCTTTAAATACCAAAAGCGATAAAAGTATTCATTTTGATAAGGATCCATTTATTACTACCAAATGTGCATTAGAAATAAATTATCAATTTTTATTGTATTTATGGTTCACTATTTTGACAATAATGGCTTACTCATAAAAGATAGATATATATGGTGTCGCAGAATTTTTTGTAGGACTATTTATTCAGACTGCAGAATTTTTTCAGACTTAAATGACATTTATCGTTATATTTTGGACAATTCACACAATATCTTTATAAATTATAGCCTATGTGTTATTCTGATCTATAAGCTACATTACTGTAAAGTTTCATTAAAATCCGTTTAGTAGTTTTTGCGTGAAAGAGGAACAAACATCCATACATCCATCCGTTTCATCCATTCATCGTTATATTTTGGACAATTCACACAATATCTTTATAAATTATAGCCTATGTGTTATTCTGATCTATAAGCTACATTACTGTAAAGTTTCATTAAAATCCGTTTAGTAGTTTTTGCGTGAAAGAGGAACAAACATCCTACATCCATCCAAACAAACTTTCGCCTTTATAATATTAGTAAGGATTAAGATCTCAGTTTATGATTATGAAAACTATAGGAGAGCTGATTGATTCTCTTTTTCCTTTTTTTTTTTTTTTTTTTTCATTAATATTATTTTGTGAAATTATCCTGTATATCTATTTTTAGTTTTAGATGAAAATAAAGTTTAAAACAAAAAATAATATATATATATCAAAAACAAATATAAAAAAAAAAAAATGTGAATCATATATTTGAAAGTGTTTACTGTATAAAATAATGTGTAAAAAAAATCCACGTATAACCTTTGAGAATTTGTTTTACAATTGATTATAATATGCATCAGAGGAATGTGTTTGTATGGGTGAAGGGGAGGTAAAGAACAAATTGAAAGACGCCTAATATTCCTAAAAAAAAAAATTAAATTAAATATGAATAAAATTCTACGATACGCAGTTTTTATTTTTATTTCTTTGTAAAACGATGATAATTATATATCATATAATTTATCGAATGAAAATAATTTTTATTGATCATTGTGTATATTACGTTTATGTGTAAGACATTTATTTAATATATATATAAATCGAAACCTGATAGTACAATATATTACGATTATGTGTGTATGACAATAGAAATTTTAGTATTGACGATTTGCGTCGAATTGATATAAGAAAAATAAAATTTAAGAGATTTATATAAATATTTATAGTTTGATCCGATATTTTAAAATTATTGTACAATAGACTGAACTTATCAAATTTTCAATCGAGTAAACGATATTATTGTATAGATTCTGTCACTTTTCACTATCGCCATCCGTTTTCCATTTTACGATGATATAAATGAATATTATGTGTGTGTTACACCCATCATCCGCTTCACCTACCACATCTATCCTATACATGTTGCCAACCCGCAATTGTCAACAAAATGTATTCTATATATTATTTAAAAAAAAATTGTATTCGTTGGTTAAATTAAATAATGGGGAAAGGAAATAAAATTATATATATACACAAATGTATAAAATTGTATATAAGCGCATATTTCTCATTTTAATAATGTATCAATTATATATCAAGTAAATATATATATATATATATATATATATATATATAAATAATTAAAATATGTTTTTGAATAATATTTTTGTGGTTGATTATTTTTTGTTTTTCGATTATAGCGTAGTGAGGTTAAATAATATAATAATACTCAGACCATCACGAAAATAATAACGCTGGATGACATTATAACGACGAGTTGATAATATTATTAAAAGCTTTTTAACATAAATACACTGTCGCACGTTCAATTTTAACTCGTTTTCGTTTGGTGTTAACGACTTAATTCGTTTTTATTTGAACACGATTATATTATAAATGTCGCTTCGAATTTATTCGTTGCTTGTTTTTTTTTTTTTTATGTCTGCATATTTTAACACTCGTTCGAGACGAATACTGTAGAGTAGAGTAAACGCGGTTAGAAATATTGATTGAAACTGTTATAATTACAAAAAAAAAAGATTCTCTCATACCGCGTTATTTATTGTAAATAAATAAAATACAAGTACGTACAAATTCAAATGATGAATTTATCGAAAAACATATTAAGAGAGTCATAAAGTACTTGACGAGCTAAAACCAGACGTTAATATATATCCCGGATTGCATTGAAAAATCGAAATAATCACAGATGTAATGAGAATTCGTTAGAAACGTAAGTTTTAAAATGGTACCTGTTGCGAATTATTCTGTCCGTCTAAAGAATGCTTACAATTTTATGACTTTTGTGTTGCCTGATGCATTGAAAGAAGAGTTTTTTCTTTGGAATACTGAATGGTTAAAATTATATAAAAACAAACGACCATTACACCTTCTCAAATGTATATTTTGCCCAAACACGAAAAAAAAAAGAAATGCGAAAAATTTTGATAACTCTTGACAGTGTCAATTGCAAGAGCAGAAAGGACATTTTAAAAACATACATGGGCGTGCGACAAGTAGAATTTATCTGCTTGATTTAACAATTCTCTGAATTCACAATGACATTATTTTTTAGAAATCCAAAAGATATAATATGAATAGTAATGAATATCTAAAACATATATATATATATATATACTTATACATATTAATTAGTTTAAAAGAAAAGAAGATATTTCTAAATTAGATACTTGTCATTTTAAGTCAAAACCACCCCCAAAATAAAATCTCGGTCAAACCTCTGAGTGAGGGCTCCAATTTTTTTAATACCGCAATAAGTAGATTTTTGAATTTTCAATGTAAAACGTTCGTCATACATTCAACTTGATTGCGGTTTATAGAACTGTTTGAAAAAAAATTTTCTGACGTCTAAAACGCGACGGTTGAAATAATAATCACACCAGCTCATTTACAGCCGTTGGATATTAATATATTATGGGGTTAAATCATAAGAAAAACGAATGTATATTGACCAAAAGGAATTCCGAATGTTATTTATTATTGAAAACGATCGTTCAAAGACTTTTCCATAATCGTACGAATAAAAGCAACGCGTTCGTTACTACTATTCTCTGCGATCAGTTGAAAACGATTGCAAAAAATTATGAAACTGCTGCCCCACCCCCTTTTCGATCAATCAAATGTTTAACAAACGACGTACCAAGTGAGTTTCGGTCATCCGATAGTATACAATTTTTTTGATGATTTCCATTGGTCTTGTTCCATAGTTCTATCGTAATAATAATAATAATAATAAAAAAAATCTCTCCCCTACGCGATTACACGCCAATGAAAACAATACACTGTAAGCAAAGTGTAAAATATAAGTTGGCCGTTTGGAATTTTTAACTTTTTCCTCTCTCGATTTATTTTTCTCGTCGGAAAATATAAAAAATTGCCATTATCCCGAAACCTCCCGGTACTCCCAAAAAAAAAAAAACTCCTGTACCGTCCCTGTATTATACACTGCAGGACACGTAATACGCGCGCGTATGATAATAATCGTTCGGTGTATATATTTGTTGTCCTTCCACGACGCGCGTAGCGGACTGCGATAAACGTAAACAGGAAATCGTACAGTTTTTGTGGAGAATTTTTTATTTTTACATTAAAATTGGACTTGACGGCGGGATCGCGTGCGCGCAGTGTTTTTTTTTTTCACTTCGCCGAACATTTCCTGTAGTTTCGCTTACGTATGTTGTTTTATAACCACACTGTCGCGTCCTTGCAGCTGTATCGTGCGCAGGAGCTTTTATTTTCGGTTAAACGTCTCCGCGTTTTTATACGGGTACACTTGTCGTCCGGTGTCCTTATATTTATATTAATAATTATAAACATATTACATTTATTAATTTATATATTATGTATATAAAGGGTAACTGAATGACCTCGAAATTGTACGCTTTATTAATGCATATTCCCGTGTATTAATATACGTATAGATTTAAAATAAAAACGATTGTCTGGTGTCGGAACGAAACCTGAAAATCTCGTTTGGAAATTTCGATTAGAATATTTGACGGATTTTTCAAGTATACCGTGCGTAGAGCAACTAGCGTTACCAGTAAATAAATATTTGCGAAAACGTAAAACGAAAATCCGCGCGAACCATGCGAAATATCGTAACCAGTGTGTCTGCAGCTCGCGGCCGTGGTGGAATATTTACGCAATATGTACTTGTGTTGTTCGTATATATATATATATAATTTTTTTTTAAATTATTCATTAAAGAGAAAATGATCCGATTTCGACGTGATAATATAACGATGACGAGTAGCCCAAAAATTTACTCGTAGGATAAAGTTTTTAAATAATATATATATATATAGCTGCGATAAGGTTTTATATTATATAATCTTTTGAATTTTATAATATTTTTTACGTATAAAATGCAGATTATTATATACGCACACACACACACACACACACACTGATTGTACTCGGTCAATTTTTGTATTTATACGATAATAATATTACTTAAACGTTACCGCTATTGATTTAAACAAAAAAAAAAAAAAAAAAAATGGTACATAAAATTGTCGTTTTTTACGTATCACGTATCTCTTATATATAGTTTGATCGTTTTGACGTGAAATTTTTTATTTTTTTCTGTATAACGCGTGTGTGTAGAATACATATTGTATAAGAAAATCGTTATTCTCTGTTTTAGATAAACCGTTTATATCGGAACGATCTAGCGAAAAACAAGAAACTCGATTATATATACATTAGTAATATAAATTATAGACATAAGTCATATGTATGAATAATAAAAAAAACTGAAAAGACTGCAGACCAATATCAGAAAATGGTAAGTCGGATGAGTACGTGTGAATGCTGTAGAATTAACCTTAGTGTTGATTACTACACTAAAGAAGAAGATATATTTGTGGGGGGGGGGGAGGAAAGAAATCGAATTTGTGCGTCGGTTTAAGAGAAACACAACGCATAGATGAGCCGGTAAATAAATGCGTCGGTATCACGCGCGAAAACAATATTATAGTATTATAATTATTATTTATATTCTATAAATATATAATAAATATTATCAATTTATTGTATTCACGACCGTTCGTAAATGTAAATATATAATAAATAATATACGGATGACGACCGACCGCGGCGAAGGACACTTGCAGAAACTGCGAAGCATTTATTTATTTTTTTTTTTCAGTAGGCGCCATTGCGCCAATATTCATAATGTACATTTCAATCGAAGGTTTTTTCATTATTATTTATATATATATATATTTCCATTTTATATAATAAAACAATATATTGTATATAAATATATAATAATATTTATTATCGATCTCGGAAATAAATATTATTTATATATATATGTATAATTCACGTTTTATATACGTTGTATATAAAATATATTTTATATTATAATAAAATACGATTATAATGTTTGTCCGTAACCAACACGGTAACCAATATCTGTGTGAGATACGTTTTATTTAATTAAATAAAAATAATAAAACATTTTTTGAAAATATTATTATTTTTTTTAAATCGATTCAGCCGTTTCAGGGAGGTAGAGGAGGAAGAGAGGTTATGAATTCGGATAGACTGGCTGTGTTTTACACATATCGTTTGTATTATTTATTTCGAATTTAATAATAATAATTATAATAAAATACGAATGTTTTAAAGTTGATTATTGTAAATGACGGATTTGGTTATTGTCACGACCCGGAGGACTTTATTCTTTAAAACAGTGATTCCCACCTCGTATATAACGTGGAAAAAAATTCCACTCCCTACTACAGCATTTGTTATAATTACAACGCAACATTGTTTATTTCGAGTTAAAAATTATTTTAAATTAATATAATTGTTGTAAATTTTTTTTAAAAAAAAAAAAAAAAACGACTTTGACACCACGGTTCACCCGAAATAAGTCCATGGACTTCATCAGTTAGGAACCACTGCGTTAGAAAAAAAAACGATAAAAACTCGCGTTTAAATACGATGTCGTATTTGTCAAAAAAAAATAAAATAAAATACGCGCTGTAATAAATGTTTAACCGTATTACGTAAATAGTGAACAGAATAGTAAAAATTTAATTCCTATATAGAAAAATTAAAATTACTTTTTTGTACGTTATTATTATTATTATTATTATTAGTAGTAGTAGTAGTAGTAGTAGTAGTAGTAGTAGTAATATTATTACGATGGAAAAAAAAGAAAAGAATTTATAACTTATTATGTAATAATGACAGATTTTCGACAAAATTGCGTTGCGCGGTGTTAATTCTATGAACAGTGTTCGTGAAATAGATAAACAAAATAATTTTTTTATAATATAAAAATAACACTTTATTACGTTACACGCTCGCGCGAGGTCGATATAATAAAATACATATTAAATCGATATTGATTGTGACGTTTAATTTTTTTTTTCTCCCGTAAATCATAGAAAACATTTGCGGAAAAGAATATAAAATATGCAATAATAATAATAATAATAATAAAAAAAAATCTTTAAAACAACGCGTTAATATGTAAATATGGAGAAAAAGAATGTACGATAAAAAAAAATTTCAATTTCAATAATCGAGACGTCGTCAAATAAATTGACGTATCGAATCGCCGAGTATTCGATACAGTATCGTGTTCCAAACAAATGTACATAATAAGCCCTGATCGTATAATTATGCTTTTGTAGAAAAAAGAAAAAGAAAATTATCCGAACTTATCGTCGATTCATTGCAGTGACATGCGAGTCGTATATAACTACCACGGACCAGACATTGTAGGTAATGCGATTAAAATTTTAAACGTTAAAAGAAAATAATTCTTTTTTCTCGTATTTTCGGATTTTGATTTTAAATCAACGTAAATTATAATTCCTAATAAATAAATTAAAATAAATAAATTATTATTCCTAATAAATTAAGAACGTAACCGTACATTACGATATACAGAGTGTAGTCTCGCAGATGTCCAAACAGTAATTTATGCGTTTTATTTAATATTTTTTGACGATTATTATTATTATTATTGTTATTATTATATTGTAGCAGAAGATGTAACGCGAATATTATCACTCGGGGAAAAAATCGATTCGAGTCGATCCAGAGTTATCCGTCGTCATTATTGGATTACTGCAGTAACGCGTTGATAACATTATATACATTGAAAAACATTCGAATTTCAACTGTACAGACTTTAAAAATCGTTTTAACAAAAAAAAAAAAAAGTTAAAACTTTTAAACACCAAAAATTGTTTCTAAGACGCGCGTATTTCGCAATTGTCGCATACAATTTTATAACATAAAATTATGTATATATTATATAAACTTATATGACGCATACATTTTTTTTAGACAATTTTTCGTTTGTTTTTACAACAGATTTTTTTTTATATCTACATAATATTGACCCTCAAAAGCGTGACGTTACTGGCGCAGTTTTCACGTCCCACTTTATATATATATATATAGTTACACGATGAAAAGTCATTTTGAAAAGACTCTTAAGGAAATTCATGTTCCTACCGATATCTATTTATTTTTTAACCATCTTATGAGCACAATCCATTAGTATTATAGAACTATCAACTCCTGTATTGCTTTTAATGGTTTTTTTTCTCTAATATAATACGTGTTAAGCTGTATATATATATATATATATATATATATATATATATATATCAATATTTTTTAACGTTATTATAGTTTTATGCGAGAAAAGAAAACAACTCCTCATGATTAGAGAACAGATTTTGCGTTAGAAGTTTTCCGGAATTAAAAATGGTATATTAATACACGACAATTATTATTATTATTATTATTATTATTATTATTGATCACATTATATGACGCATCTGTTGTTTTTTTTGTCTTATATAATACAATAAATATAAATAATTGTATACACACAATATATATTATGTAGAATTCAGATGACGCGTTCAAGGTGGGTGACACCTTTCGTTGACCGTGTCACATATCATATTATTATTATTATTATCATCATTGTGTTTGTACAGTGTTACAATGATTGAACACTTGTTGTTTTCTCGTATAAAGTACACGGGAAATTCGTATTTATTTATTGATTATTTCCAAAGGTTTCGTATTAAATATTAATCGATTTGTGTGTGTGTTTTTTCAATAATATCGAAGCGAATAGCTATTATTGCTAGATAATAATTTACGAACAGCCGGTGTATTATATAAAAGCGATCTATAAAAAGAAAATATTATTGCGGGCGCGCGATTCAACTGCTCGCATATTATGAATAATATATATATATATATATATTTATTTTTTTAATCAAAATTCTGTCGGTTACCTTGTAATAATTTATAATCTTTTTTTCTTTTTCTTTTAAAATTAATCGAATCCGATCAATAACACACGTCCGTATTATTATAATTTCTATAAAAATGCGTTTGTTTACGATTAAACTAAATCTCGTGTGCGCAGATGTGTAAATTGTTTCGAGCGATTCCGTTAAAGCTGTATCGTGTACGACTACAACTACAACTGCCAATCGGTATAGTTTTTTCGTTCGTTTTGACTCGCGTTAAAATCGAAATAAACAGTGATCATTTAAAGCGGTAAAATTAAATGTCTCGTTTTTGAAATTTCTACAACTCAGTAATTCGTGTTGTCGAAAAAAAATTCCCGTTTGTTATTACAAAATTGTTCAATTGAATTGGCGCTATAACATCGCGAGTGAACCGCTGATTTTAGAATTTTCAAAACGGTTTAATAGCAGGTTATAATTCTTTACTGAAATATATATAAAACGCGTTTACACAGGATTTCGGTCGGGATTTCTACAAAGTCCCAATTAAATACAGTAACAGTTCTGTGTTTTCAACGCGTTAGTTTGAACGATTGCGCACGTATTTGATTCAACGCGAGTGTTGGATAGAGGGTTTCGATGTTAAACATATTACGTCGTATATTCGCAATTATTTACACTTGAAACCAAATTACGGAGTTATAAACGTATAAAAGGAACTATTTCAAACTTTTAATTTTTAACTCTTCCACTATTTATTACACGTCCGGCTTTATTGTGAATTTCACGAGCGTTCCAAACGCTTTATGATGACATTATTATAATTGCGATCGACGTTGTTGCGCTGTGGTGTATTCCGTTATATACCATATAAAATGAATTCCATTTGAAGTTTTTAAAAAGCCGGCGACAATAATGCACTCGTATTTTGGAACATCTGAAGAATTTATATATTGCGACGTATATAAATATTTCCATTATACATATTTTATAAATACTTCAAATAATGGATTCGTAGAAATATATTTATAATATAGTGTTATTACTACACTCGGTTTACATTTGATGTTATATTATAAAGAGTGTATTAGATGATAAAAGCGTATCGTTTGTGCGGCAAAGTAACGTTTTATTATTACGTTATATTGTACAATGTTTAGGTTATATTTGTATTATATAGTTAAATAGTGTGCTGTAAACCTAATTGGGAACATAATATTATAGAGAGTGTTGGAAAATACGGGTAATATTCATAAAGCTATATATGTATGTATATACTCATACAAAAGTAGTTTATTTAAAATTTCTATATTTATATATTTTATTGTATTTTTTAAAGATTATTATAAATTACCCAATAACCTTATACATATAATTATACTTATTTACTTCTCGTATATTTCGATGTAAAAACAACAACATTAAAAATAAGTAAGTAATTATAAAAGAAAAAAATTAAAGAACTATTTTCACTCTCTGCGACATTCAAAATTGTTTTATTACAAAAAAAAAATATATATATATATTATATATTCGGTACATGAAAATGTGTACTCGGCAAGTATTGCTATCTTAACAATGTAAAATACACACTGTAACAACTAAAATATAATAATACATGCATTTACTAATATACAATCACGTATTATATATATATATATATATATATATACACGTGTGTGTACGATCATTAGTGTGTGGTCAATGTCCGTTACAATTATAAATACAAATATAAAAATAAAATGATTAATTATATAAAATAATTACTAATTAATAGTGTTCAACGAGCGATTAACGAATTGATGAGTTTTTAAAAATCGTTATCATCTATTTTTATTGCGTATGGTATGTATATGCGTATAATTTGTAGTTTAAAATGTCAAAGTTGTACATTTTTTTTTTTATTCTTACACTTGAGATAATTATATTCATTACGCATATATTTAATCTGACCTGGGAAAATAATATTATTAAAATGGCACGGAGCAAAGAGCCGGACAATAAGGTCGAACTCACAGTAAATGTTGATGATGATGATGATGATGATGATGATGGTATATTATATATTTTTTTTATATTCCGTTTAAACATTGTATAGAAAGTGTTCTCGTTTATGTTCGGTATGTACAAAAAGTGAAATACAGTGTAGCCGTATGACGTCTGAACATGATGTTAGTCATTGGGATATTAAATTAAGGTATTAGAATATAAGCTAGAACAGTAAGAATGTTAAGATGGATGTGTGGAATAACTATAAGAAGGATAGAATATGGAATGTATTGTGTAGGAGTTGCACGAGCGTCCATTGCTTAGAAAATTAGAGTGAATAGGTGGAGGTGGTTGGTAACACGTGAAGAGATTGTTTCATGTAGGCTGTGAGTTGAAGAGGAAGACCGAAGAAGATGTGGATAGAAAATGAAATGGAGGGTGACATCTAGTGTAATTGTACGAATGGTGCTCTATGGGGAAGTGTAGGACTCCGTCATGATGTAGTCGAGAGTGTAAGACGAACAAGAAAAATCGAAGAACGTTTATCGTGTATTTTTAATAAAAATATTAATACAAACTCGGGTATTGAAATAAGTTCCACATTATATGTGAAAGCGCACATTGTGTAAGAAGAATTTTACATGCTCAAGGATAAGTTACCGTATCATTTGTATAACATTTTATATGATTGGTTTATAAGAAAAAAAAGCTCTAAAATTGAAAAACAGCGAATACATTGTCCTAGAGTATCCGAAAGAAGAATTTTACATTGAAATCCGCGTTCTAGTAAATATTTTTATCGTTCTATAAACACATACATACGCGGCAGTTATGATTTGATAAACGATTGGCGGCTATCATCGATTATTATTATTATTATTATCGTTTTCTGCATCGCGTTCGTATTATTATTACGCATTATTATTAATATTATTTCCTGTGGATATACCGATGTATCATGGCCATCATTGTGACCTGCAGCACAGCTCGTAACATGCCTCCTAACCAACACATATTTTATAAGCACTTGTTTACTCTTATTTCACGTCTGAATCGCACTGCATATATTATTATTATTATAATAATAATAATATTTAAAATCTACACTATTTATTTATTTAGTTTACTTAAATGAAAAGAATCCAAAACGGATAAACGAATATTATGGGATTGCGTTATAAAAACACAAATTGGTAAAAAAAATTAGTGTAAGTGACTTAAACATGTAAATAATAATAATAATAATTAAAGTTAAATGTCCGCTATTTTTTTTCCTCTATTACATTATGTACCTATTTGTTTGATGATTATTTAATTTTAAACAGAAAAATAAAATTCCGTTATTTATTCTCTGCAAGTGTAAAACAGTTATAAAATTGTGATTGTTTGAAATTTGTGGCGACTCAGTAGACTGCAGTCTACTCAGCTATCCCCCACTGAATACGACTTCGGCAAGAATTATACGCGGTGAAAACAAAATTAATTTCACGCGTGTAAGAAAGTCAAAAGGGCTTTTGAAAATCGCATTTGTTCAAATGTCATGGAAAGAGCTGCTGCGGGTGAAACCCGTTTCTCGCGGGTTTTCGAAAATATTTTAAATTATTTTTTCGAATATTTTTCACGAATATGGGAAAAATCCGAGAGAAAAAATTCGACGAAATAATTATCGAAATTAAAAATAAAACGTCTTCTTATTAGTGTGTATCTTTTGATTTTAATTAAAAAAAAAAAAAAATTTATTTGGTTTAAAATTACGCGATGCAAGCGAATGCGATCCGTTATGGACTTTTCGTTAGTGTATAATATATATATCAAAAATTCAATATGTTCGATTATATTTTTACTCATTTTTAATGATTATTTATTTTCCAGCGAAATTAATAATTAGGTATACTGTATATATATATATTATGTATATAATATATATATATATATATATATATATATATATATATATATATATATATATATATATATTATGTAAGGGTAAGAAAATACGATTATTTAAAAAAAAAAAAAATGTCATATTGGAATTTTCCTATGTACACGGATTGAAAACGAGGATTTAAAATGATTTCCTTGTTGCGGAAATGTGTGTGCGTTGTGAAGTGTTACGGGACACAGTTCAGTAACTTAAATAATTTTCCGTTTAATTTCGTTATATACTCTTAGGATTTTTTTTTTTTTTTTTTTGTATATACGTAGTCGATAGACATATACGTATTTAGTATGTGTTTATACAGAACTCGTACAGACGGCAGGAATAGAAAGCGCGTTTTTTTTTTTTGGATCGATAATATTTATAGCAATTACAGCAATATATTCGTGACTGTGTATAGAATGGGTTTACCGTATCGTTAAATTTTTTTTTCGTGACTATAATTATTATTATAATAATAACGAACGAATAAACAATTTTTTTTTTCGTTCCACACGCGCGATATTATATTTATATTAAAACACGAATCGCAACGTTGCGCGCTTATGTTCTCTCCTGAGTAATACGGCCAAATACGGAGTATCGTATAGGCAACATTTTTGCTGACTAAATACCGCGGTGTTATTAAATTTTTTTAAACGTATTACATTACATTTGGACAAGCAATGAAAATGCACGTAGAAATCGTTCTGCGCCACAATAATATGATTATTATATGGTCTGCAATCTGGTGAGTGTTACGATAAATTTGTACAGTTAACATACAAATAACAATCAGTCCTGAAGAAAATCGACTATTACCGCGCGTAACTTTCGATTTGGAAATCAAAAACGTGGTTTGGTCTCGTTGTTATGTATAAAATTGTTATGTCAAAAGTGACGGATTCCGTACAATTTACATACGTACAAGTATAAGGCGTTTAAAATTCCGCTTTATTGCAAATACCGCGTATAGTCGTGGTATTTGTACGATATTCGCAAACAATCGCTTATTATTCATTACAGAATAATGTATACGGCCGAAGAGTTAGTTATTATTATTATTATTATTTGTTTTTTTATGTCAGAATACAAACTAAAAAAAAAAAAGATGACAGATTTATCGTACATTTGCCTGACTGTAATTTATAGTTTTTGTATATTAAATATACACACACGCACATAAATAATAACGCCAGTTCTCTTATAAAACGGATTTTTAGGAAATCGTAAACGATAATTAATCATATAAACGGAGCATTTTTTTTCTGTATTATTATTATATGTAAAACAACTTGTTATTATACATTAACCGAGAATTTATTAACCAGAAAAAAGTCAATAAATAAGCATTTTTTTTTTTTTTTTTTTTTTTTTTTAGATTTCGAACGAATATATAGCGATTGGGTTTTCAATGACGTTTATTCGTTTTTCTGCAAAAACAAAAAGAAAAATTGCACAATAATACACCATATTATATCAACAAACAGTGAACTACGCGAAGAGAGAAACCGTGCTGATTTATTCGCTTACCTAGTTAGATACTATCACCTAATCCTTCGCCTGTGACGTGCGAAGTGTAATTCGTTTTTTGCGAGCCGAAGGAAATAGCGCAACTCGAGTTCATCGTCGGTTATGTGTTGTTCACGGCAATACAGTGATGAGTGAATGGTATGTGATTGGTGAAGACAGTTTAAAAACGGCCGCACGTATGTGCGTCTCATTGCATCTCAACGTTTTGGAAGTAATGAGGAGGTGAAACTTATGAACGGAGTAAATCAATGCCTCGACACACTGGCTGCGTTATTTTTTTTGTTTTTTATTAAGAAGGGCATACAAAAACTCTTCCCAAGTTACCAAAAATGTGTAAAGTTAAACGAAGAATACGTAGAAAAGTAATTTAAATAATATATAACAAAAAATTATGTCTGCCGCTGTTACATATTTGTTAAGTCCAATACTTGTTCTCCAATCATTGCTATCATACATGTAATGCCTCAGAGCGATTAAATTATTGTTGATTTAAACGAACAGTTGATTTAATTCTTAAGACTTTATAAGTACATTTTGACTGTTACTTATAAGGGGGCAGAACTAGTGTTAATTAAACTTCTTCTTCTTCCTTTCCGTGACTTCGGCCTTCAAGACCATGTCATCCAACAAATTTGCCTCCAAATTTCCCTATCCAATGCTAACTCCTACCAATCCATCCCTGGTCTCACTTTCTCCATGTCTTCTTTGGCCCTATCTTCCCAGCGTAATCTCGGCCTTCCAAGTGGTCGTTTTCCTTGTGGTACATTCTCCTGTACTATTTTTACCAATGATCCTGTTTTTCGCCAAGAATGACCTGCCCTCTTCAGTTTTCTTTTGGTAATATCTTTTATTCAATGCTTGTCCTTTGATACAAATCCTGATGTTCCTTGTTTTTACGTATTCTCCATTCACCTGTAGATTCGTCTTTAGACGGTCCATCAATAATACTACAGATTCGCGTAAATAATTATTTTATTGGTTTTTTTTTTTTTTAATTTTTCCTTTCGGAGTTTGACTTTGAGATAGCCCCCGTATATAATCAGTTCGACAGATTGGCATATAAAATGTATTGTTTAGTTCGACGCACTGAAATCAAGTTGACACTTACAGTTCAGGACATTGTATAATATATTATTTTAATGATTTATAAACAAAACAACAATCGTGTCCAATTCTCCTTTCTTATTCAAAATGTCCACATTCATAAACGCTAATAAAGGTAAATCAGTGTCGAAAGTGTTTATTATGTAAATGCGCATATAATATACAAATTTATTATTTACGATTATTAATTTTATAGTTATTATTATTTTTTTTTTTTACTATTTTGTTATCCAAAAAAAAAAAATAAAAATAAATCTGTGCTACGAAACAGCGGTAGAGACGCGTCACGTTAATATAAATATTTATCGATATTTATCTAAACACACACAGTGTTTTATGTACTTTTTACACGCCGCGAACGGCCCACGAGACAAAAACAGCGCGCGGTGACTCTTTTTTCTTTTTATATCGAAGAAAAACGTAATTATGTGAGCGTTGAAGCTGAACATAAACTGACGAGTGGAAAATTATTTAAAAAAAAAAAAAAAACAGAAAACCGATTATAATTTCGTTTTCTTAAATACGTTTAACAAAATAATAATTTAAGTGTTTACGGAAAAAAATAAAGAAGGAAAAATATGAAAATTAATTATTATTATTATAAAAAATAACTTATCGTAGTACGTTGTTGGATCTTCGAGGAGCACGTGGTCAATGGCGGTAAGTAGGTTTTTTTTTTTAATTTTATAGTTAAAAACGTCATTTTTCAAATGAGACGTAATAAATTCACATAATATATTTCTTCTTACTATAATTAAAGAAAAATATATGAAAATTCGACCGCCTGTTACAATTGTTATTTTTTTTTTTTTTGTTCATTTATAATTTTAAAAAACGTATTGAAAATCGTTTACGCATGTAACAGGTGCCCCAGGATGTGATTTATCCGCTATAAATGAACGTTTTTCGATTATTCCGTTTTCTCAGGCAATTATTAATATTTAGATATTTTTAATGGAAAACTACAATTGTGTTTTTGAAATTATGTTTGACGCGTATTTAGCCGTATTTAAGGAAAACTTGACGTTCAAATGAAATTTCGTCGTGATGAATATATTTTTTTTTTTTTTGGAATTCTTTTCGTCTAGTGAACAATTACCGTTTTAATTTCGTGATATCGTTGTACGCCGCAAAATTAATTTTTGTCACAATCGTAATATTGACGAAAAATGTATTCTGTTACATGCCGCGTACAATTCGGACGGAAGAAAACGCGCCAGATATTAAACATTATTTTTTTCAGTAAACGAAAGAAATTCTTAAAAACTCTAGTGACTGTATTCTTGTAAGACCCGTCGAATTATTTCGTTAAATTAATTCCTTTTTAAAACGGCCGTTTTCGAATTTAACGCGATTTAATGCCCAATAAAAGCACTGTAAATATTTAAAAAGAAAAATAACGACAATGAAATTGTTATAGCGCTTTGTTATTAGTCATAATTTAGAATATATATATATATATAAATATATTTTCGTCGACAATGTCAATATATATATATATATATTGTATTGTTGTTTTTGTTTTGGGAAATGAATTAATAATAATGCGCGTGTTAAGAAGGAGATAACGTCATTAACACGACGACTGTTACTGTACACCGGCTTGCGTTAAGAATTTCAAACATGCGCGTTAGGTGTGTTTTACATATCGATAAATAACTCGTTTATGTGAAAATATTATAATTTTGTGTGTCGGCGGGAATTGTAATTTTTTTTTTTTTTTTTTGTTATATCGGCGATAAAATTACAATTTCGAAAAATATTTATAGACAGAGTGTAATAAAAAAATCAGAGTAAAAAGCGTTATTCGGAAGGCCGAGATCATACGAATACGTGTGGTGTAACACCTATTTAATATTATAAATAATACGTTATTATCGCGATGTAATCCACTGGTTTTTTTTAAAAAAAAAAAAAACTCTTTTTTTGACCGTCGTCTTATAAATAATTACTGTTATTTAACTTTTTTCTTTTTAAAGACGCGTAGTATACTATACTTACGTATACGCACGTCATACGCGTGGCGGCAAAAAAAGTATTTTTTTTTTCTATAAAAAAAAAAAAAAACACCGTTTTGTAGTGTATGCAAAACGGAAAATTCCTCGTATAGGTATGTCATTTCAAATACCCACGTATTATTATTATTATACGTAATATAATATATAAAATTAAAAAAACAAAAACACGATATAATTCTTGTTTTCCGCGCGCGTTTTTACAACAACGCGCGCGTTATACGCGACCTGCTTGCTGTCTACGCACGCGCGTATTATTTATTGTTTTTATTCGTATTTTTTTTTTTTTTTTTGTTACTGAATTTTTCGTGATAGAATCAACTTTTTTAAAGAATTGTCCTAGTCAATTTGGTTAGGAAGTTTGAGAGAAAAAAAAAATCGATTATTTATACATTTTAAACGGCTCGGAATTTTCGTTTCCTAAACGAAACGACGGCAAAAATAAAGAAGAGTTCAAATCTGTTGTCCGAAATAGATTTTAAAGTTTTCGTTTAAAAGAAGAAAACAGAGTCGTTGCGCGCACGCGTCGCAATTACAAATTATTTCAATAAGTGAAACATGACGTGCGGCGGCAGGCGCGCAAGAAAAAAAAAAAAGAACATAAATAATCCGCTGAGATTTTTAGAGCGTATTTCGTCGATTATTCTGTTGAACGAACGCAAAAGACAATTTTTTTTTTCGAAATCGTCCGAATACGCAATAAAATTTTCACGACGATTGGGCAACCGCAATATAATGACGGAGGAGTGTACGGGGAATTTTTCGCCAAGATCTGCTGGGTATGTTCATCATTTTTTTTTCGTCTGACAATACCGTGAAATCCAATACAACGATGACTTGGCGGTTAAAACTTTATTTGAGCCGTTTAATACCGCGGTTATACCGTTATATGAAGTTTTGTGAATTGTTCGTAAAACGTTTTAGGGGAGGGGGAGGAGTTTTTCAATCATTTTATTCGGTTTCTAAGACGAACCGTTTACAATTCCTATTCGAAATTCTGCCAGTCCACCGTCGGTTTTAATAATTATTATTATTGAATCACACAAATTACGGTTTAAATCGCACACTGCGACAGAATCCCGACCGGGACTGATCTCGCGCAAGTGTGCCCTGCGCCCCTGCCACCCTGACTGCAGAGTGGTCAGATCCGTAAACACGCGGTCTATGAGAGTATCATATTCACATGCGTAGGCTTTAATGAAATTCACCAGCTATTCCTCAGCACGCTCGCCGTGAGAGCGAAATACGAAACCCGCTATAAATACCAACTATACGTACAGTATTAGCGTTTATATATTATGTATCTTTGTGTGTGTGGTGTGTGTATGACGACATTATATTAAACGAGATCGTGCAGGGGGATTTCGTATCCTATAAGTATCGTATTTAATTCCCGGGGTAGATTTTACTACACATAGCGGCGAGATGGTGTGAAGAGCGTAAACTATATATATCGTCAAAGCGAATACTGCAGAACACGATTCGGTACATAAATATATATAGAAACGACTCCGGTCGACTTGTTATATAAGTATTAATAAGTTATTTTTATATAACATAATACACGCAGTCGTAAAAATAGAAGAAAAAAAAGACATTCGAATCTGTTGCAAACACACAAATATTAAAATCTTATTATCAATGATTATTACGTGAAAATACGCGTATAAGATCCCGGAACCGTTTCCGCGGGCCGTCCGGAAATGTCCCGTTTCCAGAACCGGTCACTCGGTCCGTCCGTCCCTTACGGGGCACACCGAGAACTCGACAAGAGACTGAGTTACAAGGAAGTCGACCCGCGCAATTATTCGTAATCGGTGGCAGCATCATCAGCACGACGACCGGGCGGCGCGTATCGTTAAGGGACGCGCGCGTGCCCCGTGATTTGTAGAAGCCCTTTGCGCACATAACACACATATAATTGTAATGTGTGTGTGTGTGTGTATATGTGTGTACTTATCAGACATAAAAGTATCGGATATCGCGGAAATATATTTTTCTATATGGGAAAACTCGCCCGTTATTCCCTCTCCTCTGCCCGCTCACTCGTTATGTTATGCGCGCGCATATATAACGGTATGTACAGACGTCGCGGCGAACGAGGGCGTAAATAATAATAATAATAATAATAATAATAAAAATCGTCTCTCTTTCTCTCCGTCCGCTTTCGGCTCCGTATAGTCGCATCCCCTTTTGCGATCTCTCACTCCGTCTCCTACACACACACACGCGCACACAAACATACGCGGACGCGCGCGCAGGGTCGCCGTCGTCGTCGTCGTCGTGGACCACATTTTATAAATAATGTAATCTCGCAGTTTCCGATCTCAGTTACATCGGCGGCGGTTGACAACGGCCCCCCCGAGGGTTTCGGCGTTTCTTCTTCACGCCACACGCGCCTCGGCGTTTCTTCTTCAAACTCCGTTTCGTTTATACTCCGAACCGTTTTATGATCGTGTACGCACGCGTTGTGATTTAGACGTACGTCTGGCACCGGTGTAGCACGAGAAATCGCACGAGCTGCAAAAGAGGCCGCGAAAAGGTAAGGGGATCATTTATTTATACGCCATTGCATAAACGTACGGTAATGGCGACCGAACGCCGTTGCAGGGATGTTTTTTGCAGCTTCCTGTATGTGGGGGACGAGTCAAGGAGCGCGTTCACGGATAGAGAGTACTTTTGAATCACTCCGTACGGGGAGTCGTAGCGAGGGAGGAGGGACGAAAGGTAACGAGCCGCGGGATGTTGTGTGTGAATATCGCTTCTTGAGTGATTGACTCGACCATGAAGATTTCAGAGTTATTAATATGAATTTAAAATACGCCGCGTCGGATAAGACGGTTCGATGTAATATCGACTTCGTCTGACGTTCTTGGAAAATTTTAATAACAAAAAAAATTATCTCTTTTCCGAATTAAATCCACATTTACCGTATATATATATATATATATATATATATATATAAATAAGTCAAAATTAATATAAGGGTACCTAATATTAGAAACTGGATGTTTTAAAAGTATGTGTTCAAAAAAAGAAAGAAAAAACTCGATCAAGAAATTGAAAATTCCCGATCCACGTCTCTTCTAAATATCAGTAATGAGTGAATATAACGTTTCTTCAATTCTAGCGCTAGTTGTGAACTTTTATGTAAATTAATATTTGTTATAAAGTGAAAAAAAAATGCTTCGACTTTTCACGCGTTAAATGGGGGGGGAGGGGTTCCTTGTAATTGTCT
Organism: Chaetogeoica ovagalla; assembly: GCA_032441825.1. Taxonomy (NCBI): domain Eukaryota; kingdom Metazoa; phylum Arthropoda; class Insecta; order Hemiptera; family Aphididae; genus Chaetogeoica; species Chaetogeoica ovagalla. Next base: position 8,542,498 of record CM063743.1, on the reverse strand, counting down.
TGTAATCAAATTTCAATAGTTTTCTATTTTAAAACACATAACACAGAGATTATACGCACAATCCAATAGCGGAAAATCGACTTGCTACGAACGAACTGAGAGTATGACGTTTTAAGAAAACTTGATTATAAAATACGATATTTTTTAATTTGTGAAATTCGTGTACCAAATTGTTTTCATTGATTAGTCTCTGCGCGTTTTAAATTGATTAGTGGGAAACGTTTTAAAAATTTCATAACGTTCGACTGCAGTACTTTATAATACAAACGCAGTGTAGTTCATAAAAAATAAATTCTATCGGCAGACAAACGAATTTGAAAAAAAAAATCGTGTCGGATAAAAAGAGCCGACGTTCGATAATGAGAAAAAAAATTCATTATTATTATTATGTATTCAAACGAGGCGGTTAAGGTCAAAACGACTGGTTTTTTTTTTATTTTTTATAATTATTTGCAGACGAGTTCGCGGAAAAAGAGAAAGAAAAAAAAATCGCAATTATCCAAAAACGGAGATATGTATTATATTATTATAAATATAATATAATAATCCGTAATAGTCGTGATCGAACGATTTCCGCGTCCCCACGTCCATAACACAATATGTAATATACACAAACCGCGAATTGTAATTAATTATTGTTACTATGCGTATAAAATAATAATAATAATAATAATAATAATAATAATAATAATAATAATAATAATAATAATAATAATAATAATAATAATAATAATAATGATAATAATAATATATGCGGGGATTGCAGTCATAATATATTATATTTAGCTATACTCGTGCGAGCTCGTTCGACCGGCATCACGACGATTCTCTGCATCTATCTCTATATATGCTCAATAAATGCGTGATTACGATTATACTACATGAGCAATATGAGCAAGTCGTATAAAGTCATCGTATATGTTGTCCGTATAACGTACAATGCACACTGTACACTGCGTTGTCTGCGCAGTATACAACACACTCGGGTTAAGGTTACATATATATATTATTTAGAGAGAGAAATACTTATAGTTTATGTATAATAAATAAATATATTAATTATTTATACAAAACGGCGGGATAAATTAAGAATAATTTGTAATTCTCGTTCCAAATAAATATTATTACAAATGTTTTACGCTTTTTTATTTTCATTTTTTCATTACCGACATTGTTTTTTCTTCGCGTTTAAAAACGAATAGTTTTTATTACACGTGTCCCCTTAGATCACAATTGAAAAAAACGTCTCGACGATCCCGAGTCTCAAATTTTTTATTACCGCGTATTAAGTTTTCCGACGAAATCCGTTGTACATTACATCGAAGTTCGTTTTGTCGTCCATTCGTTTAATCGCTTTCGAATTTATACAAACAAAAAAAAAAAAAAAAAACGACAAAACTCTTAGTTACTGGCTTAAATTAACGCGATTGTGACGCCATTACTGTTTTGTCGCTCCTAAAGCGGGTACGCGATTTCAAAGCGCGGATTCTTCAATGCTGTAAGTTTCCTATAATATTCGACGCCGAGTGTTTCGCAGTAGATTACCAAATGAAACGTTCGGCGAATATTGAAGATAAAAATAAATAAATAAAATCTTTCACTCGCGCGGTGTAACGCGTCATTCCTGTATTTCGAAGGAGGTATGACGCAATGCGTATAGTAACCTCGATCGGACGATTTCGCCCTGCAGACACGCAAAACGACTGAAAGGAGAACTGTTAGTCGTGATTAGTGTATTGTCGCAATGATCTGGTATAGTATCTGATATGCGGTTCGTTGCGATTGCCGAGGGGGGAAAAAAAAATTTTTTTTTGTTTTTAAAAATCCTTCTCCACCACGACGAGTGCTTTCTAAATTGACATTGGATTAATGTTAAACAAACACTTGCGAATTCACGCTGTACGCGTGTAATCGAGCGAAAAAAACTCAAAACGCCACGACGAACGATTATTTTCTGTGATATCGTTTATCAATAGCGTCCCTATATACGCTTACGATTTCGTATAATAATTGTGTTTAATTGTATTTCATTTTATTGTTGTTTATTTTTACTTTTATACATTAACGATATATGTAATAATAACTGTAAATAATACACGTCGTACGCAATATTCTTGACAAATTGACTTCACTTTGAAAAATTTGTCGATTTCCGTGTTTGACACGATATTATAAACGATTTCATAATTATTCGGCGGCGTCCGCGGCCGTTACCGCGGTGTACGAAATAAAATATATTTAGAAAAAAAAAAACGGATCGTTCGTCGTCAATTGTTTTTTTTTTTATATATATATATATAACAAAATGAGTTTCATAACGATTGCGCCGTTGTAACGGTGCGAACGATACGTTTATCGACACGATAAGTTTTGAATTTTTCGTTTCCTTATAAATATCGAATAATCTTTATGGCTTTATTAAGAGCAGTTAAAAAACAAAAAAAAAGTCTACGCGTTATTCTAACAGATAATTATAATGTAATTTTTTTTTTTGTTTTTCGTGTAACAAAGACGGCGTAAGAGGTAAAATTTGGAAAAAAAAACAATAATAATAATAATAATAATCTTGCAAACGTGTGTTTAGTGAACGAATTGAAGGCGATCGCTATTACAAAATATTATTAAAGTTTTTCAGACGAATCTCCGTTCGGCATTTTAATTCGTAAATAATTTTCATATAAACGCGTTGTATTTTAGTTTGATCGTCGTATCCGATTCGTGTGCTATCCGTATCGTATATTTTAGTTTTAATTAACCGTTCCCAATAATTGTAATATATATATATATACATAAATATAAAATAATAATAATTATTTATAATTTATTATTAATAATTAGCCGGAACTGTGACGTGCCTTTAGATAGACGCCGGATACGCGTTTATAAAAAGGAAATAAAATGACAACAAGAAATCCGACGGGAAAACATGAAAAAGACAAAAAAAAAAACGTTCGAGACAGATTCCGGGGACGACGTGGGAGTATTTTATACGTTTGTTTTTCTTTTTTCACTCCGTCCTCCGTATCTGTACGAGTGTGCTTATTCGCCCGTTACAAATCCGTTAGCTCGCGAGACGAGAAAATTCTTTGGTTCGTGTTTAATCTCATAAGTGCAATAATGCTAATTTATTATTATTTTAATCGCAAGTAAAACGAAATTCGTACTACTCGTTTTATTTTCTATCGGACGTGTATAAAACACTGTTCTATACGATATTTCGACATTTTCGCGGATCTGTCGTCGGTACAACGCCTTTCAGTCTGCATACACGTCACCGCGCCGGCAGACCGTATTTTAATTTTGTTTATATATATATATATATATATATTTATTTTTTTTTGTTTTTACATTAGTCGTTTCCATTTCATATTTTAATATGTGCCGAGCTGCAAACGTTTTAGCAAATGTCAAAAGTTTCCGTAATATGTATATCGTAAAACCGCTATATTTAGAGATGGCGTATTGTGTTCAACTGTTGTTGCGAACAATCGATTCTTCACGCACATAAAGCATTTGTAATTTTTTTTTTTTTTTTTTCTTAAATATCCGCGTGAAATTCGAGAATCGAAAAATTCCGCGTTTCCCAATATATTACTTATACTCTTATTTATTATATCCGTGTTTTTCGAGGAGGAAAAAAAGTGTATTGAATAACCACATTTTATAGTCGAGTGCGTAAACAACTCGTGTGTTCTACTATATTTCAGGCGGCTCTCTCCTCAGTCCAGTGGACGTAATTACGAATGTTATATGAATCCATCATCGAATAACGCGTAATTTTATAACAACGTTTCCGTTAGGTCTGTAACAACGCGAAATGAATATTTTTCTCCCTTTTTTTTATTTTTCAATTTTTATATCGATTTTATTAAATATCTATTATTGTTATTCGTGCACACACACATATATATATATATATATATAAATTAATTTTAAAAAATACGCGTTGCCGACCGAATATCGTTTAGAGGCCATCGTCGTTTTCTCTTCCCCCCCTCGCCCTGTACGCGAGCGTAAATATTATCGAATTAATATATTAATCGTATTATTGTAATGCGTGTGTGTGAAATATTCGTTTGAATTTCCATAAGTAAACGGTACTCCTAAAAAAAAAAAAAAAATAATAATAATAAATATACGCGAATATTATTATTATAAATACATTTATTATGCCGATGGTTCACTGAACTCGGACGTTATTATAATATATACATTCGGACATAATATTATTGTCGACTAGTGTGTGTGTGTGTGCGGTCATCAGCGCGAGACAACGGAAGCTGAGCACCTGTAGCTCCGTGTCTGCATAACGCGAGAGGTTATTACACCGTTTTCGTCTGACATTCGACGAAAAACCCGTATTTTTTTTTTTTGTTTTTTTCCTCCCGTTGTATTTTTTTTTTTTGCTATCTATTGGTAAATTCGCACAACGTAGCACTGTAGACACGCAGATACCGCGCAATGTTGCAGATATAATCACGTGCTAACGGACGCGCGTTTGCCTTACAATTTTTTAACACGACAACCGCCTGCGTGCGCGCTCGCAGTTACGAATTTCGTTATGTTTATTTTTTTAAAGCGTTCCGATTACGACGTTTTGCGAATTACCGACGAGTACGAATTCTATTCTACGCGGTAATAACAGCGCAGCACTGTGTTCGCATTTTAAAATTCATTAAACCCCGTCACTGCTCTACACAATTCTCTCAGTTAATCTCTATGCGGTTTCTTCCTGATTGTCGATCTCAAGTGAAGGCATATTCAGAAACCCGGTTTAAGTTCGTCCTATTTTCGGTCTTCTTCCACACACACTTCCCCGTCCAGCTTGTTTTTCTTCTTTCAACTATATTGTATCTTCTTCTTTGATTTCGTTATTTGCTAGTATATATTTCCTCCGTTTGATCATTCTTCTTTAGTCCGAGGAGAACGCGCCGGAGGAGTTTTCTTTGTAGAACCGTCAAATTTTTCTGTAGTTATTAGCGATACTTGCGGACAATAAGAATAATAAATTGCAGACTTGTAATAAATATCATATAGTAAGACGATAAGTGGGGATATACTGTATAGATATGGCGGCACTAATAAATCACACGCATTTCAGGACAACAACACATTGCTTGTATTTGTAAATAGAAGCGAAACTCGTAGAGAATATAATAGATTTCAGTTGCAATATTGGCAATAAAAAATTCGAGACCAATGGGTTCTCGTTGATTTATATATTAAATTTATTACATGTTTTTTATTATTATTATTATTATTATTATTATTTCGATATTTCCATACTGTTATTGCGTTTGTATTTTGATTATCGATGTCGGTATATTAAATCGTTATTTGAAATATCACATATAGCCACGTTATATTATACGAATTTCTTATTTTTTACATTCAAAAGTGTGATAGATAACAGCACGCGTATTTTTGAGATAAATTTGTAAATATGAAAAATTGCTTCAACTTTTATTTCGGTGCAATGTATGGCAGCGATATATGTTATGTGGTTAATCCATATATCCATTATATCACTGGTTATATTCATTTATTGATCGGCGTGCTAAAATATGGGCTTAAAAACATTTAAAAACTACGAAAACCAGAGCATATAATATAAGTTAAATAGCCCGCGATTCTTTAAACACTACCAGTTTTATTACTTGTTTTTTTTTCTGACGTTGTATCGATTACGTTTGCCACAGTCTCTGTTCGACTTATGCGTATAATGTAAAAACGGGTATAAAAACTCAACTCCGATCGTCAGTGAAATACAACGAAAATAATACGTGTTATTAATTGGGTCAAGAAACGATTGGATTTTTTGTGTATTTCTTTTTCGTTTCCTTATTTATTTGACGCATTTCGATTAATGTAAAACGTATGTTATATTCATTTAAACGGACGATATCGCGAATGTTATTGGCGCGGAAAAGAGGTTTTGTTTTTTTTAAACAACGATTAGATAAATGCCAAATAAATTGCGTTTTATTTTTAATATTCGCAGATGTGCTGTTCGATATAATATAGTGTATTATACACAGTAATCTTTGAACTGCTAAAAGTCTCCAAATTTATAAGTCGTACAATGTGTAGCGGAGAATACGCGCCAAAACGATTTTTTTTTCTTCTTTTATTGCGTTCGATTTATAACACAAACAGATAGATCACTTAATATTGCAATAATTTAAGATTAAAACAATACAAATTACACAGTAAGCGTTAAATTAAATATTGGAAAATAATAATAATAATATATATATATATATATATATATATATATATATATATATAATGATATTTGAGAGGAAAATTCGTATCGAAACGTATACACAACTCATTAATATTTTTATTGAAACGATATAATTTTGATATGAATTTTTTTTTTCTCTAATCTCGAATACTCGCTTGTTCAATGTACGATTCAACGTACTTACAAAATATTGTGTAACAATATTATTATTAATTCGAGTAAAGAATTCGTAAAAGAGTACCGATTTATTTTAAAAAATTTTCATTTAAAAAATCAATAATAGAAATATATATATAGATATTAATACACTTTGGTAGTGAATTGAACTAGTTTCATTATATTTCGCGTATTGTTTGAAACCCATACGTCGGCCTAACCGCGTTAATTATTACCGTGTAATAAACAGGTAAAAAAAATTAAAAATAAATAAGTTTTAAAAAAAACGAAAAATTACGCGATAAATCGTAAGAATAATATAAATACGGTTTTGTAAAATACGTAAATTTCCGTACGAATTGAACAAATATTGCGAAAATCCGCGTCCACGTCGTTTTTAGACAGACACGAATTCATATACTTGCACGAGTATATATTATTTATAAAATAAAATAAAAATCGTTTGTTTATAATTACTATACACGTAATTTATATAATACGATTGCGATATTTGCAAGAAAGCTGAGAGTATGTTATAGTTTATTTTTTTTTCCTAGATGAAAAAAAAAATTGGTATTATTTGCAGCATTTGGTCGATAAATCGGTTTTATTTATACAGTCGTACAAACGGAGGGGTGGGGGTATATAATATATTAATAATAATAATAATAATATAATATTCCGCGAACAATCTCACGTATTCATGTAATGTAAATAAGTAATTCCGAACGGTGTTGTCGCAGCGTTATTTATGCAATGCGTCTGCGGGATGATATTGGAAGAATCGAAGAAGAAAGAAAAAATGCGAGTGATTTCCACCGTTCGGGCTTGTAATATACGTATGTTTTCCGTCGGACAAGAACAATTGTAAATACGCGTGTGAAGTATGTAAAAATCTGTTGTACCGTGTACCGTGTGTGTGTGTGTGTGTAAAAAAACTCGTTTAAAAAGAAAACAATAAACGTAGACAAACGGAATCCTGGCGTTGTACTCGGCGAGAAAACGATTCTCACGCGTCGTTTTATAAGCGAATCTCAATAGATCATTCGTTTGCACAAATGAACCGCCGATCCGCAACGTTATTCGAACATACTCGTTTATTACGATCCACAATAATCGGATACATTTCACTATTCGATCCGCGTCTGTATGTAAAAGACATAAAATAATAGCTGTAACAAAAAAAAAAATAAATAAATAAACGCTATTATCGATAGCGTTGTATAGATGGGACTTAATGAGGAAAAAAACAAAACGGTATTGACGAGAAGTAATTGACTGAACCCCAGAATAGAGTCGTAATATGATGCAACGTCACTGTTTCGAAAAGGTAGAACGTTTCGAATATCCAAGAGTCGAGGAGATAAATAGCCGCAACGGTTGTCAATGGATTAAAGCCGAGAACCGTTTTGCCAACGAAACAGCTTCAAAATCTAAGTGACGGTCGAAAAAAAAGAAAAAACGAAACAGCGATTATACGAGGTAAAGACGGAGTAATTATTCTATAGGCGTCTGAAACGTGGGGCCAATACCAAAAGAGAACGAGAAAATCTTCGTTTTTTTTTTTTCGAGAACTGTCAAACGGGATAATACGGAATATGATCGAGTAATGAAATCGAAGAACTTTTGGGAGAAGAATACGGACACTTGAAGGAATAGAAATAAGCCGCCGGGGACATACGTGGAAATGATATGGAAAATGAGAGACGCGCACTGGACCAGAAGGTAAGAGACCTATATTAGGCAAGTCGAAGAAAAAAATGAACTTAATCAGGACCTGTAAACATTTGGCGGATCGATAACGTAGTAGAAGAAACCGCAAATAATAGAGAGAAATGGAGAAGCCGTGCGCAGACGGGCTTTTAAGAACTGAAGAAGAAAATACAATCGATTTTCTTAGTTTTTTTTCTCTTCTAAATATGTAATAATAATTTTTAATTATTATCGTTAACTTTTTTTTCTCTCTCTCTCTCTCTCGGATATTGAAGCGTTTTATTTTAGTCGAATCATCTAATCGAAATATCATGTTCGTAGTACACAATCATTTTCGTCTAATATTAGTACGTTGTTATGCATTTCAATAATACGCGTATCGGCGTATATTTGTCACAAATTACAAATTTTCAAACGGATTTCGCGTAGAAAGAAAGCGAACAAAAGTTTGTAATAATAATAACAACAATCGAATTCTCGCTGCGCACGTGATTGTGTTTTCGGAGAGAGAGAGAAAAAAAAATTTATCATTATTATTTTCTCGCCGCCATACGCGCGGCCAAGGAATATTTTTTCCGCCGCATCGACGTAAGGGTGATAAATTAAAATTCGACTTTTAACGTTCGAAAATAAGTAAACGAATTGTGAAGTACAATACGCACAGTGCGGGAATAACCGTGACGGACAATCCGCAGTGTTCGTATTATTCGATTATTAAAAACAACTTACTGATGATCCGAAATATTGAAACGAATTATTTTTCTCGAATTACGACGAGAATTTGTCGCGCGGTGATGTCCCAATTCATAAGCAAAAATCAAAAAACAAAAAAAAAACGTGTACAGAAATCGTTTTTTAAAAAAATTTTTTTTTTTTTCCTAAGGAATACGCGGAAACGACAGCAAACGATAATAATCGATCGATCGAACGAATTAATGTATTATTAACGTGCGTACGTTGTACAAAATTTTTTTTTCCACGCGAAACGCACGTGGGACGCATAGTAAAACAGTATTCCAAGGTCTGTGTTTTATAATAGCACACATAAAGGCGGTTCAAGGTCCGTACGAAATCTATTGAAATGTTTGCGAATGGAAAGATACGCGCGTTAAAAAAAAAAATTTTTTTTCCGATTTCCACTTGCGAACGGAGAATTTCACGCGTTTCGTTTCGCCCGTCGTAGGCGGTCATACAGACGAGTAGTACGTAGAGGCAGGACGAACGAGCGTGCGTTGCGGTCTGTATTGTTTCGATTCTAATGTTTTGTCGTCGTCGAGAACATACCGGGAGTGTATTATTTTTTTTTTTGTCCCGTCGTCGCGCTCGCCGAGTTTACAGCGATTTTCTTCTAATTTAAGAGGTATCCTAAAAAAAAAAATAATAATAATAAAATAACTCGAAACGCTGTTCGATTGCTACTCCGGTTCAGGTCTCGAGACGCGGACCTGGGACGGGCTCGTTTCAAAACCGTTTGAACTCGATATAGGTACCGCGTGGAATGCGCGTTATTCGTATAATTATGGCGAGCAGAGCCGCCGTACTCGCATCGCATTCCGTTTTTATTATTATTATTATTGTTATTATTATTGTTGTTTTCCCGTTTTCGTTACGGGAATTTAACCGATTTCGACGGTGAGACCGATGGATACGACGACGAGCGGAGGAGTACTTTCGTGTCATTGTTATACGAAAAGAAAACTTGACAAATATCATGGAAAAAATTATAATTCACCGTGTCCTCCATGACATTAATATCTTACAGAACGCATATGGCGGCGGCACCCCCCAACTCCTATCCCCGGGCTCGTATTCCGATCGATACGCCGCGCGTTCCGTGTAACTCCTTTGCGCGGGTTTAACTGATCCATTTGTTATGTTTTTGTCGACCGCGTCCGACGGGGAGGAGAAAAAATGCGCGTTAATAAATACACGTGTCCGATACGTCGGCGGGTCATTGCGTTTTAAAGTATTCTCTCCTCACCCCCCCACCCTCTCTCTCTCTCTCTCTCGTCGACTTTCCTCGAGTCTCTACATAAACATTATACGTATAAAAACGAAAAACTATTAAACGATTTGTAATATCGTAAAAACACGATGGTCATACGCGGTCCGACGTGGGCGGAGAACGGGGCAGAGGTCCGCGATCCGTTCTATTTATTATTCGCGATAATATATTTAACATTAATACGTCCCTGTCTCCCTCCCACCCCGCTCGCGAATGACGTTTTATCGTGTTTTGTTCTCGGACTCGTCGGTCGCGAACGCCGATGGCGCCGGACCACTCGCCGCCGCCCACGACAGTTTTTCCGCGACGCCGCGTCGTCGTCGTCGTCGTCGTCGTCGTCGTTGTCGTCTCGATCAGCGGAAGAAGGAGAGACTTTTGTTTTCGAAACGAATTCGCGAAACGACAACAAACGCGAATTCCCTGGACAACGTCGGTTCCCGCGTTCTGCCGGCCGCGGAAACAGATGTTGTTTGTTTGGTTTTTTTTTTTCGGAAAACCGGCGTGCGCAAGCGTTTCTCGTTAGTCAAAAGTCCCGGAAACTGTTGTGATGGATATATTGACAAACGTGCACGAGATACTGCAGACTCCGCGAAACGTCCGAATGACTATAATAATTCCGTCGTTTAAACGCGACGAAACGCTTTTCCCGCCGCATTCTGATCCGCGCGAGCGATTCGTAATAATAAAAAAAAAAAATACAGAAAAAAAGGGCAATCTGAAAATCCGTGGATACGGGCTTATCCCATATCAGATAACAATTGTTCGTCACCGCTGTTATTGGATCTTTGTATATATATATTTTTTTTTAATGCTATACAGGCCGTTGAGGCCTTTTACATGCTTCCACCAAGTCTCTCCGTCCATTCCGGTCCATCGCATCATCCAGTCGTTTTGAGTTGTCGACATTTAACATATCCCTCTTCGCCCTGTCTAACCATCTCTGACGAGGTCTTCCTTCCTCTTGGTCGTTTTTTTTTTTTGGGGGATTTTTCGTTACGACTTTCGGTAGTTCGCCAAACGTGACCAGCCCACTCCAAACGTTTTGCTTTCAGAAATAATCTAATGTTCGGCTTGCCAAATAACATTTACACATCTTCATTTTTTCTTCTCTCATATTTTCAAGTCGAACAGGTCCGTGAATTTTCCGTAGAATTTTCCTTTCGAAAGTTAGTGGTTTTTCTTCATCTCCCCGTGTTGTTGACCACGTTTCACACGCATACATCACTATTGGGGGGCGCAGAAAAGAAGTATTCTTCGTGTATATTTAGCGAATCAATTAATTGTTTAATGTTTTATGGACGGTATTTATGCGCGCGATAACGTGAGCGCACGCGACGATAATGACGAAACGAAAAAAAAAAAACGCGATCATATTATTTCGTTCGTAAATGTATTTTATTCTGCACACAGATTCCTTCGCCGCCGATAACCCCGCGTGAATATTATGCGTGACGTACGCGTTGGACTGTTGTTTTATTGTGTTCACTGCGGACGTGTGCGCGCGTCGCGCGGGAGGATTAAAATAATAAAAAAAAAAATCGATTTTTTAATACACACTTAACAAGTCACGCGAGAACAAACTGCAACGGTGTGTGTAGTGTGTGTGTGTGTGTGCAACAACTTGCGATTATATCAAATGTTATCCGAGTTCGATTTCGATTGTAGTATTGTAATTGCGCACGATCGTTGCGAGTGATTTCTTCTGACATTCCCGCGTTTTTCTCTGCGGACAACGAAGAACGAAATCGACCGAGTTAAAACATTCAAACAAAAATTTTATAACAAAGTAGTGAAAACAAAAAAGAAATTTAAATCAAAAATAATATAAAACAAAAATCAAAAGGACGTGTAAAAATAAATAATTAAAAAGATAGAAATAAAAAATTATAAGTTAATACTCGTGATAATAAATAAGAAAATATATATATAAAATAAATAAATATATATATATATCAAAATGTATACTTAAATATACAATAAAAGCCAAAGAGTATTAAATAAAATAAAATAAAAGAAGGTTGTTGTATAAATTATTTTATTACTACCGCGGTTTCGACAAAAAGTCATCATCAGGTAATTTAAAAAATACCTCCTGATTGAAATTATTGTATTTTTTAAATTACCTGATGATGACTTTTTGTCGAAACCGCGGTAGTAATAAAATAATTTATATATTTTATATATATATAAATTTTAATATAAAATTCAAAGTTATTCGAAATCGTTTATGGGTTTTATTGTTATAATAAAGAATTTGCCAATTGAAAATGAGTGATTATCGAACGGATAAGATGGAAATAAATTTACTCCTATTTATGCACGTGTACGATGATCACGGACGACACTTTTTATCAACAACCCTTTGTTACATTACCTGGTGAACGTACAATAATTTCAAATCGATTTGTTGGGCATTTCAGAAGCGGTGTATATAAAGAAAAAAAAAATCTACTATGAAAATTCGACAAAACAGACGCGGAAACGAATTTTTTCCCCGTAAAAAAAAAATCATACGCTTTCGCATGAAAAAATTAAATAATCTTTTAGATAACGACTCGTTGTATTTGTCGTCAGTTTAATTAAAACACGTTATTTTTTTTACACTTATTATTATTATCGAATGACGTGTCACGTGTACCATTCATTTATCATTACGATGTGACTGTGGAATTTCAAGTCGTGTTACACTCAAAACAATAACACAATATACCGTGTTGTAACAACAACAATAACACAGTTTCCAATATAATATAAAGACTAGTGAATATTTTTTTGTTTTTTTTTTTTTTGTAAATTCTCTTTTGAGTTTAAAGCTTTGTGTTCGTCGGTATGTATTTCGAGCGCTACGTTTTTTTACTAATGTACGCGTTAAATTCGATTTACTTCGCATTCTTCCGACAAATATCTCTTCAAGTAACTCGAAAATATAAAAGAAAATAAATACACACACAAATTTTCGTTTTATGAATATATCGATATCGCGGCGAGACCTTGGATCGTCGTCATTCACTTGTCTAATTAACAAATAAAACATTTAGTTTTTTTTTCTTTGTATTTTCGCTATTTTTAACTCATATTTTATGATTTCTTTTTTTATATTGTAAACATTTTTTAGTGTTACAAAATCCGAGTCCCGCTATTTTTAATTATTTAAAAGGGATATTATATATATATATATATATGTACACAGGAGTGGATAGGAAAAAAGGGATTTTCTCTGTGGTCCCTCATCTAATATTTTGTCAGCATATTTAATAAAATAAATTCGCCGTGTATGTTATATATATATATATATATAAAAAAAGAAATTATTAATTATTGTCACTGTTGTTTTTCAACAATACGTTATAATTCCACGACGACAAGTCTATATAATACGTCCTATTACCTCAAATGATAAGTGAGAAGTACTTTGTCACAAGACAGCTCGGAAATTTTACACGCTCGTGAGTGTTGAGAAAGGATTGTCGAACAATTGACGAATTGCTGGTCTGCAAAGTGATTAGTGTTAAGAAACGCCTATTATTGTTTTAAAATAAAATATATATTAATCTAACCTAACCTAATAATTTGTTTACATAATAATGTTCCGTTTTTAAGTATACAGTTGTGCAATTGAACGCTTAACGCATTTTTATATTATTTCGGCGACTTCCTACTATGATCAAATATTTCCCTGTAACAAAAAAAGAAAAAAAAACTACTACTATAATATAGTATAATTCGTATACCGTAAATGTATTGTATAAATATTTTATTGATTTATATTAAAATTTCCATTTTCACGACGCTTAATTATTATTATTATTATTATTATTATTATTATTGTGATTTTTATCGAAACAAAGCTGCAATAATAATAATAGCAACGTGTATTTAAAATTTACATTTCGTTAAACGCCGCGGCGCAGTTTGTTTTAATCGTTCGTTCAACACACCGTATATTATGTACGGTAAACGAAATATAATATAAAAATATGTCGTACACGACGCGTTCTCGATAAATATTTTATCATAATCGATATAACCGTAAATCTTTTATTTTTTTATATGTGATATATATATATATATATATATATATATATATATATATTTACACGCGTTTTCTATAATGCGTACGTACGTACGACACAACACAATCTTTTATTAATCCACGACGAATTCCAATAAACATGGGCGCGTATTTTTACGCGGCGAGGCGGTTTCCTATATATATATATATATATAAATATATATATTTATTGTCATCATATCGTTTTGTTCTGTAATAGGGAAAGAGTAAAATATAATATATACACGGACTCGCAACGACACAACACAGTGTCGCAGTTATTTACACGCGACACGTTGAATACGTTACAATAAATAATATTTTAATCAATCTCCAAACAAATATTACACCGATATCGAGGTGCGCCGCTGACCTCTGAGAGACCGAGGCTTTTTCAATCGTCTGTACGTAATGTGTGCAACAATTGTTGTTAAAATGCGTTCCTTTCAAATGCGGTTATCGCTTTCGTTTGATACGTTCGAATAATGCGATTAATTAGTTGATTTAACACAAAACGAAAAAATATTAACTGATTAATTCGTTTTTACGCGTGTATAAAAAAAAAAACACACACACAAATTTTTTCTACCGTTATAGACTTTGAAACCGTCCGACCGATGTGCTCCAAAATCGGTTTCATTAGGAAACGCGACGTCGCGAAGAAATTAAAAAAAAAAAAAAAAAAACCTTTGCTAATATCGAAAAAAAAAAACACTTCGAAAATACCGAAGTAAATCGAATTTCGTATATTCTCCGTATATACACAGCGCGAAATCGCGTGTGATATTTAAAACAAAAAAAAATTTCGTTATTATCGCGCGTTGTAGCGAACGATATGCATTTGATTCGCGAATTTATCTGAATATTTAACGCACGTTTCAAATTCATGACTCAACAGTCTCCCGTTTATATTCATTCGATTTATTCAATTTCTCTCTTACTACTACGACTCCAATTATATAACATAATACGCGTGCACGTCGAACGAACAATATTAAATTTTTATCTCGTGTAGATCGCGTTTTCATCTGTGATAACGCGTAGTTTTTCGTGCCACGTTCAAAAGCAGATAAACACGTGCAATTGCATATATATTTATATAGATATATACTCGTATATATAGATGATTTTATTGTGAAATTATATTTGTATTGGGACTTGCTGAAAATGTGTTTTGCGAGAACGCTACGCTTCGTATTAATATTGTGTTGTACCGTATTAATCATTTATTATTCATGTACGCGTTTTAATCGCACGTGCAGCCGCGTGCGCACATTATAATATAATTTAAAGAAAACATTTTCTTTCTTTCTTTCTTTCTTTCTTTCTTACTTTCGTTGTACACATTACGCATCGTGATATTTTAAACGTTGTTTTTTTTTAAACGCGTTATACTCCATATTATAATAACGCTGACATAACCCGACCAATTTACATATAAATTAGCGACTAGAATTCCAATCGTTTTGGAAAAAAAAAATACAAAATCGCGTTTTAACTCTTTTTTGATAATTACGCTTATGTCGAACAACTGCTGTCTTTCATACGTTTGCGGTTTTCAGAAGCGTTATTAAAATGTTACACTATAGTTACGGACTACAATTTGATTTCCATACGTAGAATAAAAGATCACGTTTTTTTGTTGATTAGTATGTTTTTGAGTGTGAAATGACCTCAAGTGCCGCAGATGGTTTAAACTCGCTCGTTTTCATCACGGGATATTTAGAACGGGTACCGTTTAAAAGGCCTTCCGAAATTTTTTTTTGGAAAAAATCATTTGTAAATTCAAAACGGACTTTATCCACTTTTCTTACTCGAGTCAGCCGTTTTATTTTATTTTTTTTATACTTTTCTCGTCCGTCTGCACAGTACGTGCGAACGTTTCAAAATAAATACCGGGGACAAAAACAGAACTCGTTTTGTTATTTCTTATTACGGCTTGTAATTACAACATGAGCGCGTACCTATAACTATTAGAATTAACGCGTCAAACATAAAATACTTCATAATTTTTTTTTTTTTTTTACCAGAAATGGAACAGCGAAAAATTTATCTCCATAATGTTACAAATCTTAAAAAAACAAATTTTAATATTCTCCAGATGAGGGGGGAGGGGGTGGTTTACATCTAAGCTAAAAAAAAATAAATGTGAAAAAGTAATGTTTGTATTTCGAACTAAATCGATTAATTTTACCTATAACGTTTGCACGTATCTTGTACGCGCGTTACCTCCGCACACGCGGACGAGTTAAATCATCTATCGTTACGTTTTTAAGGGATCTAAAAGAAACTCGTATCAGATATTTGATCGTGATTATTATCGAACGCAATGATTTGGAAAAGATTAGAATGGAG
The DNA here is from genome assembly GCA_032441825.1 of Chaetogeoica ovagalla. NCBI lineage: Eukaryota > Metazoa > Arthropoda > Insecta > Hemiptera > Aphididae > Chaetogeoica > Chaetogeoica ovagalla. Next base: position 8,525,971 of record CM063743.1, on the reverse strand, counting down.
AAACTCCGGACTTTACTTGACAAGTATTAAATCTCTATGGCGATGTGGCGTTTTTAATTCGTTGAATAACCGTGTATAGAACTTATATAAACGTCTATGATAATAATTAATGGAAACCGCGTAGCCGATGATATTCTATTACATCGATTATGTAACAAAATAAATATATCACGAGGCGAAAATCGCTCGTGAAATATTCGTAAAAAAAAAAAAAAATGTTTTTCAAGGTCTAAAACCGTATGAAGTGTTTATTATACGTTACGCACGCAATAAAACATTGATTCTCTCTCCTCGCGCCTCCGTCGGTAATTCGTTCGACAAAAAAAAAAAATGATTATGACGTATAGTTGCTAATAAGTCAATCAATACGATGTGCAATCACTGGGGATTTATACTCGCAAATGCGCATACTCTTATTAGAACAGAATGATTAAAATTAATCAACGGGGACTGTTCTCGATACTTAATAAAAACAACGACGCCGATTCGATTTTTTTAATATTTCACTGATTTTCGTAAATATTTTCAAACGTATTTTTCGTCATTCGTATACGGTTTTAAACCGCGTCCCGCCGCAGTGAACGAAAACGACCGTCTATCGGCGTGTATTGCCCGTGATTTATACTTTTCAGTCGTGTTAACACTTTCCGAAGTCCTAAATCTCGTATACAATGTGGGTTCAATACATTCTATTTGTATATAAAAATCGCCGCTGAGCCGTTTATTGTGTTCGGTCGTAAAACGTACGTAAGGAAGCGTGATTGACATTTGAAATTCGTCGATACGAATCGATTTGTGAAATTATTAACACTCGAAAATTTCGTATTATTTCAACGAGTTCACACCGTTGCGAAAATCGAAAAATTCTTTTTTCCGCGTATTTCGACGTTCTTAGCACATATTTTATATAACATTTATTATTTTCCCATATTCGTCGTAGGCATGTGTACATACGTGTTTTTTTTTTTTTTATTACACATAAATCCGCCGTCTCCCCGCTGTACCGATCGATCTGCGACATCTGCGAATCTGATCATTCACGCGGAAATTTGTTTTTCTTTCTTGTTTTTCGTTTTCCGTGACGAAACATTTAATCCCCGACTTAAACGAACGTACTTAAAACGACGTGCGAACGGTGTACAGCGCCGTTTACGGACCGAAAATAATAATAATAATAATAAAATAAAATTACACGCGTGTACCCCGTAAAATTATACGGACAAGAACGCAGCAATTTACTCCGAGATTTTGTTTTATATTTTGAAACGTATAATCAACCCGGCGGCTGTAAACGTGTATACTTTGTTTTTTTCTCGTAGAACTCGACGGAAAATTCGTTGTCGGGCTATTTCGGTTATTTGTACAAACGAGAAATGTAGGCGCGACGCGTCGAGTTAAGTTAGGTTACGAGTGAAAATAAACAAATCCAGTGGGTGGATTCATGCTTAACATAATTGTGCGTGTCCTACACGTATTTATGCGTGTATACACGATTCGAAAATCCGTGTACGGATATTTATATTTGATTCAAAACGCGTATATGTAAATTTAACAGCGATCGTACCGGTGGCGGAGGTGCGAAGGCTGAGGAGACTGGCTACGGACCCATCGTGAACGGTGGTGTTTTTCTTTTTTCCTTTAATTCCGTTGATTTTTTTCTACTCGTACACGTCGTTGTGTTACTGTTGAAATACAACACGAAATGTACTCGATTAATTCAATCCGCCGTCAATAGTTATAATCACCGAAGAGTGTATTTATACTAAGAGCTAATAGCAAGGACTTAAACCAAAGGCGTACCGACAAGGAGGAGGGGAGATACGGCGGATTTCGCCCCCTCCCCCCCAATTAAAATTTCGACGTTAAAAAACGTTTTCATGTTACTGACAAATTTTCGTCTAAGAAAACTTTAATGAAAATCAAATGATATTATACGATGTTTAATAAAGATCGATTTATATTCTCGTTAAATGTGTTTTTTTTTTCAATTAGTTGATCCTCGGCCCTCCAGAAAAATTCTGTTTGCTCCACTGATTCGGTGGACCATTATTCTTCGAGTTGCGCATTGTTCTAGGACATTTTGTACAGACGAGTTACACTAACACTGTCACTTTTGAATTCCAATGCCAAAATCATTCGATATTGCGTACAGTTTTTTTTTGTATAATCTTGTTACGACCAAAAAGAAATGTTGTACTCTTCTCCGAACCAGAGATATCCCGGTTATTTCGTGCGCGCGCAGCGGTAACGTTGTTACTCTATGGCACTGGCAAAAGCAAATGTTACTGCGATTTTCAATCGTACAATACCAAAAATTAATTGTTTTTCGGGTTGTCGGAAATTGTTTTTATCAGAAAAAAAATATTGGACACAAATCGTCTGACTGAACGTGATCGAATACCGGATATTTGTTAAAAATTTGGAACAAATTGATAGAAAAAAAAAAGAAATAAATATATTTCGTAAAACCGTTGTTACTATTGTAGGATAAACACACCCTGTAGAGTGATTCCGACTACTATAGATGCGAGACGAACACGTAGAGGAGAGAGTAGTTTTACTTGTATATAAATAATTACTACCTTATTCGGTCAAGGTATATAATATTTATTAAGAATAACCCTCTATATATGGACAAAATAGGATCTGAAAAAAAAATATATAATTATATACACATATATTCGAGTGGCGTGTAACGCGTGCGTTCTTAAAATGACGTTTTAAATTGAATCTACGATAATACATAGCAGACGTTTCGAACGATTTACGTATTTCGTAGAAGACATAATAACATTATAATAAATTATTATTTTACATATACGAAACATGCAAATCGACTTTTTTTTTTTTTTATACCTTCACATAATATACACATGCGTATAAAATATAAATCGTTTGTACGAGTATATAATAATATGCACAAAGAAGTTAATATAATTTTTTTTTTTTGGCAATATCGTAAACGATAACCACGTTTCGTGACGTTTATAATACAACACGTCACTATAAAAGAAATTCATAATAATATAAATTTTTAAATTTAAAAACTACCAGTCATAAAACATGGTCTATAATCATTTTATCTTAATTACGAGTTCTAAGATGATAATAATAATAAAAAAAAATTTGTGAGGTTGCCAAAACAGCAGTTAATGTATACACTATAATATATGAAATACAATGTCTTCGACTATATTACATATATATAACTATAATGAACGTCTACTTAAAGTTATTATAAACTCAATATGTGCAAGTTTTTAATAACTCTATAAATCATAATTAGTTTCATTTTAAAATTAAATTTAACGCGTATAAAACTAATATAGTTAACTCTTACGACACGTTATTATTATTATTATTTTTACGCAATTATTCTCGATTGAAAAAGTAATTTGCACGCGTATGGTATTATATAAATAATAATTCGTAAGTAACAACAGTTTACGTAATATTATAGACCAAGTGGACGCGTTCGTCATTTTTGAATAAATGTAAATGATTCTTAGAACTTCCTTTCATATACATCGGTTTGATTAGTGTATATTATATTATAATACGCGCGTATTTTTCGTCTGTTTATCTCGTGTTTCGTTTATTAATTATGTATAAATTATATTCTTAGAACTTTATATAAACTACATTTGTATGCGATGTAATCATTTTTAAAACTTTATACTGATATACACCTCTCGCTCGATTCGAACGTATCGAATTGAATATAAACGCTGAACGTTTTTCAATATAGCGTTGAAATTCCCGACGTATAATAATGAATAATATTTGAAATATAAAAGTAACTGCTATTACGGTTATGTTCACACGGTAAAAATGCAAGACGATTAATAAGAGAAATAGTGAAACACGTATGTCTTTGCGAATTTTAAACGTTTCGGTCAATGGTTTAAACCGTAATTCTAATTATGTAATTGAATTACATTCGGAAAAAGTTTTATAAAAATCGACTGTCCGTCTTCAGCATTTTCACTATGGACAACACGATTAAGATTATTTGATCCTCGTTAATCGTTTGGAATCAATTTTCAATTTTCCAAAAGACCAAGTTTAGCAATAATTAATTTTGTTTCTTTTTCTTCAAGTCGATTTCGCGGTTAGTGATGCCCTCTCCACTTTTCCCTCTTACCAGTTATATAGCCTCTTTAGTTCAGTCAAACTCGATAGGCCAGCGTCGGAATATCATTTATTCGACAAATTATATGTTCTTGGTCGTCCTCGGTCCCTTCTACTGTTCTATAGTGTATTTAATTTTCGTGCCTCAACGTTTGTCCAACTACGTATGTTCCGTCGTCTTGCTTTAACGGTTTTAAGCATCTCTCCGTGTTCATTTATTTCACTGAGTACGCTTTCGTTGCTACTCAGCAACGCGTTAGGAGGCGCGTTCTGTCCAACTCATTCGCCAATAAATACCCGACACTTTTGGTCCGCCCCCTAACTCTTACCCGTCTTTTTGGTCTTCTCCAAAAGATTCTTTTCTCACAGGATTCTGTTGAGTTTCATCGCGTGTCCCTTTTTTATATGTTTGTATACATATATAGCCTCTAAAACATCAATTTCGTTATATACTCTTCCTATCTCTCGGCATTTCCACCCATATCCAGCACGCTCTTGTTACGCTATCTTTACTATACGAAAATGTTCCGTAATATTTTCTTTCCGCGGTATCCACGGATTTCTAAACACTGTCCTTATTGATAAAACCGAACACGATTCATTAAAATACGCGCAAAGTGATCCGGTTGCATTTTCAATTCGTTCGGCGAGGATTCGAAAAATATATTACACAACGCGATTATACGCACGAGATTGTATTATTGACAAGAGTGAAGGGAAATTACATCACGCGATAAAAGTGTAAAAATTATTAACCGTGCAAATACGATTCGGAAAACGATTCCGTATTATATAAAAGTTGAAATCGTTATGTCGTTCCGTCCCAGTGCCCCGCAGCAGCGGATAGCCTCGGCCGGCTTGCCGTCTGGTTCCTTAAACTCGAATAACAATTTATTTAAATTCTCGCAACGGACGTACAGAGTTTAATTGCAAAAGAACTGTTGGTTTTAATCGACGTTTTACGAGATGCATCGCGAAACGAAATCTTTTCGCGAATCTGCGCGTTGTCGGTCATTTGTCGAAAAGTAAACGCGTCTAACTTAACATAACCCGGTTAGTGGTTTTGGTTTTCACTCGACGTTTTACCGTTATATTACATGCGTTTAATACATACACATCGGGAGCTATGCTTTTTTTTTTTTTGACAAGAAAACGTTGAAATCACGGAGCGTATCCGCTCGTAGATTAAATTAATTTTTTTTAAATATTATTTCGCGATGCTCATTATTATTATTATTATTATTATTATTATTATTATTATTATTATTATTATTATTATTATTATTATTATTATTATTATTATTATTATTATTATTATTATCAATATTATCATCAACTGTCAAAACGTGTCAAACTCGTTTACCACTATAACTCCATTGACTCTTGACGAATTACAATTTTCTATTATAACGATTTAAAATAAGCAAAAAAAACCTCAGCATCTGAAGTAAGGGGATGGGGAGTGGAAACCATGTGAACCCCCGTCCTCCCGTAAATACGCCATTTACCCTCCGTTCGTTGACAAACGTGTTGAACCGAATGATTAGCCGAAAATATAAAAAATATACGTAACGGCTACGAATTTCCCCCACCCCCATTCATCCAAACGCACGTCACACACACACACACACACACACACACACACACACACACAGAAATTAGAATTTCGCGCACGAGCGTCTTGTTATAAACGATGATTGTAATTTAAACGAGATAATTGCTCGGCGTACTAGCGTACACTATTATTATTATTATACCGAGCCGAGAGTCCTTGATCCGAGCCGGCGATAATTACACGGCTGGTCGTCGAATCGGAGAGCAGAAGACTAGCGAAATAACGAAAAAAAAAAGAAAAAAAAAAAATTATAAAAATAAATAAATAATTATTCGAAAATCGTTAAACCCGATCGCGAACCACACCCTGCGGCGGCATCTTTATATATATTTATTTATTCGCTCGGGCTGACGCAATAGCTAATAAAACGCGGTTTTAAATAGCTGCTTCTTACACACACACACACTTCTTTTTATATTATAACTCAGCGTATGTGTACGTGGCTGGGAAGTACGGACCGAAAACCGGTGAATAACCTCCGGTGTGAGCCATCGCTTTCTATCCGCGCGCTTTCTCGTCGAAAATCACCGATAATATAATCCGTAGATATATGTACAACCAACACGTCGTTATGCGCACGCCGTGTTCCCGCGATTTTACGCGAGAAGAACGAAACCCTCCTCCATAATACGTTTTCGTCAAAAACGATATTGAAATACACCGTTCGATCGTTCGATTGTTTAACGTTGTCACGATCGTTCGTCGTGGGCTCTCGAGAAAACTCAATGTTTATATACAGAAAAAAAAAAAAAAAAACTGAATTCCGTCAACCCGTGTTCGCGGTTTTCAACGCAAACGTATCAATCGTTCGCGATGAGAATAATTGTCGAAACGAATTCGCGCGGAAGAACACGCGATAAACTGCTCCGCCCCTCCGCTGAGACGAAATAATGCAAAAAATCGGTGAAATGTTTGGAACGGTGAACGAAAAACAGTAAAAATATTGTACAACAGTCAGGAACTTGTCAGAAAACGCGTTTGACATTTCGTTAGTACAATATTGTATTAACGAAAACGATTTTCGAAAATTGATTAAAATTTGCAAAATTTTTTTTTTTTTTTTGTTTTCTCTAAAAACATTTTTGACGTTTGTTTCCCCTTAGGAAAAGACCGATTTCCTAATTTCATATATTATTCAAATCATTGTAAAACCTCCCATTGCGGCGCAAACACTGGTCTGCGCATGTACGGACAACTGCACGTTTTTAAGTGTTCGAAGCGGCGCGAGCGATAATTTTTCAATAATAATAATAATTATTATTATTATTTATATTAATTCGCGTTTCTTTCGGTTATTTTTTCAAACATTAAATGGCACCCGGCTGTATTCGGACAAATTATGTTATTGGAAGATAACACGCAATTACGACCGGTACAGGTTCACATTGCGTACGTCATGACTCGGGTCGATTGCCGTGACGAACGTGTATTTATTTGTTTCTTTCGTTTTAAACGATCTGTAAGTAAAACTGTCAATTATTACGCACGCGCGTCATTTTTATTGTATGTTCGTATTTCACACAGTTGTAGTTAAACGGTTCTGCAATACGTCTCGTTAAAGAGCGAAACGGCGCATCGCCCGTTCGCTCTTTTAATATTTTCTTAATCGCCGTCGTCAACGCTAAACGTTTTATCGAAACGTGTTGTAGGGGGGAAAAAATATTCTGAAACATTTATCCACTGCAGTTGTACGTGTAAATTGAATTAATACAAAACGAATTACATCGTTGCCCCGTCGCTGTTCGTCTTTATCTGTATTCCAAGTCGCGGTCTTCCCCCATAGTTTTTACCTCCCACACAACCTACTACAATCGATCCCGCGGACTAATCATGTCTTAGTACACGTCCAATTCATTAATTTCTCCTTTCCTCTATATTTTCCCCTGAGAGTTTTTCTCGCGGACGTTCTTCGCATTACTCTCTCTCGTTACTCACTACGAGCCGTCCAACTTATCTTGAGCGTTCTCCTCCGTAGCACCACATCTTCTCTAAAAGCTTCTGATTTTCCTTTGCTCTCTTTGTCGATCGTCCGCGTTTCATTGCCATGAAAATGAATCCATGCGAATACGTTAATATATTATTATTATTATTATTTTTAAATTTCAATTGTACAATTGCACAGTTCGTTTGCCGAAATCGCGAATCATATATAAATCGTATAATAATAACGGCGTGTATTAGAACAGTTGCCGTGTTCATTATACCGCCACGTCGCGTATATACGTTGGGCAGCTGCTAATCGCGAGAAAGTATATTATAATGACTAATATTTTACGTCTAATAACGTCTATATGTAATTTTATCAGCTCGTTATATACGCGGCGGTAAAACGGCGGCTCGTTACTTTTCGTTACGATATAACAAAATGCAATAAACGTGTAGTCGAGAGAAATAAGGTCACGAAATTCAATCGAGTATTATTCAAATAATACTAGTACTCGTACATGTTGCAGTATTTTAAAATGTTATTTTTGAATAAAAGAACAACAAAAAAAAAAAAACAGCCGTTGTCTGCAGTTGTTGTCCTGTGAGAGAGTGTTTGACCGAATCCGTATACGTCTGGACTTAATATTTTACTCGTATGAGATGGTGACGAGAACCGCAGGAGAGTGTCGCGCGATTACAATTATTTCGCTAAACAATATTATTACGGCGAGCGTAATAAACGCTTGATTTCACTTTTTCTTTTTTTTTTTCGAAAACCAAGCGTGAAATCCGAATCGGACAATCTCTCGTTTCCTCTGTTTTCAACGATTTTCCGCAGTGTCAAGGACTTAGTTAATAATAATAAAAAAAAAAAAAAAAACGGTGCGATTCTACACACAACTAAGTAATCGATGGTAGTTTTTCGAGGATCGTAATCGCGAGATCACCGGATTTCTTCGTTTTTTTTCTTGTAGGACTCCATTTCCTACACAGACGACTCGACCAACCGAAAAACTGCGAGATGACGTGAAAATAAGAATTCCAGACGTCAAAGCGGCCATCGAGGGAAACTCGTCGTCGTCGACACCACCGCCTGCGGGAGGACGTGATTTTCCGAAAATCGGTTCTTGAAAAACGACAGCTCTTGCGCTCTTGTCCGACTAGCGTTTATTTCGGATTGATCTTCTGTTTTCGACGATTTCGAGAAAAGTCCAATTATTATTTTCGGGGTCGCTTTGTGCGCGTAAAGTCCTCGGACGTGTGTCACCTTGACCAGGTCGCGCGCGTACTGCAATAGCATAAATTACATCCGATTGTGATGAAAAAAAAAGACAATTATCCGCTGCTGTGTACGTGACCGCTCGGGGGGAGGGAAAAATACCAAGTTCCGTTTTCGCGTTAATTATTGTATTATATTCAGAGCTATTTATCCGCAAACGCACCGAGTTGGACGATTGCCTGTCTTTCATATGTGCGATACGACCTCGGGGACGATGAACGCGACTCGCCAAAGTCACAAACGTTCACATAAATAACGGGAACGTGCGCGCGTACACGCGTGCAATAAAATTGTCGACGGTAGGAGTGACATATTCTCGGAGACGGTTAAATTTACGGAACTCTTAAAAACACGTTCTCCTTTTTTTTTCGATCGTCAAATTGTTCATACGCTCGTAAGTGTTACTTCTGTTCTCCAATGCAGCAGTTTTCAATCCAATCCGACTATGACTCGAATTTTCTCCTTCTTCTTCTTCTTGGGCATATTATAAAAACCATTAAGTTACATCGCCGAAATCCATCGATATTTCTCCTGCGTTCTCTGCCCACAACCGTCCCATTCTATTCTATCCGGCCAACGTCATCTGAGTTTTGAATCCGGTACTCATCTTATTGTTTATGCTCTCCAGTATTCCATCAGTTCAATCCTTGTCTTATTACACTGGCTTCGTCTCCGTATAAACTTCTTAATTCTTCGTTTGTTGTTCTAACTTTAAATGCTCCTTGTCCCCGTTCATTTTCGGTCCAAATATTATTTTTCCTTTCAAAAACACCCGATTCGTTTTCATATATGTTTTTACGGTTATTTCCGGAGCAGCTGGCACGCGCTTCGATTTTTTCGAAAGTAATATTTTGATATTAACACTGTGTTAATAGTTCAACGTAGCATCTATTTGCAATTACCGGATATCCTCGACGCGTAGAAGAAATATATTTATTGTAATAATCGTTCGTTCTTCATAAATTATAAGTAGGCATTCCGACGGAAGGAGTTTGTGCGCTCAAAGTAAAAAACGATATCTGTTACAGAGACGCATATTATATAATATGTGCGTACTGCGTATGTGTTCTGTTATTATTATTATTATTATTTACACATTACATATGATTATACAATAGAATTTATAATACACTGTAGCAGGACGATCGAAAAAAGAATTATTATCGTTTACCGCGCGCGTACGTTTTTATTCGAGTCGAAGAAATAATTATAATGATGGCTTGCGATGCGTGAAATCATAGAGAATCGATATTTGAATATATATATATATATATATATATATATATATATAGCTCTGTACATAATCGAACTATAAACTGTTATAGATAAAATTTGAAAACAAAAATTGAATAAAATCGTTTTTTTTTTTTTTTGTTAAATTTCGTGATTATTTTGAAATACGAGTCATAAATCATTGTTCATTCGTAGCGAACGCGTTTCAAAAACGGTAATTATTATTATTATTATTGTTGTTAAAGTAATTTGTTCTCGCGATTTCACTGTCAAGTGCTTGCGTTCGGCGAAATGTACGCGTATTATGTAAAAAAAAAAAAAAATTGTTCGATCCACGCGATTCGGATCCTTTTCTTTTTTCCTACGCACGCGCTGCATTGATATATTATGTAATCGAAGTAAGAATTGGACGTATTTAATCGACTGGTAACTATTATACACACACACACACAAAGCCGTATAAAATATTTCCACGTCGTAGAATTGCGTGAATTGAATAACAACGGCGGGCGGCCGTACAACCGCGATATTATGAACGGTAAAAGGGTTTATTCGTAATTGTGCGAAAAAAAATTAATAAAATAATTATTCGCTTCGAACACACACACACACAGCACTCTCTAAGGCCTCTCGTGGCCTCGACATTCCCCCTCGGTCCCCGCGTATACTTCCGTTAAAGTCCGCATGAATATTCTCTCCTGTACCGATGCAGTTCCCATCAATGTATTCAACAATATTGTCGTCCGGGTGATTCGTACATTCAACACTTCGATACATTGAATCGGGTGCTTTTTTTATATATATTTATTTATTTGTGCGTAGTAAAAAACGAACAAAAAAATCGTTCGAAATCACCCTGGAGCTAGAAAAATAACCGAAACCGTTTTAAAACGAATGAAATCATAGGAAGGCGAAAAAAAATCTGACCTTGATTTATTCGCGCGTATTATTATTATTATTATTATTATTATTATTAATTGAGTCGTATTCGTGCGAAATTTCCAATCCACAAGATAACAATAGACGCGTATTTGAATAATTTTCGCACGTATTTTCGCTCCATGATACATTAATGATACGAGTATTATTATTATTACTATTATTAGTAATGACATCATAAGAATAAAAAAAAAAAATTCGTCTTTGTAGATATACAATTAGATATACTACATTCGATTCGGGAGAGTATTTCCGTCGTTGGGAGACGGTTGAGATTCTTATTTTCCCGTCGGCCGGTTAAATTTATAATATACTCAGTGGACGTTAAACTAGAAAACGGATTATTAAGAGAGAAAAAGAAAACCGCGATTTTTAACAGTAGATGATATGTACGGCTGCAATATACGAGTATATATGTACGCAGTTTATATTAAACGGAATATTAATAACGAAATGTATAATTTAAACTCTAAAAGTGTATATTTGAGTACTCGTGGGGAAAAAAAATTGTAAATGCTTCAAATTCCTAGCCCATTAGTTGTAATAGTTATGACTTATGAGTGTTACCTACTTATTCCGAACACATTATTTTATACCTAATGATATTATATATATATAAGATAAACGTTTTTTTTTCTTTAATAGGTACTCTAAATTCCAACGTTGTTAATAACTCGCGCGTTAAATGTATAATAATAAAGTTTTTGTTCGTGTGTGTGTGTACATTTTCGATATTTAAAATTCGCAAGATTATCGACTAAAAACGTTCACGTGTATTTATTACGAGTGAATGGCGTACCAGATACGATTCTGATTTGTAGATGGTACTCGTTGTGAGAACATTTTACGTTACCGCGTGTCGTATACATGCGCACGTTGCGCTTGTATAAATAATATTTCCAACAAACACATTTGGTTATATTTTTACTCGTCGTGTTATTCTGCTTAAAATCACACACACACACAACAATATTATTAGCAACTAGAGTAATACGCCGGGATTTTTTATTGCGCATTCGATACAAAAGTCCTGAAAGGGGAGAGAAGAAGGAGCAATATATCAGTAATAATACGCTAATATTAACTTATTTTGGTTTTTTTTTTTTTTTAGATCAGGAAAAACTTTAAAAGACGTCATTTCGTTGTACACCATTAAAATATATTTCTTTATAAAAAAAAAAAAAAAACGAAAAAAAAAACGAAATAGTCTTCAATATTATAAGATGTTTATAAATAAAATTAAGAAAAAAAAAAAAATTACAATCTGTTTTATAAACTAATAATTTCGCATCGATTGATATAGGTGCACGTTACTCTGGCTGTGGTTCTTAAATTTTTAAAGATCAATGTATAGAGGTGTTACCAATTATTATTAGTTTTATCTGCGACGATAACTTTTATTCGACAACATTACACATGTGTACGTTATATTATATAGTGTATAAATTACGCTTCAAACGAACGTCCTTCGACTATAAAGTTCGAATGAATATTTTAACGCGATTAGTTAGATTTTTATTGATATTTTTTTTATTATTTCGCAACACTGTATTGATGTGTAAGTACGCGCGCACATATTATACTATTTTGCACACACACGCAAATGTATAATAAACTGGTTTTTTTTCCTACAGCAATTCATCCCTAATGGATATTTAAACGGTTTCCATACAGTTAATTCGTCGTGCGCGCAATTGAAATGGGCGAAAACAAAAAACGCCAATAATTATTATAAAATAAGAAACGTGTACTAAACGCTGTATTATAACATTTCCTTGTTCACGTGTCACGTCGGTATTCCGATAATTCGTATACCACCCACTGTTGCCAGAAGGCACGTAACCAGATATATGCGTCTTTAGATTTTCGAAAATATTCGTGTAAAATCGTACGTCGAGGGAAAGAATTGATTCTCAATCGACAACCGGCAAATGCTGTTGAAAACGTGTACAAAAAAAAAAAAAAATTTCCTTTCGGCGCGACAATCTGCTCGGAACGACATAGTTATTACTGTTTGTTTGAAACATTTAACGACGGATTCGATAACGTATTATCGAACGCCTCGCGATCGTATTTTAAATGTGATAATATCGTACAGAATTAAACATCGAAACGTCCGATTTTTTTTTTGATTCGAATGAGATGATGATTCGTTGATCCTCACCTCGATTTCGTTGATGGATCAATGACAATGACGAGCAGCGCCGGATCTGGAATGGGCGATGCAGAGCCCCGTGCGCTAGTCATAAAAAATGGTACACATTTCAAATTATCGATTTACACGTTAAAAATTTTTTTTGACAATATTGGGATAAAATTATGCTATAATTTATTGATCCCCGACACTGGTGACGAGACTTTAACGTTATAGAAAATGTACTCTCTACATCAGTATAGTGTGAATTGTTATAATATTTTATTTGGATGGGGAGGGGGAAGTAAATGAAATAAAATAACGTAATAAATGATATGGGTAAACGAAATTTATATTTTAAAATAGTTTTGAAAAAAAAAAAAAACCGTTGGCTCCGAATAGCGATAATATAAACAATATTAATTTGTTTGTTACAACGTATTCGGCGCAATGATCGAATGGACCAAATGCCGTTAATTCGCCGAATAAAAATGAATGATTGATTATTATTATTATTATTATTATTATTATTATTATTATTATTATTATTATTATTATTATGTTTAATTAAAATTTTCTGATTTATATATTTATAAAATCGATATTTTTAAATGTATGTATGTATATTTTTGTGTCACTTGGAAAATTTATCGTAAATTCAAACGTGTCTCGTGTTATATAGCACTGCGGTTTTCGTGTATTATGGCGATAAAACAATAATTACGATACTAACACTAAAAAAATGTCTTTGACGTCATCTGCAGCTACCGGGTCAAACGCCAATAAGGACAATATCCGTACTTATTTATAACCCATTATAATAATAATGTGTTCGGAATTCGCAATTTTATACAACAATCGACTCAAGTATTTATTTTTTTTTTTGATGATAAATCCTTTAGAAATTACAAACGCATTACATGCCGCGTACGATATTTTCGTTTGACGTTTCTAATCACGTTACCCGGTAATAATAATAATAATAATAAAATTAATTAATGCGTCTTATTAGTCATATATTTATATCGTTTGTATTTTGTTGTCCTCGGGAGCACGCTTTATATATATATATATATATATTTTTTTTTTATACGTACACACGACGAGGCGTCGGCCGGGATAGGAAATATTTTCACGCGAACGTGATTCATCGGAGTAACTCGCATACGGTGTATAATGTGCGCGCCAAAATATATTTTAAATTAAAACTGAACCACGTACAGTCGAATGGCAATTAGTGAATTCGCGTATTAGTTATTGTAACGTTAGATGCGAACGCAATCGTCGCGCAATTTTCACCGGTGTTTCGTCGAACAGCTCTGGACTGAAATCATATATATGTAAACGATTCGCCGCTCTCAGTCGTCGCTGTTATTCACGCATACTTTTGCCGCAGATCGCCCGGTTTGAACGGACCGCAATAATTGGGGGCCGAAGTGGTTTAAGAAAACGAAAAAAAAAAATCAAATCGTTATCGATTTAACCGACGGCGGGAGAATCGCTCGAAAGTCAGGATTTTAGCGCTAAGCCGATCGATCGGTTGTCGATACTATATATGACCTAACGTCTGCAATAACGATTCGCAACAATATCGTATTCGGAGTAATTCTTTTTTTGTCCGTATAAACATTAAAGTATACGCCAACTCGCGCAATTATTACTCGCGTAATAATTGTATTTTTGTACGTCTATATTAATATTGTTCTCCGCGCTCGGTTTCGATAATTTTTGTTGTACGAATTTCTTTTTCTTTTTTTTAATACGCGGATCGTTCTAACCGGTCTGGACAATCGACCAGACCTATATAAGCTTCACGCAGTGTTTCAGACTGTCAGAAACGTGACTTCGACCATCATTGTCGTGTCCAAGTCGTCGTCATCGTCGTTTTTCCGAGACGCCGCGACGCGACCGTTTCCGCGCGTAATCGACGTCCGGACGTCGGCGGTGCACACGGCGAAAACGTTTTGGCAACGACTGATGAAGGCGATAGAGTCGCGATGAATGACATCTTCGCGGCACGGACAATCCGTCGTGGGATCTAAACCGAAATCTGTGCGCGAATCAGCCACGAGTTAACCGTGTAATCCGAAGACGATTGTACGGAGACGCGCAAAAAGTGAACTTGTTCGAATTCGGCAAACGGTTATTGTGCGATTGATTTTTTATTATTTTTAGGTGTTTAACGCGTCGCGTTGCGCCTCAACACGCAGTGTATACTTGTTTTCGCGTTCTTTTTCTACTCGACTGAAACGTTAAGAGTTAATGCGACCACCAATGCATTGTTGTCGAGGGGCGTGCGTACGATAAAAAATAACGAGACGTTTAAAAAAAAGAGAAAAAAATCGTCTCCGTTTCGACGGCAAAATACATAATATTTAATTGTATTCTGATTACGCGCACGGCTGTTGGTTTATAAACCGTATCGAATAGCGTTAATTATAAAATATGAGCAATTTATTGTTAAAACGCGTCGATAAGACGACCAATGTATACCTCTGTGCGTATATAGTATATGGCGATGTTAATCATTTTTTCTATATTGGGTTATATAAACGTTGGTAATAGCAAATAAATATCAGACGCCGCGATGGACCGGGGGACACGTGAATTCGGTTTACTTCACCGACGGCAACCGTCAAACCAAAAAAATCTCAGCCACGGTCAATGCCGTTATTTTATAACGAAAATCAAAAGAAATTCTCCGATCAACGACAACAATTCGCAAATATTTCACGGGCACACTTTTATTCGACAAGTATTCCTGCAGCAGTAGTGTTTCAAATGTCATATTTTCTTTTTTCCTCAACGCCGCGAGTACCAAAATCGCGCGTTTGATTGTCCCGTTGAGTTATTTATCTCGCATCGCAATTCCCAATGGTATATACTAAATAATTTTTCTCCACACAATATGTTATATTATGTGTACGCAATGTGATATCTACAATATAACTCGAACAAGTTATGTAACAAGAAATTAACAACGAAGAATGCGGACATATAATAATAATAATAATAATAATAAAAAAATAAAATTATTATTATTTTCCCAAGATGACGGAATCGTATTTTAATTCCCTTTAAACCGCGCATAATTTAATCGAATAAAAACGAGTTTACGATTTTCTAAATTTAGTTCAACGACTTCGATAGAATATTTTATGTGTTTTAATTATATTTCCTCTCCCCTCCCCCCGACGTACATTTATTGTGTATAACGTATTTCGTCATCATTATAAATAAGATGTTATTTTCATTTCGTTCAATTAGAATTAAAAATAACGATTCATTACGATTAAATTTAGCGCGTATCAGCTCGAAAGCGGAAATGCTTAAAAAAAAAATAAAAAATACCAATACGAATTATAACGACTCACGGGATCGCCAATAAATATGTCTGTCTTTAAATGTTACACGAAAAGCTCGTTATAAAAACAAGTTTACATACGAAATTAATTACGTTATTATTAAATTTACGATTTTGTTTTTAAAAACGTCGAATTGTTTTCCTTAAAACCGTTATAAAAATCGACTCCAATTTAAATGTAAAAGAAGAACGAACACTAATACTGTTCGTGCGTCTTATATAATACGTAATTAATTATGACAAAAATTTCAATGATATAAAATCATTATCAATTGAAGTTATCGTTGTACCGAAAATTTCCGTATCTAAAATACCAGCTTGTGCATGAATAGATTATTCGTAAATAAGTTCGACTTATATAATAATATAGTATTACAAAAAATAAAAAAAAATAAGTAAATTAATTTGTAATTTTTTTCTCCTTTCTAGAAAACGATAAAACAGTTTCCAAAACGATTTCGGCATTATATAAACGATTCATATATAATACATTAGAATATATTCTTGTAGGAATCACAGGTTTTAAAATATTTATTTTGAACAGGGGGAAAAATACCGATTGTTTCCATAAAACCACTCAGATCGACACACAAACATTCGCACATCGTCGTATACATATTGAAATAAAAACAGGACGGATATAAATCAATGACATCATCACCTCGTCACTGCAACAGGTCACAGTACAGAGAATGTTCGATTACACGCGTTGGACAATTTCCGTTGGTTCAATCGTTGTTTGTACAGGACTTACAAACAATATTTTTTCCCTCGAATATTACTTGTGTTTTGAAAACTATTCGTTATATCAACCAAAACGTAATATACACATATTACGCGACAATCGCGACCGGATTAATCTATTAGACGACAACAACAAAAAAATTAATAGTTTTTATCATAGGCACGCATGATTTTCAAAAATCTGTTTGCCGATGTACCGTGTAGATTTAAGTGGTGTAACAGACAGTTTTCTTAACGTTGAAACGCATTTAAGCTCCGCACATTTGTTTTTAGTACGTTTATGAATTTGTAACGGAGAAAGATCGTTTTCGATTCGCCGAAGATCAAAGAAATATTCTTATACGTCGCAAGAACATATTAACTAATCAATGAGTACGGTGAAAGCGAAATAGCTGGTCAAAACGTTGGATTCTGAGAATATAATATGCGCATGGCCCATCAAAAGAAAAACAACTTTTACAAACGTTTAGTTTAGGAACTCGCTTATAAATTAATATATTATTTATTTATTTTTTTTTTTTTTCATTACGATTCCACAAGTATTTGATCATTTTTATTTCTTCGTTCAATAAACGATTTTAATGTATGCATATATACATAAGGAAGAATGTCGTTTTTAATTGGTATACACGTTATGAAACCTATTTGCGGTTGTTAATTGTTAATACGTAGATGGCTATTATTACACTTATTTTGAAAACAAGCCCATTTCTATATTAATCCGGGTGCTTAAAAAAAAAAAAATATATATATATATATATTTATACTATAACCTATAAAGATGAACATTTAATCGATTCGCGCGCGCGCTATAAAAATAAAAAAATAACACGTACGAATTGAAATATGCGTACGATTTTATTTTTTGTTATTTTTAAACAGCTCGTGGTGGCCGAATGTTGTTAAAAATCTAAAAACTCCCAAAAAACCAACCGCGCGTGTTAAATAAACACAATTTTATATCGTATTCTAACCGTATACAATTTTTAGTATAATATTGTGGTGCACGAATGCGCCGACGACGGAATCCGCGTGCACAAATATACTATTTTTTATATTTTTTTTTTGTAACACACAACGCTACGATTGAAATAAGTGGTACAACGAGGAGAAATTATTTCGGACGGAGGTGGTAATGATATTCGTACACGTGTATTTTACATAATAAATAATACGAATAAATGCTAATATGCACATATGGACTATAATTGAAATAAGAATTTCCAATTGACATTTGAATATGATTTTTTACTGTACGCACATTTTTATTCACGTGCAAAATAACTTTAAAAAAAAAAGAAAAGATTTCAGTGGATCAGGGAAGGGACGAATTGTAATTCCCAAATCTCCCTGTTGGTCGTGCCAACTGATTGAAACATTCGTGCGACGTCATGCGTACATATATTTCGGATTGTTACTCCGATTGTACGTATAATATTAAAAAGAAACGAGTGTAATAAAAAAAAAAATTATTTGATATATAAAAAGAAAAATGTCCGAGTCGCAAATCGATTGTCGACCTTCGATTATATTTATAACTCCATATAAGTGTATATAAATAGATCTTTGAATAGAACAAAATAATCACGCGTATATAGATAGTTGCAGCAGTTGAAGTGAATAGGATAATAATAATAATAATAATAATAATAATAATAATAATAATAATAATAATAATAATATTATTATTATTATTATTATTATTATTATTATTATTATTATATATTATTATTATTATTATTATTATTATTATTATTATTATTATTATTATTATTATTATTATTATTATTATTATTATTATTATTATTATTATTATTATTATTATTATTATTATTATTATTATTATTATAAATTACGGCGAATGGTCGCTAGGTTAATATTCGATTCGAGTTAGCGTTTTAAGGTTAAGCGTCGAGTATCTCGCACAGTTTACGACACAAATAGACTTTATTGCGTAATGCTGTAACAAGTATACAGAAAGAGAGAGAGAGAGAGAGATGATTGCGGTCAGGACAAAACTGTAGGATTTGAACTGATTATTATGTCTTCGGAGACACGCCGCCGCTCTATAGCTCGCATCAATCTCATTTCGAAATCAAATCGTTTAATTCGTTAAATATAAGGCTAAATTTACCTTTTTACTATCTCTAAAAAAAAAAAAAAGTTGTCTCAAAACGACAACAAATCAATAACACGACACAATCGACATTGTGGCGCAACGACGATAATTACGTTAGTATATCGATATAATAACGAACCGAACCGAAATCTAATTCCGGCACATTTTTCTTCAGATATCGTTTGCGATTTGTAATAATTATTTATTTATTTACGATTTCAAACGTCTGCGACGACGATACAATACATGCTTGTAATAATAATAATAATATTAATAATAATAAGTAAAACACGTCGAGAACGTGCGCGTTTATAAAATTACAATTGTACTTTATCTGCGATACGCGTTCCTACAATATGTATTTAAGCTCTTCGAATTGTCGCGCAGTGTTCTGCACGACAATATTATTGAGCACGCGCGTATGCTGCGGTTTCTTGACCTTTTGTGGTACGAGAAACCGAGTAAAAACACTCTTTTTTCCATTCACGGACTGGAGTTTATGGCGAACGAATAAATGAAATAAAAACGTTTCCGAGTACTTTCTCATTACTTTCGCGTTCTCTGACGTAGTCTTCAATTATAACGGGGCGAGTTTTTAAAGGCGATTCTCGGCGTCATTTACGGACGAACGGAATTGTAATTGTTTAAAAGACCAACTAAGCGAATGTTTGAACGAATATACGACGAACACGTCGTCGCGTATCTGCAAACGGATGAAACATTTAACAAGCGACGTGTAAGCGAGCGGAAATCATAATTTGTAACGAAAAAACTATTTACGGGAACGATCGAATCCGTGTTTACGGGGAAGAAGAAAAATAAAAAATATGATTGATTTTCATCGGGCATCGTGACCCGATCGAAGCGAACAATACTGCCGAAAAAAAAACGGAAATAGGAAGAAGGAAAAAAGAAAAACGTTTAATTAACGAAAACGTCGCGGGTGTTTCTGCGACGAATTTTAATATTTCGGGCTCCGTCGAACAGCTGATGATGTCGCGCAAGAGAATTGGATTCGATTTCAATTTCGCCGACGAAATTTAAGAAAACGACGCGTTTTGCTCATTTTTTTTTTTTTATACATATATAACACGGCTTCCTTACACACACACACACACAACGAGCGAATACGATTTACGAATTTCGGAATAAATCGGACAACGTGTTTTCGAGGTTCATATATACGCCGTGTTATTTATTCGCGTTCTTAAACGAACACACGTTCCGCCGAGAGACGTACGCGATAACAAAAGCCCGACGTTTACGAACGAGAAAAACGACGGGGGCACAAGTCGATGGAAATCGAAAATAAAAAGATTTTCCATTCTACTATATACTGACTTTGATCGTATCGAAAATGGGCCCGCAAGGGCCTCCAAAAATTGCCTACGCGGACAGTGTTTCATGTCCACATGGCGGGGTATTGGTAAAGTTTTCAACTAGCAATAATCGCACCTCGGATGAACCTCATTGGTTACGATATCGCCACTGCGCAAAGCTGACGATACCGGCGACCGCGGCCCGTATAACAGCGGTACGGGGCGCGTCGGTGCCGTGCAGAAGTCCGTCGCGTCGACTCCCGGCAATCCATACGGGACACGAGTCGCGTACGACCCGCAAAGGGTCGGGCGACCCGGGGACGGACGACGTGTGCGAGAACGGGTCGCGGACAGTACTCGGCGAAGTCGTTTCGTCGCCGGCGATCGGCGTGACGCGCGTCCCGAACGGTCCGTCGCAATCGCGTCGCCCGTGAGCGCTATCTGTTGACGGAAAACCGTCACAATCACGTCGCGATCAATTGTCGCGCCCCCGTAAGATGACGCGGCCGGCGCGTCGTATTGTTCGGTACACGCGACGTGTGTTCTCATTCCTACTTTTACTCGCGGCGTTCGACGTTCGCGAATTATTATTTATTATTATTATTATTATTATTATTATTATTATTATTATTATTATTATTATTATTATTATTATTATTATTATTATTATTATTATTATTATTATTATTATTATTATTATTATTATTATTATTATTATTATTATTATTATTATATTATTATTATTATTATTATTATTATTATTATTATTATTATTATTATTATTATTATTATTATTATTATTATTATTATTATTATTATTATTTATTATTATTATTATTATTATTATTATTATTATTATTATTATTATTATTATTATTATTATTATTATTATTATTATTATTATTATTATTATTATTATTATTATTATTATTATTATTATTATTATTATTATTATTATTATTATTATTATTATTATTATTATTATTATTATTATTATTATTATTATTATTATTATTATTATTATTATTATTATTATTATTATTATTATTATTATTATTATTATTATTATTATTATTATTATTATTATTATTATTATTATTATTATTATTATTATTATTATTATTATTATTATTATTATTATTATTATTATTATTATTATTATTATTATTATTATTATTATTATTATTATTATTATTATTATTATTATTATTATTATTATTATTATTATTATTATTATTATTATTATTATTATTATTATTATTATTATTATTATTATTATTATTATTATTATTATTATTATTATTATTATTATTATTATTATTATTATTATTATTATTATTATTATTATTATTATTATTATTATTATTATTATTATTATTATTATTATTATTATTATTATTATTATTATTATTATTATTATTATTATTATTATTATTATTATTATTATTATTATTATTATTATTATTATTATTATTATTATTATTATTATTATTATTATTATTATTATTATTATTATTATTATTATTATTATTATTATTATTATTATTATTATTATTATTATTATTATTATTATTATTATTATTATTATTATTATTATTATAATTGTTTTTATTTATTATCGTAACGTATTGTGTATTACGACGCGCGCGATTGACGCGCTGTCGATGATTTTTATTACGTTCGACCGGTGGCCGGCCGCCCGTCCCTCTGCAAACACGCAATTTGTGACACCTATACAACTCGCTCGTCGCGAACAATGAGCGAACTATTTGTCACGAACGGGGGCGCATCTCAAACGCCTCGACTGTCGCTTTCGTTCGTTATGTTATATAAATAAATCGTCGCGAATAACGCTAGCGTTGCCGTTATTTTACACGCAATGGAGGAATACGAAGGATGTCGGAGGATATAAACTGGAGTTATTAACCGATAACGGATTACCGGAGAGAGTGTATCGGAAATAAGCTGGGGCTAATACGACGACGGCGTGTTATTCGAAATAATAATTTAATTGAAAACAAAACGTGTAATGTACGCGATACGTTAAAACATAACGATACATAGAGAGCGACGATGTGCAGGAGAGTAAGAACCGTTACAGAAGAAGATAAACCGTAATGGAAATGACGACCGAAGAGCATTGTATAGGAGTGATATCGTAGCCTTCCTTTATTCCTTTATTTCTATTTAAAATAGTTTGTTATCGGAAAATACGTATCGAGACCGAAGGGTCGCCGGATTCGACCGAGTTTTCATACCAGGTCTTCTTGTCGTATTACGACGATAACTATTCCGTTATTCGCGTTTTCATCACTATGAATACCGAACAACAATAAATAATAATAATAATAATAATACGTATAAATTACCAGCCGAATTATCCGGTTTCGCTCGTGCCAACAATTTCGAACGAAAATGTAATAATTACGTTTTCATTCGAATAACAATTAATTATATTTTTTCAAAAATAAAAAAAAAATTATGATTATTTAAAAACGATTTCTGTACGTGATGCAATTACGACGCAAAACATTGACAGTGCGTATTAGAATTTTTATTTTAACATTCGAAAAACCCGTGCAAGACTTTAAACGAGTTCGTGAACATTGTCGACCATTTTTGACGATTATTGTGATGTTGATTATTAACATTTGAATTTCCGAGTTGTAAGAGCAGTAAATTAGAAAATTCTCCCGCGTGTATAATATCTTCCGTTAATAGTACTCGCGTGTTTATTGTAAACCCGTAAAATTTATATACAACAATAATCTTCTCTTCGGGCAAAAAAAAAAAAATGGGTGACGCTCGAGGAAGTATTTGGAACAAATTTGTGAAGAAAAAATAAAAATCGTCAAACGAATTCAATAGTGTCGTCGAAAACTTGGTACATAAAAAAAAGAAAAGGCCTGTTCTTTTATATATTACATTGTATGAGCAATCGTGTGTATATATACATATATAAACACATTATGTTAACACGATAAATTATCTTGGAACATAACAATATTACGCGCTGTTAAAAAACCGACGAAATATATATGACAACGCTCATGTATACTCGTATATATGTATATAAATATTGTAATAATGCGCAACAATTTTAAACGTCCTATGATATGTCTTTGTCGAAAAGTGTTTGTGATTTTTTTTTTTTTTATTTTATTAATAGAGATTCAAGCGGTGCCAATTGATTTACTATATTACAGAGTTTGTTGAAATATCTGGTAAATATATTGTTGTGGTGTGTTCGTAGAAACCGAATTTCGTCTCGTTCGAGAGATTTAAAAATTATTCTAATCGAAAACGCGCGGCGAGGTCTTCACCAAAACTGTCGACGGTTTTTTTTTTTTTCAAATTTGTTCGAGTAATTTTTCTTTTTTTTTTTTTAAGGATTTATTGTGAAAAAAAATCAGAAAAGTGGACCAGTCGTTGTGTAATGAAATCTAGAACGAAGAGTTGGCGAAATACTCGCTTCAGGTCCCCTTGATTACGTACCGTTTGTTTGTCCACGAATCGAAAGTTTTAAATCACAAAATATTATTGTAAATAAAATAATTCGCACTAATATCACAACGCGGAAATCCATTGCTATTACGAAACAATACGCCTACACGCGCAATATTATAATATTCGCGATACCGTCGCTGAACGCGCGTATATTCGATTTTATCGAACACTGTCGCAGGTATATCGTAAATAGTTTTATTACGAAATACGATTTAAATTTTTTTTTGTTCCGTACACATAATTTCGAATAACCCGGTAGAAAAAAATGTAAATATTATTCGTACAAAATATATATATAGGCGAAGTAGCAAGATTGGAATACGTTCAACAGACAATAAAGGACCAAGGATGTGACTCATATGTAGAAATGAAAAGGAAG
The DNA here is from genome assembly GCA_032441825.1 of Chaetogeoica ovagalla. Taxonomy (NCBI): domain Eukaryota; kingdom Metazoa; phylum Arthropoda; class Insecta; order Hemiptera; family Aphididae; genus Chaetogeoica; species Chaetogeoica ovagalla. The sequence goes on along the minus strand of CM063743.1, from coordinate 8,501,282 downwards.
GCGGATAATAGAGAATAGTGGAAGATGGCTGCAAACCAATCAACGGATTGAAACCACACAGAGATATACACAATATATCGTATATTTCGTGACTCGTGTTATTGGATTTGTATTGAAATTCTTTAGATTACCTATTCGATAATCGTACTGTATTATATTATATTGTTTTATTATACGTAATACAATATGAAGTCGATGTACAGGATTAAATCAAGCACTCGCCCGATGATACTCATCATCATCATCATCATCAGACATCATCGGGTAGCTTAAGTGTCTATAAACAAACAATATTATATTTAAACTCGTTGTATATGTATACGCGCGATTAAAATACGTTTTACGACTGTTGTTTGGCGCGGATTCGATAAACCTAGTCATCCCTTCGAATAATCGAATTTCGGAAGAAGAAAAAAATGCGTAAATTCGCGTTTCGATCGAATGACAAAATTATATTTCTACGCCCGCCGTCACTTGGACGAATGATGTCACTTGGACGAATACACGGTCTTTTTCTTTGGTTTTCTCACAGACCATATCGCAAAACGATTTTCTCTCTCTATCTCCGTTTCTATTTTTCACATAATATTATGTCAAACACGGTCTTCCCGCCGTGGGCGGGACATGCGTGTGCAAGAAGCCCGTCGGTAAGTCTACCGCCAGGAAGTCTGTATCAAACGCGTAATACGCGGGCGTAGTATAAGCACTTGAAAAGAAACAAACTAAATTTTTATAAAGAGTAGACCGGACTGTTCGCGTTTTTTCGTTTCCCGTTTAAATAATAAATGCTCGTATGTATTGTACGCAGGTGATGAGACGAATATTATTATCGAACCGGGACACTGCCGGGGACCAATGCGCAGGCGATTGAAAAACGCGCGCGTTAATAAATGAAAATGAATTTATCGACGAATATATATATTTACCGGTCCGGTTAACGGTGGCGGTGGTTTTGCGCGCATTGGCACGTGCGCGCATAATCTCTGTAGAAAAAAATGCCCAGAGAAATTCGTCGCTCTCGGCACCTCGCGCAAACTATACAGTTAAATAAATACGTAAAAATTCGTTATAAGTCTTCGGACACGCTCTGATCTCATTCGCTCTCTCTCCCGCTTCGTCGTCACACCACTCTCACCCGGAGAAATAAATCGCTCGTCGAGTACCGCGAACTCGCGATTCGCAATATTTTTGTGTACTTGAATTGGGTACATACGGACGTAGTGGGAGTTTTTAAAAAAAAAAAAAAAAAGTAATATTTTTTTACCCGTACACTCGTCAACCGTACGAATCGCGCATTGGGCAAAAAAAGAATCAGAACGGATAAAATAAAAAAATGGCGTTTGTGAACGAATAAAGATAAATCAATTCCGTCCATTCCCATTATTTTGCAAAATTCGGTAACGTAATTTTATTACGATATTATTGTGTTCGAACCTGTGTACTAAATTATCAGTAATTTAACCTAATTTAAAAAAAATGAATAGACCGAGGTGTCCTTTGGTTTTGCAACGGCAAAACGAAATCGCAGTCAATCGTTATCGGTATAATTCATCCGCGTTAATGAATGGTAATGATTATTATTATTATTATTACTATTATTAGATGAGCACAGAGCAGCTCATACGCAGAAACAATCGTCGACGTGTTACCGAGCTCATTATATATCCGTGTGTATACAATAATTTCCAAAAGGTGTCTTTTTTCGCCTCGACGCCTTTTCAAAACAATTCGATTTTTCGACAAATGTAGAAAATATTTCTAAAATTGCGTATTTTTTTTTTTTCGAATTTTCGCAAACTCCGACACGACTGACTGCGCATAGAACGGTGTACGTCGACGATACGATAACGTAATAACACACGTTTAGTACATTTGCTCAGAGCTATTATCGGACGAATAGAATTAAGACTGTTCGAGCGAAGCGGATTTTTATTACAGTAATAAAGTAAAAATCACTATTACGCATGGTGCTCTGCGGTTGCCGCCGACGTTTTAAAACAACGATTATTATTATTAGTAATTATTATTATATACATTGTAGCGTGCGCTGTAATGTACGCGTGGCGGCGGTGCTCTGCTCTGCGGCCGGTCGACGATGATGAGGAGGGTTAAAAGAAAAAAAATTCCGTTTAACGAAATGAGAAAGTAATGTTGCATCAGCCACAGTCCTTTTGAACGCACCGTTTATTATAAAACACGTTTTGGCACATTTATTCGCACAGCAGACACGCCGGCTACAACGATCGCACGCACACGCACAGGCGTTTTTCTCGCAAATGCACACTTCTCTCTCTCTCATATTTATATATATATAGTGTCAACGACACTTTTTAATCCGTCTACATAAATTTATATTAAATTCGTATATAAATATACGAGCGTATACGTGAAGCATACAATCGAGTCAACGAGTATTTGTTGAAAAAATAAAGGGATAATTTTTTTTTTTTTATTGTTATTATTATTTACACGCTATAGAGATTTCGACGAAAAATAGCCGCAAATGGATATTAAGCGAAAGAGAGTACAACGAGAGAGTACACATTTATACGCGTATAAAGAGAATTACAAACAAATCGTATAATAATAATATTATTTATTTATTTATTTTTTTATTTTTTTGGTCGTAATAATCTTTGGCAGTGTACGTAAATAAATTATACGAGTGCGTTATTTATGTATGTTTCCGTATATTTCTTTCGCGTATCCTTTTTATTCTTTTGGTTATTTATTAATTTTTTTTTTTTTGTGACTTTTGTTTTTATAATGTTATATTATTTTATTGATTTATATACGCATATATAAATACATATCAAGTATATTTTAACTATTAGATAGGTGGATATTTTTTTGTGAATTCATTTATCTGCACGATGAGAAACGTGTTATATCGTCATGTGCAACGAGTTATTTTTCTTTAATTGGTCTATTACTCGTGACGGTGTACTCGTGATTATCATTTAGCAACAATGTATACATGTGGGTTTATGAACATTTTGGAAATTTAATTAAAATTTCGAATAAACCGTTAAAAATATTATTGAAGAAAAAAACGCGGTTCTTCGAAGGAGTCCAATCCTCTTTTCTTGGCTACGCCACTGTAACGCGATACAACGAGCAGTGATTGTTTATTACTATTATTATTATTATTATTATTATTATTATTATTATTATTGATTTCGTTGAAATCATCCGAATGCAAATTATGGAATGACGAAAAATTCCAGTATAGTTAAGATTTTTAAATTCCGCGAACACTATAAATATTAGCAAATATCACCCCGCCGCAATACAGTGACAATAAGAATATTACACGCCTTATTATCCGTCGTCTTATATTAAATTAATAATTTAAGTGCGAATATAAAATATATACAAAAGCGCAAAACGCGTTGTGCGGTGAACGAAAAAAAAAAAAAAATTACTTATATTTGTAATATCTTAATTCGAGAGCGACCGCGGTCTTTATTACGTATCGTTTTTTTCTGTTTTATTCACTTAAACAGATAAAATAAATAAATAATATTTGTGTGTAAAGAATACGCGTTAAAAAAAAAAAACTCAACAACAATTATTATTATTATTTTTTCTTTATATAATATAATACTACGCGTCATTATTAATATATATACATATTTTTTACCATTAAATTGGTTGTTTTTTCGAATTATTATTATTATAATAATGACGACCTCGGTTTCCGTATAATAATATATTAATCTACATAATATATGTATATTATTTTATAATATTTTTACACAAAATATTACGCGTTTTCCTTAAACGGCGTATACGTAATATTATTGTTATATACAGGATTATTAAAAATGATTCATACGCAGATTTCAAACGATTAAATATTATTTTTATATATATAATAGGAGTTTTTAAATTTCATTAAATCGTTTTTAAATAAACTAAAAACGCAAAAAAAAAAAAAAATAATCTGACCAGTTGGATAGCTGTGTGATTTAACCGCACGCAAGCTCATCCTCGAAGACGTAGGTTCGCGAGTTCAAATTCTCCTCATTTCAAAAATACCGATTAGTAAACAAATAACGATAATATTTTTTAAAATTTTGTCGTAGGTATACAGGGTACTACAAAGTACGAAAAGGACTTTTCAGTTAAATATTTTTGAAAAAAAAACAAATCCTAATTTTAGACTGTAGACGAACATTTCTTGTGATATAATTTCACAAAAATGTACATAATTAATCACACGACATTATTTTTGTTTTTTTTTTCAACTCCTGATTCACTGTTAATTACAATTCTGTTTTTTATTTTCGTATCAGCCTGCAATAATTGAAAGTCAAATCCCTTATCCCCCATAAATAATCCATACTTACGCCCGTGTCCATCCTCATAGATGTCTCTTACGAACGAGTGAGGATACTCGTATTGAAAGAGTTGAAAAGACGCTTTGTAACTGCGACGGAGTCCGGTGCGTCTGCGAGAAAACCGCTGTGTTGAAAATATTTCGCAATCTGTGTCAATCGAACAAAAGTCGAATCGGTTGTAGTACAATTTAAAAAGTATTGGAAATCGATTATTATACGTTTCAATCGTATTTCGCCCTGTGATCATTTCCCTTCCGCGACAATATTAACAACGACAGAAACACGAAAATCTCGTCAATAGCTATTATTATTTTACGAACGCATCACCGCTTGAATGAATAATCAATACACTAAATCGACGGATGATGTATTCGCGTATATTCGTGTACACACATTATAATACAATTATCCACGCCCAGCAGACACGTCGCGCGATTCATTGTGAAAACGAGTTTACTCGTACAGCAGTGTAATGTAATATATTATTATAATATATCATCATAACCATCGCATCGGGGTTTTTTTTTTATTTATTTAATGAATGGATGAGGTCATCACTACAGATATAGACATAAACAAATCATATTTTTATACACTTGCAGGTTTCAGAGAATACGTTAAAAATTTCATTATAATTTTTTTTTCTTATCTGTGCTATTATAATTCGTGTATATATGTATATATATGATATAATATTTATAATAAATATACGTTATTATAAATATAATACGTGTAAATATTGTATTTAAAATGAATAACAACGAACGTATATTTTTTTTCTTCTCCGTGTCGGTGATATGGGGGAAAAAAAAATTAATACGTACACACGTATATTGTAATATTGAGACGTAAAATGTATTACCAAATAGTATATTATTCATGGGCGTATAATAAAACAGTCTGGTCACGAAGAAGATGAGCTAATGAAAACACGATGAGAATTTAATATGAAACGACCGGTGGTGGTGAGCGGCGTGTTATTATTTTTAAAAATAAATGTACATTTGTTCACAATGACGTTAAATTTTAAGACGACGATAATAAAAAAGATATATATATATATAAATAATGAATCCTAATGGAAAAGCGAAAAACGAAAAACACTACGCGTCATTCCACACAGCGATACGACAACTGATGCTGCTGGTACAGATTAAATCTGCGATCCATCGTATATTATTATTGTGGTGATTTTTTTTTTTTATTATTATTACTTACACCGTTTCGATGATTATCGTTCGACACGGAATGGAAATATAATTTTTATAGAATTAGACTGCATATCGTGTTAAATTAAATCTTCCGTATAAGTTGGACTATCTGCTACACACACACACACATACACACAATATGATATTTTTACCCTATTTACAATGTAAAGAAAAAGAAGAAGAAGAAAAAAGAAATCTTGGCATGATCATAAGGCGCGAGAAAGGAGAAACAACAGTTTAAAATTAATGAAACATTTATTTTGAAGTGAAATAAATTACACGCGCGTGTACATGTTCTCGGACTAAGAATAAAATATACGCATAGACGTCTTGACAAATATATGTGTTATATAATGCGCTAAATACAATTTTTTTTTTCTAAAAAGATTAATATTTACGCATTGTAGAAAACGAAGAACAAGTTATTATTATCTAAAATACTCTTTACGCGTTTAATTTAATTTTTCCTCGAACGCGTATACAATAAAAGTAAACGTATTAGAATATACGAATAATACGAACAATATTAAAAAAAAAATGTGACGTACAATTAAAAATAAATTATGATAATAATCACGTTAAGATGCTGTCGGTCCGTGTCTGCGCAGTTCTTGGACATTGTGTGTACACAAGACGTTTTTTAAACACGTTTTTTTTTTTCGAGACCCGGACTTATACGCATTTGCACGGTTTTTGAACAGTCCAAAAAGTAGCTAAACAAGCTACAAGTTTGAATTATAGTCAATAGTTTTAAAATTACAAAGTTTTATTTCGTATATTTTGCTTTTTTTTTTTTTTTTTGACATGTACGACATATTTCTGTATTTTACGATTTTTCATTGCGTGTGAATAAAAAATTTAAAAAAATCCGCCATCGGTTTCGTACTAGTTGTCGTAATCCGTGTGTCGAGTAGGTTTTCGTGAATCTATATGTACTAAAATAATATATTTTTTTTTTTTTGACATGTACGACATATTTCTGTATTTTACGATTTTTCATTGCGTGTGAATAAAAAATTTAAAAAAATCCGCCATCGGTTTCGTACTAGTTGTCGTAATCCGTGTGTCGAGTAGGTTTTCGTGAATCTATATGTACTAAAATAATATAAAATAAAGGAAAATTTTCAATTTAAAGAATGTAGTTCTATAGAACAAGAGCGTAAAAACGGCCGTTTTATACAGTTCACATTTCTATAATACATAATAATCTTTAATAATAATAATAAATAATAATAATAATAATAATAATAATAATAATAATAATAATAATAATAATAATAATAATAATAATAATAATAATAATAATAATAATAATAATAATAATAATAATAATAATAATAATAATAATAATAATAATAATAATAATAATAATAATAATAATAATAATAATAATAATAATAATAATAATAATAATAATAATAATAATAATAATAATAATAATAATAATAATAATAATAATAATAATAATAATAATAATAATAATAATAATAATAATAATAATAATAATAATAATAATAATAATAATAATAATAATAATAATAATAATAATAATAATAATAATAATAATAATAATAATAATAATAATAATAATAATAATAATAATAATAATAATAATAATAATAATAATAATAATAATAATAATAATAATAATAATAATAATAATAATAATAATAATAATAATAATAATAATAATAATAATAATAATAATAACAATATGATACGTAGTCGCAGCATATTAATCATCATTCCGAGAGAAAGGTCGATGATGTACAATATATATATATATATATAATTTGTAAGTTAAATTCGTTATTTGGTCGTTATGAATGGCGAGTAGGACAGAACCGGAGTAGGTATACTTTGTGCTCTAATAATGTGTTATGAGGATGTAGTTGCGAGGCTGAGCTCTGTATAAATATATATATATATATATATATATAAATGCGTGCACGCTCAATGGACGTATATTTTTTTTTATTCGGCTTTATTTTCTTCGACTAATAATAATCACCGAGCAATAATAGAACAATTACGGTTGATTAAACGCGCGATTATACAGATTCGTTTATTTACGCGTTCCGTTTAGCTGTTACCCAATATGAATTTTCATTTCATATTTCACGTTCAAGACGTTATACGCGGGAGTTTTTTTTTTTTTTTTTCGAGTTTGTTGGCGCGCGCGGGTTCAGTGACGTGTATTATTGTTTACGGGGGGCGTGCGTGTGTTGGACTCTCTTCGCGAATTGTTTAACGAATTTAGATTCGCATCAAATACATAATATTTAGTTGACTCGAGTAGTTATTTTCAATATTACGTATAGTGTATACAAGTACCGCCGGTCAATGCGCCAATCGCTCTGCGCGCAATTATAACGTTATTTTTTGTTTAATATATAAATCGCACGAGAAAATAAATGTCGCGTTATTTTTTTACGAAAAAAATCCTGCGAAAATTAATTTGTAATTTTTAAAATAAGAGAACGTCGAGGGGTGCTCCTTCGTAAAATATTAATGAACATATGAGTGGGGTACATCTGTCCGCGCGCGTGCACGGGATCAGAGAAGAAACCGTTTCGTTCGTTTGTACAGCGTTTGTGAAAATCGAACAAAATTATCGATATTTCTTCGGGAAACCGAATCGAATCAAAATATATATATTGGAAACATTATGTGCTTAATGAAATATTGGAAATCACAAAAGAAAATATTTGTTTTTCGATTCGCGCGGTTTTGAAACGACGGCGGAACGGCGAGTGGGGGGTGGGAAGAGAGGAGAATACGTGCCAAAAAGAGCGTTAAACGTATACGCGTTCAATTCGGACTTGCAACAAATACGTTTGACAAAAACAAAATAATAATAATAACAACAATACGAGCTCGGAAAATTCGATTTTTCCCCTCCCCCCCTTTTTCGTTTCCGTCGTCATAAACGTCAGAACGTCTAAACACCGGACAGCGCGCGACGGATTTGAAAAAAAAAAAAAATATCATCGTACCAGTGGCGGTCATACACGTTTACGTTCGTTTTTGTTTTCACAATCGATTTTGAATTATCGGAGAAAGTCAATTGCAAACTGCAGTGAGACGTCCGAACGAACGAAGGATTTTTTCCTTGCCGACGTTGTGTTAAAAAAATAATAAAAAAAAAAAGGAAAAGAAAACCTGCGTTTTTAGGTACCGGGATGCTTTTGAAAAGGATTTAAGTGAAATCGCGTTAGTGTGCGCCGAATGGCAAACGGTGGCAAACGCGCGGCGCAGGAACGTCAATTATATCGGGAACGCGTTTTGGGATGGACGAGATGAGACGAGACGTCGACGGAGGGACAGGCGCGACGACGACGCCGGGAGACTGGCCGGCGCGCGCGGCCGACGATGACGCGCGCGCTCGCGAATTCTCGTCGTCGTATTGAAACGTAATAAGAGAGAGGCAAAAAAAAAAAAAATCTCACGCCGCCGTCGGCCTTATAATAATAATAATAACACGAAATAATTGTAACAAACGTGCGAGTGCGCGCGGAACGGAGTACGACACGCTGACGTGCACGACGACAACGGCGGCAGTGGAACGGAGCCAAACGGCGACAGCGACGACAGCGTGCCGGAGAGAGGGAACACGGTGTGTGCGTGTGTCCGGGCGGCGGCGGTACAGTCGAGTAGTTTTATAGTAGTATTAGTAGTAGTAATAGTAGTAGTAGTAGTAGTAGTAGTAGTAGTAGTAGTAGTAGTAGTAGTAGTTGTAGTAGTGGATCCCGGTTTGGCGCATAAACGCACAACGTCCGTCCGTCTCGTTCTTAGTAACAAACCAGTCGCCGTCAATCGCGAGTACACGCGAACGCGCCCGCCGAAAACACGCGCAGTACCTCCCCAACGGACGCGGGTTTTTTTTTTAAGTGATCAATCGTCAAAAGTGTTTTGTTTCCGACGGACGACGAGCAAAACTCGAACTTTTTTTTTTTTTTTTTTTTTGGTGTATCCGATTTTTAAAAAAAAAGAGAGAGAGAGAAAGAGAGCGTGTGTGAGAGGGAAGAAAAACAATTTTTTTTCCCCTCCGCGATTTCGCGCGTTAAATTTATCGTCGTCGGTTTTTCTTTCGTCTTTTTTTTTTTTTTTTTCCTCGGGCGACACGAGCGCCGCGGAATAGATCGCCGGCATTTCTCGCACGCCACCGAATTAATATGGTCCCATCCGCTCTCCTAAGATGATACCGGCGTACGAACCGTCGGCGGGAGACAGTTTCGTCCAGTACATATTCGTGTTGAACCATTCGAAAACTTGAGTCGGCCGCGTCGTCTATTCATCGATTTAATCGCGGCCCGCCGGTGCAGGCGCGCGTGCATCCATCGCGGACTCTCGGATCGTCGTGATCCGAGCTCAGGGGAAATCGTCGTCGTCGTCGTCGTCGTCTCCGCGTTGTTCCGTCGCTCAACGACAACGACACTTACACGTCCGTTCCGGGCTTCTTTTTTTGTTTTGTTGTTGTTTCTTCTCGTACCGGATTCTGGTCAAATCGTCACGCTGTCGTCGACCGCCGCCGCCGCGGCAACAGGAGCCGGTGCCACCGCCTCGACGACCGTCGTTTCCCGTAACGCCGTAAGTAGTAAACACTGTTCGTCCGGTCCACCACCGCCGGTTTATTTTATAACGTCGTTTTTCTCGAAAACGTACGTTTTTCGTCTACGACGAATTTTATGGGAAGAGAAGAGAAAAAAAATTCTCTAATCCGCGCACGTTACGGACATTCCGCGTTAATACAATAAACGATAAAACGCACGCGCGTTCGCGCACTTGCCGCGATAATATGCCTACGCGGTGTGTGCATGTGACAGTCGTCGTCGCGCGTGTAAAGAACGGGCGCGCGTACGTGCGGGGAAAAAAAAATAATAACAAGACGGACTCGAGTGATTGTCGTGTATATGAGTATAGTAAATCGTCGAAAGTCCCGTCGTTTCAAACCTCGTCCAATAATAGATAATAAATAAACGACGACTAGTTTCGCAGTGTTTTATAATATTATTCTAAAATCCGATTGACGCGAAAAATAAAATTTACAAAAACAATCAAATCGTATGACTTTCTTTTTCTATTATTATTCTTGTACCCATTCTAATAATGTTTTTCGCGTCGTACGCGCGTGTACAAATAATATTTTTGCCGTCCACGTGGTAATATTCGTGTTATGGTCGATTGTTACAACACACACACACGAACTATGAGCGAAAAAAAAATATTCTTTGCACAACAGGTCGCGACATCCGGCCGGGAGGACAAAAAAAAAAAATTCGCGTTATTTTTAAAAGAATTTAAAAGAAAAAAAAAATTCCGAACCGTCGATACTCGTTGAACCAGGGCCGGTTTGAGGCTCACACCGCGGCAGGCATACGGCGAAATGTTTTTTTTTCTTGATTAAAAGATGAAAAAAATTATTACGCGAGTATCGGAATAACGTTTATGTCTAACGCTGCACGATAATGTCAGTGCGCGGAGAAAGTCTTCTCGAAATTAAAAAATATTATAAAACGCCGTTTGCGATCTGAAAATTCACGCGATCGTTATTTAGTCGACAATTGTTTCAGTTGAACATCAAATCTTTTATAGACACGCGCGGATGATCCGATCTTTAGTCATCAAAATAACGGAATGAGTTTTTAAAGTTACCAAAAGTGCGACACTTTGTTATGGAAAAATATAATACGTTGTGTTGTAAAACGCACAAATGTTTCGAAATACTCGATTTCTAACAATAATCTGTAAATTGAAAAACTATTAACTACGTATCGAACATATTTTCACACGCTGTTTTATTATCGGGGAAATTAGTTTATTTTCTCATCGTTTTTCCTATACGCGCGTGCGTGTTTTACCCGTACCGGATGTTTTATTTGTATTTTTAAATGAATCATTGAAAATAATTGCGGCGAAAATTCGTTTTTGCACGAATAAGACCGAATTTCTTTTTTTTTTTTTTTGTTTTTTCTTACGCTATACCAAGCGTTTCAATATCACCGTTTTCACGACGTGAGTCGAAACGCGTTCACTTCGCACATCGCATGTAAAATTATTATTATTATTAATGTATAAAATCGATTTTTAATATATGAAAGTGTCTTCAAAATAAACGTGTCTGCTGCTGGCAAACGCGTGAGGCGCGAATATTTCCATAAAAAAAAAAAAAAAACTATATTATTTCCACGAGATAATGAGGCGAACTATTGATTTAAAAATTATTATTTTAACGTTAAAAAAATAACGGAAAATCGGGCGGGCCCGGAGAACGGATTTGTAGTTTTCCACGTGTTCTCTATACGTATATATATAAACGAAATATAGTTTTTATGCAGTGTTCGTTTCCCGATCTTTTTTTTTCCTCGACGCCTCTTTTTAGATTTTCAAAAATCTCACGCCACCCCAATAAATTACAAAAAAAAAAAAAAAATTATTATTCGATTTTTATAATCGGCCATTTAAATTAAAGTTTAAAACAACGGTTTTTATTTTTATACACTAAACTCTTACATCTACTAAAAAATATAATTTCCTATGATTACGGAAAAATACTTGTGCAGACCGCGCCGAGGTCGATGATTTCCCGCTAATGAAACAACGATTTCCGGCTAAACGGATGTCTTAAATCTTCCTTTTCAGCTGTACATCGATTTTGGTAATTCTAAACCCATTGGTAATTTTTTTTTTTTTTTGTATTTTTGGCGACCGATTCGTATTGTATTTGACGCAAGTGATGTAAATGTTCATTGTCTCATCGTACGGAATATATTCGTCGCGCCGGAAAATTATTGTTATAATAATTTACCGATTATACGCCATTGTACGAGCGTAGTGGTGTGGTAACGCGTTGATTTTTTTTTTTTTTTTTAATAGAGATTCGTGGAGAGTCCGTTAACATTTTGAGGAAGTGATAGATGAACTGGTAAAAACGAAGAAAAAGCTAAGAAAATTAGATTTTATATTGTAAACAAATAAAAATCCCGTATTATGATATTAAAATATCATATATATCTTATAACCCGTGAGGAGAGGCGTGAGCCCAAAGCCCTTCGCGTGCACTTCATCTACGATCCCTTGTGATTCCACCATTGAAAACTCCCCCCGAGTGTACTCTCGCTGATTTCGTCGCGGCAATAGTATTACGGACGATACAGAAAAAAAAAAAGTCATTGCAGTAAAATCAAGAAAAGCAAAAAAAAAAGCCCACGGGGTTACGTCGCTGAACTGACGCGCCGTCCGTCGGTCCGTGACCACGGCGCCCGCAGCGTTTTGAAACCGATTCCCCCGCGGCCGTTGACGGTGAACGCGCGAATCCGAATAAACGCGTCGTATCGAAATAATAATAATAATAATAATAATAATAATAGTAATAATGACAAACGGGGGAATCGGGGGAAAAAAAAATTACGTATACCGGAGTCGGTAGCGAACGTAACCCCGGCTGTTTGATCGGACCGGTAACAATATTCTTATAATATGTCGTACACACGCGCACGCACTACTGAATGCGCGTACAACGACGGTAGAGCGTTAGACATACGAAAATAAATCTAAAATAACCATTGTAGTGCGCGCGATTGGATGAGTTCTGAAATAGCAGTCGTCGTCGCCGTTACTATTTAGCCGCGTCGACCCCGCCGCGGTCGCCCGCGTGCGCGTACGACGACGACGACGACGTGTCTTCGTCACCGCCGCCGCCGCCGGTTCGGGCGATCGCTCGCGTTTTATTTATTTGATTTTTTTAAATGGTTCGTTTCCGTTGCCGGCGGCGGCGGTAAGGCCGACGTTTCGAGCCGATAACGCGCGCCACCACCACGAATAAAGCGCACAGAGTGTACGCACACTATAATAAAACCGCGTAAACAACGCCGTCGTCGTAACAACCGTTTCTGAGATTCCGAAAAATTGTTTTACAATGTTAAGACATTCTTTTCTTTTTTTTCTTTTTTTTTTCACGTCCGCGTACACCCGAAAATTCTATCGGATATCCCGTGATATTATTACGCGCGCCTTATTGTTTCCGATATAGCGTCTATACGTTGGTATATTTACCAGACAAATCTCGTTGTGTATCCGAAACGAATTACGCGCTAAAACGGTAAGAAAAACGCGATTTCGTTTTTTAAAAACGTGATTTTTTTTTTCGTCTATTGCCCGTTTCAGTCGAAACTGTTGCATTACGGTTCGACGATTAAGGAACTGAAATTAATTATGTCTAATATGCGTAATACGATAACAATATGAAAACGATAAATTACACACGCGCATTTGTATAATAGTATTGATGAAAAGACAAAATTAGATTTTTGAAAACAAGATTTAAGGGCAAAAACTTAAGAGGGAAATTAGGTCGTTGGAATTCAGAACGTAGACGACCGTGGTGGAGAAAGCAGAAAATAATTTTTTTTTTCGTTTTTAGGGTATTTCTGTCGGAACGTAGAGATGGACAGGAAATTAGGCGGGTGACGCAGTGTGATCAATATTGAATCTCGCTGTTTTTCCGCGATTTCAAAACTCGTAAAAAGTCGGAAATATTCCGCGCTGCGTTATTGTATAACGGAGATATCGTTTTACAAAAAGATTACACTCTCAATTTTCGAGTGATTTACGGATTTCGAACGGTATTTAATTCGTCAAAAAAAAAAAAAAGCGATTTTTGGTTTTAAACATTGCAACGTCGGACGATTTCGAAAATCGTTAGTTCCGATTTCTTTTTCCTTCGAACATTTCCGAGTTTCTCGGTATAAGGTGTCATATTTTCATTGTGTTTTGTAGAAAATTACCTTTCGTTCGTTAACATCATGTTGCCGCCGAAGCTCCGCTCCCCCCCCCCCCCGGCTCAGAATTTCGTTTCGATCGAACGCGATGATTTATCGCGGATTCCAGAGCTCCTCGCGTGTTACGTCACACAGGAGCTAAAAACGTGAAGAAAAAAACAACACCGCACGAAGAAATTGATATATGTAATATGCGTTAAAAAACGTACCGTAAGTACACGCGCAAGAAAATAAAATAATTACTCTTTTATCGAATTCAAAAATATTGTCTGGCCGATTTCGACGGATCGCATGAATTGTCTTGATCTAATAATACAAAAAATACGGAATGAAAATCGATCGGCTTTTTTTTTCCCCGATTCAGATTGAATCCGATTGTGATTTTCACGCGCGCGTATATAAACGCGTGTTCGAAAAAACGTTCTCGGACACTTCGTCCGTCGTACATCGTACGCAGACGGACGACGACCGACGCGCGTCGTCAGTCCGATAGTACACATTTTCGTATCGCGCGAATTACCTCCTCTTCCGACATCCGACGAAACGTCACGGGTAGAGTCGCTGTGCACCGTATTACGACACCGAGTCGTTCCCAGTTTAAGTCTTCTGGCCGGCCCGGACAGTCCTTCCGCGTCGCTTCGCCGGTGTTTTTTTTTTTTTATTTCGAAATCGTTAAAAAGTTTTTTTTTTTTTTACCATTATTGCAAAACTCGCGGAGTCTTTGTCCCCCCCGAGTGCTTGTAAAACGAGCCCGGTTTCGAGTTTTTTTTCTTTTCCACCGGAATTCTTTCTTTTTTTTTTTCGTCTTCTTCTTTTTCTCTCTCTCTCTCTCGAGACGTTGCGTACGGCGAACCGCCGCCTGTCACACACCCACCACTCCGTATACGGCACGTACCCCCGTGCGTTGGTGTGTGTGTGTGTGTGTTGGGCCGTTTGTAGTGCACGGCTTGCGGCGTTACGCGCAGCGTCTGTGTCCCGTGGGAAACCGTCTGCAGCAGACGGCCGGCAGACGGCCGTCGGTATGTGCGAGAGCGCGTACGTATCAACAGGCAACACAAAAAGAACGATTTACGATCGTTTATATATGAAAACAAAAAAAATAAATACTCGTTCGCGTTATTATAAATCAATGACGGCGAAACCGGTTGCGGAGGTGGAACGAGCGCGTTAAAAATAGAAACGCCGTCATCGTCGTTTATTTATTTATTTATTTATTATTTTTTTTTTTTGCCGATGCGAGTTCGCGTTATTCGCCGCGCGGCGTTGTGTGTAAAAACGAGTAGGAAAAAAAACGGAAAATACACGTTTAACGACGTACCGCGGCGAAGTCATCGCGCGCTTTTCGAGCGGGGTCCGTCTCATCCGCGACACACGTGTTAAGCTTTCGTAGCGATTATTGAGAACGACGCGCGCGCTTTAGGTCCGTCATTTTATAAACACTATAAAAATCGCAGTTTTACTCGTTCGATTTTTTTCGGTGACGTCGTTTCTTTCTTTTTTTTTTTTTTTTAAACACGCGTATTCGAACACGGGAAAAAATAAAATAACTGTAATTCGTTTTTTATGACAATTACCCCGCCCTACCGGTATGGCCGTACCGCGCTGTTAAACGATCGAAAATTCCGCGATCATTCGTTCGAAATTGATTTGGCGGTGAAAAAAATGTCGACTACAACGTATGATCCGTATATCACATAAAAACCGGTTTCTCGCCGGTTTTTCGAACTTTGTTCCAATAACTGAAGTTTGGTTTTTCGGTAAAAATCGGTTCGCGTATAATTTGGGAAAACGCGTTATTTGCGCGCGGCACGACGAAATGTCGGTTTTAAATGCGTTCGTTTCGTGCTGTTTCCACCGAACGTCACTCCTTCTGTTGTATTTTCTGGATTCCGTCGAGTTTCCACGGCACGTGTTACAGGGACGCGTTCTTGTAATTATTAGTTTTACGCCGTTGTCGGCGTGGCAAACTGTCGGTCACGTGTCTACCCGGGGACACGCAATTCATCGACGACGCCGTCACGGTGTCGTCACTATTAGTTTTTGTAACCTGGGTAAATTGAAAAATTGAAAAGTCCCCTCGACCTTTTTGGTTTTCGATTACGTTTCCGGTATACACATTACGAGCAATTCATTTACCTAACACGTGAAAATATTATTATAAAATCAACACGGCAAGTGTGTAGTATCAGCATAGATAATAATGACTATCCGTCAATGCGGTCGGTGACTTCAATTAGCTTTTCTTCCGTCGTTCGTAATCCGTAATATCTTCGATATAAAAAAAATTTTGAAATGAAAACTACGTGACGCCACGTTCACGGTACACCGTGTCGCAAACACCGCGCGTGAAACGGGCTCATTGATCGCTGCGCTCAACCAATCGTCGTTCGTTATGGGTTCAAACCTTTGGATCACAATAAATCAAACCATATTATCCGATCGATACATTAATGCGTGTAATAATAGCACTCTGTATGTATTTTATTCCACTTTCGATACGTGAAAATAATAATAATATTATTATTATTATTATTATTATTATCGGTGCACGATGCGATACCATATTATATTTACTCTCTTTTTTTTTCTTTTTTTTGATATCTATCAAATACGTTTTTTTCGTATTGTTACGTTACTGTAATAACGCGCTCCTCGGTATATGCATTAAGAAATATAGTGAGGATGGTCCAAAATTATAAGCTCGAGATCCCGGTGGTGGTGGGGGGGGGGAGGCGTCGGCTGCCCGAGTGAGAGTTGCGTCGCCGCGTCAGCTCTCGAGTTGTAAACGACTCCTCGGCCGGTTTTCTGCCGATATTCTTTTCCCTTCCGATCGGTTCTCGCCTGGTTAGCCTAAACGAATAGCGATAACGACGAGGCTACGATTAAATAATAATAATAATAATAATAATAATAATAATATTATTATTATTATTAATGTTGTTGTTGTTGGGACGGCCAAAATAAACAATCGTGTTGGGCGATAAACGGATATTTTTGTACTAATGTTCATTACCGCTGATAAAACGTGAAATGTATTTTAATATAATAATAATAATAATAATAATAATATTGGTCGATTATGATTTTATCGACGGTGGTGTGTGTTGTGTGTGTGGGTCTTTGAAAAGTTTCTTTTTTTTTCCCCTGTATAACGCGTAAACCGACGGTTGCCAAAAGTGCGCCGCGCCCCACCGACCTAAAAGTCTAAAAGCAAATTTTATATATTCAATAAGAAACGTACAGATCATAATACATGAACTGCTGCAGGCTCGTCCGTCCGTCCCATTAACTCAATGTTTTCCGCAAATAAATTCATAAATCTCAATAATAACGTATGATATAATATGTTTCCGTATTACAATTTTTTTTTTCTGATTTATTTATTTTAACGTTAAAAGAAAAAAAACGGAAAACGTCCGTATTGTAAAGGTCGCCATGAGAGAAAACCTCGGTTCCGCGCGAGTCGAAAAACTTTGGGAACAACTGGTGGTTACAATAAGAACCGCTCGGTGCCATAATAAATATTATTACGAACGCGTTTTCGTTAGATAAAAAAAAAAAAATAATAATAAAACGTTTTGCAGCGACGTATGAAATAAAGATTTCGCGATATTTTTTTTTTTTTTCATTATAATTTTTCCTCCGCTCAGCGCGGCGAGAGAAGAGAGAGGAATGGTACGGGAAAAAAAAAGACAAATTACGATTTGTACATATACTCCTATAGCACACGCAACGCGAAACGAGCGTACCAATAATAACGCACGTAAAAATAGACAAAAAAATGTATTATTATTATTGCGTAATTCGACGCGGGAAAGTAAACACCGCGCGGTTTTTAATTTATAAAACAAAAATGATTTTCATTCACTTTTTCTCCTCAAAAAAATAATTTTTGAAGGTCTTCCGCCGCGCAGAACGGTTCAACCGAAATGCCGTTTAGAAAAAAAGCAACGACAATTCGGTTTTTCGCTTTTTGGCGCGCGTTTAAACGCAAAGTATTTTGCGATTAATTTTCCGGCGCAAATTCGTTTTTCTCCGGTAAATAAACGCGGGTCATAGTCATAAATGGACGCTGATTTTTTTTCAACATCGAAAACATAAATCATAATTTCGAGGACGTGTAATTTTTTTTTTTTATTATTAATGAATGGAGAGTGTTGTGCGGAACAGTGATGGACCGTTACGGCCCATAACGAAACGTTTACGACGAGATTGAAATTGTGGATTTGATATGTCGTTTTGATATAACGAGTGTTGACGGATCCTCCGTGTAAATTTCATTTGAAATCGCGTTGATTCGAGAGAAAAAAACACTTTCACCATTACCCATCGCGAAAAAACGATTCGAACGAATATATATATATATATATATATCGTTTTATATCGTATTTCAAACGAACACCTTTTGCCGCGGAAGGCGAATACAAAATAACGCGTGATAAATCGATCGGAAAACGTACACGATTTTAGCGTAAAATAATAATTGTTTTGGTACACGAAAATATTTAGAATTTTTTACGCGTATAAAAACCCCGTGGCACCGGGCCACGGACTCGCGGTTTTCGCGTTATTGAATTTCGTCGGGTTAGTTTATCTCCGTACGTATGCGTACACTTATCTCGAGCCTCGCAGAAACGCGCCGCCGAATCGTCCGCGGAGAAAACAGTGTATTTTCGAATTCCTAAAATTGTTTTTATTTTAAATTGTTTTAATAAATCGCGATTATAATTTATTACGTCGTACTGTACGATATTTTTCGTTTTTGTTTTCTCTCTCGAATCTTACGTATGAACAATGCGTTGATAATTCTTATAGAATTTCCAAACACCTGCACCGGCGGCGTGAGACTGATTTAAAATATAAATTATAAATACCGCACTGTTGTGCGGTCGATAAATTAACGAAGGCGTTCGATTCACGTGAATTGCAAAAAACGCGTATAATTGATTTCCGATACATTTATTCGTTCGTTCGAAAAAACGCGATTATTGATTCTCATCATCACCGTATCAGTTATCAGTTTTTTTCACTCGTTTTTCCCTGTACGCTTTTTCGCATTGAAATTTTGAAAGACACGCTGTAGCCGTATTCCCCGTTTTTATTAACGGGGTGTTTTGTGAATAAATGAAAACCGAGTGAGAAAAGGGACGCACGTTTCATACGCGTTTGACTACAATATAAAAGCGTTATGTCGACGTTGAATCGTTTTACCGTCTTTGAAACGCGCGAAAATTTACCGTTCGTACACGTGTGTACACAAGCCTATGCCTTCGATCTGGAGTTCCTGGACTCTATTTGGACGTCGTATGGAACTGCGACCGGTTCTTTTGTGGATTTATTTCTGAGGCGCAACTATTGTGAAACCACTCAGAACTTGGATTTTGTTGTTGCTCTTTCTGCGTTCTTGTTTCTCGACGTGAACGCGGTTTAAATTTATGCGAAGGGACGCGCAATCGAAATTACGCGCGGGACAGCGCAATTTTTTTTTTTTTTGTTTCAGCATTCGATTCGGAGGATGACGACGACGTGTGTGTGTGTGTGTCATACGCGATGCAATAGATCAAGCGTCCACGTGCGCTGCACGATCGTGGGCGAGAATTAGCGAAAAAGAAGAAAACTTGGACGAGCAGTAGTATAATAAATGATTTATTATAATAATAGTATTTACACGGACGGCTTGCGTGTACGTGTGTGTGTGTGTGAAGTGTCGGAGGGCTCGGCGGAATATTGCGTGTCCCTTTTGTGTGCGGCGTACGACGCGGCCAATTGACGGAGAAACGCTGATTGCGCCAGCGATTATTATTATTAAAGCGTCTTGTAACGGATAATGCGCGCGTGCGCGCGTGCGACGGAATAAAAAATCCGAAACTCGTATCGTGCAATGTCTCGGATTTTATAGCGTTCCGTATGAGAGGGACACCTCGTGCGGAAAATATTTGATAGCGGACAATTAAACGCGATTGTAGAGTTAAACTCCACTTATAGGAACGATTTAAAAACGCGTATGTGTACAGAAAGACGCGCGAGAAGTTCTACAATTCTACAAGTTCTTCTCCTTAGACATTAACGATTTCGAAAACGCAAGAGTCGTCTTATTCGCAGATGGATATCCCCACCCATATACATCATCGCTAGAACACCTTTCAGCGGTAAACAAACTTCAAAAAAAAAATATATATATATAATTCAACCGTGGTTCGACCAACGGACGATCATTATATACCCTGCGAAAACTTCAGTGATCTTCTTCACCAAAAAACTACGCCCCTGTGTTTAAAATAAATTCTACCTCCCTCCCGAAAAAAAAAATTGGTCTCGATCTGTAAAATACCTCGGCGTTCAAATTGATGATTTGAACACGAAACACATCTAGTGTTCGATCGACAAAACAAGAGACGTCGGGGCGTTTCCGCATATTGACGACGTGCGCCGGATCTTTAAACACGCGGCCAGTCCTACTTCCAGAGGAGCATCGAACAAATCCAAAAACCAATTGGTCAAAACTCAGAAACGCTTCAATCAACCGCGCTTAGGAAAATAACCAACCTTTCCTGGCAACCACTCCGTCAAGAAGTCCACCGACATATCAATCGTTGATGAATATATTTCGGATGTATCAAAAAAAAAAAATTAAAAAACAATCGTCTTTTAAATATTTAATATATATATATATATATATATATATATATATATATATAGAAAAAAGTCTATTTAACATCCAGTCCTCCGTTTAAAGCTATATGCTTGATCCACAATAAGTATATAAAGCAAAGCGTAAAGAAGTTCTACAAACGTTTGTGCGACGAAAGCTTATATAAGATTTTGTAAATGTTGTACACGGAAAAATACGGTTCATTGGATTTTATAGTAAAACGGCCAAACGGCCGTTGATTTCGACGCCTAATTGAAATATCATCGACCAAACGTTCGTGTAACGTTTCTGTACATATTTCTTGTAGGCATTTTGAATCGTGTTTCCGAGATGCGTATATAATGGCAGACGAGCAATATTCAAACTACAAAAATGACGTTTATATAATTAGTTTTAATTGTTATTTTTTTGCTTCGACACTCTTGTGAAATCAGTTGTCGTCAAGTCGCGTCGTGCAACAGGCTGACGGAATACGCGTCATCTCTATTGTTGTTTTATGTCTACATCGAGACGTCTCCTTTTCGAAAAAAATTGCCGAAATGCGCATTATGATTCAATCCGATGAGTTCGGATATTTCTACGTAATCGCTTCTTATAATAATAGATGAGGTCGACGAGAAAAACGTAAACGCGTTAAAAATGTAAAAAGTTTTAATTTAATACGCGCAACGTTTGAAGGAATCGTTGGTGCATAAAATCGCTTTGCTATTTTTTAATCCGTATTCTATGTGATAATATTATAGCGAAATCCGTACGGATAACGAGCCGTGGCAATAGTCTATTTTGTGAATGCTCGGACTCGCGGATTATTGCGTTCGGCAGAAACGATTGAAAAAAGAGGCGATGCAGAGATTTTGTTCACTATAACCATCCGCAACTCCGTACCAGTGCACGAGATCTGAGGCGCGGAGAAATCATTTTTAAGCCTTTTAAATGTTTTCTTTGCGCTATTAAAATGTATAACCGTAAATTTTACGTACAATTTTTTATTTTCGTATTTACACCGACGTATACGCGCGAGTCATGTATCGTATACTTTTCGAATTGGTATTTCGTTTTTCCGCTCGTATTTATTATAAAATCTCTGAACGCATTTCGTAATTTCGTAATTTTTTTAACCCGTATTAATTACTTCTTTTTTCTACGGTCATATGTATTTTGAATTTCATTCGACTTTAGGCGTAAAATAATACTTTTTTTTTTATATAAATTCTTTATTTATATAGTCCCGGTCCAGCCGGTCAGTAAACGACGACGACGTGTATTAACGATTTTATAATAGTCTAATATACTGATGTTATATAGACTATTCGTGCACATACGTATGTAAAATAACGCGCACGAATATCTCGATTTAGAGGCCCTTGACAATCGCTACGGAGGAGCCGGCACGTGTACACATATATAATCGCCGCGAATAAGCAGCTATAATATGTTCCACCTAACAATATATACAACGAATAAGAAGAAGAAAAATTGTACTAAACATGTATGCCGACATTACAGATTTCCCATATTTACTATGGGGACTTTCTGTGGTATT
Source organism: Chaetogeoica ovagalla (assembly GCA_032441825.1). NCBI lineage: Eukaryota > Metazoa > Arthropoda > Insecta > Hemiptera > Aphididae > Chaetogeoica > Chaetogeoica ovagalla. The sequence continues at coordinate 8,478,753 of CM063743.1, read as the reverse complement.
ATGCATAAGTGACTGACAATGTACACACGAATTTAATATTCTCGGGAACGAGAGAATCGGGATTCGGCGGTACTCGCGTTAGTTTTAAACGAAAATAAAAGTCGCACATTTTTTTTTTTTTGCTTTTATTTGTCTTGGGTATATTGTGCGCTAAAAATGATTTCGATTTTTTTGTTTTATTGAAACCGTTTTATATAATTGATTGCACGCGATTCTTCGAGTGGAGTGATATGGTTTCACGCTTCGTGTAATGTATTTATATCGACGTGTATAATAATAATAATAATAATAATAATATGTCACACGGATGACGTATATTATATTATCAAGTTTAATAGTGGCATCCCTGCAAGCAAATCGTCTCGAAAATGCGTGTCTATCAAAGGAGAAAGAAAGTGTTTTAATAGAATAACAATCGCCGTTAAACACTTAAAATGTACTTCATTATAGTATTTACAATACACTTTTAAATCGATCGCGATGCGTTGAATTTTGTACAGTCCAAACAGTAAACAAACAAATTGCATACGACGAAAATAACCATATTTTTCTTTTCCTGTATAATCGGTTAAAAAAATCGATTTTTATTATTATTAAAATAATATTAGTATTTTTTTTTTTTTTTTTTGAGTTCTGTGCGATTCGCGCGCCCTTCTATTCGGCAGTCCTGAATTCTTAGTTGATTCAATTATTTTCTCCGCGCGCGAGTCCCTGCAACAGCATAAATCCCCTCATTCAACCGCGCAGAATATTTACGCGTATATTATTGGAAAAAAAAGAAACCACCCGAATCAAAGAACTTCCTCTGGTCTAATCGATTTTTGCTGTGTCTGCAGTTTTATACGAATTATTATTATTATTATTATTATTATTATTATTATTATTACGTATATGGTAACGTCTCGAAAAAATGATATTGGTAATTATATCGCGTTCGTGTTTTTTTTTTAACGTTTTTTGTTTAATCTTTAAAATATTTTTGTATTGCTCCAAATATAATATATAATATATACAGATATGTATTGTTCGAAATAATCTCTGACAATATTATCGTTTTCAGTTCGCACCGGATTGTGATAGCCGACGTTAAAAATATCAAATTGAATTCGTTTGATATCAAATATTTAGGTATAGCGGTAGTTGTTTTCTTTTCTTTTTCGAAATGTGTGGTGTTATCGAACCGGTTGCATAATCTTCGAAAAAAAAAACCGAGTGACCGACCGCGTTCCGATAGTATTCGATTTTCTCGTGCGTTTCAATTTAATTTTATTATTATTATTATTATTATTTTGCGCTTATAAATTCGATTGTGTTTAAATTCACTGAAACTACTATTATCGAGCGAATACCGTTTTAGTTTTATCTGGTGCGCACAGTTGAACGACCCACTTGAATTTAACGTCAGCACTCGACGTAACCATTTTGGCGTTAAAACAAAAAAAAAAGAAGATATGGATATTTTTTAAAAGCGTATCTGTACTCTTTCTTTTCGCAGTATATTATTAATATTTTAGACGCGTTCTAAAAAAAAAAAAAAAGAAAAAAAAAAGGAGTACCGACATAAACCAGTGCAGAGACACTTTAAAACGGATATTTGCGCAGCGACGTTTTGGCAATAATCGCACAAAAAAAATAAAAGCAGTTCCGACACCGACAGACGATTTCAAAAAAAAAATTAAAAATGATAAACGCGACGACAAATCGGCCACTCGTGATTTAAATATAATCCGATTTTTAAAATTCAAACGTCTTAACGAAATAGTAATTCGCGTTCAATCGTTATTTACGCGTCGACATTTATCTCGTATAAAGTGTGTAAGTGACGGTATAAAACAAATTGTCTAACGCAACGATACATTGTAAAACACATAAAGCGAGTGTGCTCTATCTTTGAATTATCACGCGATATCCTAACGTTAGTTTTCTCGCATCCCAATCTCACAGTGTGTCCACGTAACCCCGCTCTATACGTAGTTCGTTGATGACATACCAAAAAAAAAAAAAAAAAAAACAGTCTTTTTTTTTTTGCACGATTCAACGCGAAACAACAGTGTTTTGTTCTTGTCTTTGACTGAATTGAGTTTTCTCCGACACACACGCGCGCACACACATATACATCGTATACAGATGTATTCGATTTTTTTTTTAAAAATCTTCAACTTAGAAGTATTTTCTAACACGCGTTCGTAATATACGTGTGGTACGTTGTGTGCGAAGAAGTCCATACAAAACTATATATATATATATTTCGTAAAGTGAATCGAATTAAGCGAAACGTTGAAATTAATTTCGTTACAATATTTAGAAATACTTCGCGCGTGAACGATAATCGCGAATTTTCAACATTGCGTTCGTGTTTTTCTTGTCAAAAATATTTCGATTTTTATCCGATATATTTATGGGCCCGCGTTGAGTCGCCGGGTAGAGACGGGCCAGACCGACACTGGCCTGTGTACATCCACTCTAGAAATATAACGACGAAATCCGTTGAACGAAAAAAATTAATAAATAATTTAGGAGAGAAATCTGTACGCAATAACTGTCTTGTTCGCGTCCATTACGAAGGTTATAACATTACAGTCCGCCCGCCCCGCAATTGTATATTTATATAAATTATTATATTATGTGGCAGGCGCGCGCGCGCTCGGATGTCACGGTCGTGCGAAACGACTGTACATAATATTATAGTTTGGCCAACGGTTCCATTTTGCAGAAAATACGTCGTTTTTCTTTTCTGACGTCAAACGCGAAACGGCGCGTCGTATGTTTTCGTGCATCATACGCTGAATGCTGCATCCCGGGCCATAATTGTCTATAGAGTCGCGCGTGTCCGAGCCAAAAATAATAAGTAAAAAAAAAAAAAAAAAAAAAACGAATGCGTACGCGAAAAATAATGATTATTATTTGTGATTTCTACAGAGATTTGAACACCTCAGCCGTGACGCACGTAATACAAGTACCGCGTGTAATTATTATTATTAACGGGTAAAACGTGTGTGCGACAGATCTCCGGACGACCTCCTCCTCCCCGGTCGGGTGCGCCTTATATAATTCCATCTCGTATTATTTCCATTTCAATATAGTAAAACAAATCGCGTGTGAACAAAAACAATTTGTTATTCTTCAAATCGTCTCCCTTGGACGGAGCAATCTGCGAACTCGGCGGTGACAGATCGCCGGCGTTGGCGAAATCGCGGCCCGGGTTTATGAGCGGAAAGTATATAAGTGGCGGCCACATAATAATAATCACCACTTCATCGTCGTATGAGCCTATTAGCGTCACCCGGGAGAATGTGTCGTCTCCCAAAATAAAAAAAAACATTTTTTTTTTTTTAATAATAAGTGGTTATCATGTCATCAGAGTCGTCATTTTTTAGTTATTATTATTATTTTTTTTTATTACTATTATAAGTGGTTTCAATTTTTACAAACTGCATTATGATTCGATTTGGTACAAAGTTGACTTCACGCTGAATTTAACGTATTGTATTAAACATTTTCATATAACGCTATACCGGCGTGCAAGTAAAGTTTTTATAAGTATCTAGAAAAATCCGCCATTTTGGTGTTGGTCACTTCTTAAACGTACGATTATATTTTCGATAATCAGAGATGGTTACTCGATCCGCAATTCACCTACAGCCGACAGATTATTATTATTATACGGACACGCGTGTTACAGGGAAGTTCGTCAACGATTGTATTCGTCTATTAACGCGCTCGCATCCGAAATAAACTCGGCGATACAGTTAAAAACCCGATAACAGGCTAATGAGATCAGAAATAGAATAGTCCTGTGGACCTGTATTGTATCCGTACGCGATGGTGTGAGAGCTCATAATGGGAATGAATAATTTCTCGCGTTGTGGGATATAGCGGAACACGGTGGGGAATACATAGAAGAGTGGTCGCTTTGCTTCGTCCTTGTACTTTAAATTATGCTTTCGAACGTTATCCTCTTTCAGAGAAATTTAGGAGGTTCCTCGAGTTTTTTTTTTTTTTTTGCATGTTTGTTTGTCTCCTGAGTTTCCGCTTTATTACTTATCGAATTAACCTCTAATATCGTTCGTGTATGATTTTTCCACCATGACCACCATTCTTTTGTAATGACATCTTTCTGCGTCATCCGTCCGTTCTTCTAATATCTTTTACCATACACTATATACTCGGCAATGTCATGACGAATATCATTCCGGTTTGATGAACCTTTGTGCGTCGGTTTCTTTCTCCTCCTTTCAAAAAAAAAAAAAAAAACGTACACTCCAGAATTCAATTATACGTACACTTTTCTTACGAAACTCTCCGGAGCTGTTCTGTCCTGGCCTTATGTATACGAGACACGGCGTATATTATTGCGAACTTGGACGATTTCTATACGCTCGCTGTACTCGCCGGCGGTGTATATATATATATTGTGTGTGTGTGTGTCCGATCTCTTCTTATTGTAAGGTCACGTCGGCGAATATATCTGACACATTACAATTTGCAATTTTAATTGACCTCGCGGACGAGATGTTTTGTACCGTCGTCGTCGCGAATGCAATAAATAATATATTATCGTATACTGCGCGTTGCATAAGTATAATTAATAATAATAATAATAATAATAATAATAATAATAATAATAATAATAATAATAATAATAATAATAATAATAATAATAATAATAATAATAATAATAATAATAATAATAATAATAATAATAATAATAATAATAATAATAATAATAATAATAATAATACACTGGTTTGTATACGAAGCGAGTGTATAAATAATGTTAAACTGTAAATTGTTACAGAATTAGAAATGTGTAATAATAGTGGGGAATAAAATCGACAAATCTTAATAAACGGTTATAGATATATTCGTAATCACATTTCTATATAAAAAAAAAGTCAACGATAAAACAAAGTCATTTCCAATATAATCGGAATTATTAATTTAATTCGACTTTCGAAATTATTTTACGTATCGTACTAATTTGTAAACGGTACACTGAAACACTGATTTTGCGCGCGTAATAAAATATAAATTATTATTTAACGCGTAGAAATACAGCGAATGGGAAGTGCCTCCTCTTAAATACGCCAGTGAATTTTTATTTTTATATTAAAAAAAAAAAAACAACCTCGTCGCACCAATATAACGATTGGCCGTTGTTTCTTTTTACGTCAAGTCTCGCGTGTAAAAACGTTACTGTACGCGGGTTTCCTGCGTTTCCCAAGCCGGATTTTACGGTCGTTCAGAAGAAAAATACGAAATTTCTGTTGAAACAGTTCGCGGGGAAAAAGAAAAAATACTAAACATTTCCCCGGTCTTTCTCGTGAAAGACGTAGCGGAACGCGAGCGGTTTTTGCCTCTCGGAAGCGTCGCAGAAAATCCTTTGCGACGGGCCGGTGACGCTTCGCGGTCCACGCATCGTCCGCGCGAATTTCGATTTTTCTTTTCGTCCTCTCACACGTCTCATTATTATTGTTATTATTATTATTTTTATTATTATTATTATTATTATCTTCTTTTTTACTGCCAACCAGCGGATTAATGGGAAAAACGAAAGAAAACTCTACTACGCTCGATTCGTTTCGCCGCTGCGTATGTGTGTGAGTGTGTCATAAGACAAGGTCGATGACCCTTCCGGCGTAATTTATTTATTTTTTACACGTTTCTCGCGGTCCGAGCGCCCTGGAATGCTCTCTGCGCGCTCGCACACGGTCTGTGCCGTCGTCGTAGTGCGCGTCATATCCGGGTCAAGGCTATCGTACCGGAGGAGGCTGTTTCGCGCGGTGATTTCAATTGTTGAATGGGAAGAAGAAATAAATAAAAAAAAAAAAAATCCGAACGAATTAAATCAACGCCGTTAATGCGATCGGCGTACACGAATTATTAAATGTAATAACTCTATCGTGCGTTTCTCGACGGGGGTGGATGAAATATATAACAAAAAAAAAAAAACATTTTTAAATCGACAAGCCGTACTTTTTTATATATATATATAAATCTCCGTGTAATACGCGATTGTGGAAAATATAATTTTACCGAGAACGTACGGATTTTGCGGCGCTGAGCATCTCGATACTCGAGCGTTCACGAATCGGGCATTTCTCAAGAGAATACAGAGACGCAAACCAAAACAGAGCCAAAATAAAACCGTGTCCGACATTAACGACTTCCTCCGACAAAACAGTAAAAGCGAACAATTTTAATAAATAAAAAATCCGAAAGGACTCTTGCCGCCGAAGACGTCGCAATAAAAACATTTAAATAATAAATTCGTATATACAAAAGAAAAAAAAACGTAAATAAACGACCGAGTCGAAGTTCGGTAAAAAGTCATCGTCGGACGAAGTCGAGCGAAAAACGAAACTGATGTAACGACAGAATAACACATTTCTTGAAATAAAACGAGCAAATTTATTTTCGGAATGTGGACGCGAAAAACAAGTGACACGTGAAACATTACACTGCAATTATTAAGTTTTAAAACATTTGTAAAATATTGTACGGTCAATTCAAAATCTCATTATGGATAGTGTCGATAAGCGTAAGAATATTTTCTCTTCAAATCTATTCCTTGTAATAATAATTATTAATTGTAATAACCGAAAATATAAATTTTTAAAACGGGGTTTTTTTCTTGTACCAAATTATTGTTTTTGAAGAAAAAAACGTTATCGTTCAACGACCTTTTATAATATTGAAGTACGACGACGAAAATCGAAATAATACGTATTCGAAATTATTATTGTTAACACGACCTCTCCCTGACCAATAATCGAAAAATCTTGTTTCCAATTAGGAAATAAAAATCATACTACTCTATAATGAACGAGTGATAATGTTTTAACATTTTTTTTTTACAAAAATACCATTCGTAATATTAAATTATTGGCGTTTTACGTTAATTTTCTTGCGTTTTACTAATACATATATTGTTGTATATATATATATATATATATATATATACAGTGTGTAAACGCTAATTGAAAACACTCAATATTTTTGCGTAGATCAATGCATTTTGAATTCTGTTTTTTTAGATGGAAGTTGTACTTAATAATACACATTTTTATGGTCTCTGAACTTAAATCTGTTTATTATATTCGCACATGCGCAATGCAACTTTTTTTTCTTAAATGGCAACCCCCACTTTTGAGCACAAATTATTTTTTTTCATATTTTTTTATGAATTTTAGTGGTTCAACCAACTTTATATGTCCAAAATTGATTGAATTACAGCAATCTAACGAAAAATATCGAAAATTTCGCGATTTTCATTTTTGTCCCCTATTACTCTGAAAAAAAACCGTCCTAGATACTTGAAAACTACCCCATCTAATTTATTAAAGTTTTATTTCATTTCGAACTACCCATTGTTAGGTCCATAATTAGCTGAGTTACGGATATTTCAATTTATTTGAAATTTTCCGCAAGAATTTGTAATAATTTTGCCGTTACATGGACATTTTTTAATTACAGAGGTTGATTCTGTCACTTTACCATTTATTTTATGTTCTACAATTGTTTTTTAACTTGTGAATGAATAGTGCGACACTGAAATGTCGATTTGTCATAATTTTACTTGAATAAATAGGATTAGGAAAGAAAAAAATGTAGGTATGTAATTTATGTATTTTACTTTACTTTTAACAGGTAATTAACAGTTTAATTGATAATAAACTTAACTCTAGTAACAATTTTATTTAATTATAATAACTTTATTTTAAAAACTGCTCAAATCGTTGTCCGTTGTGCTCAATACATGCTTCAGCACGCCGTATAAGTTCTTTATTAGTTGCAGCTGTAATTTGTGCTTCGGTCAGTTCGTTACATGCTTCTTTTATTCTATCTTTTAAATGTTGAAGATTTATAGGAGGATCGGCATACACAATAGTTTTTAAGTGACCCCATAAAAAGAAATCTAATGGAGTAAGATCAGGTGATCTTGGTGGCCACTCAATGGGTCCGTGCGTTCCTAGCCATCGATTTACAAATGTTTCGTTTAAATAATTTCGAACAATAATTGCATTGTGAGCTGGAGCGCCATCTTGTTGAAAAATTAGATTTTGTCTAATAGCTAACGGAATATCTTCAAACATCATTTGTAAATCATTTATTAGAAAATTATAATATTTTCTACCATTAAGTGTTCCATCATAAAAATATGGTCCCAACAGTTTACCACCAATTAAACCACACCAGACATTTGTTCCCACACGGTTTGGTTGTTAGTTTCAAATGTGCAATGTGGATTTTGATCGTCCCAATAACGGTTATTTTGTTTATTAATAACACCATTATTGGTGAACTTAGATTCATCTGTCCATAATATCGAATTTAAAATAAATGGATTTTCGTCTAATCTGTCCACCAACCAAGCAACGAATGTAATTCTACGAACTGCATCACCCTCGCGCAAATGTTGAACTATATCAGGTCGATACGGATGCATTTTATACTTTTTTAAAACCTTATGAACCATAGTATGAGATATTCCAATTTCTTTACCAACGTGACGTGTAGATACTCGAGGATTTAATCTGACGTACGCTAATACTTGGTTCTCGACCTCTTCACCTAATGAATCACTTCGTCTTTGTTGTGGATTGTTACTTCTTTTTGAAAATGATCCCCAAATTCTAAGATTTTTTTCTAAGTTGAAAAAAAAACTGCAAGAAGGGTGTTCTCTATCTGGAGTAATTTATAAAAAAAAATTAATTTAGAAAATTCTCTAAATAAAAATAATAAATTTAACTAAGCATACCTGGGTAACGTTGAGCATAAGTTTGTGCTGTAAGACGTGAATTTTTACGGCACTCCCAATAAGTAAATAGCATATCAACTTTCTCCGAATGATTCATATTTAATATTGCTTTTTAGTCAAATTTTACAAAATGTTGTACAATATAAATGAACAGTGAGAAATATTGAACTATTTGCTTATTTCATTTATTTTCTTTAAATTAGTGTCAAAGCAAATACATTTTTGATATGAGGCCATTAAGATAAAGTTTATCCAAAAGATACTGTAGAAGGCCCGATAAAATTTAATGATCAATGTTAAAGATAATAATGAAACAAATTATTTAAGTTTCTGTTGCAATTTTCAATAGTATAATTGTGAAAAGTAATATTGAATAGACATTTCAGTGTCGCACTATTCATTCACAAGTTAAAAAACAATTGTAGAACATAAAATAAATGGTAAAGTGACAGAATCAACCTCTGTAATTAAAAAATGTCCATGTAACGGCAAAATTATTACAAATTCTTGCGGAAAATTTCAAATAAATTGAAATATCCGTAACTCAGCTAATTATGGACCTAACAATGGGTAGTTCGAAATGAAATAAAACTTTAATAAATTAGATGGGGTAGTTTTCAAGTATCTAGGACGGTTTTTTTTCAGAGTAATAGGGGACAAAAATGAAAATCGCGAAATTTTCGATATTTTTCGTTAGATTGCTGTTCAATCATTCAATCAATTTTGGACATATAAAGTTGGTTGAACCACTAAAATTCATAAAAAAATATGAAAAAAAATAATTTGTGCTCAAAAGTGGGGGTTGCCATTTAAGAAAAAAAAGTTGCATTGCGCATGCGCGAATATAATAAACAGATTTAAGTTCAGAGACCATAAAAATGTGTATTATTAAGTACAACTTCCATCTAAAAAAACAGAATTCAAAATGCATTGCTCTACGCAAAAATATTGAGTGTTTTCAATTAGCGTTTACACACTGTATATTACGAAGAAAAATTCATTGTTTTTTTTTACACGTTATACGAATTACACGACAGTTTGTTGAATAACGATTTAAATTTCCACGATTTTTTTTTCGCTTTTCTAGACTCGCTACATAATATGTACTCGGTTTTCTTGAAATATGTCATTAAAGAGACTATTTAAACTCGTGTGCTCAAAATAAATAATTCACGAAGTTACTTGCGTATGCGTAGCATTTTTGAAATAATAATTATTCTAAATGGCTTTTACGAACAAAAAGAAGAAAAAAAAACAATATTCCGAATGAAAAATACAAATATTATATAGATATATAGTGTGTACAACATATTGCCCTATAGGTTTCAGTGGATATTTTATCAGGATGGCATTTTTCTTATTCTTTCGTTTAAGTTTTTCTCGTTATATATAAACTTCGTCCTCGGTCGCGTCGTTATACCACCACATATATTACACGCACGCCGATATTGCGTTTATATTTATATTTTTTACAAAAATTAAATAAATAAATACTCGGCGAAAACGGCGCAATTCGTGGTGATCTCCACCACGAAACGAACGCGCTGTTCGAGGTCGCGACGACCGAACGTGTGAGAATTCGCATTTTTTTTTTTTTTTTGTTTTCAAAGAAAATATTTTACTTGTAACGCCTTCCGAATGGGAATTTTTCGGAAAAGCTATTTGTATTTTTTTATCACTTCTCTCGTCGTCTGTGAAACGACGTCACTGTTTATTATTATTATTATTCCTCCCGCCAGTTGTCATTTAATTAAAACGCGCGATTAATTTTCAAATAATTTCGTCGGTAAAATATATTGTGAACGGATAAAATCCCGCGCGGTTTGTATTTTAACGTACGCTCGTACGTCCAATAAGAAATTTCAAAAATATATAATATATAATATGTTGGCGGAAGGAAGACATTTGACAGAAACGATAATGCACGTATTGTCAATCATACTTGACGAAATACGAAATCCGAAATATATTTACCTTTTTTTTTTGTTTTTTTTTTTTTTGAACATAACTTTCAATAATAATATATGTCTAATAATACTCGTAATCATTCATATTATACAAAACTTTTAATTAAACGACGTTCATCGAAGCATTAATGACTTTTTTGTAAATTTTTAAATGTCAAAAGCTTAAACATTACAGTATTTTCTAAAAAAAAAAAAACTTAAAAACGTTTACTACTTTTTCTTTATTTCTATTAACTGGATTTAAAAAAAAATCATTAACTTGCCCCACCCCTCCTCGCAGAATCGCACGTTGTAGAGACGCACGACGAAATTAATCTCACCAAATTGTATACATATATATAATTATTTTGTTCGTATAATACACGCGCAATACCAATAGAATTTGAGCCGTTTTCATATTTCTAGATTATATATGTACACACCGTATATAAGACAAATCATATTTAAGCAATAACATTTAATGACCTACCTACACTGTCTATAATTTCGATTATATATAGTCGAGCTACGAAATATATGTAATATATACTAAAACGTTGTTTTTTTACAAATAAATATCTATTTATATATATACATACACGCACGTATACTCCGATTAATACGTAAATAACCATTTTTTAATATTCGACTAATCTCTTGTGTATACGACACATTGACCTCTATATTCATATAATTATTTTTTTTTCTCGACATTTAACTCCAATCGCGCGCGCGCGTGGAAAAAAAATAATAACTTATATTTAATCTCTACGCCGAGTAATCGATAATAATATAATTAAAATCAAAAAGAGAAAAAAAAATGTGCAACAATAAAAACGATATCGATAGATGTCATAGCGCAAACCGTAATAATAATTCGTATGTTAAAACATTTGAAAAAACAAAAACTCACTCTTCTGAAGACGAAAACGGAGTGTTGTAAATTCGTCTTCGCGTTAACGCAGACGTTTTCAAGATTTTCAAGATATCGAAAAATTTCATGTGATCGACTATATGTACACTGCCACAGGATCATTCATACGTATTATAAATGTCTTTTGTTCATAATCCATTTTAATCTGAAATCGTCTTATCTGAAATCGTGCTACTTCTAGAAACTTCAATATATCTCCTGCTGCTGTTTATTTCAGTGTATGTAGACGTTGTCCGTTTGAAATCGAGTGATTAAAAAAAAAAAAAAAAATCGCTCGTGTTTATAATACAGTCAAAACGTAATACGAAACTAACGGTTTTCTAACAGCAACACGACGTCGTCAGTTTTCCACGAATGACCGAACCTGTTGGTCAGTAATTATTTCGCGATGGAAAAATTTCAATCCGCAGTAAGTGTTGTTCTGGACGACGAAAAAGCGACCGAACAAAGTATTGAAAATACGTGGTTAACAATTGTGTGTGCGAAATCCAATTGCAAACCAATAAAACATTCGTATCCACGAAAACGAAAAGAATTATAGACGAAGTTTACGGATAATAAAACATCAGAAAATCCGTATGCATATACACATATATATATATGCATGGCTCTGCATATAAATGAATGATAACAAAGTTAGTTTACAAATTATTGTTTTCGAATTATCATAAAATATAACGCGTACATTTGATGAGTAATAATAATAATAATAATAAGAGATAACTTTAATACTCAGAATCCTTTTATGGATCATTTATGTATACAGCTTAACAATAATACAGTACATATATAAGGTGTGAGTACATCATATTTAATTTTCATACGGTATTAATCGTGCGTACATTTTATGCCGTCGTAGTACTTATTTTTAATATCGGCCTAAAATTAATTCGTACATATACGCACACGCACATGCGCAGCGTAAATAACTACGTACCTATAAAAAAATATTTGTTTTATTATAGTGATATAAATGTATGATATGTGTAATTTGTGGAACAATTTGAAAACTATCTAAACTATATATATATATTTTTTTTTTTTTTAAATAGTCTTTTTTTGTAATTTTTCCCTGACAATTCTTTAGGGGGATTTTTTCGAGTAATTAAAAACACAAAAAAAAACGATTCGATTATCGCTGATACACTCGCAGCGATAGTACGAATAAAAAGTCAATTTAACGTCGTAAGATTTTGTTCGTTTTTTTTCCCCGGATGCTATTCCAAAAACACAAAACGACGTTAAATATAATAAAATAATATCATTATTAAATTCGCGTATTGCAATGCAGTAAACCGCCGTTTTAACGTCCTCCCCGTCATTATTATTATTATTATTATTATTATTATAATAATACTATAAATATATTTAATTATTTATATATATATATATTACTGTGCGTGTGTATGTCGGCGTAGCACCAGCCGGTTTTCGTCTCGCGTAATATTCGTAATATGTAATAATAACGTGTGCGGTTTGGTTGTTTGAAGAAAATTTTATGAAAAATTGCGCAACGAAAAATTAAAGAAAATAATAATAAATGAGAAAAAAAAAAAAAAGAAAAATTGGCAAACTTCCGCCGTAACAGTAATGATAACACAGTCGCATATTCGTAAAAATTTCTAGTGTATATTTATATAAATTATAATATCGTTACATTATATATACATATGAATTATATTTACTGCGTACGAGTGCGGTCGGGGGCTCCGGCACTTTTCGCATTCGCTCTCGGAAACACGAAATCAGAAAATAAGCCGCGGTTCGAGTCTTGTTGTACACGTGCCAGTGGCTGAAATATTGCGTGTACGAAATCGGAAATTGCGGTACATATAATATACGAGTTCGCGTATACATTTTATATTATTAGAAAGGTTTATAAATATTTTGCGAGTTGTTCCAAAAAAAAAAAAAAAAAAAAAATAAACCGCGTACGTACGTAACAAAAATGTCATTATTTTTTTTTTTACAAGATTTACAAAAATGAACCATTTTCTCGTAACCAAATCTACGCAACACGCCCATCATTCTCTGTAGTAAATCAGGAATTGAAATTTTTACGTGATTCCTGTTCGGATTTTTTTTTTGGGAGGGGGGGAGGGAATATTATAATTTACTCGGTTTTCACATCGGCGTGTCATTTACCGGTTCAATACTTTTTTTTTAATATTCAAAAAAACAAAAAAAATTAATTTTTAAAATGAATAATGAAAAGCGAGTTCGAAGTAAATACGTTAACTCGGTTTTACGACTTTTCAATTGTCCAGTTTCTTGTTTTTATTTTTTTCAATCCTTATTCTGGTTAAACACATCCACTGTATTCATAACAGCTACTTTTAGTTCTTTGTGCGTGGTTTTTCTTACGTCTTCTTAGATCTGTTTCATTAACGGATATATCTCACGATTCACCTCTTCTAGCTTTTCCCTCTATACTTCCTACTAATATCGTTTGACGTGAATCAGTTCTTCTTCTTCTTCTTGTAGAACGCCTGTTTTGTTTGTTGTGCCATTCTACTCTTTATGCCGGCCCAGCTTTCATGTATATTTATTATGAATTAACATTTAAAAAAAAAAAAAAAAAGAAGAAAAAATGAAAACGAGTTTTCCTATACTGCAATAAATCGGGAAATTTAAAATTATTATAAAATACAATATTCAATAATCAATTATTATACATTAAAATATTATAAAATAATGCATACATTATTGTATGTAATAATACCACATTAGCAGTGTTACAAAGAAAACAATTTTTTTTTTTTTTTTTTATTTCTTATAAATAATAATCGTAATAATTTCAATTCTTTCATAATCGAATTTACGCGATAAAACGTCTATCTGAAAAATATCATATCGGTGTGGATTCCAAAACCGATTCTTTTCGATTTTCTCTCGTTTCCTGTGACATAAATACAAATGACTCCGTCACGCCACTATAATACAAGAACGGCACATATATATATTGTGTAACAAACTGTAGCAGAGCTCATCGATTTCGTACGATATCATAACGACGAGATGATTATTACGTAAAGTACATCCAATAATTTCGTCGATATTCTGGTGTATGATTATGAGGAAGAAAAAAATTTCTCGAAATAATAGGCACCGCGTATGTATGTATAAATAACGGCTTCTTCTTTTTTTTTGTTATTATTAAAACAACGCTACTACGCCGCAGTAATGTCATTGAAAACGTTTCGAAACGGGCAACCGGCGGTCGGTCAGTGTTAAGGTAATACAATCCGCGATACGAGAAAAGAATATTTTTTCCCGATTCTGACGGTTTCTCGCTTTCTCGAAATTTCATTCCAAGTCCCCCTCGGAGGCAGTTTTTAAAATAGAGAACTATAATCTAACGCGACATCCTCTTGTAGTGTACGTGTAAATACGTCTTATTACGTCTGCGTTGTTGTACTCGTACAGCATGACCGACCGACGCGTGTCGGACGAACAAGAAAAAAATTGTTTTTTCTTTTTTTTTTTGTATGTCTAAATTTAAATATTGGAATTCTTTTAACGTCACTGCACGAATTTTCCACGCGACACTAAAAATGAGGAAAAAAACCGTATCGAGTAATCACACACACACACACACCATTCAATAAACACCGACGGAGACTAATATCGTCCAATACCTTTTATTCCCCTCAAACGTAATTTTTGTCATTCGAGTGAAAACAGCAGCTTACTATGTGTCTCCTCCTTGTATCTAAACGATGGAATTAAATCGCAATTACACGACCCCGACGTAATTACATTGGAATGAACTGAACAAAGTAAACGTTGCGCTAAAACTACCACAATAAAGAGGCGAAAAACGGATTCTCTCGTCTTCGACAACTCAAACCGTCGTTGAAAAGAATTAAAAACAATTCAACCGTTTCTCACAGCTAGTGTTGCGATTTACTCATTTCCTCCCCCCCTCCTCGTATTTTGCAGATGCCGAAACACAGCGGAATGGGCTACGAACCCGCGCTAATACTGATGGCCACACTGGTGGCCATAATGGCCGTATCCGTGGCCGCGGTGCCGGCCGCTCATCACCTGCACCACCATTCCGGCGGCCACCATCGGATGTCCGGCAGCGGTTCGTCGTCGCCCGTGCTGTCGGGCATCGAGCACCCGCTCAGCAAACGGTCGTTCTTCGACATCCAGTGCAAGGGCGTGTACGACAAGACGATATTCGCCCGGCTGGACAGGGTGTGCGAAGACTGTTACAACCTGTTCAGAGAACCACAACTCCACTCCCTGTGCAGGTTCGCCACTCTATATTATTATTATTATTATTATCATTATTATTATTCGTTTCACGAAATTCCCTGCATTCCGCCGCCGCCTCCCGTTGTAAATATTGTTGTTCACGGCGCGTCTAAACACGCGCCATCCATTTCTGTCGAGTTTTCTCGAATTCTATCGGCGTTCTTTGTCGTTTTGAATAAAAAAAAAAAAAATTAACGTCCGCTTTTAATCTACCGCTCGTTCCTCCTACTTGTGAGGACGTTACACGAGCAAACGAAACGAGAGAACGCGCCGACGACGAGAATACAAAAAATACCACGAGAAATTGACATTTCTAATGATAAAACCACGTTTCGCGAGCGAAATAACTGCATTTGTACTGTTAAGGGGATCGGAAGTGATTCTTCGTCACGCGTACGCGAATCGTAGTAGAATTAAACATTTCGTACTTCCGGCGTACCGATCGACAAAGATATGACAAATGAGTTTCCCACTTTTTTCATTTTTTTTTTTTTTTTTTTTTTATCCTGAGATCTTCAAAAATGTTTTTGGCAATTTTTTTTTTATTTCAAATTTGTTCGCGTAATTTTTTTTAAGGATTTATGAAAAAAAATTAGACGTGTAAAACTCATTATTCTATAGCGAAATTCACGACGGATTCAAATCCGTTTTCAAAATCCATTTACCACATTACTAACAGGTCGATCGGTACGTTTAGAAGAACGAAACGTTTATCTCACTACGATTCGTATGTGAAAGACAAAGAGATGAAATACTCGCTTCCAATCCTCTCAAGACATCAAATTTTCACACACACACACACAAAATTAATTACAATATCCTATCTATACGGGTTAATTGAACTGTTTTTTTTTTTTTTTTAATATCTTTAATTCTTAAAAAGTTACGAGATTTTTAAAAATAAAAAAAGGTAAAAATCGTATTTTTAAAATGCTTAGAATTTTTTTGAGAATTAACGAGATATTTAAGAAAATGTTATTATAATTTATTTTGTGTGTGTGAAAATTTGGTATGTACGCAGTACGACAATTATTTAGACGAAAATCACAGGAGTGTAGCGTTTTCTTTTCGCCTAGTCCTGCGAACAGACAGTGACGGTCTCGTTTTTTTTTTTTAATTTTAATTTTAACAAATACGCCCGTGCACGTATTAAACACGACGTGTCCGTTATTATTTACTGCAATTTGTGTTTATTGTAATTGCATAGTAAAATATTGTGTTTGCACGCGATTAATTTCGTATTTGTCGTCATCAATAATATTAACGTGAAGAAAATCTCGTTGTCTCTACTTCAGTCGCAGAGAATTTCAGATTTTTTCCAAGTTTTTCTTTTCTCTACTACTACGAGCAGTACATAACGCGTACATTACTACGCATATTTATGAAAATATCGACTTTTTTTCGACACGTTTTCAATAGTGCCCAAAATTGTCGATTGTTATTGGATTTTTTTTTATTCCAACCTTTTTTGTCGTTTCTAAAAAATGCAAAAAACCACTTATTCTCGACGTTTTTTTCTCCTATATCTCTCTCTCTCTCTCTCTCTTTCTTTTATTTTTTATTTTTTCTTTCCAACCGCGATAAACTTCGGACTGCGCGACAAATACCTAACGAACAGTTGGTTTTACAGGAGAAATTGCTTCACGACAGATTTTTTCAAAGGATGTCTGGACGTGCTCCTACTTGAGGACGAAGTGGATAAGATACAGAAGTGGATTAAACAGTTACACGGGGCTGATCCTGTCGGGTCTGGGGCTTAGGTATTTTTGTTTTTTGTTTTTTTTTTGTTTTTTTACTATTATTATTTTGTTTCGTTTTATTATTTATTATTTACGCGTTCCTAATCCTCTTATCCTCGAAATAAAAAATACAAAAAAATCTAAACGCTGTCCGTAACGGGACGGCCGGTAAAAATTAAACTCCAGTGTGTAGTGCTTTTATTTTAACTATATATATATATATATATATATATATATATATATATATATATATATATCGAGTATTATAACATTTTAAACAATTGAAATATACGTATGTAGTTGAATAAATTGCTAATATTTGTTGATATTATTAATAGAAAGTTAGTGATTTTTGTTATAACGCTTAATAAAATGTAGAAAAATGCTGTAGAAAGAAAAAACGAACACGATAAATGCTTTATTGTATAATATGACAATTAAAAAATAGAACACCCGGTGTATAATAACGATATTTTGTGATTGATTATATTTTTAAACATCATAACGGATAATATTATAATGTTATGTGTAACGGATAATATTATAATATTATGAAACATAAGAAGTTTTTCAATCGATTTTTTTCAATAAATCACCAAAACGATTATTACCGATCGATTTACCGGTTTTTATTGTTAAAATAATCGGTTCATTAGATATATATTTACGTTTATGAATGTGTGTGTGACTCGTTTCGGAGCAATGTGTTTGTTACAATAAGGGCTCACGCGGTTCGTCAACAAAATTTACATTAAAATTTCCATTTAGAATTATCAGTAGCTCCCTATATATATATTTTTTTTCATAGTAAAGCACCGGTCCGATTAGATTATTAAGTCTGTGTAAGCTGAGTAACACGTTTCACCGGCATACGTGGCCAGCTAATTATGTTATGGCGCTCCTTGAATATGGGCCGCCGACATGAGTCAATTGGGATTGTCAGCACTAAACAAAGATCATGGCGAAGGATTGCAAGTAGTGACATCGGCTAACTGTACCGTTTCGTTGGACGCTGTATTATCGTAATTGCCAGGGTATTGATACCGAATTATTAACGCGAAAGAAGAGATCGATAATACGCGAATTAAGAGGAACGGATCCAAAAAACCATTAAGAGACCGGAATCGGAGCAAAGGAGCTAATATGCCCTTGTGCGTTTATGACAAGCGTTCTGTAGGACACGTCAGTGATGTAAAGATGGACGAATCGCACGATTTCAAAAGTAAACACGGACTTCCATATTACTCAAGTATTGAAGGGTCACGGCTGTTTTCCTGCGTACTCACATGGGTTCGGGAAATCAGCATCGCCGGAATGCTGGCGGCACGGAGCGCCAAATTTGTTTGAATGTGACCGCCTGGGAGTCAAGAAGGTCGTGCAGCAACTCAAGACGGGTAACGGATATCAATCCAATTGGAAAATTGATGATGGAGAAAACAAAAATGCCTATAGCATCGAGCAACAACATTCATCGTAGAGATCGTGAAAAAGAGAGAGAAAATAAAGAACGAAGATGTCAGAATCGCATTTAATTTAGTCCAGTTCAGTGTATCCTTCATTGTACCACTCGATTTCCGTACGTGTCCTGGCAGCCTGTTCATTTTTCTTCCTTTATGACGTCCTCTTCCCCCAGAACTTTTTTTAATTTCATTATTCGATCTTATTTCGTATTCGCCTGTCTGATCATTTCTCTTAGGTCCGAAAATGCGTCGGAGAAATTTTCTTTCTAAAACTGTCAGAAATATATGATGAGAACTGGAAGCGGGATGAAATGATCCCGCGGTCGGTACCTACTACCACTCCCATTCCTCGGTATACGAACGTAGGGGAAAAAACGCCTTAACATAATATAATAAAAGTGAATACAATGGATGATTTTTTCCCCGCGCTCTGATCGGACGAAACATAATATATTTTAAATTGCGGCAAATACAAATATCCTGTCCGTTTGATTAGCACCAATCTTTTCTTACAACGATATTATGTCATCATCGGCATAGAAGTTTTCGACTGATCGGAAAGTATTTTATTTTGACTGATTAACGCGAGACTTTGAAGAACGCTATTGACGATATTAAAAAAGAATACGAACGTACGTACAACGACTGCGATGTGTTGATAACACACAGGATACAGAAACGCCCGTTACCATCAGCTGCACCTCAACTTTCCACCGGTTTACTACAGAGTGATCGAGACCCGTCATCAGAAATATTTTACTTCAAAATAAAATTAAAAAAAAAAAAATAGGGTATTTAAACGTATATGCAGTATACAATGATTCAGTTTACCGTGTGCCCGATAAATCTATATAATAGGTTAGTTAAATCCATATAAAACGGTAGTGACGAAACGGATACATTATTTGTTTTCGTTTCTGTTTCAATAGTTTTTTCTAAAATATCTGCGCGTGAAGTAACGAGAGAACGTGATATTCTGGAACATTCGACATTTATAGAAAATTGTAACGGAATAAACCGATCGGTAATTTTATACCAGAAGAAAACGTGGAGGGCAGTTTAAAAAAAGTTATAATTCGTTTGATAGCAATGAGTCATTTATTTTTTTTCTGGTTTTAAAATAATTTTTTTATTTGAAAAGTAAATTGAGACCTAAATGGAATCCTACACCAGAGAATCGCAATTAAAATATTTAAAGAACCGAAACAGAAAACATTTTTTTTTTCAAAAAACCAAACCAAAATCCCAATTATTTTCGTCCAGTTCCTGCAGCGGTTTAAAAACCCATTTTGTTTTATATACATATATAGACAAATATATTATAAGATAATCGAGAATTTTTTATTTTAACGTATTTTTAAAATTATATATTTTTATAGTGTAAATTTTGGTTATTCATTAAAAAAAAAAATTAAATATAATACAGATTGTCGGAGATTAATAAATTTCAGTTGATGATTTACTTCTGCACCATTCATGTGATCATAAAAAAAATATTATTTCGCCATATATAGTTTAGAGTAATATAATCGATGAATTTTTTTTTTCTAAAAACTAAAATGGGATGAAAAAGATAGAAAAACTGTATTTAATCATAATCCATTTTTATTCTTTCGATTTTTGTTTTTTTGTTTTTGTACCTTTATTATTTTAAAAAGAGAGACACAAAATATGTTTTGACCATCACTGCACATTCTTAAACGTAAAATCGTTGCTGTGTTTTTACCACTTTTGTATTTTGTACCCTTAACGCCAATCTCTATACAATCCGCTAACATAATATTGAAAAATGAATATTATATTACTTATTATAAACATTATGCAATAGACGTTGAATAGTTTTATTTACGTTTTTGTTTATTTATTTATTATTTCTATTTTTTTAAATTTATTTTTTTTTTTTTTTTTTTTACAGATCTACATGCTTTAACACGGTATACTTTAAGGCTTGTTTAGAGTCTCTTCAAATGTTAACGGAAGAGACTCAATACAATCAGATGGTCGAGTTTTTGGGGAAGAAATAAAATTATTAATAAAATATTGTATATGTACTCCCCTACATATATTTTATTTATTTTTGGTTATTTATTTATAAACCAGACATTGGCTGTCAAAAAAAAAAACCTATTCTAGTCTATTCAGAGAAAGCAACAGCATTACATACAAAATAATATCAAAGAAATATGTTTACTTTCCCTAGATAAATTTTTCTAATTTATTATATAGATTTTAAGATTTTTGTTTTTAATATTTGTTTATAAAACTTATTTAATTGTTTGTTTTTAATTTCTAAGAGTTGTATTATAAATTATATTATTATATATAGAAGAAAACAAATTTTAATAACTTTTAATTAAAAAAAGTGTAATATTTTTTATTTTATATGAAAAGAAAAAACTGTATTTTTTTTTATATTGTATTTATTTAATTTAAAAATGAAATATAAGATGACAACTCTGATGACTTTATGACACAAAATACTAAATAGCCTTGTGTTTCACTAACAAAATAATTTTAGCATTATGCTTTGAGATAAATAAAAAAAAATATTTAGACTCTTTAAAAGCAGTTGTTTTGGTATTTCTGATAAAAAAAAAAAGTAAAATTTGATTTTTGAAATTCCCATTCCTATAAAACTATGATTTTATTATAACAAAATTACAATTTATGTATAAAAAAAAATTGATTTTATGTATAACCGGATTTTATAGTACAATAGTGGGAAAACATCATAATGTCTAATAGTTTCTAAATAAATTATTGGAAATTATTGGGCTGGTAAGTTGAGAAGAATATTTTGTCCTGGAGGTAAGTAAGACACTTGTCGCGATCTGGACAATTGATACGCTATATCTTCAGCCGCTTCAATTCTTCTCAATTCCACCAGACCTTCACCGGCATCTCCAAATGATTTAGCTAACATGGAAGCAGCTTCAGAGTCACCTTGAGCTGATATGATAGAAGCTTGTTTTTGTTGTTCAGCTTTTTCCACCAAAAATCTTGCTCTTTCAGCATCTTGTTGAGCCACTTGTTTCAACTCTACAGCTTGAGTGAATTCTTTGCCAAACGTCAAATGTGTAATTGAAATATCGTCTAACACAACGCCGAATTGTCCAGCACGTTCAATTAGATTTTCACTGACCTAAAAACCCCAAATAAAGTCATTAAATTCGAAACACATTACAATATCAAACAATTAATATTATTATTTACTTTTCGAGAAACATTTTCTCTTTGTGTAATTAGTTCACCAGCATCGAATTGTGCAACTACAGCCTTTAATACTTCAGTCGTAATAGAGGGTAAAACACGTTCGTCATAATCTACACCTAAAATGGTGTATATTTTTGGCAATTGTTCAGGTACAGGTCTGAACAATATTCTGAGGGTGATGTTGACATTTTGCATATCTTTGCTCCCAGTGATGACAGGAATATTTCTGGGACGAGAACGGACATCGAAAATAATTGGCTTTTGTACCCACGGGATTAAAAAATGTGTGCCTTCTCCAACTACGGTATTTTTTATTCCCGTAAATCTATCAAAGATGACAGCTCGATGACCTCCATCAACATTATATAATGCTGTATTAGCAACACTGCCAGCTACTGCTAGACCAAGACCCAATTGACCAATACGATTGAACAGTTGTGCTGCCATAGTTCTTTAATTCTGTAAAAAAAACATGCAATATATACATTAAAATGTTCAATTAATAAAAATAATGATCATAATATTTCATAATGATAATAACAATACAAGATAGATATCTAGATTTTTATACATTATATTTTATTGATTGTATTGAGTTCGACAGAATTAAATATAACATAGACAATAATGTATCAATCATAAAATTTTATAGAAAAAATGTATTTAGTATATTAGAGAATATTAAATCTATTTTTCCATATTTCAGAATATATCATGTCATTATTTGTAAAAAATTATGTGTTCATTTCCAGAGTTTCAATTTTTTTTGATAGAAAAATTATTGTACAATTAATTTGAGTCATTTACACTGTTACACAAATTAATGTAAACTTACTTTCTTTAACTAAGCACTTAGATTTATAAATAATCAATAGATATTATAGAACACAAATACACAGTGGCGACTATCTAGTAATTTAAAAGGTACTCAAGCACATTTCATAATTTTGGGTGGGTACCTACCCAGACATAAAATTATTATCGTAAACATAATATATAGGATTTTTAGGTTTTTTTCATATTTGTCTAGAAAAGTCGCAGAACCTTGCGAATGTGTTTTATAACATTAGAAGAGTATATAAAAAATTTTATTTTACACTTATTTTTCTTTATTATTCCATATAAATATATA
This sequence comes from Chaetogeoica ovagalla, assembly GCA_032441825.1. Lineage (NCBI taxonomy): Eukaryota > Metazoa > Arthropoda > Insecta > Hemiptera > Aphididae > Chaetogeoica > Chaetogeoica ovagalla. The sequence goes on along the minus strand of CM063743.1, from coordinate 8,455,305 downwards.
TTCGAGCATATAAGAAAAATTAAGAATGTATTTTATAATTTTTCAACATAGTAAAGTTAGTGTCAATTCGGAAAAATCAAAATACATTTGGAAAATTTGTGGTATAAAATTACTATCATTGCAGTGAAAGAAAGCCAATAAAAACACATCATAAGTGTTTTCTTATCAATTATTACATTCAACTATTTAAGCTGGTATCAAATCATTCACGCTTTTATGTTTGTAGCGTGTAACAACACAACTGTGAAATGTCGATTCGTCATAGTATTATACACGATTAAACAGGATTAGGAACAAAATTATAATACAATATATTATTATCACCTTAGACATATTTCTCCACCGATGGTTATTTCGATCACAGTTTTGCATTTCTTTTTAGAATTTTAAAAAAATAATTTAAAGTCCGAAAATTCCAGAGACATTTTTTACAATGTTATAATATCTATGATTAAATCGGTTTTGTTTATTCAAGCCACAATAAAGAAAAAAATTATTTTTAATGTCAATAACATTTATAAAGTTAGTTTTACATCACGACCCAACAAGTACATAACAAACAAATCCAATACGTTCCTTAATCATACACGCCATATGTATTAGTAATTCAAATCGATCGAATATCGTCACTGAATAATTAGTCATATCATCGGCGAATTACTCAAAAACGGCGATGAACAATAATAATACTGTACGACTCACCGACTTAGGGGAAAATCGCACACGTATATGGGCGGCGATAAATAGTATCGAATATTCAATTAGGGTTTGGGCGTCTACGCCGATCTTACTTATTTCAAACCGCAAAGCCGATTAAATATGTTTAGCAACTAAAACTAAAATAAAGGATATGAAAAAAAGTATGAAAACTGAGAATATTTTAGACATTACTCTTGAGAGGAGAGCCGTGAAGTACGGGAACAGAATACAACCAAACAACGTACTTACACGGGAGTCTCTGCCAACTGAACGATGAGATTGATTATTGACACAGCATACAGCTCGTAGACATTTGAAAAACTGACGAAATGTCTACGCTTCGCCTCCGAATTTTTCGACGATTTATACTGTAATAATGGAAAATGGGAATCGGCAATTTTTTGCTGTCACGAAACATTTTTAGGTTAAGTTTCGTTAGACGTTGCCAACATCAGCCTCGTGATGCGACTCATGAAATACACCATTTTATCGATTGTTAAAAAGTGAATTACGACAATTATAACAAAAAAAAAAAACACATATTTTATATTAAATTTAAATTAAATAGTAATGTGTGTAGGTGTGTGTGTGTGTTTGACGAAAATTCGAAGTAGGTTTTTTTTTTTGTTGTTAAAATTGAAATTTTAAATTGTTAGACACTCCGTGCCGCCGGAGTATTATGATAGTGAATAAATGATAATTTGATAATTTACGTTTAAAAAAAAAAACAACAAAAAAGCCATTGATTCGATAAAAATTCAACAACCAATTTTTGAATTCCAAGTCGAAGCGATTCAATCAGTACCCGTATCGATTTTAAATGTGATTTTAATCGAGGAAAAGTTAAAATTTACACGAAAAGAAATCTACTATAGTATAGGTAAAAAAATAGTGTTTATATACGATTTTCAAACTATTATGTATCTGATTCTATTCCGTAGTAAATGCACAAATTTTATTTTTCTATTCGTACAGTAAAGCGTCGATTATCCGAATACTGATTAGCCAAAACGTCGGTAAATCAAAACCGTTTAGTCCAACGGTCGCCAACTGGTGGTCCGCGGACCACTGGTGGTCCGTGGTAAAAATTTGATGGTCCATAGAAAAATTTGAACATTATTTGTAATGTTATGAGTTTAAAATCGTAATTTACGAAAGTAGTGTAGAGTATCGCTGTCTGTAGATTCAGTTTACAACAAATAAGAATAAACGTATAATAATATTGTTTATTTATTTATTATCGCAAGTTATAAAATAAATAGACCTAATTTCCAACGACGGTGAAATCAGTCAACTCTATCAAAATCTCAATTTTGGCTCTCCGTTTAAAGCGAATACCCATTGCTAAGTGAAAAAGCCATGAAAATTTTAATTCAATTTTCAACTACGTATTTATGCGAAAAAACATTTTCATCAGTGACAGCTATTAAAACTCGTTACCGGTCTACACTTGAAATAAATAAAGCTCTCCGTCTTGCAGTTACTTCATTGGAGCCAAAAATGCACAAACTTATTCAAAACAAGCAAGAACAAATCTCACATTAAAACTTTTTCAATACTTAACAGTTTTATATCAAGCTAATTTTGTTTGTAATCAATAATAATTAAACGAACTTAAATAATTTTGTTATTAATAATAAAACTCTTTATTGATATTTTATAAAATATGCATTAATTTTATTTTTTTTTGAACTTGGTATTCAAGACATGAGTATAAGATATAAGTGGTCCGTAGAATTTAGTTATGGATTTAGTGGTCCGCGAGGTCCAAAAGGTTGGCGACCTCTGGTTTAGTCCATCTGTCTGAAGCAGTTTTGGACTCCTTAAACTTCAGGTCTGCTTTATGTAAAATAATATGTATTTATAAGACTACGATAGAAAATGCTTACAGTTTTGTGTTTAACAACACTGTTTATTTGTTTCATATTGATTCTACGACTATGTAGGTACTAATTTTTTTTCGTTAATGTTCGGTTATCCGAACATTCTCTAACAAATTGCTTCGAATAATCAATGCTTTACTGTATTTATAGTGTAAAACAAGTGTATTTAATGTGTACTCCCAGTTAAGTTGCCAGTGGAAACTTGAAGATAACCAAAATACTCGTATAATTCTTGGTTGCTTTGCTATGTGCAAACATTTTCAACATTAAATTATTAATATTATTTAATCAAATTATTAATATTATTAACGTCGAAATAAATATACTGTCTAATTTCGTTTCAGATTTTCTTTAAAATGTCCGATAATCTTGGGGCTAGTGTTAATGATATTCAATTAAATCTACAAAAAAACTATATAAACGACAACAATGAAGAAGATGAAAATGATTATATTGGACCGCCCATACCTAGTGAATTACAAGTACCAGAAAACAACGCGCAAAATATTTCAACAAATGTAGTCGACGATAACAGCAAAAAAGAAGTTGACAAATTAACTCGCTCAGAAAATGACAGTGATGAAGATGATGATGATGACGACGACGATGATGATGATGATTCAAAACAAATTAAAATCCCTATAGAAAGTCAAGTGTCTTTAAATCATGGTACTAAAGCGGTTTCTGCACTTTGTATTGATCCTCCCGGTGTCAGATTAGCCAGTGGATCTGTTGATTATGATGTACGACTGTGGGATTTTGCTGGAATGGATCAAACTCTACAGAGTTTTCGTACTCTGACTCCTTGTGGTAACCATCCTATCAAATTTCTAAAATATTCACCTACTGGGGACCGTCTTTTGGTCATTTCTGGTATGTCTCAAGCCAAAGTATTAGATAGAGATGGTCATGAACTATGGGAATGCATCAAAGGCGACCAGTATATATCAGACATGGTAATTTATTCATAACATTACAGTATTAAAAATACACGCACGTAATTACGCGATATTATTATCATCTTTTCTTTATTTGTTACCCTTCATTTAAATTTAAGTTCATTGTGATTTATATAAACGTGTCATTTGAATGATTATTGATTTCTTTAGACGCGCACAAAAGGGCATACGTCTCCGTTGACTTGTGGTTCTTGGCATCCGAGAAACAAAGAAGAATTTTTAACCAGTGCAGAGGATGGATCTTGTCGTCTTTGGGACATGACCAAAAAGGACAATCACAAGAGCATTATTAAATGTAGAGCCAAAAATGGTCTGAGAACCATACCAACTACTTGCAATTATAGTAATGATGGAAAATTAATTGCTTGTGCGTGTCGAGATGGATCAATTCTTGTCTGGGATACTAGAAAACCAAGTTTTGTAAACACTACGTTTACCATACGAGACGCTCATTTAAATAATTCTGATACTTCTTCAGTTGTATTTTCCTATAGAGATACATTGATATGTACACGTGGTGAAGGTATTGACGAAACGATGAAACTTTGGGATATTCGAGCTTTCAAGAAACCCATACATATTGTTGATGGACTGTATTCTAGGTATGGTATAACAGTTCCTTTGATTCTCAAAAATTGGTATATTTATATTTAATTTCTTTTTACAGGTATTCGACTACAGATTGTTGTTTTAGTCCGGACGATTCAATTGTTGTGACTGGTCATTCAGTACGTCCAAAAGAGTCTGGGGGTCATTTAATGTTTTACAATACAAATACATTTGACCTTCTTGAAAAAGTTAAGGTCTCAGAGACACATTCTATCAAAGTGTATTGGCATCCAAAGCTTAAACAGTTATTTGCAGGTTGTGGTGATGGAACTGTTAAAGTTTTTTATGACAAATTAAACAGCCAAAGAGGTGCAATGTTATGCGCTTCAAAAGTACATACCAAAACCAAACAGATGGAAATGGTGCCGACGCAACAAATCATAACGCCACACGCTCTACCAATGTTTAGACAAGATAGAAATAAATCGTTGAAGAAACGTATTGAAAAAGATCGATTGGATCCAATGAAATCAAAAAGACCAGATTTACCAATCAAATCTGGACAAGGTGGTCGTGTTGCTGCATCAGGTAGCACTCTTAGTTCATACGTTATTCGCAATTTAGGATTAAGCAAACGAGTGGAAGATAATCAAGATCCACGAGAAGCTATTTTGAAATATGCTCAAGATGCGGCTGACAATCCATATTGGATTACTCCTGCTTATGCTAAAACGCAGCCAAAAGCTGTCCTTGAACAATCGGAAGGTGAACCACAAGAAAAGAAAATTAAATTTGCAATCGGACAACCCAAGGAGTAATACAATATTATTTCGTTTTGAGGAATTTAAATGTGATCGTATAAACAAAAGTTGTATTGTTTTTAATACTACAATAAAATTGTAATTATTGCTCCTCTATGTGAAATTCATTCAGTCTAAACGTAGAAACAACATGATAACACTATTCCGTAATACAATGAAGCGTACAAAATTATTAAATTAAATAATATAAAGTTCAATTTATGTAAAAACGTGTAATAGTGAATGATAATACAGTCAACTCGCGATATAACGAAGCTCGTTATAATGAATAAAACTGTTGGTCCCTTAAAAATCTCGTGATATAACGAAAAATTACGTGTATTTTAGTCCAATCGATATAACGAAGTTTTTTGACCAAAGCTCTCGCTATGTAACAAATTTTCACAATTTTTGAGCTTGATATTACGAATTTTACGAGTTTCGGCTATGTAAAATTATCATACAATAGGATAAAATGTATGTCGTTATTATATAAGATACTATTATTAGTTACTACTAGCTTGCTATTACGGTGTTTGTTTCTGCAATTATCACGCAATAAGATAAATGACTCTACAACGTTATTGTAACCTCTACGTTATTGTTTTAATTTAGTTTGATTGTTGTGTCAAAAGCGATCGCACGCTTGAAATTCCGCTCGTCGCGTTTATAATCATGAATAAATAATAAAACGTAAGTGTTTGTCAATTTCTGACAAGAAAAGAATAATTGAAGCAGTCGAAAGTGGCAAAAAGAAGAAAGATGTAGCGGATAGTTTTCAAATCCCTTCTTCATCGCTTTCTACAATTATAATATGTAATCTAATAAAATATTAATTTTGAATTTTTTTTTAAATCTTGTTAAAATGAACTTTATTGAATTAGTCTTTCGATATACCGAACTTTTTCCTCGGTCCCTTGAAATTCGTTATATCGCGAGTTGACTGTAATATGTTTTTCTAATTAGTAACTATAATATTTGCCTACATGTAAAAAAAAAAAAAAAACAATAACTATTATTATAACGATAATTTAAATTTTAAATTCTTCTTGATTGTCGTCTGAATGAGCAATGTTGGTGTCCTCTAGTTGTAGCGTATTGTGATGTTTTACTGGAGACAGAATCGCCTGTAACAACTAATTGAACCGATTCAGTCATATCTCCATTTTGAATTCTCGTATCCCATTCTTGACTCAAACGTCTGTTCAAATGAATAGTGTTATTATCGAATATTATAGAGGAGATATATTTTATTCGAGTGAAAGTCCATTTATACCTTCGAGCTTTGTGTATTAATAATTGAGTGTCAATCGTTTCTATGTATTTGCTTTCGGCCGACAATGCCGACTCAGTTCGAGAAACATCAGCAGAAAACATGTCCCTCGGCTGCTAAACAAGAACTTGTATATTATTACACATTTAAAAGTGAGCAAAAATTATTTACCGTCGATTGAGTTCTTTTGATATTCCTGTAAGGTCTACGCACACTGTTGTTTTTCCGCTGTAAAGCCAGCCTCCTGGTTTCGAGTTTATTTTCTTCTGAAAATTTGCGAATACTCAACAAAAACATAATTTTTATAATACCTTTTTGCAATTTCAATTACCGTTTAAGTCAAAGCGTTCGGATGTTTTCGTGTTCGATTTATCTGATAATAACGACACCTTCATGTGCACGTTGTTTGGACCGTCCACACTCACACACCAACCATTCGCTGTTGATGCGCATTAATCAATTTGTATAAAACAATATAAAATACACATATATTTTATTATTAAACGAATATACATATTTGTAAATAACGTGTAGATAGAATAATGTTATTGTAATTTCAATTTGTTCAGTTTATATAAATTAGGTAGGTATTTAAAATTCCAAATTTTTCCATTTTTACACATTTAAAATATATTACAAATAATACCAATCTACAATCTATACCAATATTTAATTGTTCATTTTCAGATTTTGGTGTTGTTGTTGATGAGGAATCAGTAACAACTACTTTTTGTTTTTTAATATTAAAGATATCAAACACTCTTTCAGCCATTATTGAATTGATTATAATTTAAAATTAATTAATTAATTCATACAATACACATAAATAATATTGTTTAGCACTTACGGGACGCCACGCATAGATAAAAGACAACGCGTAGGTATTAAAAAACAAAAAAATTTGAAACGAACGCGCCGCACATTCCATTGAAGTAATCGACACCACTGCTGCGCGACGATCTGCGGCTTGCTTATTTATAGATAGGTATAAGTTTTGGAATATTCGCGATTATCGGATATGTAACTACGAAATATGATTTTCCCCAATAACGTGAATATTCCAGACCATTCTGGCATCCCAACAAAATAAAATAAAAATTATAAATATCAAATACCAAAATACACAATTTATTTTGACGTCTGGTGTGGTTTGATTACGTTCTTGGGGGTTTAAGCCTTCCTAATATCCGCCTAAGTACCGTAGGTCATTATATCATAAATGCGTATGAATTCAAGACATTTTTTTGACCAGTTATACATAGGTTATTATATTATGACTCGTGAAAATAAATAAAAAGCAAATAAATATTCATAATCACGATTTGCACCTCGTTTTTATTCGATTAGATACCTAGCAAGTAAGGTATTATAAATATAATATGTGTACACATAATTAATACAATGTAAAAACTCAAAAAAATTTTTTCGAAATTTCATAATATTAAAAATTAATACAACACGCCTTTCATAATCATATTATTGTAAACTAAAGGCTACATTGTTGTACATCTTGTTATTGTTGTTGTAAAATGTATGAACTTTAAAAATGTCAATGTTAATATACATATTATTATTATTATTATTATTTATATTAAAGTGAATGATTTTTTTTTATATATAATTCTACGATTTTTAACAAGAAATGAACAAAAGGGAATATTGTTATTCATATCATATCATATATATATATATATATCGTTTTGCCTTTGTCGATGAAAGAATCGACTTATTTTGAAATGAGGCAATAAAACTAAAAATATTTGTTTTTGACGGAAAAAAGCAATTATATTTCTCTATATTCCGCGTTGTAATGTACCAATTAAAAGAACAAGTGAGTTGTAAGAAATGAATTCATTTTTCCTTTCATCGTTTTCCCTATAAATAAAAATCAAACGTGTGTTTCTCACCAATCCAAGGCTAAAGAAATCTAAAGCAAAAGTAGTTATCCGACCGCATTGGTATTTAATTCACGGAAAAGAGAAGTCGTCCATATATATATATATACAAAATTTATAATATACCTACTCGCCAATCGTCTACAATATTAATTTTTTTCCGCGTCTGTTAAATACGAGTATAAAATTTACGTTTATAAAATATAATTAATAAATGTACGATTTTGTAAATATAATTAATACAGTCAAGCGAAAGAACGTTAACGTATTACATATTTTGTTTACCGATTATTTTAAACGATTAATTTTATTTGTTTATATATATATATAAACTTGCGCGTTTTTTAAGTTTATTTATTTATTCTTTTTAATTATTCGTTATGTGTTTGTACAAAAAGAGTTAGTAGTGCTCGTGGTCTTGAAAAATGTTTTTTTCTTTTATTTCCATTTTAGTACGAACGGACATGATTATAATATGGGAATCGGGAGACATACACGTTTACAAGTCTAATAACAATACGTAAAATATTATACCTAAATGCGATTGACTGCAGAGATGACTCTTATTACTATTATTGGCCGCGTCCGTTTGCACAAGCCTTGGCAAATGATGTTTAACTGCGGAACACGTCTTCGACAATTGTAACGGCGCATTGCGATTTGGAACATGCACAGCCGGCAATGTCATCGGTTCGGGAACGGCTTGCACGTGCACGGTGTAACGTTGGCTGTCGTCGTCATCGTGTCTGACTTCGACGTCGTTACCGCCGTCTAATTGAAAATTCCATACAAAACGCCGTGCGCTGTACACATATTAAATTATAAAACGAATTTCGGGTCCGGATTTTTTTTCCGACTCCAATAACTTTGGCACTCTCAAGCAAACGCGTGTCGCACACCGTATTTCGTTTGTACTATGTGCGGCAAAAAGAAGAGAAAAAATTCCCCGGTTTGGTCGGATACCGTATACCTAGTCATTGGAATTTTTGTAGTGGAAATGCTACGTTAATTTATCGACTCTATTCGCGGTTTAAAGATTATACCGGAACGCTAGTGCTGAATGAACACCGGAACGATGCTATATAGACCCTCCAGGAGGCTATAGTATTACAGATGCTCTGTCATTGGCTATTGCTAGCATTCTGCGCACGGTTTCCGACAATCGGAATACCGGGCCGGAACCTCCCTCGCCCCGTGCGAGCCAATTTTCGTCCGTCGTCCCCGATATAATCTTAAAACGAACGTGGGAGTATTTCAACCGACACAAAACTTTATCGACGCCGTCGTCGAAAATTTTCGAATAACTATTAATATTGGTGCATGTATCGAATCCGTGTTTTCATGAATGGGAAACGACGGCTACTTCCAATATTACACTGTGAAATGTGAGCACGCGTATAACGATTTCGTCCATTTAATACGCTGTTGCGCCAAACTCGAAAATGTCAAACGGCGGTCGTAACATCAAAAACCCCGAGTTCGATCAGAAGAAAACTGATTCCGTATAATCGTTTTTTGCAAATTACATAGTATACGATTGAAAAAGAGAGGAATTCGCCTGGGACCTAAACCGTGTGTTAGAATCGCGTTCCATACCTCGCGCTTCCGTATCCGCATTGTCGGCCCGGAGCGTGTAAAAATTAATCCATCCCTTGGACAGCGTGAGGACGTGCTCGCGATTTTTGGCGTCGTCCACCGCGGCGGCGACTTCCTTGCCCTTGCAGCACTCCTTTTGTCCGACCACGAGCGCGTTGTCCGCGGACGACTTTTTCGCGTCGTTTTCCGGAGTGGCCGGTCCCACGGCCGCATCCCTGCGGCCGGTCGTCTGCGTCTGGACGTGTCTGTGTTCGGACGACGCCGGTTCGACCGACTCTTCCGTTTGGTTGCCCTCGGACACCATCTTCTGGCCGCCGACCACCCGTATCTGGTTTTCGGACACGGCGTTGCGTTCCAAGCCGGTCAACAGGGTGCGGAACACGTTGTGGTCGTCGCCGCGGACCGCCGCAGTGTTGTTGGCTGTCGAACCCCGTTGCACCTGCACACCTTTCTCCTCGGTCCACAACGTCTGGCAGCCCTTGTGGCGGACACGCACCCGCGTCGGTTGCGCCTTCCTCGTCATCCCGGTCGTCGACGCGTGCAAGTGTTTTTTCAACAGACTGTGCCGCCGGTTCAGACGGCTCTCCAACGTCGTCGGCATCTTCAGCGTGAACGTGACCGACGACTTTTGACCGTCCAACGCCAGGAAATATGACACGGCCGTCGTGCCCTCGTATTTGCAACAACCGCCGTCGTCGTCTTCCAGGCTGTCAGTCAGACTGTCGTCGCTGCTGTCCGTGTTTTTACAATACTCGTCCGCGCCGTACGACTTGTTATAATTAGTCTCACGGCCGCCGCGGTCCGTCCGCAAATAGTACGGTGTCTGCTGTTGGACGCCGCCGCCGCCGCCGCCACTCGTCTCGCTGCGGTTATCGGCAAACACCGTGCAGTCCTCGTCGCCGAGGCCGTGCCCGGTTTTAGACGGCGCGTAGTCGTGATAATAACCGTAGCGGTGGTGCTGGCCGCCCTCGGGTGTCGACGAGGAGAAGTTCACTACTTTCTTCGCACCGTCTTCGCAGCGTTCGCGGTACTCGCCCGAAAATCCGTCTTTTTGCGATGGCTTCGCGTGAAAACCGTTGCCGAACAGGAACCCGCCGACGTAATTGTTGTTGTTGCTGGACGATTCCGCGGACTCGTCCACGGACTCCAGTCGGTGTTTCGGACGTCGACTACAATCGTTCGCATTCCGGTCTTCCGTCTTCTTCGTTCCCCGGGGCTCTTCGTTCCCCGCGCTGCACTTCGTACACCCGAGACGAGCGGTCGTCGTCCCGTACCGTCCGGCGTAGCGGCAACAGCAGCAGCAGGCATTGTAGCATCCGTCATCGCGGGAACCGTCTGCGGCTTCCGGCCATCGACCGCGGTCGCACGGTACTCCGTTCTCCGACGAGCGTTTACCGAAAAACCATTCGCCCGGACATCGATTTCGGGTGTCCGAATCCGCCACCGTACCCGTACGACGATGCGGATCTCGTTTTCCTCTCGTGCAGTCGTCCTGCGACGGAATGCTGCCTAAATTGCGGCATTGTTTTCCCACCGTCCACTCGTCCGATCCGTGACCGTTGTCGCAACGCCGTGACCGATCGTCGTCAATACAGTTCGTTACATTCCTCTCGGTTCCGCGTTTGCGTGTATGCACCGACGACGCCACGTTGCAGTTTTCGTCCGTCGGCACGCAACAATTACCCGCGTTGTCGTTCTGTAGTTCTCGCGGCGGCTGTCCGTCGTCTGCACTTGTTACCGATCGCGCCAGTTCCGCGTACGGCACGATATTATTATCACCGAATTCGTTCCGGCGCGCCGTTTCGGACGCTCTCCAATCGATTCGCGACGTCGTTGCTGTGCTGTCGACGTTCAGCGACTGATTCGAAACGGTGGTACGGTCGTAGTTCGCTGCTCGTCCTCGGTTTTGTGTCAACCGCTCGTCGCATTGCAATAATGGCGTGTGTTCCGTGCGTGCGCGCCATTCCAAAAGCGCGTCGCCCTTTTCCTCCCGCTGCTCCTTCGTATCTTCATTTTTCTCTCGTCGCTCCTCGTCCTTTTTCTCCTCCTCTTCGTTCTCCATTACCTCGGCTCGGCGGTGTTCACCGAGCCGACTATCGCTCGTCGTCGACATCAACTGCACTGCGGTGGCGGCGGCTTTTCTGAACGCGCGGCTTACGTTTCGATCAATTATGGCGTCGCCTTTACCCGACTCGTCTCGAACGACATCGTCGACGATCGGATGCTGCGGCCGCAATTCGTCCGCGTGTACAGCGGACGACGACGGCGACGTCTCTGTGGAATAATCGTCCGGTTTACCGCCGGCAGCTCCGGACGACACGGAATCGTCCGCCGACGGACACTGTTCGTTTTGGCTCGCGCCGTTATTGCTGGACGTGAACACCTGCAACGAGGAACGCGACCCATCGCGGTCGTCCGCGGCGTTGCACGCCATCGCGGACGCGTCGACGTCCGCGGCCGGCGCGTAGTGCACGCTGAACCGGTGGCTCTCGGTGTGCGATACGTATCCACCGTCCAACGGGTGCCGCAGAACGCTCTCGCAACTGAACACTATGGGGAAAACGGGCTCGGCGGCGAACGTGGTAGACGTGGACACCGTCCGCGTGGCAGTGGAACTCGTTGTCGTCGCCGTGGGGTCGTCGGTCGCCGTCTGTTGTTGGACGGACGACATGTCCAACGCGGTGTCGGCCGTGTCGCTGGACTCCGGCGTCGTAGACTGCAGCTGTTGTCGCAGGCGTTCGCGCGGCGACGTGTCGACCGGCGCGCAATACGACCGCGGCGAGTCGACTTTCGGAGCCGAACTGGCCCTGAAGTACGCCAACTTGCGGTGCGCGGCATCGGTGGAACCGGCCGCACTACCACTGCCCGTCGACTGCGGTCTGGTCTGCTGCTGCAATTCGACCAGTCTCGTTCCACCGTCGTCCGACCGGCTGCAACAATCCGGTTTCGCGTCATCCCTCGTCCCTGGTATCATTGGCAGTTTGACGGCCGCGACGGCCGGTCTCGGTTCCGTCTCCGTCGTCCGGTCCGGCCGCAATTTCGGCAGTATACCGCCGTTCCGTCGACTACAATCGTCCGCCGAAGTGCTGTTGCGCGTCGTTGCCGACGGCGGCGATGGAGCCACAGACGGTGGCAATGGCGGCGGCGGCGGCGGTGGCGGCAACGACACTTTGCGCTTGTACACGTGTTTGAACTTTTGGTAGCCTTTGAACGCGGCGAACGTAAGCCGCCGCCGTTCGCAGTGCACCGCCACCGACCGGACTTTGGGCTTTTTTGCTAACGGTCTCCTGTACGATGCTGTCGAGACGTCCGCGTCGGTCGTCGGCCGCGGCCTTTCCAAGTACTTGTCCAGTCCCAAAATATCCGTCTGACACGATTTGTTCGATATCGGATGTCCGCGGTCATTGTCGTCGTGGTGCAGTCTGCAGAGCGCGTGCTTTCTCATCGCTAGCTCCGGCGTGGAATACCGCCGTGGAAAAAATCTCGGCACCGCGTCCAAAGGCGTTTTCGCATACGACTTTTTCGTCAACGTCTGACCGCTGAAAACAGATGAACAAAAAAAAAACCCCCCGCAAAAATATTTGTAATTGAAAATGAGAAGTTAGAAACGGTTCAGTTATTGCAATTATACGCATTTGGGAAGTGAAATAACACGATATGACGGGAACAGTGAGACCGATATATAGAGATCAGAAAAGCACAAACAAAATTCTACAAGAAGTCGAAGCTATACACGTTGAACATTATTAGTCTATAAAAAGTTATTGTATAGAGTATAGCTCTGTATATAGGGACGTTACTCAAAACGTAAAGGAAACGGATCGAAGCATTTGAAACGTCGTGCTGGAGAAGTAAACTGAAAATTCCTTGGACGGAGAAAGTTAAAAACGATGAAGTATATTATTAAGAATGAACGAACAGAAAAAAATATGGGAAAAATGGAACGGACGTATAATGAATGAATGAATAACGACAGTAATAGAAGGAAAAGCTGAAAGACCACAACAGTAACTCCGTTTATGTAACAGATTATATAGAAGATATAAGAAAAACCACGTACAAAGAATTAAAAGTAGCTGCGATGGATGGGGACTAGTGGAGAACCATCGAAGTCATTTAATCAGTCTAAGGATTGAATAAAATATATATATATATATTGCTATAACAAATTAAATCATAATTATGTAATCGCGTTTCAATCGAATACATTATAATAATTATTTTACTACACTATTTCTGCGCGAGCAGTTACCTTTCCAACGATATGCACCGATGGTGTTTTCTCGGAAACGAGCTGGTCTTCGAAAACAAGTCCATTATAAGGTTTGCTGAAAAATAATTATGAAAAAGGCGTATAAGAAGTATATAATTATATATAATGTACTTGTGTATATAATGGATCTCAATTTATAGTGATATATTATAGTCTCTTTTATATTCTGTAATTCGTATAAATAATACAGAAGTGGGGGAGGGGAGTTTAAAGTTTTATTTTGATAATTTTACCATCTGTAGGTAGATTATTATTAGTAAAATAAGCAAAATATCTCAATTATAAAAAATAGCAAATTAAGTATTCTTAATTCGATAGACGCATACAGAGTTACTGCATCCCGAAATCGTCCGATTCCTTCTCTCCCGTTAAACATATTGAGAAGATCTGAAATTTATTATAAGGCCCTTAAAATCCCACTTTTCACCCCTCGGATATCCAACAAATTTCACCTCAGATCCCCCTAAAAGTATTTGACTTGTCCGTCTCATCCTCGAATGCGACCGCGTTCTCTGGATGCCCGCTCACTGCTCGTGCTTGAACGAGCATGTCAAAGAAAATTGTCAAGCACAAATTCAACGTTCCCTGTCCCCCTCACGATTACTCCCCCGTTCTTCGTACTCCAAACCTCTTTCAAGTCTTGCGGACTAGCCAATCCTTATAATCCTTCCTGTGCAAGCGTTCCTTTTCGCCAATCTTACGACTCCCCTGCAATCCTATCTCTGTCTTAAATTTTTAAGTCCCTTTCCGTTCTACTCGTTTCTCTCCAGTTACATTTTTATACTCTTTGCTCTTCTTCTAATCAGATAAATATAAAAGGATTTACGTATGGTTTTGAAGGCGTTTTATGAAACAGTATGTGCATTTTAGCGACTTAACACGCGTAAACCTGTGTGTAGGGAGATATCGAGGGAGGGGAGGGCGTTTTTTTTATCAGGCCGAGTACTTTTGATTGACATTTTTTTTTTTTATTTATCGATTTCTTTTTACCACAGCGTTCCATAGTATCGAATGTCACACGCGTGTCCATATGTTGCAATTTTCAGTAGTATATAAACTGCGCGAAAACGCGTATTCGCGCGTGTTCTATCGACGGTAGACTTTAACAATTATTATACTCGAATGATTACGCGTACCTCCGTCTTAACATTATATAAATAATTGTTGTTTCTTCGAGTCGATTATTTCTGTATATGTATATACACACTTTGACGGAAGTCATTGTTTATACTCGCATGAATTGGTATGTAAGAAAACGAACGACCGGTCCAGATGTGCTGTGTAAAGCATCTCGAGCGCTTAGAACAACAGAACGCGCGTGTTTATTTATAAAACGCGGACTGTAAAGTCTGAAGAGTCTACATAACGACGGAAAATGGGTATAAATACGTTTACGCACGCATATGCGCGTGTGTGTATGCGTATAAAAGTAATAGACACGCGCAGAAACAAACAACCGATAAATAATAATAATAAATACGCTGGTCCGTTATATGCTCTTGTACACATTGTACATTGCGTATTTTAAATAATAAGTTCGTGGCCCGCGTAAGTTGTGAGACCGCAAACTTTCTAAAACGAATACTTCTTTATAGAATTACGGGAAGAATTATTTTACTATCATTATAGTAATTCTCCCGACCTGGCAGCAACCGCGCATCGGGTCAGTATACAGTCGCGTGGCACAAAAGCGTGGTTATAACTTTGACAACGGTAAGATCGGTTTTTTTTTCCTAGACAAAATACAGGAGTGGATCGCCGCCACTCGATTTTCGGCCAGAAAAACGGTTCCGGTATACTCGGTCGTCCCCAGATGATTCACCGGATTTAAACGTTCTCCGGACTATTTCTTGTTTTCGAAATTCGACGCTGACCGTTTTGCCACCATTGAGTCGATTGATATCAATATCCCGTGGGTAGAAAACCCTTAAAATGCATGATATACCCGTCCAGTGCGGGCATAACTATACGTTTTAGGCAATATCTCAAATGTATGCTACTCGACATCTATTCCATCACCTCAAAACCCATCCGACACGTTTTACAAAATTTATGTGTTCTCCTATTTTCGCATTAATATATAATACCGTTTCGTTCTTTTTGTTTTACTATATATATATATATATGACACGAATTTAAAAAAAAATATATATTTTTTTTTGTACGAACGATAATTGTATTTATGAGGAGGGCTCCTTTGAGGCCGTCCCAGCCCAACGGACTTTTGGGCCGTGGCCCTCGAAACGTATACGCGATAAACACTGCAGTATGGTATTATGTTATATACACCGCGCGCATGTGTCGCCCTCCCCGCCACAGTGACGTGCGTGCGTGTAATAATTTAATAAGACTTAGGAAAACTCGATTGATTGACCTAATGACCCGTCGTCCGAGTTATTTTTTTAACCATAGTATAGCCAGCAGCAGTCGTCTGGCTGCGTATCCTTAGAATTAAAAAAATAAAATAATATGTATATATACGTTATATATATATATAACGATCGACCGACTTATAATACCAATATATTATCTCGGAACAGAAGTCGAACGGAATTGATTAAATATACGCACGCGCACGATGGCCCCGTAGAGCGAACGAATAAAGCGATTTTTCCGTGATACGCGACAGTGTTTAAGAAACGTTGATACAATTACGTTGATTAACTACGATAAATAATTTCTAGAAATTTTCGAATAATAAAAAAAAAGACTTTCTAATACAAAAAATATTGTTTTTTTTTTCCTATGAAAAACGTTGTTTGACGAAAACGTCTGCGCGGACGTCCGATATCACGATATCAATGTGCGTTACACAGTCTACACGGTAAACCGCCGTGTCTCCCGGGGCCAGTATTTACTTATTCCCACCCAGCCCTTGCAGGTTACGTGTCCGAAATTTACAATTATTATTTCGGGATTCGATCATTTCTCCCGTCTGCGCGATTTTTTTTTTTTTTTTGTTTTTCGTTATACGCTTCGCACGAACAGATTCGTAAAGACCGGCGAAGAAACGGCTGCGTGCGTTCCGTCACGACTTTCATACGACGACGACGACTCAAAACTTTAATATTACCACGACGATTGCGTATAGTTTCACCGCCGTTACCAAGTGCACGGTTCGCGAGGTTAATGTACTCGCGTCACGAAATCAAAAGTCTATATAATAGGTTCATCCATCAATCCTTTTTTTATTCATTCTTTTCTTTTCTTTTTTTCTTTTTGTTAATATATTTCTTCCGTTTGCGCTCACACGGTTCCTCGCGCGCGTAATACCGCGGGTGAAACACGCGTTTCGATACGCGCTCTATACTACGGAATTCTTCTTTTTTTTTTTTTACAAATATTTCGTTTTAATATTACATCGGCTACTTATATATATATTGTTCGACGAGTAACGGGGAAATTCAATTGTTTTTTTTTTTTTTTTGTTATTATAAAGCGAACGACGCGAATATTCGCCGCGCATATTTCAATGTATTCTATAAGAAAAATGTTTTCATCGCGTGTCGTTCGGCAGTATAATAATATTCGGGTCACCGCCGCGCGTATATATCAAATATCAAAATAATAATAATAATACATTGACTTTACTTATTACCACATATACTTATTAGTATTGAAAATATATATATATAACAAAATGATAAATCCGCAATAAGTCGCGCACAAACACACGCTGCAGATAGTTGAACGAACGCGAAATCCGCACACACTTTTCGACTGGCGTAAAATTATCCGCGGCGGAATATGCGAATAAAAAAAAATGCGCTGTGATGTTATAAAATAACGTAATCGTCTATTGATAATATACTGAAGACCGGGGATCAAAGGATTAAGACGCACGTCCCTGCGCTCTATATACGGTATAGCGCTCTATATACGGATTTTCATTATGATTTCAATATTGTCGGTCAAAGCGCCATCACCGTGTTCAGCCCCGTCGCGGGGCTCTTAATCCGCCCTCGTATACGCTGTGAGTATGTATAATATAATATTAATATAACGTGATATTACTTACCGCGTGCGTCGTCCAGGTGCCGCAGTATACGTGAAATAAAAACACACACACGCGCTACGCGACGTATCCGACGGAGAAAACGAAAACGACGGTTGAAAACAACGAAACAGTTATCGGTATGAATCCGCGAGATTTCATCGGTTTTTTTTTATGAATTTTCCGCGGAGGTCGACCTGCACGACTGTACGCGCGCGGTGTCCGCGTATATGTACGCGACGGAGGTGTATAGCAAGTGCCCCGGGGTGACGATTGGCGGTGATGAATAAAAAGTTCGGTCCGACTCGTGGGGACGACGACGACGACGACGACGACGACGATGACGAAAGGGAGAAGAGGAAAAGGGATACGTGTACGGATCGAGCGCGCCGCGCACACGATCCACCGCGAAGACGTCGTCGTGTGTGTGTGTGTGTGTGTGTGTGTTTGGCGTGCCGGGCGCGCCGTCCGTAGTCGTCGTCGTCGCCACCGACGCCGCCGCCGTAGTGCACGCGTACTTTTTTCTTTTCTTTCTACGCCGCCGCGGTGCAACGCCGGGGGACGCTTACACGAACATTTCGTTTATAAATGGTGCACGCGCGTGCAGCTGTGCACGCGCCTGTACGCAAACAACACAGCTTACGCGGCAACGGCAATTGTCGCTGTAAATATAGAAACCCCCGCGCGGCGCTTAAACGACGGACGTCCGGAGCGCGGTGGCGTACGAATCGAAATATGCGCCTCCCGATAGGGGGTTTTCTTTATTTTTTTTTTAAAAAAACTCCCGGTAGGGGGTTTAAAATTTTATTACAGCGTCATTTTTACACGCGTCTCCATTGAAGTTGCCACTCCCAACTTTGTCCCGCAACTGTACAGATTAGTATCGAAATTTTGCAACTTTACGGCATTTCTCGGGAAACCGTTTACGATTTCCCGAGAACCCCGAAATGTTTAAAAAAAAAAAAAAAAAACATCTGACCGCGGGCCGACCTCGCGTCGCTCCAATTCAATAAATAACTTATCGGCGATCAACAATTTGAACACTGTGAAAAGACCGCGTGAATTCAGACACTCTCGGAAATTTTTCAAACATCCGCGGGGTTCTCGAGAAATTGCCGATTTTAACCCGAGACGCGCGCATAAAGTCAACAAAAAAAAAAAAAAATTGCAAAATTTCGGTACTGATTTGAACATTGTAGGACAAAGGGGGGAGGGTAGGGCAACTTCGCGGACGTCGTATTGACATTTTATAATAGAGCGACTCGGGAAGAACGAGAAACACTATTATTGCTTTAGACGCAGCCGCAGACAGAGAGACACGTTGGATACATGTACTATAATAGAACTATTTTGCTATTTTCTAACATTTCATTTGTTTTCGTCAAATTATTATCGCTTATTCAATATTGTCTTTGAAACATAATCTTATGTACGTATATACAAAATCATTATTTTTTTTATTTCGTTAAAATGTCTTCGCTTTAAATATGCTCAAAACGTAAAAGAAATTTATCAATTGTGTATATTACGTGCACATTTTCAATGTTCTCGGAAGTAAGTGAATTAATGTTACCCGCGATATATTGTTGAATTGAACCGCCGGTATTTTCTTTAAATATCGCGTTGACAATAATATTGTAAGAACTGAGAAACGCGCAACAATTTTTATTCTAAAATTGGCAAAACATATATGTTTTTTTAAATTCTCGTCTTTTGCACTCCGTTTTTGTACAAAACGGATTACTAGTTCAGAGTCCGCCGTATAAATCGAGAGCGTATTTATCGTATCAATGTCGTTACTATTTTTTCACGCACGTCGATTATTTATAATAAACACGCGCGTTATTAATTATTATGCGAGGAAATTTTTTATTTTATTAATTTTTTTTTTTTTTTTGTCTGTATAATTATAGGATAAAACGGAATTGTCGTTAGCATTCTGTGCAAGCGATTTAAATTAAAAAAAAAAAAAAAAATGTGATTTTTACATACTATCTTAGTCCTCCCCCCCCCCCACTACGACGAGTTCTACGAGTTATAACCACTCGTAAAACACGCCGCGGAAAATTCAATCGTTTCTCCGCGCCATATACAAAAATATTTTTCGTCGAGTTCGCGGTTTAAGTTTGTCGACGGTTTACTATACACTCCGAACGCGTTATAATAATAATACACAGAGAGAGAGGCCTGTAACTGCGTCGTCATTTTAAACGATATGACTATAAGAAATTACTACTGTAGTACATAATAAATGTTTCATGCGTATTATACTTCATTTTACATTTAACATACAAATATGTCATGGGCTTTCAAAGTTTATTATTGTATAATCGATATATTGTATTTAAAATATATTTTGTAAGGGGTAAGAACGGAGAGTTCATATCGTGTTTTGGCGGAATAACATTTAATATATACTATATATATAGGTAAGTAGGCATATAGAATTTCGTGCCAGCGTACACACGAATCGATTCGGCAAAATAATAATAATTTTTTTTTTTTGTAAACACGAACAAACGGCAGTGTATCCTAAATTGTTCTTTTAGAGTCGGTAAAAAAAAAAAAGCGCGTGGACGACCCAATAGCTAAATCCCCGTGTATATATCTGTATATATAAAAAAAAAAAATGGATTTGAATTCAATTGCGCGTATACGGCGAATTCGTTAAACGTATTCGTGTGTCCTCAAAACACGGGTTTTTTTTTCTTCATTGACATATTAAAATATTATACGTTTACCGTTTTTCTTTATTAAAAAGTCGTTTATAATCATGAAATCTCGAAAGTATTTTAAATAAAACGATAGTAAAAAATCAACAGACGCAGCTCTACATAGACGATCGATTTTTCGACTAAAACGGCAACGTAGTTTACAAACCCCACATAATCAGTTATAATTAAAAGATCGATCGATTTTTTTTCTTTAGAGAGATTGATCTGTTCGCTGTGGATCAATACTGCTACAGTTAAATTCATTTTTATTATTATTATTATTATTATTATTAAATTACAATTTTATTTTTAAAATGCGTTGATCGATTTTTATAGACTACATAAAATATGTTTTAAAACCACTAAAATCCGCGTACGTATTTTATTTTCGATTACGTATAAAAATCATTTCTCTATACGACTGATAAATGTATAATGTACTGTAGCCGCGGGTTTGATCGTTTTTTTTTCTTTTATTTTACACCGGCATAATGACGAAAATGATTTATTTCATAATATATTCAATCGAAGTACTCGTTCGCGTTGTCCATTACAGTTTCGTAATATGTATTTATTTTCTACATTTCTACGCGCCGCAATCGATACAATAGTACACGAGCGAGCAATAGACATCACAACTCGATACTACATAATATAATTATATTAATTCTTCTATATATGGTCGCGCAGGAACATTAATTTGCCCATAAAAGTTGATAGAATCAACGCGGCGGCTTATTTAATAAAAAATATATATACTCGTATGTACCATCGCGTTTTTCGCTAGCCTGGAGCCTGGATAGGCATCAAAATCCTTGAAAGAATATATTTGTCGCGAACCATCAAGGTTTCCTCCGTACGCGCATCGCAATCGCAATGTAAAAATATTATTATAAACGTATTCTATTACATTTGAAATCGTATGGGTACACGTAATGTACGCGCGTATGTTATACAATGGCAACAACAAAGTCCTAAACGCTATGCAAATCAATAAAACAATTATATATATATATTTTTTTTTGTATTCCGAATTACGCGTGGGCCGATCTGAAAAGTTCAAATATATGATCGTCTACCGAAAATATTCGAACTACGAATTAAAATTCATATAACATTTTGTAATCCACCGCGAGTTTTGTAAACGCGTAGTATAGAATTCAAACGAGACGAAATAATATTTACTATTACGATCTTTCGAACAGTAGGACGTTTTATTTGAGAAAACAATAAATTTAAAAAATAAATACAATAAACGAATAAAAAACGCCTTTTAAAAATAATAAAAATAATAAAACCGTGTAGTGTTTCTCTCTCTCTCTCTCTCTGCATTTATATTTTGTATTCCATGGCCGTATGCATAATAATAATAATCCGTATCTAAATGAACAATTGACGAATTTATGAACAATTCCGTGTGCATATTTAACATAATTATTGAGCGTGTACACACTGTTTAACACATAAATATATATAATGTATAGTATAGCAAAGAACGTTGATGACATTGCACTGATATACTTAATAGTAACCCACTATACATTTTTTTTCTTTCATAACCGCCCACTCTTGTTTATTATTTGTGCGCGCACAATTTTTTTATTCGTTAATTGATTTAGTGTGAAATCAGTTGGGTTTTCTACGTATAGGTGCAGTTAGAATAATATATAAATAGTTCGTTTAGTAGCAATTAATTTCTAATAGGTAAGTGTGGGCGTTTCATAATATTTTTAAATCTTAAAAATATACGATTCATTATTACTCGTGACAAATAAATATATATATATAAATATTGGTACGTTGAATAACATATAGCAAAACAACTCGATACACATATATTTAATGACAGAAAATAAAAATCTCGGCAAATCGATATTAATTATTAGTCATAATTATATACACAATATTATTTTATTCATTTGTTTCGTTCTTTGAATTATATATATAAAAAAAAAAAAAATCACCGCACTCCTACTTATACGAATACATAGTTCACTTCCAACTATTGACCACACGTCTCGCGTGAAACATATATTTAAAAAGTAAAATACTTTAAATATTATATTAACGTTATTATCGTTTAGCAGATAACAATTAATGATTCGCTAATAAACGTTATTTACTAAGGATTTACGTTGATTCCAAACAATATTCATTAATAATGTTAATATTGTATTTAAATGCTTGTGTAATATTTATTCTGACATGACAAAGAGAACATTTTGAATTGTATACATTCCCGACTACTGCAGGGCAGGTGCGTTTATTCGTCTTACACTTCGTCTTACAGTGACATCTTTGACGTAACGCAATTATAACATAGAATCGAGTCATGACATATACGAGTCGTCGTTCTTAAAAACAACGAAAATTAAAACCTTAAAATCCAAACCGTACTCGTATACAGTAGAATTTTAGTTGCATAATTCATGCGTTTAGTAATATTTGTCAATGAAAGTTATTTAATAATCGGGCAATATACACGCAATTAGTATTCTGAGCACTCGTGCTCGTCGGTAGGTATAAAAAAAAAAAATAATATTAAATCGTAACACTCCAATATTTTTTTTATTTTTGTAAAACATTTGTGTGATACACGTGTTAATCAAAATTTAAAGAAATCTAATTTAATTTCGTAATAAATTATACGTACGGCGGCTATGGCGTCTCAGGTCTTGGCCGTCGTCCACATTTACAACGAATCATAAATCTGTCGTATGACTACATCCCGAGTCCAATAATAATCCAAAAATTTTCGACGGTGCGAAAGACGAAAAGAATTTTCTCAAATTCAGTGGCTGATTTACGGGGGATCCGTGCGTAGTCTGACTTATGATCAAAAAAAAAAGACTAAGACTCGCTTCGTGCGACACTACTACCACAAAAAAAAAAAAATAAAAATATCCGATAGAGAAATTGTCGACAACTACATATATTCAAACGACAGTGGTTCGCATAGTAAACGAAATTAATTTATCCCAGCAGTGCCTTCAAAAAACCGCGCGGTTTCGACCAACGCACGGCCGAATCACAACGTATTCAACAAAATACTATGACATAGTACAACGTGCCTATATACAAAAATAAAACGAAAATATTCGATTAATATAAAACATATATAAATCATAGCGGCGATATACACTCATTAAATAAATTGTTTCAAATCTATAATTTCAGGTCGTACTCGACGGTTTGGCGTAATGCACGGCACGTCCGTTCACCGAAATGACGGTTAAAAATTATCATAATTGTATAATGATTTGTGAACATTAATAATATATGTGTTTATGTGTAACGTTTTTGGACTTTTCCATTTTTTCTCTCGTCCTGTGCGTTTTAATGTCCATTCAACTCGAACAACGCGTGCAAACGATTATATAATATAAGAAATATTTTCCGGAAAAACGTTGAAAATCCGTCACACGTTCGTATTTTCAAGCACTTTCGTTCGACAAAACTTTCGACGTAATAATAATGGGAAAAAAAGCGGCGAGCGTTACGTGGCAAACAAAAAAACTACGCCAATGTGTGCGACAATTATACGGTACCGATTACCTGTTACGATTGATTAATTATTATTATTATTATTATTATTATTTATTATTATTATTTATTATTATTATTATTATTATTATTATTATTATTATTATTATTATTATTATTATTATTATTATTATTATTACGTTATAAAATAATACGATATTATACGCGGATAATGATTTTGACCGAACGCCGTATGGGTATAAAGGCATTTTTTTTTACGCATGCGGAAATTATGTTATTAACTATAAATTCTATTCGGTCGGTACGTTTTATCCAGTGGGTATCAGGTCAGGCCCGACTGGTAACCAACTGGCCCGTAACCCAACCTAACCCAACCTAAATAGTTACGCATATAATGCGTTCGTGTGAGGCCGTCCGATTCCCCGTCGCCCCGCGCCGTTAAAATTGTCTGAAACGCGCGGAAAACGTCAGTTCACCGTCCCTCCCGTCAAAAAACCAACCGTTCCCCGCAGCAGGATACAACGCCGCCAACGCGTATACGACTGTACGCACACCGGTTTCGATTTCATTACAATATATACTGCAGCAGTGTACGCGCGCCCGCGGTTTACGCCGCTCATTATTCTTAGCACCCGTCCGTACGTCGTTTTTAAATATCGTTTTTTTTTTTTTTTTTCGAAATAAACGCTCGTGCAACGGAATTTCGTTTAGTTTGTAGTTTTCTCTCTCTCTCTCTCTCTCTCTCTCTCTCTCTCGCGTACAATTTTTTACCGTACACACTATTCACGCGTGTTCAGCGTTTTATTTCCCTTCCCCTTGCCCTTGTGTCACGCATCGAAGACCGACGACGTAGAACAAAAAGTATTTATATATATATACATTCAGCCTTGCTGCCGAAGCCGCGATGTGTTCGAGCGCCCGGGCTCGAACGGATATAGTGGAACGCGGCGACACGTCCTAATACGGCGTGCGAGAAGGTAAATCCGTTTTATTATACACACTTGTACACACGCATTCCCTGCGTGTAACGAAAAACAGAACGATTATTTGGTCAGCGGCGTATTCAGGCAGGCAGGGGGCAATTGCCCCGGGGCGCCGAACGTCGAGTCCCGTTTGAGGGGTGCCGATGACGTTATGAAATTAACGGTGTTAAAATTTCAAATTAATTTCAAACGGAAAATTCAAAAACATTTAAGTACTTTGATCTTGTGTATTTGTTTGAATTAACTATTAAATTTGTACGTTATTGATACTATAAAAATCAAATTTAAAACTAAATCCATTCATTTTTTTCTCGTTCATCCGTAAAATATAATGCCTATTGTAAAATATAGATTGAAATCGTATGTGCGGTGGTAGCCGTGGTCGGATTTGTTAAAAGAAGGAAGACGAAAATTCATAAGCGACGAAAATTGGACGGTTGGGAAAAAATTGGACATTCAAAACAGTTTTACGAATAGAGATTTGTTTTGACGGGCAGTGGACATTTAATACATTTTTCAGGAGTCGTTTGGGGGAGGGATAGGTTTCAAACCGCCGAAATCGCGCCGACGACGTTAATGAAAATAGGCACCAGTTAATCGTGTTAATCTAGGGCGCACTAAAATCCTAAGCACGCCGCTGGGCAATAACCGTGTCCGATGTTATTCAACATCGGTTTTGTAACGCGGCCGAAAACTGTACGCGCCTCTTCGTCTCGATTCACCAGCGCAATCGCCAATGTTATAATTGTTGTGCGGGGAGGGGATATAAAATAATTTATCATTTGACAATAATGTTATTTATTTTATTTTAGTACGAATTTCGATGAGAATATTTATGTAGTCGTCGTCGTCGTATAAACGATAAAAACGTTATTGGTAATCCAAATTCCATAACAAAAATATAAAAATATAAATAAGTAAAAAAAAATTTCCTGAAATTTCTAGATGAGGAGACGGACGTTTAATAAGAGAGAGGCGTTTTCGCGTTTCGCGCAGCATCGTCAAGAGGCGTGCGTTGCGCAAATACGTGTTTTATAACACCCGCGTGCTTATCGTTTTTGGTGCAGGCAATTCGTCGTCGTCGTCGTCGTCGTCGTCGTCGTGATCGTCGTACATTAGTGGCGCGTGGTCGTATGAACGCCGCGGTCGTGCGTTCGTCGTGTGTGTGTGTGTGTTGTGACGACGAGACCTCGTGTACGTATCGCGCGCGTGTCCAACCGGTTTCCGACGTTCGTTTTTGCTTTTCCGTTCATCGCCGCGGTGTTATTCGTATTTGTCCGGGGAGTGTCACTCCTACGTCGTACCCAATTCGACTGTGTCCTCCGACGCGCCGGTAGGTAATAATAAGAAGAAGAAGAAAAAAACGTGTAAAATTTCTCATTATTACGAGACACATAATATCATGATGTTGTATTTCGTTCGACGCCCATAAAAGTTTTCTTAAATAATAATATATTATATAATATTACACTCCGGGCCCCGGATGTTTTAACGACTGTGTTTAATCGTGGCGGTCGACAGGAACTTCGGGCCGAAGTGCGATCGCACCTCCGTCTTACAATTATATTAATTTATTTGTATCAATTAATTTTTATGTAAATAATATAATGATGTGTGTTGGGTTACTGCGAACTGTTCGGTCGGAAAACCGCCGAACTCGTATTAGGAAATATTCGAACCGAACAATAACAGTTTGATTTCATATCGGGGAACGGGAGTTCGGAGTGAAAAAGGAAATCCGTTAAATAAAATTGTAGTTTTTTCTTTCTTTCTATTTTTAGCACGGAAAGCAATATTTTTCCCCGGCCCGGCAGTGACGACGAAAATTCAGTGTATGCCCCTTATCGATTACCCGTATGAGTACCGTGTGTTTTCGTTGTTCGATGATATCCATAAAATATATTCGTCGTTTCCGTCGGGATCCAAAAATCGGATGACAAACATTATATCACAGTGGAGTTAAATAATGCAACGTCCCCGTTGCCACGTCCAAGCTGAAGATCGTATCATCTATAGCTGCGATCTCCCCGGACGTCTCGTTCCAATCGGGTTCTCCTTCCTCATACAGAGGCATTCCCTTCTGCCCGCCATACGTGGCCTATTCTCTTACCACAAATGAATTTGGCATACACCTACTTGGATTGTTATTATTCTTCTTTCGATTGGTACCCCCAACATCCGCATTACACACTGGCCCGTGTATTTTTCTCAAAAATTTTCCCCTCGAAACTTTAGAATTTTCTCGCGTCTCAATTTGGTACTTGCCCGTGTTTCACACGCATACGCTGTTATACTATTATATGACTGGACGAGAAACAACCATCAAAGGCTACCGTCGCCTGTGTAGTACGTGTCTCTCTGTTCATACTCGGTTTTTTTTTTCGTAATCGGATTTGCGCGTACCGTATGATAAAAATAAACTGTTCACATAAGATTTTTGGAATTGAATTTAAAAAAAAGGGGGAAAAAATCAAATTTCGCTGTTTCCGTGATGACGGCACTTCGGGTTGACGCGATCCCCGCACGAATCACGGTCGTGATTCGAATAACGTATAGAATGAAAAAAAAATAAAAGTTGCATTACGTTTATAATTTAATCAGAGTTTCCTTGAAAATTGTCGTCGGTTTTGCGGAAAATACAGTATGGCAATACGAGCAATGAACACCAACACGAGCAAGTAGAGAAATATATTTCAAAACGGATCTCATCGACACCACTATTGCGGAACTTTTTTCGCGACCCCGACATCAGGGACGTAACCAGGATTTTATTTCAGGGGGGGGGGTCAAGTATAACGGTATATATACCGTATATGATATACGAGTATATATTTATTTATTTATGCGTGTGCTAACCGTATCATTTTGCAATTGTTTTCTATAACATATAATTAATTATTGGATATACGAGTAGAAAACAGAAAATTGTAAAAACACTAGCTTTTTCGTTCCACTCGGATTCTAAAAAAAATGTCGTCGATGACATTTCGGGAAGGGGGTTCGGGATCCCATGGACCCTCCCCCCCCCCTGGCTGCGTCCCTGTCCACCGTAACGCGTCGTCACGATACAGTAAATCATACGTCTCGTCCAAAAAACTTTTCGTGTAGAAAAAAAATGTTAATTGGTACGTTTCGACGACTTACTATACTAAACGAGTGTAAAATAAATCAGAACATCCGTTAACATATTACGTAGAAATAAACTGCGAATAATCGTTATTTTTCATAATTTTTGGCACGCGAGGTCGGAAAAATTTGCCGTGCATTACCGTTCGTTTATATTTTAAACGATACACATAATATCATAAGCGCGTCATTTGAAATCGTGTTTTAATGCACGTTTTGTGTTCACTTTCTTTTAAATGACGTATATATATAATTTTTTTTTTTTTTTATACAACAATTCACGAAAAGTAATAAATTATTAATAAATCTTTTTTTTTTTTTCATAACTTCAAAGAGTTGGAAATTTGTGAACGCGCATCATCACCGACTCAAAATACGCACACGCCTATCGAAAAAAAATCTCGTGGGCTCGGTAAACTCCATTTTAAAACATTCACGTTTCAACTCACAATAATATATATATAATTTTTTTTCTCGATATTTATCGTTTTTTTTTTTTTTAAATATTTTTAAGAATTATAATATACGTGTGTGTGTGTGTATTATACGCGTACCACGTAAATTTACGTAAACGTTTATCATTTTTAAATATTCCGTGTGTGTTTAGAAAATATCCATATATTTATTATGGTAATGCGCAATGACTTTGGGTGTCTGACTGCAAATAGCGCGTACCTTCGGATTTCCATTCAATCATCCGAAGTAAATACTTATTCAATATTATCATAATATTTGTAATACGATTAGATTTTCGTATCAGGAGGTGTATACCGTTTATTATTTTTACGGGAAAATAGTCGATATTTTTTTTTCTTTATTAATATTTGTTGATTTTTTGTTTGTTTGTATAAACACATTTTTTTAACACATACACACACATAATATAGTTGATATTAAATATAACTGAAACAATGTACGTGATTTATATTATAAATTATAATTTATTTTAATACGTCTTATAAATACTTTAAATTTGTTCGACAAATATTATATTATTATAATAATACCAAATTTTTTTAAAAAAAACCCCCGACGAAAGCATTTAAATTAGCTATTTAAAAATTACGTAGTTATACATGTCGAACTTGATCAGAAATCAAACGTTTTTACATTATACGTATATTAATTATATTTTAATAGTCGCAATGACGTGATCTTCTTTATGACTATTTTATACGGGGAATAAAAAGAACATTAATTCAAGATTTTTTTATAAAAAAAAAAAATATATATATATATATAGAATTAATTTTATAATACAATATATTATTCTCTACTCTGTATAAGTGTATAAAACTGGAAATTTCGTATTATAGCTGCTATACACGCGCCGCAGTTGTTCTATTCATTTTGTATTTGCATTGTTTATGTTATAATCATTTATACATCATAATATGATGATTATAACTATCTTTAGGATTTATATATGATAAAACGAACGAGCACGTTATATTTTTTTTTTTTTATAAAACTCGTACAATGTGTTTATTGTCAATAGGTTATCTAATCAGATTTATTTTACACACGTGACATATGATACGCACTAATCCGCCTTATACTACATATATTACATTTACATTTTTTTATTATTATAATATTATGTTTACCATGAAATTATAATTTAAACATATAATACCATTTAGTTTTTAAACAAATAGTAAAAAAAAAAAAAAAAAATACGCTTACTACGTGTTTTCATTTGAATACAAATCTGAAATATTTTGAAAACGTTTGTAATATTATATCAAATATATATATATAGTATGATATTAGTTATCGGTTTTTTTTAAATATTTGTTAATATAACGAAATCGTAAGTAAATATTTCTAATCAATAATCATAAATAACATTATTCAATCAATATACGATAATAATATCAATACTTATAAGTAAATTTTAGTTGTATACCGCAAACGTACTGTAAAATAATAATTGTATGCATTAAAGTATCCAGCGTTTTTTTTTTTTTAATATTAATCAGAATTTAAATTTATGGTAATTTTTGTTTTTATATAAGTCCAACAATTAACCCAGTTCGTTTTTTTTTTTGAACAATAGACCGCTATTATATTTGTCGATTCGTGTGATTGTCAGAAGTAAGGCATGGTTTCTTTTATACATTTCACGTAGGTATACTACACGATCTATATATTATATTACAATCGTTCGTATTTGGAATATATAAATATATTCTTTCCCTACAGAAGAGAAACGGTATTACAGTACCTAATTACATATTATAATAATAAATTAATCTATTTCTTCTTTCTTTGATACTATTGTTTCATAATCGCGGCCATTATATAATTTATGCAAACGGTTATAAAAATGTGAAAACGGTAGCGAGCCGCGAGTATTGCAGTGGATGTCGCATTTGATGAATTACTCAGATAAAAATTTTAAACTTTTGTTTTTGCTTTAAATTCGATAACAATATGATAAATCCATCGGGTTGGATAAAACGATTCTGAACGGAGTCTCGGTGTTGTAATGATATTAATAATACATTACTGCACATTCGTGTACGATTTAAATCCCGAAATTACCACTTTTATGGAATAAAAATATCTTAAAATTGAAAAACTATTTAAAAAGAAATTGTCACGTTAATATGGTAAACAGTTTCACTGAGAATTTTCACGAATACTTTTGAACATAATTGACGCGTACTGCGTAGGCCCTGTATGTTGTATACGACTTCCAACTCTTAAAATAAAAATTACCACTTTTATGACTCGAATAGCTTGGACATCTAATAATTGTTACAGAGAGACCGAAATTCGAAGACATTTTATGATCACATAATACGAAGTTACATATTATATTTGTTGTCTCTATAAGATTTTTGTTTTTAACAAAAAAAATCTTTATAACTGTTTGGGCCGTGTTTAAAAGCTGTTGAGAAAAATCGTCTCTTTATATAGAGTTACGATTCAGGCAAAATTTGGTACCGGAAAACGGGTATACGAACGTGATAATCAAAGCAAACCTACTAGTCGAAATGTGTTGTACGCAGAAAAAAAGATATAAATTTATATGAAAAAAAATAGGCATCGTTGTAAAACCAAAAGCTTCGTTTAGAATCTAGAATTATATGCATGATGAATTATATACAATAATACGGTTCAACAAATAGGAAATTAAGTAGGTTTTTTTTTTTATTTGGCACGTGTTTAAACTATATACCAGGTATACGTGACATCTCGTCCATATAATTCTATTAAACCAAATACTCGTTTCGATACACATTGAATATATTAATATAATATATAGCAATAGGAAAGCGAAAAATGGGATAGGTCACAAACTCACAATCTCGTTTAAAATGTCGTCGAAAAACGATTACTTATATAGCTATTGTTTAAAACGTATTTATACCTACATACCTATACTCGAAATGCCAAATGAAAGAAACGACTATTTTACTATCTTCGGTTACGTCGACGATATTATATTACTGCTCGCTGGTAAAAGTTTTCTCTTTTCATTTTTTTATTATTCTTATTTTATATACTGTTTTTCTATTGTTTTCAAACAACATTGAATGTTTTTTTAATAAAAATATATATGTACGTATATACATATTCACTATTCGTGAATATAATAATAATGAGAAAAAGTCGAGGTTATAAGTTCTAATACTCATATATATATATTATACAGACCATATTATATAGTGTATTATATATTAAATTTTAAATATTATATTTAAAAATTAATTTTCAAGTTGTTACGATCGAGTCATTTATCATTGGATCGCATAACTATATAACAATAATAATAATAATGTTACAATTCGACAGTCTCTAAAATTGTGTGTAGTACGACACACTTTTTATAGTACGAAATTTAAAAGTGTGTTTTTCAAATTCACCAATTAATTTTTTTAGTAGTTTTAATTTTAATTAAGTAATTAATATTTTGGGACGAAGTATGTAATACGAAAATTTGGATATTTTAAGTACTGCAATTCAATTGAAGACGTGTTCGAAAGCGCGCTAACTATATTTAATATTTATATCAATAAATATTAAATAATAATTTTTATTATTATTATTATTATCATTATTTAATATTTATACACATTTTTTTGTTTTCTAAAACATCTTATATAAACAGCTGTCTGTATATTTAGTCTATATTACTCGCGTCTACGTCGTTTATACAGCAGTTTAACAATATCCAACACAAGGTTATATATTATGAGATATATTAACTGGAGGTGTTTTTGTTTGTTTGTATATATTTATATATATATATACAGTGAATATATTATGTGAATAGTAATTTTCGATGTTCATTTATGGTAGCTTGCTGTTAGGTAAGCACACATATGTCGAATGCCCGTCTGATGAATATATCTAATACAATATTGTCATTATTATTACTATTATTATTAATATTTTGCTCGCTGTGTCAAAACAAACGCGCCCATAATATGAGCAAAGCCTACACGCGAAACGTACAGTCGCGTATTTAAATATTATTTTACGCATTTATCATTCCAATATCAGTACGGTTTCCGTATTGTTATATGTTATATCGTGAACGTTTTCAATTTCAATTTCGATGTAAAATCATTAGTAAAGATCCCGTCGGCCTGGAAAATAGTTTACAGGCTTGTCAGCCGTCCCATCTAGCAAAGCAAAACAAATGTTTGCAGTTTATAATTTTTTCAATCGTTTTTTTTTCTTGCAAATAACGTTCACGATTGAAATGTATACATATATAATGTGCGAGTATAAGTCATGTGATTATGTGTAGCATTATATTTAATAATGTTCTAAATTGTCGATATAAAAATCAAATCCGATATTCCAATGATTGCTATACAATATTGTCGTGTTGATGTTGTTATTCGCCGACTACTAGTTATGTAGACGATATTATATATATATATATAGATATGTCAAATGAATAACTACTACATATCGTTGTACGTTGATAATAATCATATAATATACGTATATAACATATATCAAATCAACGCTACTGTAAATACACAGCTACAGTGACTGAACTCAATACGTACCTATTATCGACAGAGATGAATAGATGCTGCAGAATACTTGAATGACATCTCGTCTTTGCTTCGATTACAAATGTTATCACTAAAACTGAATAGCGTGACAGTGACATTTTACTTACCTATTTAAACGTTTATAATTATAACACATACTTATTGCTATTGGTACCATTAATTTCGCTTATTATTAATATCATTTTATCCATTTCTATTATACGTCTTCTTGAAAGAATTATATATATATATATATATAGAAAGTCAATTATAATCTCGGACTGAACCAGTTTTTGCGTCAAAGTAGTCAACTTTTTTTTCTCTTTTTTTTTTTGGAGTGAAAACAACACAAGAATATTATCGTGCACATATTATTATTGTTTATAGATGTCCACTTTCGAGTATTTATCGCGTAACACACATATAACCTATTCTAAATTAAAATTAGAAATATTCCCTTTAAATTCAAGAAGTCCGTGATGATTTATTACGATATTACTATATAATCATTTTTACTGAAATGCACAAAGCTCCAAATCAACATGAACTGTAAGGAATTATGCGTTATTCTATACGCGCTAATAAATAATATTTTAACATATTTAAAAAAAAATATGTATATCATTAATGATAATCAATTACTTGAAGTATACAAAAATGTAACTATAACGGTTGGTAATGTACCTATACATTTGACGAACTAAATTAACTTTTATGTTTTACATTTTTACGTCAATAATATAATACTCGTGTACGCACGCTACAAAGTCATAATGTCCATAATATGTGTAATATACTATCTGTCTACCTATAAATTAAAGATTTATATATCATAATATCTAGCTATATTTTTTAATTTTAAGCCGTATATAATAATGTATAAATATTAATTAGCAATTAATACAATCAAAAGAATATTTTTTCACTGTTTGTCGTACATTTCATGCTTGAAATGAAAATTTCGTTTGACATAAAACACATATTATTATTATTTTAAAATATGAAATTTAATATTTTTCATCAAATACTAATTTTCATAAGTGAAGTAACACAAATTATTACATTGTTTGTTTCTTTAGGAAATTCGCATATTATTCGTTAAACCAATTAATTTTTTTTACAATTTATTATTCGAATATCTGCACTACAAGGTATACAGTACGCATTAAACTATACTTTACTCCTACACAATATTAACATGTTGATAATATTTTCTATTTTCATGTGCCTCCTACTACTCTAATATTTTCATTTACAAGTTAAAAACGAATCGAAACTTTATCAAAAAACAGAGAAGAATTCGAAATTACGTTATTCTAAGAAAATGCACAAGCAATACTATATTTAATAATAAATTAATATTGTACATTTATACCAATATAAGTAGGTACTTATAATTATTATTGTGCCTATCAACAAATAATATTATTTATAAGTACTTATAAAATATATTTATATAGTATATTGATATTAAAACGATTAATAACAGTATGTATATACACTTCATATAAAAAAGTATGTTGCGTTATAGTATAGAGTTATGTTAATGGATATCACAGAGCAAAAATAATAAATAAAAATTTTTCGAATTGCCAATTATCATTTAACGGCATTTAATTACCTACGTATAGAGTTTAAATATATAAATGTGTGTATTACGTACTTTATAATATATTGTGTCATTGTATAAATATAATTATACTATTTATACAACCTTATATGCTGCGAAGAGATAAAGGATCGATAAAAATCCATAACTATTATTTAATATGAAATTACAGATTCTGACGCGAAGATAAACGGCGAGTTTATTTAAGTATAAAATAATGTGCATTATTTTGAAATAACGATTCTCAAATAGAAAACAAGGGAAAAATGTAATTAAAAAAAAAAATCAATAAGTATATACAGGATTATAGGTATATTATTACCATTGTATAAGAGATCGGGGCCGTAACGACTAAATATTGCGCTCTTTTGATTTATATAGAGTATTAATTTTATAAAGATTTTTTTTTCTAATTCGAATAAATTATCGTTGAAAATAATCATCAGAAATAATATTATAATATTATATTTTTATTTTGTTTTTATAATAATTTTTTAATTTCTTAAATTTTGGGCCCGGGGCGCAAGCATTTTTCGCCCTCCCCCTAACTACGGTTCTGTATACGATTATAGTTAGATATATTATTATTTAGCACGCGGTTACCAATTTTCAACTCTATACCTACTTTTAACAAATATACCACCGCGTCTGAAAAATAACCAATACAAAATTGGTTTGTAAAAAATTAATATTTCTATAGGTATATTGAGCCGAATTCACATTTGTTATTTATACGCACTACTTTGTATGAAAAACTTAAATCGGCTGCGACGGGATTTATAATTCTAACAGTTTTGAATCCCGTGAACAGAATATTAGTATTTATAACTATAAAATAATTAATCGTTAAAAAAATGTATATATATATACCTATAATTTTTCTTTCAAAATAGTTTTAGACATTTTGTTTTTCGTTTCTTTTACCGTGTAGGTCGAGAATTCATTCGTGAAATCATAATAGTATTTCAACGTCGACAAAAAATATGAAATCGACTCGAATTTAAACACATTTTGAACATCGTTCTATTTGGCCGCTTTTTTATTCCGCGCCAAGGAAATTCGAAAAATGCGATACCGTTTATAAGATAACAGATTTATAAACTCTTTGGATTTAAAATAAGAAAGTGTACCTCAAAAATAATTTGATAATAGGTCTCCTTTGAAAATTTTTAACAATAATTTTTTTATTTTAATAACAATTAATTGTCTTACCAATTGCAATGTTCTTTTAAATCGCGATTTAAGTCTACCGATCGTTCGATTCGAGTTTCGATTATTAACGTTTTGAATATTAACATGGTTATTATAATTATTATCAGTGGGCAAGCTCACATTACGTAAAAGTCGATCTTTTTAGCCAATACGTTTAATTGGTAAATTAGTTTATAAAATTTATATGTATGTACGTACCTATAATAAATTTCATTAAATTGTATAAATTTTTTTTTTAATTCTCTAATTTGTATTTTGTTACATTTCAGAAATATGTATCTGTTTAATGCGAAACGTTTAGTTTCTGAAAATTGGTACGTGTACAACGCATTTTATATGGAATAACTGCAACTAAACCATATATATACATAAATTCATATGTATATACCTGGACTCAAATTCGTGACATTAAAGGTAAATTATAGTAACGTACGTACAAATGTTTAAAACATTTCTGTTCGCCTATGTATTTGTGTTGATGATTTTGTTATTCGTTTTATAGTTGTGATGACCGTAATGGCATTATCGGTTGATGAAATACGTGGAAGTATTAAAATGGCACGTGAGATGGCGATAACTGGTAATTACGATTCATCGTTAGTGTATTACGAAGGGGCCAAATTGCAACTGGGACGGTTCTTGTCTACTGTTAACAATCAAAAGCAACGAGAATCTTGGCGAAACGTAAGTAACATTGATTGTTGTAAAGCTCTGATTCAGGTTTATCCATATTTGTGGTAATGTGTTTTATTAGGTGCAACAACAGATTAATGATGAATACGAACAATTAAAAACGTATTTAAACACATTAAATAAGTTAAAAAATGTTAGAAGTCGTGATTTTGAAAGAAACGAGAGGCCATTGAGTATGTCTAGTCCAGCGTGTAAGTATTTAAATATATTTTTTTATAAAGTAATTTGCCAATAATACACAAATCAGTAATTTATCATATTTTACCTTTAAAATGTATTATAATAACTATAATTAACTGCATTTTAATCATTGTTTATTCACTAGTGAGTAGAAATAATAGAAGTGAAGATTTATCACCCGTTGAGGGGTTGTCATGGTTTGGCACAAACCACCGACAAGTAAATAGTAATGATTCCTTAGATTGGTCTCAAACAAATAATGATCCAGATGTTTGGCCTCCTCCAACACCTGTTGAACATAAACCTGGGCCACAGGTTAGGCCACAGAAACCTTCTCGGAGAAATGAACCTACACGTGTGGCCAATAAAAACCAAAAAGTTGTACCAACTAATACTCGTAATAGTACTTCTAGATCTCAGTTTGTAAAAAAAAATGATGATGTCAAAAAAGGTCCAAGAAAAGATACCAATGGTCATAATACAAATGGAACAACGACGGTAAATACATAAATACCTACTTTAATAATTTAAATATCTTAATCATTTTATATTTCCAATATTAGAGTGATAAAAATGAAAAAGATAAAGACGAAAAAGAAGTCTTAAAATCAGATGAAAAACGATTTGATTGTTCCTCGTATGATCAAGACCTTGTTGATATGCTAGGTAATGACAGACATATCATTTTTTAATTATCATAATATTAATTAACAATTCTGTTTTATAGAAAGAGATATTGTTCAAAAGAATCCTAATATAAGATGGAATGATATAGCTGAATTAGATGAAGCTAAACGCCTCTTAGAAGAAGCAGTAGTACTTCCTATGTGGATGCCTGATTTTTTTAAGGTAAATAGTGATATATATTTACCCTTTATGTGACTGAAAAGGTACCTGGATAATCTATTTAGTTTTGAAATTTTTTTTTCTTTTGAATTTTTAATAGTTACGGTTCGTAATTCCGTGACATTTCTAAATAGTATTTATATTTTATGCAATTTAATTTTTAATTAAATAATACTTAATTTTTATGTGTTAAAATAACGTAAGTTTTACACCTTTTAAAAACGTAATATGTACTTGGGTACTTCTATATATTTTATACGAATGTAAATTCAATTATACAAATAAAAAGTTAAATGAACTTTGATATTTATTAATATAACTAACAAAATTATTAATGTACAAAAAAAAAGGTATTTCTTTTACATATTTATTTTGCCTGTTAATTGTGATAACGAAAATGGTACCCAGATCACATAAATCATAATATTATGATTTTAAAATCTTCGATATTAATGAAATTGTGTACAATATAGTAGTCATAACTTTCTAACAATAATTTTAATTGTATATTGTGTGATAAATAACTAATAAACTTGATAAAGAAATTCATATATATAGAAAACGAGTAATAATATTGTGAATACTTATGCCGTCATCATTATGTAGTGTTATTTTTCCCACTCACATAAAAGTTAATAATAACGTTGGATACATGTTCAGATTTATGTTTATATTATTAAAGGGGATTCGACGACCTTGGAAAGGAGTATTAATGGTTGGCCCTCCTGGTACGGGGAAGACAATGCTCGCAAAAGCTGTGGCGACCGAATGCAAAACTACATTTTTTAATGTATCCTCATCAACACTTACTTCTAAGTATAGGGGAGAATCTGAGAAACTTGTCAGACTCCTATTTGAAATGGTAAGTTTTATTTTATTTAAATTGTATATAAATGATTGAAAAAACATGTACGATATTATTTTATAAACATCTCTAAATGATTTAATTAAATAAAATAGTATTCATATATAAACCAACATTAATAATATAATTTTTAATTTCATAGGCAAGATTTCATGCCCCGTCAACGATATTCATTGATGAAATTGATTCACTTTGTTCTCGGAGAGGTTCAGAGTCTGAACATGAAGCATCCAGAAGAGTAAAATCTGAACTCTTAGTCCAAATGGATGGTTTAAGTGATACAAATGTTGAAGAAGAATCGGGTGCCAGCCGTATTGTTATGGTATTGGCTGCCACCAATTTTCCTTGGGATATAGACGAAGCACTCAGAAGAAGACTGGAGAAACGTATTTATATACCTTTACCTAACAGTTAGTATCCAGTTTTAAATCCTGATGATGATAATAATAATAATAATAATAATAATACAAATATAAAAGTTATGTAATATACTTATGATTAAATATTTATGAAGAAAAGCAAATAGTGATTTTTAATATATTTTAAAATATTAAATTACATTGAGATATAATTATTAATACCTCCTATGGTTAACTTTAGCTATAATATTCTCTTATATCCCCTTTACAGAGATTGAATCCATGAAAATTTTAAATCTTATGTTAATAAATTATTAATTAATTGTTATAGGTGCTGGTAGAGAAGCGCTATTAAAAATAAACCTTAGGGAAGTTAAAATAGAACATGATGTAAATTTATCAGTGATAGCTGCCAAACTCAAAGGGTACTCTGGTGCTGATATCACTAACGTCTGCAGGTAATTTTAATACTAAAAACCATTCATTACTAAACAAATTTATACTAAAAAAGTATTATATGTTTTAATAATTTAGGGATGCATCTATGATGTCTATGAGACGTAAAATAGCTGGCTTAAAACCAGATCAAATTCGGCAGTTGGCTAAAGAAGAAGTAGATTTACCTGTGTCCTTCCAAGATTTTAATGAAGCAATATCTAAATGCAACAAAAGCGTTTCATCAGATGATTTGGCCAAATATGAAAAATGGATGAGCGAATTCGGTTCATCATAATCGCGTTGTAGCTAATAAACTATTACTTTTATTTTGCAGATCATTTTTTTATTTTAATGATCATTTTTTTATTTTAATTGTCTATGGCTGTGCTGGCTTTTGAAATTTA
Source organism: Chaetogeoica ovagalla (assembly GCA_032441825.1). NCBI lineage: Eukaryota > Metazoa > Arthropoda > Insecta > Hemiptera > Aphididae > Chaetogeoica > Chaetogeoica ovagalla. The sequence continues at coordinate 8,415,430 of CM063743.1, read as the reverse complement.
TATGCTCACAACGAAACATACTTAATAGATTTTTTTTTGTTTTTAATATGTCCATATTAAAAATGTTAATTTAATATTTTACTGAATATGGTTAAGAAAAAAAAAGACAGTAGATATAATCTTGCCATTTTTTTTTAATCAAAATATTGAAATATTTTTGGTTTAATTTATACCTACTATAGTAGGACATATGGATTATCAATCTAATATTTTATTTCTCAAAAGTATTTTTTTGCACTAAATATAATTTAACCTTATTTCTTATGCTAACTTTACAGATTTCAATTGTTGATATGTAAATAATTACTAAGTTTCTAATGCGATTTGTATGTAGTAATTAATTTGTAAATTAGTTTATCAACGTTAAATTTATAATTGTAAGAAAAAAAAGTCACTTGTATTTTATTTAAATAAAACAAATTTTCCTAATATTTGTATGCTACATTTAAAAGTTTTTTTTTAACCTTGCGTAATATGCACTACAAAAAAAAAATTTTTTACTTTTATTAATAACACGTTTTTATAAATCATTTGTTGCAATAAAGAAACATACTAATTATCCTCCTATAACTTAAATAAGCTAAATTAATAAAAATATATCTCAATAATTGTTTGCTGATTGGTTTAATTCTGTTTATTGAGATCAAGTTATACTAATGAATTATTATAAAAATCTCAAATACAAAAAAAAAATTGTAAGAAATTTTTATTTTTATGATTGTTTTAAAGTACAAAGACATAAAATAGTATTGAAGTCCATTGCATTAAAATATCTCAAAAGAAAATTGTGAACTAACTTCAAACTTTAAATTTTAAGTACTCACAAAAAGAAATAATTTTTCAATGGCATAGTTAAATTTAAATTTCATAATATTGTTTGAACTCAATATTATGTTTTGAATTGTAATTCCAGATGTTAATATACAAAACCATACAGATAAAAGTATAAAGATATTTGAAATAGATTTATGTAAATGTATTAATAAGCAGTAAACGTTATTCGTTGACAATAATATATTGTAACGAAAACTCAGTGTTACGATTACTGTTACGAATATTAATTTTTACTACTGGTTTCAACAAAAAGCAGTACGAAAACTGATTTATTAAAAACTTAGACAAATTTGGTCTTCCAAAACTATTCTTTTGTACAGATTCATTACGAACCGATGAACTCTTCAGTTATTTACTTATTGGTTCTGAGTTCCCTCCCTCCACCTTTCGCCGAAACCAAATATTTGACTAAACCTATACAAATTAGTTGAAATTTATGAAACATAGTGAATTTTTAGTTTTTATTATGAATTACCAGTGTTACAGCCTTTTTTTTGTTATTAATTTTAAAACATATAATTGGATTTCAAAGTACCTAAACAAAAAATTACGCAATATTTTCTTTTCTTTTCGGCCAATAAACACGGTTAAAAAAATGTTCGTGCAACTCTGTAGATCGTACAACGCAGATTTTTGAATATATAGAGAAACGTTTTTTTCTCTTTGATCCTATACTATGCTCTGTTAGTTAAAATCCCATTTCATATGCCTCCCTGTTTCGGAATATACAAATTTAATTTTGCATTTTTTTTTCTCAATCATTTTTACGTCTTTATTTTTTTATCCCTGTATAAATAGTATCTGCCAATGACGTATTTGCAGCAGCTACTCGAGTGTTTAAAATGTGTATTTCCATCGTTGCGATCGTTTTCCTCGCTTATTGTAAAATACTTTAAAAATCCAATAATACAGCGTAATAATTATTGTTTGTTGCCGCGAACAATTTGTATTTCTAACATTATCGATCCGCACTTACTAAATAATAAAAAAAAAAAATGAAAAAGTTTCGTTAAGTGAGACTATAATACGAGTATGTGTAACTGGGTCGTCGTCGCCCGCTATCGTCTTTCTCGGTATATGCTCCTATTATATTATTATAATAACAATAATAATAATAATAATAATATTATGTCGTCGTCGTTAGGACTATATATACGTGCGTTGACTACGTCGTGGCATATTAATAATTCAGGGCGGTAGAGCAACTATACGTCAGTAGGTATAATGGACGCTTCCTCCCTTCGAGTGCCGTTACAGGCGAGTTCAACGTACTCGTCGCGTTTCGCGTTCTTTCTTCCGTCCCGGTGACCGGTGGGACTGTATGGTCTTTCGCGGGTCGTTTACGTTTGTTAAAAAACAAAAAATCCCGTTCGCGTCGACATGGTGGCCTACGGCGGACTGGACGCCGCCGGCGACGCGCACCAAAGGCGTCGGAGATTTACCGTGAAAAATCATTCGCATCCGATTACGGGCACCGGAGGAAGACGTACCGCCGATGAGTTCGTTCTGCCGTCGATCGACAAACACTGCAGGTAAGACGAAGTCGTCTGCAATGGCGTTGTTTTTTTTTTTTTTAGGGCAACCGCCCCTAATATAATTCATAGGGCCATCCAACTGTGTAGGCGTGTAAATATTGTGTGAATGTAATACAAATTACAGTGCCGGATTTGTGCATTGCACCGATGACTTTAGGGGCCGTCGAATTTGTTCTTGAAATTTTTTTCACTTTTAACTACGTAAAATATGAATTAAAAATATTAAATAATAATAATGGGCGATTTAAAATATTACACGATGTTCACGATTAGAAAACACGTTAAATGTCGTGTAGATAAAAATAGTCCATATCAAATATTAACATAATGAGATAAAAAAAAGTTCTAGCGGTCAAAATACCAAAACGACATTTTTCACAAATAATATTCTCAATAAATTTAATTTGGAATAAAATGTTTAATTTTATAATTCGTCTATTTCCTTAATTATTAATAAATAAATACATACATAAAAAAAGAGTTCAATTTTTGGAGTAAATGTATCTATACAAGTGTTTTGAGGGAGGGGGGACCTCATAATCCATAGCTGCGGCCCCGGTCCTACCAGACGCAAATCCGACACTCATTACAAATACCTATAATATGAACCATGATTAATATGAGTACAATTTATTAATATACGTATATATATATATATATATATATAGGCGTTTTATTCGATTTCGATTTGTAGAATTTTCAGTTATTTCCTAGTATAATTATTGTTACAATAAAATATATAGTGGCTATATCAATAATGATGTCGTTAAAGTTAAAAAAAAAAAAAACCTAAAACTGCTAACTGTTTAAAAATAAAGATAAGTTTATTTGATGTTGCGTAGTATAAATTCATCCGAATGAAATTTGTCCTTTATTATACTCCACAGCATATACTTAATCGCTAAAACTGTATAGCTCATAACATTTACTCGCGATCGGTTTATAATAATTAGAGACATTAAAAACTTTTTTTTCTTCTGAGAACGATATATTCTACGCACATAATATTCTTTATTATTATAAAACACATACTATTCTTGGCTATACCTTATTGTTACATTGCCTTGCAGTTATTCAATCCAATTGAACACTGTACACATAATACCTATTATGGTACATTCGTGTTGATTTAAAACAAAACAAGAAGTATATGTATTTCTTAATATTTGTGTTCACTAATTTTTTTTTATGCCAATTAACTAAAATTCCAAGTCCTGATTCGCACACCTCGAAAAAAAAAATATTATTTTTTCCCGGACACTGGCCCGGGTAAATGGCGGCTAACAAGCAGCTTCGGATTATTCGCGTGCGGCATAACCTATATTATATATACCGCAACCGGAGCTGTATAGCTAGAGAGTAGGGAGAGGGGCAAAAAGTGCCTGCGCTCCGGCCGCAAAATTTAAGAAATTATTATAATAACAATGTAAAATATATAATATAATATTATTTCTGATTGTTGTTTTCAAGGATAATTTATTCGAATTAGAAACTCCCCCCCCCCATTATGGAATTAATACTCTATTAATTTTGTGTTGAAACCAAAAGGGCGCAATTTTAAGTTTTGCCTCGGGCACAGTTGCCTACGGCCGTGACCCGCCGCAACCGTGGCGAGATCTGAACGAGTGATAAATTCGGTGTACACAATTTTTATATATAATAAAAAAGCGCGTTTCGTAGTGCGTTTTTTACACCGTCTCGATTGCTGATGGGATATTTTTTTTATTACGCACGCCCGAGGGCAACGTCCGCAAGCGCGGTCACCTACGGTCAACACCCCGTGCGTTACCAGTACCTGGGTTTAGACACACCAAATATATATTTATATATATGCTGGACTTATAGTGGGGGGGAGGGGTTAATAGCGCTGTTTTTTTTTAAGTGTGTCGACACGACAACGACCGACGTCCGAACCTACCCCGCGCCTAACACTGCACGACGATGACCATTACTACTACGATACTGCACGGTATAGCGCGTATTGCGTGGAGCGCGTGCGATGTGTGTCCGCACCGTTTTAGTCGCCACAACGAAACCATGTCCGAAGGTAGCCGCAACGTTGAGTTCGAAATCCAAATGACCGTACCTGTCACCACCAGACACTTTTACAAACTCCCTCCTGGGTAACGTATACGTATATTATAGGTGCCTAAAATTATCGCTGCGTGCTTTGTCTAAAAAAATTGGACCAGTCCCGAGGCTTCTTGCAGATAGTAGGATTGTTGCGGTCCGGAGTGCATAAAGTGTATTGGAGATTCGCAATATAGGTATTCAGACTATTTTTTGCGTTCGGCGGAGTGGGTTTGGAAAGAGACTGTTTAAGAGATAGCGTGATTTATTGCGTTGGTCGTTTGGAAATATCTACAATGTGAGTTTATGATGTCCGTTTTAATGTTAGATGAAGAGGCATTGACGTTTCCTCGAATCGAGGTTGTTGCTTGAGAAATTTCCGATTGTCAGGTTGCTGACGGACCATAGTAGATCTGTGACGATTCGGAGTATTTCGGATCGAGCGGATTCTAATTCGGACCAACCGAGTGCAGATTATACGTTTGACGACCCGGCTGTACTGGCATATGAGTACTAGAGTTGGACGTATGTATGATTTAAAATTATGGAGTTTGGTTCTGATTGGCAAGGGACTCTTCTTGTTTATTCGACGGGAAAAGGATGTGACGTACTGCGTGTCGTTTTTTACGTTATATATTATAATATATGTGCAAACGCACTCTGCCGCAGCAGTGTTTATTTCTTTACGGACCTAGAGATCGGCTCGTGCCAAAAGACGACGAACACGCGCATCAATGAGTTGTTTATCGTTTTTGTTACATTCGTATTAGCACGCGGTATTACGAGTATTGATGAGCAGCGATTGCTCTAAAGTGCTACACGCAATTTTAATAGGTGCAGTGTTACGCGGCGTGTGTGTAGCTAAATTGCATACAGTGTGCGCCGGCAGACTGGCTCGGTGGTTCGTTTGTCGAAATATTAATGTCTCGCGTAGATGTCGAATATATTGTAGTCATCTAACTGAATGCTTCGAAATCAGTGGCGTCATTTAGAATGGAGGCGGGCAATGCGTGAGCGTTTTACCCGTCCTCGTTAATGGTATAGCGAGCCTGAGTGTCTGGCAGTAATGATGAACATTGACGGCGATTAGAGGAACACAATGCTTTAACTCCGGTCCCTCCAAAAACCGAATCCTTATATCGAATAGGTATTTCATTTATTTGGCTACTCCAGTCGATTTTTGGTCGATATCCTCTCTTTCAAAAAAATGTGAGTTGTTTTACGCGTATAATAATAAATATAAAATATTATAAGATACGGCAATTGTATAAAAGATATAATAAAAAAATGTAAGTAGAAATTTCTTCCTACAGTTATTTTACGAGCTGATCAAACCGTTCCCTTCCATTTTTCAGAAATTAAAATGACGCCACTCGTTGAAATTAAATTAATCTCTGTCCGTATTATTTATATATATATATATATATATAAACGAACACAGCGGGTTTATTCTACATAAACAAGTTCGCTCGACGTCGCATATGTTAACATACGCCAAGCCATATTAATGTGTATATCTACAAAGTACGATTATAATCGCTTATTAATTAATAATTATATTAATGCAGTAAATAATAATAATTATTGAAGTAGTAAGACGCCGGTTTATTATAACAATATTCACGCGGTTCATTAATTTTTTTCCTAATAAAATATATTGTATTAAATTTTATTGCTATACTTTATACATAATCGCACATCCAATTTCCATTGTTTTACACTTAAATCTTTTTTAACAATGTAATCAAACGTAAATAATTTAATGAAATAATTACGATTAAACACGAACAAATAATTATAAGTAATTAAAAATGACTATATAATAGTATTTATTCTGATAATTATACGCGGGTTTTTGCAATTATCTGATGGTAATTAATTTTAAATAAATTTATTTTTGATTATATTATACGGACATCATTTAAAAAGAAAGTTAAAAATAATAATATTAGTAAACTGTAATGAAAAATTTGGTAAACATGTTTGAAAAAATATATTTAATTATAAAAAAATTATATATATATATATAATACATTTAATTTAAAAAATATTATAATACAAAATTTTATATTGACATAATTAAAAATGCGTACATAAACCAACGAATTAGATATTATGTAAAATGTACCTATACTGTAGTAAATAGCTATTAATATTTTTAAAAAATTATACCAAAAAAGAAATATAGACTTTTTCTTGTCAAAAAAAAAAAATGTTTATTATAATATTTGCCTACGAAAAAAACTTGTAATGTTCATCGATCGCAGTTGTGGCTTGAGGTCAATGAAATTATATATATAGACACGCGTATATTGTGAAATTCGGCATTTCCTTGGGCGGTTGGTATATCTAAACTAAAATATATTTTTCAAAAACGATTGCGTGACAAGTGTTTTTGGCTCATTTAAATACGCTTTTGTTTTTATTTATATCCAAATAATAATGCAAATACAATTAAGAAAAAAAAAGTTTTAGTTAGGTCATACGAACAAATAAAAACAGGTCATGGCTTAAATATTGTAATGAATCCACTACATAAATCACATATTTTTATTTTTTAATGGTAAAAAATTGAAAATAATTAAATACAGAAAATAAATTATGTTATTTATTACTCTTGTAAGACATACAAAAAAAAAAGTTTTTTATTTTTCACGTAATCAAATATGATTTATACCAATTTTTATCACAAATTAAAACTAAATATAATTTACAGTTTTAAATTGTATTAAAACTTTTATTTTACTGTAGTGATTCAAAATTACATAGTTTTAAATGATGGTTTTTCAAAATAATAGTTGTTTTATTATGGACTCAATGATTCAATACTCCATTATAGCCTATAAAAACCATAAACCGTAACTATACAATATAGACTTCATTACCATGGTTACGCATTTGTTATTTTCGTTTAGCATATTTGTATTTCCTTTAATATGTATAATATGTACCTATATCAACGGTTGTCTAAAAATCTATTATATCTTATATAATATAATAATAATCTCCGGGGTTTACAGTGAAATAAATAAGTTAAAATGTGGAGTAATAAGCAAAACAGTCTATTTTTTAATGATCCGTTTTTTCAGTAAGTAACAAATGTAATACAATGTCTATTATATAATACATATATTTATAATTTTTTTTTATTAGCTTTTAGCTGAAACTATTATAGTTCAACACTTAAAACTTAACTATTTAAAATAATACAAAACATATATATATACTTATTATTTGTATAAATGTATATTATAGTTGAAACTCGGCTCCTAAATTTTCATGGGGGGAGGGCAAAATTATTAGATCTAAAAATGGGTTCTATTAGAATGAAAGGAGTAAATTTTCGAGAAAGAAATGTTTTGCTGACACATTGTTCACGTAACAGTGAATTATTTATTTTTGACTACAAATATGTACCTCAGTCTTGATTTTTGGATTACTTTGTGTTCGTGTCAAAAATGTTAAATTTATTTTCATGGCAGGCAACGCCCCCCATGAAGTAATCCGTGGAGGGCGGTTGCCCCGTCGCCCCCCTGTACTTGGAGCCCATGACGCGTGGTATAGAGCACACTAATATTTTACATCATTAATGTATTAAAATAATAAAGTTAAAACCTTAGAATATACGGATAATTATAAAACATGTTTTAATAATAATAATAATAAAAAAAATTATTTTAAGCTACAATTTCACGTTTTCTGACATGTTTGGTTATTTTAGATTTGGGTTATTTATGATAACCGTGTATTTTACTTTATTTACACATATTTTTTTCTTTACATCACTTTTTATACTTATAACAAAATAAAATTTCACTAAAACCAATATTTATTAATGAGACTTGTTTTTAGTGAGTTGTCAACTTTGACGTTGAGTCGTATGAAGCTTTTATATTTTTGATTGAAAACACATATAATATATTATAAAAATATAACTATAATATGTGTGTGCATATAATATAGTGCACTACACTTATGTATTTTTAGGCTATTAATATTACAGACTACAATTAATTTTTAAATCATATATAAAAAAATATATATTAATTTATATTACCAAATTTTAGATTGTCTAATAATAGACCGACAGGATGGATAGTTCAACAAGAAGTCGCTCGTATGATGGACTCATTATTAGATCCGTTTTCATCATTTGCATCATTTTCTAAACCTGTTCGGCGAACAAATCAATCATCAAAACGATCACATCTTTACAGATCTTCGTCACAGCAAACGCAAACACCAAATATAACGCCCAACTCTAATCGTGTAAATCTCGGTAAACTACTAAAATATTTATAGTCATACATTTATAGGTATAATATTTGTCTCTCTAACATTAAACTTATTTAACGTAAGTTTTAAATACGCCTAAATAACTTGTTATATTTGGTAATATTCAAAATATTACTTTTAGATAACCGATCTAATAATAATCACCAACACAATAATAAACAAAACGGCCCATCAGAAAAATGGGCTGCTTCTTTACGGAAACGAGACCCAGAATTACTGCCTGCTATACATACAAAAAGAGATAGGTACGTATTCCTATGAGTTTTAACATACATAGAAGAATTTATTATTGTGTGTTTTTCATATAAGATGCTGTTCACATCCTGGTGGGTATAGAACAAAACCTGTCATACCACCTCTAATCCATCAAACTCCGTCAACGGCTCGACCGGCAGATCAAAAGAAACAACTACTGAAAACTAAATCGATTGTTGGTTATGAATCTCATTTAGTGGATATCATTGAAAAAGATATTTTACAAAGAAATCCCAACATTCAATGGGATCGGATAGCCGGATTGAAGCATGCAAAAACTCTTCTACAAGAAGCAATGGTATTGCCAATGTTGATGCCAGACTTTTTTAAGGTACAAACTATTATATCAATAAAATAATTATATTTTATAAACAAACCTCATCTTCTTCGTAGATAGCTAATCTTTCAAAACAGTAAAAAAATGTATATATATAATTAATTTATACATATTATAAATCTAGTATATTATGTAGAATTTCTATATACATAAATTTCGTTCATAATTATGTATATAGATTATACATTATTTATAATTCAATTGGATTTTTTTTTTTATATATTTTTACAATTATTAATTTTTTAAACTTCATTGCTTAAACGTTTATTTAATATAACGCATATTTAAAAAGTAATAATATTGGGTTTTTAGGGTATTCGAAGACCGTGGAAGGGTGTTCTAATGGTTGGTCCACCTGGTACCGGGAAGACAATGTTAGCAAAAGCTGTAGCTACTGAGTGCGGGACGACGTTTTTCAATGTTTCGTCATCAACAATGACATCAAAATATCGAGGAGAATCAGAAAAATTGGTTAGATTATTATTCGAAATGGCAAAAATACATTCTCCGTCTACAATATTTATAGATGAAGTAGATTCCTTGTGTTCTTTGCGGGGTTCTGAAGGTGAACACGAAGCCTCTAGAAGGTTCAAAGCAGAACTTTTAATTCACATGGATGGTTTAAATTCTGCAAGGTAAAAACCCCACATATCATTATACGAATTTTAATATTTAAAAAAAAAAAAATACAAAAATTATTTGTTATAGTAATGAAGACGATAATCAATCTATTATGGTGCTGGCAGCTACTAATCACCCGTGGGATATTGATGACGCTTTTAGAAGACGATTTGAAAAGAGAATTTATTTACCATTACCAAATGGTAAGTACATAGGAACGTAGCAATAATTCTTGAAAACGTTATACACATAATTATACCCTACTTGTAAATATACCTAACCTTTATATACTACCTACAACTAAACTAATACGAGTATTTAGAAAATAAATCTGTAACGCTTTGTTCGAGAAAATTCACATTCGTTAATTTTCAGATGAGTCGCGAATAACGTTATTGAAGTTATGTTTGGAAGGTGTAAATCTTGACGATTCGTTCGATTATCGATTTGTAGCTAATAAACTACGAGGCTATACTGGATCAGATATAGCTAATGTTTGCAGGGACGCAGCTATGATGGGGATGAGACGAAAAATTGTAGGGCAGACTCCGGATCAAATTAAGAATATAAAACGTGCTGATATTGACTTACCAGTAACAGTACAAGATTTTAATGAAGCTATAGAAAGATGTCGAAAAACCGTCACCGGCCAAGACATTGAAAAATATCAATCGTGGATAGACGAGTTTGGTTCATTTTAATAATTATGAAACTTTTTAATGTTAACATTTATTATTCGACAATAATAATAATAAATAATCATTTCCGTCCCATATATTGTATATCTATTATAATATAAATATATTACAAGAAAGTTTTATTCAAAATAAAAACATATAAGAAAATAACTCCTTATAAACTCTTATAATAGTTGTATTGATTAATAATGTAAGTATGTTTACTGATTTTAAAAGGTAAATAATATACATAGAATAGTGGATTTTTTAGTATAATCTATTTTGTGTAGATGTAATCTATTTTTGATTAATTTTTAATTATTTTTTGTAACTTCGTATTATGGTAGATATTTTCTAAATTTATGTATTTTGTATTTGATATTTCTAATTTTAAATGTGATAATTTTAATGGTTTCGTTAAATTATACATAACACAATATAGGCCTTTAATCGAATTTCTAATTAAAAATATATATGTATGTATTAGATCTATCCGTATATACATTTCGCCACGAACGTAGATTTTTCTCAAAATAGTGCGCACGTTTTTTATTAAGTAATTTCACAAAATACGTATATCGTGCGAGTTTCGTTACACTGTACGGTACTTTTAACAAAAATTTAAATACGTGGAGGTACAAAAACTGTAAATATCAAAGTAGTAGGTATTATTAATTTTGGTAAGTAAATAAATTTGTGTGTGTAGTAGTGTAGGATAAATAACGAGAATTCGTTAAAATATTAATTAATAATAATAATAGAAAATCGCGTAGAGCGTGTACGTTGGTATTCCGATGGTATTTAATTGTTACTTTTTTTTTACAGAAATTTCGTTTAAATTTCGTGAAATATGATTTTAAAACCTAATGATAATATACGCACACGCGTACGCCTGTACGTTTTATCAACGGTTTTGTAGGTATGACACGTATAACGGTTTTGCGTTTTTTTTTTTTATTATTATTTATTACTCATAGTCCAAGTTTCCATTAATCGTCAAACGCGGTTTGTTCCGCTATTTTGTGCCTGTTGGGCGGAAATCATAGTGTCCGCACGCACCTACCTGTGAGATCAAACGTTTTTCTAATCAGTTGAACGTTAGGAAAAAAATAATGATTCGCCGCTGTTTCGTGATAATTGTGCGCAATATACAGAATTCGAAAATTTTTAAGCGCAAACGAGTGTCATCATCACGAGCATTGTCAATTTCTCGATGATATGACGCACTTCAGACTCCTACTGGATGATTCACCAACACTCGTTGAAATTCGTTATTTTTTGACCTTCTCATATTATTTTCCATTTTGATAAATCGAACGCGGCGGCGTAACGTCGACGACAGAGTCCGTCGACGTTAGTGTGCGGTACGATTCCGGCAGATCGCGTTGGTCGTACGTAAAATTGATAAGGGGGACAAAAAAAAAAATAAAAAAAAAAAAGGGAAGGTTAACAAAAAAAAAAAAAAAAAAACACAACGCTAAACAAACGTCGGAACAATAATATTTCTTCAGTTTTTCTCCTCGAAAACGTTTTCGTGTGCGCGTACGCACGTGTGTGTCGAAATTAATCGTTTAACCGAGACGATCGAATATACGTAGCAGTGCTCGTACGAGACATGTGCCAACAAACTATCGGTGCCGTCGTCGTCGTCGTCGTGTTAGCGGCGTAAAACGTAAATATTTTCGGCACGTCGACGCGAACGGAGCCGCTCGGGGGCGGCCAATAGCAGCCGCGTTGATAATATAGTATAATCCGTTTAAAATGGAAACCGGAGATCTTACGCAAGAACAAAAACAGGTAAAGTGGTGGTGTGTTGTGTTGATGTCTCGCGGGATTCGTATGACGAGCCGCACGTATAATACTATCCTATAGTCGACCGGTTGGTCTTGTGTCGTGTCGTGTCACAGTCGTTGGGGGCCGCCGCCGCGCAATTGTATTATCACTGTATTCCACACGTACCTCCTTATCCGTGTAATACGCCTGTTGCACCGAGTTTACCTACCGCGTTTTAATGGTTTGTTTGTTTGTTTTTTTTTTTTTTTTGTTTCTCGACACGAAATACGAAACAAAAAAAAAAAAAAACAAAAACAACCCCGTGTTCTTGTAGGCCGTAAATGAATTCGTCGGCGTGATCAATCGTATGCGTACGTCACAAAACAAACCGGCCATAGACCGTTCGTCCGCTGTTAAATTTCTGTTGGCGAGAAAATTCGACGTCTCTAGAGCCATACTGCTGTACGAACAACACGAAGACACCAGACAACGCGAGTGTTTGTTCGAGTTCGATTGCACTGTCGAACCGTTGAGAAGTGAAATTCAGACTCAGAAATTCACGATTTTGGTAAATTAAAAACTGTTGATTTAAAAAAAAAAAAAAAAAAATGTGTTTTTACGTACTTTTTATTTTTTTTTTACGCACGTTTATAGCCAACACGAGATTCGTCTGGTGCTGCTATAGCCGTTTTTACGGCGCGTTATCATATTCCGAATTTTTCTTCTCATCAAACTACATTACAGGTACGTACGGTAAAAATGAATAATACAGTCCTCGTAATAAAACCGTAATTTTTTATTTCTCTGTTTAGGGTATTGTTTATCAATTGGATATAGCTCTTGAAGACGTTCAGACGCAAAAATGTGGGCTAGTGTTTATCTACGACATGTCTGATTCTAAGTATTCGAATTTCGATTACGATTTGAGTCAGAAAATCTTAACATTGCTTAAAGTAAGTTTATCGAATAGTTTATTTGGGAAATTAACAAATTTTTGCTTTATACGTCGTATTACAATACGCGTATAATAATTTCGTAACTATAGTACGTAAATACCAATAAGAATATTCCACGTGTCGAGTATTATTTTTCGTGCTTTTTACATCGTAGTTTACAATATGACCATTGAAGGTCAATAAAAACAACTTAATTATTTATATTATCGTTAAAGAAACAATTCTGTTTTACGTATTCTTATACATCGATAGATCTTATAATTATATGTGTAAGGTGATGTGTTTAATGGTACCTTTAGTAATGTTATAAATCTTTTCAGCTAATAAATACAATTGAATTTTACAGATATTTTATTATTTAAAAGAGTCGAATTTCAATAATTATTTGTTACGATGAATAGAAATTACTTATTTATTTCCATACACAAATTAGATACATATGATTCAAATTGCTTGTGTATAAAGGAATTAAATTTGTTTTTGAACAATTTATATAACTTGTTTTGTATATTCTCAGTGATATTTAGGAATATTAAGAAAGCTTTATTTATAAGAATTATTAACGCTAATTTAGATATTATATTCTGTGCCACGAGAAAACAAAACCATGCAGCCATTAAAATGAGTCTAGACGATGGCATCGAATTAAATTGTATATTCAGTAAAAAAAAATCAGTATTTAATATTTACACTTACTTATCTAAAATATATATATATATATATATATATATATATATATATATATATATATATATAAGACATATTTTAAAAAGACTTCTGGGAAATTTTACCCAATTCATTACCGAAATAAATGTTACTAAGTCTTTTACCCGTATTATTTTTTTTGCAGTGTCCATAGGCAAGTATTAAATAGTTAGAGACTTATATTTCAACAACAGTTGATATTAATAACTGACATTACTTTTTTTATTGTATTATTATAACTTATTACATGTGTTTTAAAAAGTTCGTCTATATCACAAAATTGATTTATTAATTTTATTTCACAAGATTATGAGTTAATTATTAAACATTTTATGATTAAACAGTTGTTAATTAATGAAGAAATTAGTTACATTTCATAATATCAATGAAATATAAATTATTAATAATTTAAAATAACCATTTTTGAAAATATATATTTGTTTTGAGAAAGTTTTTATAATAAATATATTATTATAAAGTTCTTTATGCGCTACTACTTTAAGTCATAACTGATTATTAGATCTGAAATCTTAATGAATAATAATGTTTTTATACTATCCATCTAACTCTATTGATGAGATTGGCACCATCGGCTTCAAACCAACTACCCTTAATTAAATGTCAGTTTAACTAAACACATAAAATAAATATTAAAGTAATATATGTGTGCATAATTTATGTAATTTTGTATTTACAAATAAACATATATGTAAATTATAAATATTATTATTCCTTATTAATACATAGCTTATGCCTATATGGTAGGTACTAACAAGAACACGCATAATGTAGATATCTCATATTAAATTTTTATTATAATTTGTTTAAATAACATGATAAAAAAAATTAAATAATCTGTTTAAGTGTGTTATTAAAAGTATGTAATGCAGTTTAAGTGAATGTATACTTTAATTTTATTTTCTTATTTACTAATAATTAATATATTTATTTACACCACACAGCAGTTTGTTTATACGAAGTACAAATATATATTGCGTATAATGTGTATTTTCTTAAATCTTTTAAAATTAATTTTTTTAATTTTTTGACAAAATGAAATGTTTAATGATTCTTATTGAAAATTACAGTGCATAATGCACTATATTTTTATTTTATTAATATTAACTTATGTAAATTTCCAGATATAAAATTTAAATATATAAAAGTATAACATATATATATATTACTATTATAAGAAAAATATTTTGTACAAATTACAATAGGGACATTTTTAGGAAATGAAATAAATTGCCTATTATGCGGGATCATGTATAAATAAATTGATATAGTAATAGGATTGATGAGACTTTTTTCATTAAGACATCCGCTCTTGTTGTCTCTGTCTATCTAAATGGCCATGTAGCATAATTATATTACACAGTTTTTAAATTGTGATGTTTTTGTTGAATTTAAAGTTTAAATGATTTTTCAAAAATTATAATTTTAAAATTGAATATTTTTATTTTTAAATAGATATATCTTACTATAGAATTAGAATTTTAGCACAATAAGATAAGAAAGCACCGATGTCTTTATCTTTTAAATTGCTATTAAGCATCTAAACTCGACTCAAACACTACAATCTAATTACTGTATAATGTGATTTTACTACATTACCCGTGGTAGTGTCCTCTTGAAAGACTTCAGATTTTATTAATATAACTGCACCTATAAATGTGGTTTATAAATTATTTTATTTTATTTTTATTCTATATTTAATAATTATATGTATCTTATTAGCTAGCAAAATAACTCATATTTTATTGAAACATAAATTAGCGTAGCAATGTTAGTTGAAAATTAATTTTAATTATTATAAAACTTATCAGAATAATATCGTTATGACATGTGCATGTTTATACGCTATAGTTTTTAAAAACTATAGCGTATAAACAAGTTTCATAATAATTAATTTTAATTATTATAAAACTTGTCAGAATAATATTGTTATGACATGTGCATGTTTATACGCTATAGTTATTAAATGTGAATTTTATTCATTTACATTTAAAAACTAATAATAGGAAATTGTTGTTTAATGTAATATTGATAATGCGGGGATTAATTTGTTTTTATTCGATATCTATTGTTTGTAATACTTCAATAACTGATTTTCGAACTTGAACATAATATAATAAACATATAATATTTCTGTATACAATTTATTATATAGGGTATACGTTATGATTATATAATATGATTTAAAAACTCATTAGTAAGACATGAATCCTTAGGTCTATATGAAAAATAACATTTAAAAAAACGACTATACGTCTTATATTGATTTGTAATGTATACTAAAGTGCTGAAACCTTTTTTGTGTACTGTTACATCATTTATTCATTGACGTCTAAATATTTAATTAGTAATTACATTTTAATTGTTTTTACTTTATTGTATTATTTACTGACAAATCGTTTTATTGTTGAAATTATAGGAAAAAGTTGTTTTTGAGGGCTTTTCTTCTATATGACAATTGAATATACATGTAATGTGCTATGATGATATTCCAGAATTTGTATAATATTAGGATGTTGTTCAATAATTCAATAATACTTTTTCTAAGTCATCAAAATATAATTATTATATTTTGATGACTTAGAAAAAGTCGTATTTGACTGAATAAAAATGTATCTGTTTTTCTTCGTTATCAGTACGTTTATTATTCGACGATTTTTAAACAATTATGTCCATTCGTTTATAATAAAAACGATTTGTGTAAATGCATTAATTATTGTTAGGGGAGTGTAAAAATTGCAAACCGATCTGTAAACGGGTGAATGAAATAAACACCAAAGAGAGAGTATAGTAGTTGTCGTACGATCGATAATGCCAAAAGTGTACAGCGCGTATGAGAACACATGCGCGCGACGTATTCCAGCGGCGTAGCAAGGGAAGCCCCCTTTGTTTCCTTCCAGTTAGGGCGCGATGATAATATAGGGTCCCCGGCCCAGCTGTATTTGACTACAACCCCACTGAAACCATTTTTTTTTTTTTTTAAAAAAACTTTTCGCTTTTTCGTGCTCTTAAAAGATTGGTTCGGTTCAAGATTATACTACTTCGATGTAGTAAAATATATTGAAAAACAACGAGAATCATATATTTATATATATATATATATGTATAAACAAATTATCGATTAACATGATATGAAAATTTTATCGATCGAACCGTTTCTCGGAAATAAAATATTTATTTATTTTTTTTTCTAAATGGTTTATAATAATTATTACAATTAGAATTGTTGCGGTACGAATTATACAGTTATTTTTATACGTCATATTATACACACACACACACACACAGTACGTACTTATAATATGACGTTAAATATAATGTTTTCAGTCTAGGAACTGTCTGTGATAGTAGTGGTGGTGGTGATGGTGGTGGTCCCATTAGACGTAAAAGTAATTTTTTAACCAGACATTCAGTACGCACACCGTGTGCGCGTGTGTTTGTTGTCATAGGTAGGTATTTAGGGTGGAGATGAAGTCGTCGGCATAAAAGAGAGGAAGTGTGTATATATATACTTCCTGACGCGTGATATAATTTCTTCACGAGACTGTTGGCCAACTGCTACTATTGGACACGTATAAAATAATGGCATACGTGCACATAATCGACAATCATTATTATTATTATTATTATTGTTATTAATGTCAGGCCGTTTCGCGCCCGGAATATTTTCAATCTGTTGAAGCCCGATATAATTTAATACGGATTCGTGGAGGTTTATTATTTCGAGACGTGCGACAAAACGCTCTATCGTTCGTCGAGTTATAAAATACGGTGTATTTCATTTTTTCTATAAATCGCTATATTGACGTAACGAAGAGGGATCAGAGGGGGGGGGAAGTATCCGAAATAAAACAATGTACAATTTATATAAACGATTATTAAACAATATTATTATACCATTCGATTCTTTTTTCTCCAATAATTCAAAAACATGGTTGGATTTAATTTTAATTTTATGAAACTGTTGTCTACAATTATTGTTATTTGCACGTTAAAAATGTAAAACGTACGAATTGGATCATAGAAGCGGCAAAGAATTAACGGAACAAAAATTAAATGATGGCAAATGTTTAAAAATTAAACGGAGATTTCATAATAAAACCAATTGAATTGTACATCAGAAAATTCTATACATCTGTACATAAAACACCACGTGACGACTCCGGAAAGAAAAATATTATTATTTTTTTTTTTTGTTTCGTCGAAAATTTTGCTCCCGGTCTCAAATTTCGATGTTACGCCACTGACTACATCGAGTTTTTCTCTCTCTCTCCGTTCAAAGTGTCCGCGTGTTACATACATTTCTTTCGATTGAATCGCTATACAATTAAATGTGCGCGTACAATAAATAACAATTCGTGGTGTGGGCCGGATGTAAGAGAAAAAAAAAGATAAATCCCGGTTGGTACTGGGGAAAATCACTAAACGGGAACGAATCGACAAGAAAAAATTATCGTCGCGATTACGTCACGTTTCCGATTAGACGAGTAGATATCGGACAGACCGAAGTATGTTAAACCGAGACGTCCATTATTGTCGTCCGGAATTGATATTTCGAAGGGGAATTATATTGTAATTTATTCGAAGAATTAATATTTTATAAGACACTGGAAGTGTATTTCATGCGCAATTGTCCCGGTATTTTTGTAGCCACGCGTTTTAAATATTTTTACGTATCCGTTTTGGCTCGGATTTCATGACGTTCATTTTGGTAATATAGTTTTGACTGGTTTTATGTGTTTATCTGTTCTGATCAAAGCGCACACACACATTTTATATACTGTTCAATAATAGTGGTCACGGTAAAATACTGTTTTCAGTTGTAATCAATTTGGTTTTTTTTTCGCGAAAATTAATTTTTATATATCAATTTTTTTTTTTTAACCAACCAATTAAAATGTATATATCTGTGTCGTACTAACGAAATATCTCGATTATTATTTATATTGAAAACGGGATGAAGTAATTGTTGAACTGTGACGAAATTTGACAAATTCATCAGTAGATGAAAATTGGGATTAAGCAATTAATATTATTTTCGAAGAAATGTTCAAATTTCCTTGACTTTACAAAAAAAAAAAAACAGTTAAAATAATTCGTTAATTTATAATCTTTTCTCGTTTTCTTTTGTGCGCACAAACTGTTAATACAAATTTGAAATCGTTTTAAATTAACGGACAATTCTTATGTCCATTTATGAATTCGCATTTTACTGTCATCGCGTTTCTTTCGTAATGTGTAATATTTCATCACGAATTGTCGTGACGGATAACGCGTTCTCAAATGCGTAATAAACAGTTTTTTTTTTTTGCCAGTTAAATTCGATGAACGCTATTTAAAAGAAACTGTTCTACATTTTTATGTACCTAAAATGATATTGAATTTAAACAATAATTTAAATTCAGTTTTTCAAAGTAGGCTCTCGCGCCTAGTGTACAATGCATGTATATTATAATTACTTATTATTCGAAATGATATTATACCCGTGTTAACAAATCTGTTATAGATTTTATTGGAAAAAAAGAAATTATGATTGAAACGAATTTTTTTTTTTAAATACAAATTAAACCGACCCGCTGCAGCGCCTCTAAAGGAACGCATCGATTTTCATCGAAATTCGCTCGTTTAAATGTACGCGGCCAATATTTTCATCATACCTAAGGTATTTTTTTTTTATATTATTATTATTATTTAACTCTGTGAATGAAATTATTATCGATTGAATTATTCGCATTTTATCTGTGTCGTCGTGTGGTGGTGGGTGATCACGCGTAATTTTCATTCATTGTTGGTGCGGGCGAGTGGTTCGCGCAACAGCACATCGAGAATACGTGATATCGTTCCTATATTTGAAATATAAATAAAAAAAAGAATTTATTATTAAAAAAATGTGGGATAGAACGATATTATTTTGTTGTTTGCGCTTGCTGTAGTTGCCGAGAACAAACGCGTTAAAATCGATTGTCGGGCCCGGCGGACTGAGTCTAGAACTGGTCTCAAACGCCGCCGAAACTCTTTGAAATCATTTGTATCCGTTGTCTTCTGAACGCGATTCATTGCCATTAATTGATTTTAACCGGTAAATAGTGCGGGGAAAAAAAAGGCATTAGGCAAAAAGAAATGTTTTAAATAACACGTTATTATGTACGATGATTATGTACGACAATCGCGTAATAATTTATTTCAGGCAAAATTATTACTCGATTTATATACAATAATATTGTACACAACGTATTATGTTGAATGGAATTTCACAGCGTTTTGTGTTTTAGAATTTTTTATGGAAAGTTATATTGTTGTGATCCGTTTACGTTACACGCCCCCCCCCCCCCGGGGCCCAATATTCTTTTTAATCCGGCGCGCCGCCCTCTCCCCTGTCGACGGATCACAAGTAGTCCGCGTGCGCTGAAAAATCACTACTACTCGATTTTTTATACGTTTTACGCGGTAAAAAAAAAAATAAAAAAACAAACATTAAAAATTTGCGATAAAAATGCCGCCGGATAGAGAGACCGTCGTGGGGGGGGGGAGGGTGTCGCCCTCGTCCGGCGGAAATGTCTTATATTACTATACACTTACATAATATTTACACGTTCTCTCTTTTATAGGAGCGTTAATGCGCGGCTAAATATAGGTACTGACTGTCAGTGGCGTATTTACGGGAGGGGTTCCCGGGTCTCGACCCCCCCCCCCCCCAGAAAAAAATTTAAAAAGTCATAAATAACTTGGTACGTAGGTACCGAGAAAGAGAATATTAATTTTATATTATGAGTTTTTTAATGTTTCTATTATAAAAAAAAAAAAATATATATATATACAATATTTGTATAAATAACTTGGGCTTAACTTTTGGTTATTTTTGTCGCGTCGTCGCCGTCCGACAACGACAACTACGACGACCGATAACGAGTCCGACGACGGCAACTATATATAATTAAAATATATATGATAATATTATAGTAGGTACGCCGAATATTATTGACATTATAGTAGGCGTTCTGCGTAGTGCGTTCGTTCGGCCGTAATAATTTTGCAGTTTGTTATTGACGACGGTATTGACATAATATTCGCTTAATTCGCTACCGAAACACTTAACAAGACAGTAAGGACGTATGGTAATTGCTAATTTATAATTTCAAATTCAATTTACAAATATTATTGTTTGATGTAACGTGTAAAATGAAAATTTAAAAAATGATCTAATTTTTATTTGATGCACTATTCAAATTTTTACACTTCCAAATTTACAATGCTTGTTGTGTACACTAGGTATACATAATATTTATATGTATTTTATATATTATTCTAAATGGATCACAATTATGACTTCTAAAAAGCAGCCCAATATTCAGTCTTTTTTCAAACCTCAAAAAGTCGATAATATACAAAACAACACAGATTCAGTAGTTTCAGGATCAGATACTGATATCCCTACGTCGTCCACGTCCCATATAAATAGACACGATATTTTCAATTACGTCAAAAGAGTATTGACTCAAAATGAAATACATTGATATACTAAATGCAATTTGGATTCCCGGTGTAAATTATAATTTTCCTGTGAAAATATTTGTTGTTGGAAAAGATAAAACTGCTAGGCACTTGAAGTTTCAATATAAATGGTTTGCTAGCTTTTCTTGGTTAGTGTATTCTGATATAGACAATGGAGCGTATTGTAAATATTTTGTGTAGCTTTTTCAACAAATTATGCTGGAATTAATAATCAAACATTAGGATCATTAGTTACAAAAAAATATGACAACTGGAGACATGCATTAGAATATTTCAAAAATCACTCGCAACTAGAATACCATAAAAAATGTATATTAGATTCAGAAAACTTTTTAAATATTATTAAAACTCCCACTTTATCAGTATACAAACAAATTGATATTGGAAGGAAAAAAGAAATAATACAAAATCGTAAAAATATCATTCCTGTTATTGAGGCAATTATTTCGTGTGGTCGGCAAAATATGGCACTAAGAGGGCATCGTGACTCTGGGAACATTTTCAAAGATGACAAACAAAATAATGACGGTAATTTTAGGGCAATTCTTCGCTATAGGGCCCAAGGTGATAGTGATATAATGAGATCATATCTTGAAAGTTCTGGTACCATTAAGTACACAAGTTCTACTAGTCAAAATGAAATAATCGATTCCTGTAACAAACCATTATTGAACAAAATAGTTTCAAGAGTAAACGAAGCAAAATGTTTTTCTGTTCTTGCTGACGAAACGGCTGACGTGTCGGGTATAGAACAGGTGTCTTTGTGTGTCAGATATGTTGAATTAAGCACCCTTGAACATCATGAAGATTTTTCGCAATTTGTTCCTGCTGTTGACATGACAGGGAAAGGATTGGCGAAATTAATAATCTACAAAATTTTGGCATAGATACAACATACTTACGTGGTCAGGGGTATGATGGGGCGGCCTCTATGTCGGGAAAATTTAATGGCGTTCAAGCACATATTAAAGACACACACCCTTTAGCAATTTATGTACACTGTTCAGCACATGTGTTAAACCTAGTAGTATCTAAATCATGTAGCGCGACACAAATAAGAGACTGTTTAGCAACTTTAGGGAAAGTCCGCGATTTCTTTATTTTTCCGAAAAGAAAATCAATTCTTCAATTTCATATTGAAAATTCATCGGCAACATCCACAAAAAAGTCATTGAAAAGAAGTTGCAAAACTAGATGGATAAAACGATTTCACGCAATAAACGATTTTATGGAACTTTATGAGTATGTCATTGAAGCATTGGATACAATTTTGGAATGGAACGATAACGATTCTTCGAATAAAGCAAGACGTCTTAGAAGTTCTATTTTAGATATAGAGTTTGTGATATCATTATTCGTACTAAACAAAGGTTTTAGTATAGGTTTACGTTTACCACTTTCAAAGTTCCTACAAAAATCAAATATCGATCTTAAATTGGCTGTACAATATTAGCAAATGATACACAAAAAGAATTACAAGAACTTCGAACGCATGCCGATGATGTTTTCAAGGAAATATTTGAAGAAGTAAAAGTAGTAGCCGAAAAATTTGATATTGAAATTAAAATTCCGAGATTAACAAAAAAACAAACTAATAGATGCAATATACCATTAAATACTCCGGAACAATATTATCGAGCATCAATTTTTATTCCTCATCTTGACAAATTTATTACAGAGTTAGAAGAAAAGTTCAATGTTCATCGATCGATTTTAATTCTTTCAAATAAATATATTGAAGATTTACAAAATGATGGATCTCAAAATCAAATTATTGAAGCAGAGTACAAATTATGGCAGAGAAAACTCATGCAAACAACAGAGAAACCAAATAATGCTCTAGAGGCTATGGCTATGTGTAACCAGTCAATTTATCCTAATATATTTAAACTTCTTCAAATCTTAGTCACGCCTCCTGTTTCCTCTGCAACAAATGAAAGAACATTTTCAAATTTAAAAAGAATAAAAACATATCTAAGAAATTCCATGTCAGAGGTAAATTATTATAAACTTAAAAAATATTCTTGTTGTTTACAAATTACAATTAAACACTTTGTTTATTTTTTTGTTTATAGGGAAGATTGAACGGTTTAGCGATGTTATCAATAAATAAAAACTACTCGATAAAACCGGAAGAAGTTATTGAAGAACTGGCGAGAAAAAAAAGACGTTTACCTTTTTTTATTATAAAAAACTATTAATTTGTATTAATAAATCATAACACTGGTGAACAATTTTTAACATAATTTCTGTTGAGTTCGGTTTTTCAGCTGTTTTAAAGTTAAATAGATATGCTGATTTCAAAACTGTTTTTAGTTTTCTTCTATCACGTCAAGTTTTATCTCTACAGCTTATCTAAATTTGACCACTGTTTGGTAAATGACGCAGACCAACGACCGGTTCATATTGGTTTAAGCGTGATAATTATTATATTGTTCAGTTATTCCTATAATACTATAGTGAAACGTTATGTGTCTCTCTTTATAGTGAATATTATAAATAAATGTATTATATTTATTTTTCATTTATATTAAAAAATCAATTAATATTATTTATTACGATTGTAGTTTTTTTTTTTTTGATGATGTCTATCTCTACTATTTCGCGTCGTAAGTGTTTAAATAGTCCCGATTCATTTTGCTATATATGTGGCAGTTTCACCATTCCCAGTCAAAGGACAAACATAAGTGAATTTGTTAGGCAAAGCTATTATGCATATTTTAAAGTGAAAATTGGCGATCAAGATAAAAAATGGGCCCCTCACAAGGTTTGCAAGCTATCACGGAAGATGGGATGTGCATATGATGGCTGACTATTGTTGGAGTATTAAACGAGATTGTCCACAAATAGAACAAGTCAGGAAAAGTTATAAACGGAAATTCTCACCTGAATTTATATGTGTCCCAAATTCTAAAATAATTTTATTGTAACATGTATTCACAACATTTTATTTACATTAATTTATATAATATATATTATATCCTTTGTATGAATAAAGTTATTATCGGTGAAGAGTAATTTTGCAATTATTTCATATTCCTTTGTATGTACATTTTATATGAATTTTGAGACACAGAGAGGATGTACTTTGTATCTCAAAAAGTTGATGTGATAGATAAAACCTAATGGCACTTTTAGATTCAGATGCAAAAAATTAGTTAATAACAAGTGTAAAATCTAAGTCAACGAAATATGTGTTTCCCAGTGTAATAGTAGTGAAATATACATAATATAATTATTACATCATAACTCGTATGTGTTTTTTTTATATTATAAATTTATAGGTACTTAATATTTAGACCCCCCCCTTTACAAAAAATTTGAAAATACGCCACTGCTGACTGTCGTTTTTACCTCGTGTGGCGGCGGGTAAAGTCGTTGGCGTACAGTCGTGTCGGTCGTCCGCGTCCCCGTCGACGATGTGCTGCGTACACAACACGCACTCGTACGGGTATTTTATTTAGTTAATTTTCTTCGTTTTCTCTTCTCAAAGAACTATTCACGAGGAATAATTCACGCGTACCACCGGGTGAACAAAATATACGAGAGACAGAGAGAGAGAGAAAGAGTGTGGTGCAGTAACAAAACAATCATTCGTTATACGAACGCGTTTTTAGAAATATTATGGATGACGTCGTTATGGTAAAAATATGGGAAAAACGAACGCGCGATAATCGGGTGCGCTCGTAACAACACGCTGCAATGTTCCGTCGTTTTCGGCCGGCGGCGGTGCAGTAGTAGTATTGTAACGCGTGTTGTGCGGTACACTGTCTGGGTGAAGGGGGGGGTGGCGGGCGGGCGGGCGCCGCCGCCGCCGGACGAATCGCGAATGGCGGCGGTGGCGTCAATGGGAAAACGTTTCCATTCAAAGAGAATCCCGGCGTAGCGTAACGGGAACGGCGGTGGCGGTGGTGGTGGCCGTGTGTGTGTTAGCAACAGCAGCAGCAGCGGGCCGTGTCGCCGACGTGATCGTAGCGACGGTAGCGAGTGGTACAATGAGTGCGAGCGAGTGAGAGGGGTGTCCGTCGGTTTACGGCGGCGGGTGGGCGCCGAGGGGTTCGCGTTTTCACCGGCGACGCGCGTGTTATTGACGACGACGACGAGACCTCTCTACGCGCGCGGACCGTCGACGGCGACGAGAGCGCGCAGGGGGACTTCAGTCCGTTTTCCGCAGTGTTCCGACGGGTGCGTGCCTCGCGAGTGTCGCGCGTCGTCAGTGTTTTAATAATAATAATAATAATAATAATAATAAAAAGAGAGAAAGCGATAATATAGTGGCGGCCGTCCACTAACTAACGCGTCGTTCCGTTTCGCGTTCGTTGCTGTGTCGTCCGTTGCCCGTCGTCGACCGTGACGCGGCCGTCGTGTCCGAATTAAAAGAGAGAGGGAAAAGGAAACGCGAGCAAAAATACATAAAAACCATCCCGGGGACGACAACACACCAACAAAGGAGCGAGACGGACGGCGATATCGTCCACCACTGCACGCTCGGAGCGTGCGACGGCAGGCATATCTATTCCGGACACGACGCCGGCCGACGATATCGATCCGGTGGTACGAGCATCCGCGTACCGTTATTGGCGCGCGCGTTATTATTTACGTTTTTTTTTCTTCAATCGCGGATATGCGCGATTTCTCGACGTCGCGTTAAAATAGGTTTGCGAGAGAAAAAAAATGTTGGTACTTACGAAACTAAAAACGTATACGTAATACAAATATTAATAAAATAATACGAAATATATTATTCGTAAACCGTTGCGTACATTTTTAGTTTTATGAAAATAAAAATTCCCAATACATAATAATATAGGATTTATAAAAAATATTCTGGAATGTTACAAAAAAAAATTATAAAATAGGTAGCCCCGGCTGCGTGTTTGTCTGAAACGAATAGTTTCTGTTTACTGAACTATATAATACGTTTATATATATATATATAAAATACGTTTAATACGCGCGCTTGACGCAGCCACCGCGAATGCCAACGGGCTGGCGGCAATCGCGGTTTACGGCCGAGACCACAAATGTATCATAAATCTATCGACTTGAAAAAAATAAACTAAATTTTATACCTGTTAAATAATTTTTTAAATTGTATACCAGTACACACGCTCGATTAATATTATATCATGTGGCTAGTTTAGATTATTATTATTATTATTATTATTATTATTATTATTATTATTATTATATATATAATATAACACAAATGTCGATTTTTGTTTTGTTAATTATTATTATTATTATTATTTTACTATTATATATTGTCGTGGCCCTACATAACGACACAAACGTGTATGATAATATATTTCTATTCAGAAGTGTGGAAAACTCTTTCGTGGTTCGGTGTTTTTTTAAACGAATTTCACGAGAGGAAAAAAAATCGAGGAGAGAGGAGATCTTCCCTCTCCTCCGGATTCGGATTTTCGTTTTTGTTTTACCGTTTTGTATGTATCAAGTGTCGCGCGATATATTGAAAACACGCACACACATACTGCGAGATGTTTTTTTTTTTCGTCGTCATTTTCTCGCGCAACACGTTCGTTGCGAATGACGCCAACTGGCGTCATTTCTACATAATTTTTCAATCGGTTTTTTAATTCGGACAGCGTTGTTCCAATGTGCTCTGTGTATTTTTGTGTGAAAGTCGTACGTTAAAATTTCTATTTTTAGACCTACGATAATATTCGAATACCATTTTGTGTTGTCGTTTCATTGAAACCTAGAATTATTTTATCACTTTCTCGTGTCCAGAGAAACCCAGCTTTTATCCATCAGCCGTGATTCAACAATTTTCATTCGAAACTCCCTTGATACATTGGACTTGAACACATGAACCCATCTCGAAATAATCATTTGTGCGTTTATACACAGAGTTATAAATGAACGGCCAAATTAACGCATTCGTTTTTTTTTTTTTCAAAGAATTTTTAAATGAACGTTTCGAACACTACAGTTAGACAATTATAATATTACAGTTTTGGAAACGATCTGTATACGGTATTTTTTTTGTTTTTTACGCATCGTAATTGTTTCCAATATTATGTCACTGTTGTTCAATGTTTATTATCGTCCGGCTCGTTCGGAAGAGAAAATTCCGTTTTCTCCGTCACTTCTACCGAGACCTAACCCTAACCACGAGACTTGGAACACAGAATAACCTTAGAAAACGCGATATTTCTATATATTTATAATAATAATAATAATAATAATATACGTGTATATATTATGTAGTCACGAGAAAATTGTTTTGTCAACGCGCCGGGCATATTTCTGATTTGCGCCAAAGGTGGTTTGAGAAAAATAAGTACACCAATTATTTGTATGCGAAGATATACACGTAGGCATTAAACTGGTTGAAAAGTTTAAAAAAAAAAACTCCGACTACAGTTAATTGTATAATTTGTTCGTTGACTAATTGATTATAATTTAAATTGCCGTCGACTTAACGTGCATTTTTTTAATCGTTAATAATCATTCGGCGGTTAACAGTGTTAACGCGTATAGTCGATGACGACAAATACTCGTTTTAGCATTTCGTATTTTTTTTTCTGCGTGAGATAACCGACTGATTTAATTTTTGCTGCTGCCAGCAAGCCAATGATTCGTGATTGCGACAATTAAATAATACTTTTGCGGTCTTTAATCGTATATCATCACGTGAATATAGAGTAATTTACGATTTTCTACGAAAAGCCCGCAACCGTCTTAATTATAATTATTATAATTCGAGTTATCTAATATTATTCGAATATTTTATTTAAAAAAAAAAAAAAAAAATGTAAATAACGGAAAAGTTTATGTTTAAATAAATTTTAATTTTACACGCCACGTTGTGAATCGAAAATTGGATATTTTTAAAAACTTTTTAAATTTCTTCGATATAAGTGTGTTTGCAAATATTTCGTATGGAGGACTCTGTTGTAGCGGTAATGAAATCATTCTACGCGCATATTTCGTTTTTTTTCTTTTACCCAACTTATAATATAATGTACGAATTATTGTGATATTATTGTGCCCGCATGTGTTGTTTAATATTTTAGCGGGACGCGCTCGGTGTACACTGGAGGCTCCTCTACAATTATTCTTGTTTTTATGCTAAAACGTAATGACTATTGTAAAACATCCTACGTATACGTCGTACATAAATTATTAATATTATTATTATTATAATTATCGTTTTGTAAAATCACACCATACCACGCGAATTTCATAACTAATTTTCGATCGATATATAATATGAATCACTAAACACAAAAAAGGGCACGTGTTTCATGATTTTTCAGGAGAGACGAAAAAACACGATATCTCTGGTGGAAAAAAAATGTAATATATAATTCACATATATATAAATGACAATAAAAATGTTATTATATATGAATGACAGCTATAAAATTACATGTCGTACGTGGTTTTTTTTAAATCCTCGCATGTGTGCCTTTTATTGAAATTTTTAAATAGAAATTCAATGTAGAAAAATAATACTTCGATACGTAAATCTGTTGCAAGACAATTGTTTTATTACAACTGATATGTGTTTACTACTGATGATATTACTGATCATCATTGATCGACATAAACGATAAAATTGGTAAACAAATACAACACGAAAAAAATGGTGTATACGGTATGTTGTATATAATAATCTGGGCAGGAAGGTGACGTGCTCAGGCAGGACATGTGCCGTTTCTGTGTGTAACACGAAATATTTATAATTATAGTGTACCATCTGTAAACTGAGCGTGTGCGTCGTCTCGTTTGCACAGAACGATGTATTTGATTATCGAATTAAAAGAAAAAAAATCTGTAAAAATGCGATTTTATGAAAATAATATTACGGACATGAGCCAGCCCTTGCATTTAGCGGTTCTCTTATATACGAGTATTATATATTGTATTCGACGCTGTTCCCTCCCCGGATATAGCTACTTACTACTTAGGTGTTATGTTGCGTATAATTTTTTTTTTAACCGTTAAAAATACGCTATTGAATAATATTGGTACCAGTTTCTGCTTGATTGATTGATTTTTTTTGTTTTTTTTTTTATAGGATAATCGATGTGATATTTTCTCGTTGCGTTTGTGTAATATTATAAATATTCGGAGCGATGGTGGTATGTGATGGTGGCTAGGCTCAAAGGGTAGGCAACATAGGCACCCGCCTAGACTTCAAGATTTGATATTTTGTACAAGATTTTTATAAAAATTATTACATATTATATCGCGTAATAAAAATAATGAAATTTCAAAAATCACCAGCTCAATACAGATCTAATTAATTTCCTGAAAAAAACCAATATATATAATCAAATTTAAAGTAAAATAATATATAATGTATATACTAATATTAAATTATAAAAACTTAATGTATTATCATACAATTATGTAAATAAATTAAATGTTAAAATTAAAATAACTAATGGCCATTGTTGCCGAAGTTGTAAAAGATCAAAAAAAAAAATAATAAAATTTCACCTTTATGTGTTTAAACGTTCGAGACGGGCCTGCCTATGTGTGTGCGTTGTAAAAATGTTCTCGTTTGAACGAAATATTCGGTTTTAACAATAATAATAATTGTACGCGCTAATTTCCTCCGCTCAGCCCCCCATTCGCTGCAGCAATCCGAGATACGACAGTGTTAATAATTTGAAAATGTTTTCTGTAGGGGCGGAATTTAGTTTTAAAAAACTTGACGTGTTTTGACATTTCTGTTTTTCACACACGAGACGCGCGTTCGAAATAAAAAAAAAAAAAGTTTTTTCTTTTTGTACTCTTTCACGATAGACATTTTTACAATATTATTAACGTTTTTGAGCGTCGCCTTCTCCTCCGTACGTTCGACGAAATATGCGCGGGTCAGAAATTTATAATATAATTATATTATAAATATATAATATAATTATATTATTGTATTATATAGAACGACCCGTGACAACAATATTTTAAAATAAAATTCGTTAATAGGAACAGAATAAATGTGTCGTCGTCTTGTGTTTTGTAATAAACGCCGCGCCTATGTTGTTGTTGTTGTTATTATTATTATTATTATTATTATTATTATTATTATTATTATTTATTATTCACACGCGTTGTCAACGGCGGTGTGTTGTACAACGTCGTCCGAGGAAAACGTGTGCGTGTATCGTCGAAGGCATGTCTCACGCGCGCGCACGTTATGTGTTTGCCGGCGATGCGTCCCCCGTTATTGAAATCGTAATTTTCCGCAATGCGAATCCTTGGCGCGACCAAAAAAGTCTATTGATTCGTATCGACAACGTGTGCTTGTGCCGTATATCGCGACCTTGAATTATATATATTTTATTATTATTATTATTATTATTATTATTATACGTCGGTATAAGTATTCCGCAATTGTCGTTGTTGTGTGTATGTACTGCAGAGGACAACGAGAAGTGTTTTTTTTTTTTTAAATATTATTGTTAGAGACTCGGATTTTTATGTTATTTTTTTTTTTTTTTTTACATATTTTTACTGAGAGTACGCGCAGATCCAATTGGACATTATAAACTTTCTCCCGGACGATTCGTTTTCCTACAAACCGACGTGCAAAAATGTTCAGCGCATAAAAACGCGTATTTCGAGATTAGAGAATATTTTGCGCAAAACGCGATATGTTTTTTAGTAGGAATAATACATCGAGGTTTGATGTCTGAACATTTCACATGAAAAAAAAAAAGAATAATTGCGACTTCCGTCAGTTCCTTCCTACCCACATTGGTGCTCAAACTATACTCCAAGTGTAACAGTTGCTACCACATCGTTTGGATGAACACTACTGATCTAATTGGGATAGCCGAATAGAATGATAGATTATACAGATTATAAGTTTTACTTATCAGACAATAGTGATTAGTATTTACAAAAAAAAAAATGTTTGAAGCGGGTGATATTTTCAATTTCAATTTCTGCTACATCATAAAAATTTAATTTGGGCGCCACTGTTGTTTCTACCCCATTCGCTCCCGGACGGACGCCATGATGATTAGATCCGGTGAAGTTTATTGTTACATTACTGTAATTTATTATTTAAAATACACCTAAACGATATATATATATATATACATCACACGAAGAATAGTATTATTGCCACGTTAAAATAATTTTTTTTTAATATTAGGATTAATTTAACTATCTTATATAATTTGTAGAAATTGTTACTTTTATTCGGGGTTTTTTTTTTCAATGTTTAATAAATTTTTATAAAATATCGTATATTTAAAAAAATAATAATAATAATATTATTTACGCGTATAAAAGATTGATAAAATTATATAGAATATGTAAAAAGAAACATCTTATTTTTAGAATTTTTAACGCATATATTTAAATCCTGTCTCTAATTATTATAATTATAATTATAAACTGCGCGTTCGAAATAATAAAATTCAAAATTTGTGCGCGGTTTATAGTTCTTTTTTTCCATTAGTAATGTGCGTAATGTTTTACACTATATGTGTGTAAAAACAAAAAAATAAATAGTTTTTTATTGCCAGCGATTAAACGTTTTTTTTTTTTTAATATTAAAACGACCGCCTGGCTGGAACCACTTAACAACACCACATAGGGTTATCGCTTATTATTTTATGTGCGACGTGTATACTTCGTAATAGCCGTAGCCGCTTAATTCCTCTTTTAAACGTAATATAATAATAATTTTTCAATAATGTATTGATATTTTTACGACTGTTATAGAGCAACAGCCATCCGATTTCTATGATATTGTGTGTGTGTGTGTGTGTTTGTAGTAGGTATTAGTATACCTCCTATTAGTCGTTTCGAAAAACGACTGTGCGGGAATCGTTTACAAAATACGATTCTCTCGCGATAAAAACCGATAATTTAACGTATAGGATTTTTTTTTTTTTTTTTTTACAAACGAATCACATCTACCGCACACGTTTTTAACGGATTTTTATTTATAGAAATAATTCGCCAATCGTAAATTCGTAGTATTCTGTAAAACTAATTTTATTTCGTTAATATCGCGTCTCGACGGGGCCCGTTTAATAATAATAATAATAATAATAAAATTACGCGGGATAGTCTCTTCTTAACATTCGAATTTTTAAACTGTAGAACGTATTATAATTGGCGCGTACGTTCGGCGGAACGCCTCGGTGGTGATGATGGTGGTGGTACAGTATAGTAGTAATCCGTTAGTTAAGTGCGCTCTATTATTGTACCGTTGTTTAAATTTAGAGTCCAACCTTTGTTTTGTTCCTCTCTCGTAAAACGCTCTTTTCATTATAAGCTGTGGCGTCGTCGTACAGTGGCGGATCTAGAGAATCATGTAAGGAGAGCAAGGGCGAAGTTTTAAAACATTTTATTAAGTACTTTAAAAGAATAACGAGTAATAATTTTTACTCGTATTTTATCGTTCATTAAGACTATATAAATAATATACTCGTACTTACGTACGTTGCGGCGCCTATTTGGCGAGTTTTCATCCGTCGGAATCGGTGGCGTACGGAAAACGTAAAAACGGTCTTCGAATGAACAGGCAATCTGGACTGCTGCGCAGTCATGGAGAAAAAACCTTCATTAAAATTTTCCGTAACATATTACATTATTATCTAATAAATTTTGTCATTTTTATGTATTTTTCTAATTTATTTGTCGAAATTTCGTAAATGCAAAGAATACAAAAAAAGCACGACCCAAATGGGGGGGGGGGGAGTGACGATCGCTCTATCGCATTCGCCACTGTCGTCGTATGTGTTTAGCATTTCTTGCACGGCGACCGCCCGCTGACGCGACGCTTCGACCTAGTGAGACGATATTATTATTATTTTTTTTTATTCAGAATATTTTCATATACGTCTTCGGTTTTTGGCTGACATTTCGGACTCATTGTATTGTCCGTCTTCAGAGCGATAGTCAAGTGGTCCCCGAGGCGGTTGTAACTAACTATACTGTCTAAATCCGAAACGTCCGGCCAAAAACTGAAAACACGAATGTGTTTGAAAATATTCTGAATAAATCAACAATCCGTTGAAAACGTTAAAACACATTCAAATATTATTTTTCTCGATTTGTTCAATATGGGAGGGGGGAAATGGAGGAAAAAAAAATTATCTAAGCGTTGTTTATTATATTTTTCCGTTTCGTATTCTTGTTTCGTCCGCGCCGCGACCTAGTTTATTTACTACTCCCGCGACCTATTTTAATAATATAATGATAGATTACTATTTTTACACGGGACGAGACTAGTAGTAGTGGAAATAATAAAAAACAGTCACTCGGCCACTGTGCGTGCGTAAAAATTATGTTTAGACCAAATAATTGTTTTCAGAAAGCAGTTAACGGAGAGACATTATAATAATTTATTTATAAGATTACGGACGAATTACGTCTGTTGTTGGCTCGATAATAGCTCTACTGTTTGATGTGCGCGCGCGTGTGTAATTTTTTTTTCTTCGAGTGATAAAATTATTGTTCTTTTTCTTTTTTTTTTGCCCCTCACTGCGGCGCGTCGTGTGGTGATCGATAAATGAAAACTCTGGAATGCCAATGAGTTAAATTTGTGTTAGTAGTCCGATATATAATATGTGACTATAATATTATATTATGTCCGTTCTATGTGTGTGTAGTCCGTATTTTAAGTGTATTTCTATATTAGACGTTCGAACAAATGGTTTTTTTTTTTCCATATATGAAACCTAAACATTATACCGAAATGTTGTTCGTACACAATGTGGGGATTCTCTTTTCATACGCACAAACGATATTATTAATTATCATAATAT
Organism: Chaetogeoica ovagalla; assembly: GCA_032441825.1. NCBI lineage: Eukaryota > Metazoa > Arthropoda > Insecta > Hemiptera > Aphididae > Chaetogeoica > Chaetogeoica ovagalla. The sequence continues at coordinate 8,381,074 of CM063743.1, read as the reverse complement.
TCTTCTTCTTCGCGTTGCCGTTGATTTCACATTTTTCTTTTATGTATAATATTTTTCCGTTTGATTTACAGGGCGGTTATCCAGCGAAATTAAAGAAAGTCTTAATCGTAACGGCACCATTGTGGTTTAAAGCTCCGTTTAAAATACTCCGTTTGTTCGTTCGAGAAAAGTTAAGGGACAGAGTGTACACAATCAGTTTGCCTCAGGTACGTGATTTTAGCTAACATATATTTTGTATTTTATTTATTGACTTTTTTCTAATCGTTATTGGATGTTGTGTTAATCCGTTGTACAGTTGATTCAACATATACCCAGAGAATCATTGCCAAAACATTTGGGCGGTACTTTCAACGTTGAACACGATAAATGGTTAGCATATTGCTTAAAATACATGACGAACAGTGATAAATATGGAAGTTCGGCTATGTCCGACCACATATGTAATTCAAATAATACAAAAAAAGACACTGGGCCAGATATCAAAGTACGTTTCACAATTTTGTTGTCACGTAAACGTGTTTTATTATTTATTTATTTATTATTTGACTTTAAGGTGAACAATTTATTGAAAGAAAATAATGTTAACGATGAAAGTGCAATAGTTCAAGACAACTTGGTGTCTGGGTGGACATGCAATACAGAAAATTTGAGAGGTAAGCTGCTTCAGGGTTGCCAACCGTCCCGATTTTAGCGGGACATTCGCGATTTTTATGTTTTTGCCCCGTGTCCCGATTAATGATTACGCGGGGGACACATTTTACCCGGGACAGTAGGAAATGCCAATCAATTATTATGTAAAAATAATAATTTGCATTTTTTTGAAAAGCTTTAAAAGCTAGGCGCGCGCATTTGATCGGCTCGTCTCGGAGCGCTACAAAAATAAAATTTAAAATACACATAAACCAATGAACGACATTCGGACTGTGTACTATATATATATATATATCTGGTCGACTCGGCGTAGTTATTTTCGATCGGCTCAGACCGGCATGCACAAAATAACAATAATTGCGGGTCGGCGTGACTTTCCTATATATAAATTGATATTTGACAATAGAATATTAAATAAGAAATAAGATAAGACATTTCAATATAAAAATAACTAATTTATTTTATCGGTTTATCCGATGTATTTGTTCGGCTGAACAACTTTTCCGAACCGGCCGGCGGATAGTTTTCACGCGCATCGCTTCGCGTTAACCGCGGTGCGTTATTTTATTCTGACCGGAGTATATAGTACCTATGTTAACTTTACCTACTACAATCGTTATTACACGTATAATTTATTTTAATAATTACTCAGTACATAATACTTATAGTATAATTGTGTTATTTTTGTATTTAATGCGCTGTATTATATTTTTATATAACAATGAATAGTGATAACGAAGAATATATTACAACTCCACCAAAAAAGGTAAAACGCCTATGTACTTTTCGTGAAATATGGTCAAGTTCATATAATTGGCTTAAAAAATCTGAAATTAACAATTCGTATGGTCATTGTAAATTATGTAAGAAAGACTTTTTAATATCTCATGGTGGAAACTCGGATGTTCAACACCATGCAAATAGTATTTCACATAAAAGAATAGAAAAATCTAGTAAACAGTTAATTACTATTAATTCATTTTTTGTTTCTAAAAATACATCGGAAAGTCAACAGGTGTATTTAGCCGAAGTTTCTAAAAATTTTCACAATATAAAACATAATTTGTCATATAATTCTCTCGACTGTGATTTTAAATTGCTTCCAAAAATATTCACAGATTCAAAAGTTGCTAGCAAAATATCTTGTGGTCGTACAAAAGCTGAGGCTATAGTACAAAATATACTCGGACCAAAATCAGAAGAGCTTGTAGTTAAAGCCTTACAGAATATTTCTTTCTTTTCAGTTGCTACAGATACATCTAATAAAGGAAATAAAAAAATGTATCCAATTGTGGTTCAATATTTTTGTCCACAAAATGGATGTCAAATAAAATTACTAGATATTTTTGAACAACCCTGTGAAACTGCTGATGGTATAAGCAATTCAGTGTTAGGAACCCTTGAAAAACATAACTTAAGTATGTCAAAAGTATCAGCATTTAGTGCCGATAACACAAATTCAAATTTCGGGTGTCATAGATCAGCATTTACTCTTTTACAATTGCATAACAAGAATATATTTAAATCGGGTTGCTTAGCACATGTAGTGCATAATACTTTTCGAAAAGCTTTAGATGGTCTCGATTATGATTTAGAACCTTTAGTATTGAAAATATATGCTCATTTCTCTGTATCAGCATCTAGACGCGAAGATTTAAAAGAATTTGTTGGGTTCGCTGAGTTAGAATGGCAAGAGTTAGTTAAACATTGTCCTACTAGATGGTTGTCAATTGGCCCAGCAATCCAAAAAATCCTCAAGTTTTATCCTGCTTTGATATCTTATTTCATATCACTTGGTGATGACTGCCCAAAACAAATAAAAAGACTTTTATTTTTACGGGAAAACGAATCAGAAATCGAAGAACTTCTATTTCAAAAACCAAGTATATACTTGCATTTTTGTGCCAACGTAACTATTATATTTGAAAAAGCAAGCAAATTACTTCAAAAGTCTGAGACAAGTTCTACCGAATTGTTTTATATTATGAATGAATTAAAAACAAATATTTCAACTCGTATAAGCGAACAGTTTTACGGCTCAAATTTCAATATATGTAAAAATAAATTATCAGTTTCTATCATAAACACGATAAAAAAAAGACTTTGATATGTTCTACACAACTGCATTAACATATTTAAGAAGCCATTTTGATTATGAGTCTTCGCCATTAAAGATATTGGAACCATTTTCTTTAAAATCAGATATGTTACTTTATCAAGATATTGTAAAAGTAATTGAATTATTTGGGTTAGTTGGTGTAATTTCGTTAGATGAAATATTTGAAGAATTTGCGATTATCAAGACAGCTGTACCTATTGTTTGTTTGAAAAAAAATTTAACAGTATACGAAAAATGGCTAGAACTATTAAAAATACAAAACCTAAAAAATGTTGGTTTATTATTAGAATTTATTTTAAGTATATCCCCGTCTAATTCTCATGTAGGTTAGGGTTTTTTCGATAATGAAACTGAAATGGACAGATGTTCGAAATCGTAGTTCTGTCGATTTGATAAAAAGTGAATTAATGATATCATTAAATATACCATTGTCGGAAAATGGTTCGTGTGCTGATTTTATAAATTTGGTAAAAAATGATACTGCTATCTTGAACGCCGTAAAAAGCCAGGGAAAATATAATTGGAAAAATAAATAATTGTATTTTGTACTTTCATTAAAATATATTACATTATTATTATTATTATTATTTAAATTTGTACTATCGACGTATTTATTATTGTGTTTTTCAAATATCTATCCAAGTATTAACAAATAGTGTAAAATAATGTAAAACCCCATATAATTTTTTTTTATAAAATAGTGTTCATATGGTATATAAAAATATATAGAGAAAAATGAATATATTATATTATAATTAGAATAAAAATTATTATATCGGAAAAATGTCCCGATTTTAAAAGTTGAATAGTTGGCAACCTTGCGGTAAGCTACAAAATGTGTCGAAAGATGATTTTATTTCATTTTTTGTTTATTAATTATCTTACAGAAGAAAGTTCTCCAATGCCTCCGTCCTCAGTCAGTAGCGGTTTTTCGGACGATGACAGTTTGCGTTGTGATTCTAGTCAAAGTTTAACTATTAGTCAATTTGTTGAATGTTTGTTGAAAAAGAAAAGGCTTGGTCTTGCCAAGGAATATGATGAAATAAAAAATCGATCTCCTAATGGCACATTTATCGCTACCAGGTAATTATTGATATTGCGATGCTCTTCGATCATTGTTTATTAATAATAATAATTTGTTACTTTCATTATTCGTACAGACTTCGACAAAATTTGTTAAAAAATCGTTATACGGATGTGCTGTGCTACGATCATACTAGAGTGTTATTATCAGAAAAAGATAACACGTCTGATTACATACATGCTAATTTCGTTGACGGTTATAAACAGAAGAACGCATTTATTTCAACTCAGGGTCCGTTACCGCATACATGCTTTGATTTTTGGCGTATGATTTGGGAACAGCAAGTAATGGTTATTGTTATGACGACCAAAGTGTTCGAATGTGGAAAAGTCAAGTGCGAACAATATTGGCCACCTGAAGAAACGTCTGATGATCAAATGTACCAGAATTTTAAAATATCAACAACTTCCGTTAATCAGTTTGATAACTATGCAGTTTCCAGACTGGAAGTGACAAATACTGATGTGTGTCCATTGTTTTGTTAATTTAATTATATTTATTACCTACAAATGTTTTTACTTATTACTTACAAACATTTTATTTCCAATTATTTCAGACCAACGAGGTTAGGAATGTGTCTCATTTTCGTTTTAACTCTTGGCCAGATTTCGGCGTTCCTCATAGTGCTGTTGCTATGTTGGATTTTCTCGGAAAAGTACGAAAATGCCAATCAGTCATGTTACAAGACCTTGGAGATAAATGGGCTGGACATCAACGAGGACCTCCGATTGTTGTTCACTGTTCAGCTGGCATTGGCCGAACAGGTATGATTATATTATTAAATACGATTTCAATGTATTGCGAATATATTTGAGTGCTTAACTGAAATCTTTGTTTAGGAACATTTTGTACATTAGACATATGTATTAATCGTTTGGAAGAATCCGGTACAGTTGATATTAAAGGCATAGTGGAAAAGATCAGATCACAACGAGCTTTTTCCATCCAAACGCTCGAGCAATATGTATTCTGTCATTTAGCTTTAATAGAATACGCATTAGCCAGAGGTTTTCTTAGTTCACCACCAGATCTAAGTGATTTGAAACCACTAGACGATTCAGATTGAAGGACAATAAAATAAAATTATTAATAATATAAATGTATAATAATTATTATTGATCCTATAGCGCATTTATATATATATAAAAAAAAAAATATATATATATATGTATATTAATTTATGCGTGGATAATCAGAAGCGGGATGAGCTCGCCCAATTTATGGTCTGTTTGTGATCGTTTTCTGACATTTTTTTTTGTAATTATACTACTATATGTTTAATTATTACTTTAATCAGAAAAAGATAACAGATCTAATCAATTTTTAATGTTGTACAAAGTTCATATTTTTTAATCAAAATATTTTTTTTCTCTATATATATATATATATATACATGGTATAGATCAATTTTCCCCTCCCTTAACTTCTATACAGTTTACTAAATGTTATTCAAGGTAAAGAAAAAGTTCATATATATCGTGATTTTGGTTTGAAACAAATCTTTTTTCATCAATGTCAAAGAATTTATTATATTTTATTTTTACATGTGTATTTACATTACTGGGTATGTACAAATCGTACACATTTTACAAAAAAAATCCTAATAAGAATATCTTTACACATAAAGATATGTTATATGTGAACGAACTATCAATTATTTGCTGACCATTCCGTGTATCTAATTACATTTTTTTTAATGTATATCCTAAATTTGTTGTAACATGTGATAATTACTTTTTATCCATCGCAATGAGATACAATAATATAATGTGCCACATGTATCAAAATGTGATGCATATGTTAATAATGACTTTTTATACATTATTTAAACTTTTGGTTGTAACTCTTGTACTCTATTGAAACCATATATGTGAATTAAATAAAAAAGAAAAATACTGATAAATTTGAAAAATTAGAATTTAATTTAAAACCATATTATCAATTAATCCTTTGGTTACCATTGTTATCGCATAATAATAAAGTGTAATTAATAAATTCAATGTTTCTTAAATAACAATTTTTGTCATCTTGAAAGTAAGTGTAACATTATTTCAAAAACTATAGCTTACTTTTAGAGTCAATGTTATTGACATTCTATATTGAATTAAAGAAAAAAAATTCTATTTTTCCATGATAAACCACATGGATTCGACAATTGACTCCCTTAAGTTGTTTACAAATTATTTTTAATTTTTAACATTTCACTTTAAAAATAATTTTAAAAAGTTTTTGTCGCAGGTGGTTAAATGACATTGGATATTGCTTTCACAGAACCCATAACGAATGTCATTCGCCTGTACTAGAACTGTACACAAGTCGTCCATTTGGGTCGCTTCTTAAAGTGAATTTAGTATAGCAAGATGATATTTGCATAAAAAAAAATAATAAATACTGGTTTATATCTATAAAACTTGGACAATAAGTGTTGTTTGAGTTTATAGTAATGTCGTTGGAAAATTGAAATTAGAATTTATAATATAATTGACTAATTATTAATGACATTTTTAAAGATGTTTGGCTTACACCTTATATATTTATGTGATTCTACTGAAAAATCAGTCTATACTGGTTATAACATATTAACTCTGGTTTATAATATGTATTTACTTTATTAATCTGTTGTTACAAAAAAATGAAATTCTAAAATTGTTTTTTTTTTCATTTAAATTATAAAATATTTACTGGTTTAATTAATTAGTAATACTATATATTGGATAAAACTGTAGTGAATTTACATTATTTATGTGATCATTTTACAATCCAGCAGAGAGTTAAATAAAACACAATTTAGTTAACTTACACATATTAATCTTACATAAACAATTTTCTTTACAAATATAATAGGAAAATACAAAAATTAAATTGAAAATATATTTAATCGATTCTTGTATTGGATAATAATATTACAACACTAGCTTAGTAGTAAATGCAGTTTGAAAATATATCATATTTAAAAATGTAACCAGGATAAACCTGAAATCCATACAATATATTAAGATATTATATCGGCTCGCCAAGGTTGATCAGTGTTTGAATATGGAGATAACGGCAAATCAAAAGGTAATGGGAATGGTGATGATTTATCGTTTTGTCGATCATGATCTAAAGAAAATGTATCGCATCCAGTCTACAAAAAAGTTTATGATTTTATAATGGTGTCAAAAACATATAACAACTCTTTGTTATAGTATTGATAATAATTTATAGCAAAAAAAAATATTTTACGATAATTATTAACAATATTAAATTGTATAAATTAAGATACAAATATTACTATACCACAAATTGGGGTAAAAACAGAACGCCCGCTTCATGTGACATTATGTAGTTACTTTGGTCTGAATTATTTTTTCTACCCCACGCGGCTTTTGACAAATTAGCACTAGTCAACAAAAACCAAGACATCTCTGTACAGCACGGTGAAATGCGGCAATAAGTTTTTATATGTGGCATGGCCTTTGTACGTTTTCGTGAATTACAAATCCATTTGCTACAAGGAAAACAAATATTAATTTTACACAGAATTTGCAACAGTTATTATTTAATTGATACATACCACATATAGTTCTTAAGCCACTGTTGTTTTTTATGTACCTTGTCACTGTACGGTAAACAACAACCACCCAAGGGCCCATCCCAACTGCTTAAGACATTATCCATCGTCGGGTAAATCTGTAGAATAAAATTAATTATTCACGCGAAATATTAAATTTACCGTGTTTCTCTAACCAAATTGAAGTGAACACAATTTTCACCAGTGTGACTTTGGGTAGAAGCAGATAAATTTTTGACAAACTCTGATATTAACCAATCTTTATCGTTGGTTCCCAAAGACCCCAAAGAAGAACATTGAGAAATTATTGGCCAGTCGGACGGTTTACCTGATGGTAAACAAGCATGTGTTTTCAGAATATTTTTCAAGTACATTTGACCCCACATCGGTTCGTAGTGCTTGCCTGGAATACTAGGAATAAAGAAAACACTACGGAAAAAAACAATTTATTTTTTCAAATTTCATATATTATTTATTAACGTGTTTGAGGAGTACTTACTTTGCAGCACTGAAATCAGCGTTTTCAATTTTTTCTATCCATCGATTCAATAACTGTACATTGTACGAACGTAAATATCGCAAAATATCTTTTTTAAATCCAGTTTTGGAATCTCCATCAGAATTATCATTCTTGGCTTTCAAAGGAAATTTTGAACTCACCCAAATTCTATAATATAACCAATAAATGTATCGATTGAAAGTTTAGTTAATCTTTCATACCCTTGAGTCAAATTTGTCCAATCTTCCTCGCGGAGATTCGCAGTCATAACTACAACGCGTATACTACCATCCACATAAGAAAACACTGACACCTTACTGAAATAAATAATTCAAAAATTTATAAATCGATCGTATTAAATTACCGAATGAAATCGTTTTGTTACCAACCTATGATGATGACTGAATGCATTTTGAGGTTTTATTTTTGCGTGTCTTAAATTTGGTATTTTTTTCATTGCTTCTAATGTAGCTAAATTTTCGTCACAATGTTCGTATAGAATAGTCATTGTTTTTCCCCTGAGTAGAAAATAAATAAAAATTTGTTTTAAAACGAAGATTGTAAACATTACTAATAAAATATTATTGGTTTGTACCGATCTCAATTTCTAATAAACTTTTCTACAATATCAGATACGAAATGATTTTAATTATTGTTTAACCAATCCGAATGAAACGTATTTAAAAAAATATTGCTTAAGTAAAACGTACAACACTGAACAATATTATTATTATTATTCTTGAAAAGAATAATAATTCAAACAACATATTACCGTTGGCCGGTTATAAAGTACTGAGCGAAAAGCCAGCCAAGTTCAATCATGAAATTTATATGAAGCGATTCGGCCAACTCGCCCAGACTTCTGTCCAAAAGTTCTAAAACAAAATACAAAACAAATGTGGATGATGCACTCGGTCTAAGCGCGCATCATTAAGATTCGGATAAATGGATATCGATGTACAACAATAATGTAGTGAGTAGGTACCCGGAAACGATAGCGTCAGATGTTCGGTGTGCGTGGACGGATCCGAATCGACAGCAGACAAGAAGAAACCGTACGGCCGAGCACGTTGCAATTTATTGTCAACAGTTCCTTTTGTACGTTTCCACACGTTATCGGTGTACGAATTCGGTCCCGTAGCGGCTTTTCGTTTATGAACGCCAGACGACGACATGGCCGTACCTACGGATTCTCAACCAACGGCAGTCGAACGCAGAACATAAAAATCGCCGCAGCCGGTGAAAATGTTTTCAAACATTTCAAACAACTCACTGGACGATAACCGGGGAACATTATCATTGTCTGATACGTGTCCAATATAGTGATAACAACAACGAATATAAATTAATTTCTTCATATTTTTAATTATATTTTACTTATACGTAAACTCCAATATCTGGGACACGTCATGTGAAACGAGGGGAAAGACTTTTCTATACCCTTCAGACCGTTATGCGAGGGAAAAATATACGAAAAGAAAGGACACTTGACTGAAGAAGAATGTCGTGGCTTCAAAATCTGAGAATATTGTTTGGCAATAGATGATCATCTTTATTTATATTGTTTTAAATAATTATTATTTAAAAACGATTGTGTACACGCGTAATTACGACACAATGTCTGCTAATTTTTATTTAAATATTGAATAAACTCGTGCATGATTTTGGACGAATTCGTCGGTACTGCTAATTTTTCTTTTCAATCCCCTCACCCGCTATCAATTTGTCGGGGTAATTTAGAAAATCCTATTTAGACTTATATCTCGTTAATAGGATTCACATATTTAGGTATAGTAACCTGGTAGTATTTAAATACAATACATACTCTATCCCTCCCCTCGTCAGACAAAAAAAAAATGATAAAATGAACGACGTGGAAACACTCGGAGAAGTATACGCGGTACGATTGCGAGAAAAAAATCCATAAAAAAAGTTCAATGGTGTCATCACAAACTTGATACGTACAATAAGGCTTGTAAGATCTTTTACATAAGTATACACATTGTGATCCCAGATCCGAAACGCACGAAAAACAAACCGATTTGAAACTCTTAACACTTTCATAGGAAACATGTCCGAGAAACGTTTAATAAATACGCTATTATTTTTAAGAAATTCTAAAATACTAAACGATAAAATTTAAAAAAAAAAAAAAAATGATTGTTAATGAATGAAATAATATCGATTTGATACGTTTTAATTACATACTCGTGCAGGTAATCGTATCGTTATTAAAGATGTTTTAATGATTAAATTTGATCGTTATTATCGTTTTCAAAATCAATTTTATCGATTGACACTGCAGAAATAACGACTTGATATTTATAACGGCAGCCGCAAAGGCGAAACGATTTTTGTAGAAATAAGTATCAGCTACGTATAACCATTTGTTGCACGGCTTTATACTATTATTACTATACCTTGTGACTGTAGCGAAATCCGATAGTTTTAAATTATTTATTTTTTTCACCATTGGCGATTCGCAGATTAAAGTGTGGACACGTCGAAGAATATCACCCATTACGCAATTTTTCAATACGAAAACATACATTTTTACTGAAATACTTCAATTTTAAAAGCCTTAAGGATAACTGTTTATATACATGGTACATGGACTAGAACTTATTCCAAGAACGTTTCTACTTTCTGAACTATTTGTACGGTATTTAATATGTAGGCCACAATGCCAGCAATTTTTAGTAATGTAAATATTTTACATAATATTTCCTATTAAAATATATATATATATATATATGTTTATAAATAAATAAAAACATTATGCATCGATGAAGAAATTTACGGATTTTTATAAAATATCAAATAATCCATAATAATATTTATTTCATTTTTTTTTTTTTTATCATTTATATGATATTTTATACCTAGTGTTTTTAAAATGTCCATTTAGTGAATTTACACTTCTATCGTTTATCTGTATATAACTAAGGCGAAATGTGCTCAGCGAACGAATTATATTATAATAAAGTACATATGTTTAACTAGTTATCCTTGATAATTGACGTTTTTTTTACGATTCACCTATAGTAAATGGTTAATAATTTTCATAAAACAACTAGTTATGTATAAAATATATCCTCTTTGTTCAAAAATAACTTCAATAATAACAACACTCACGCACGTAAACAAGAATTATATTTTCGTGTATTGATAATTTAGATATATTTAAACGTCGATATATTATGCGCATATTATATAATAATAATTTTAATTTTCGTTATATTTATAATTAAAATATAAATTCCTTTGCCCGTACGCTTATTATTTAGATTATTTAATTCGTAAAAAATATATATATATATATTATAATTTGTCACTGGTCAATAATGAAAAAAAGAAAGTTTTTTCTATTTTAACAAAATTAATAATTAAATTTGTTTGTGTTTTCAAATATCTAATTGGCAATTATATCCACTCTAATATAAATAAATAGTCATCATAACTAATAATATGTTCATATCACATAATATTGCACAAGTGTTAATGAATTTATTCTGTTTCTATCCTTGACCGAAATTGTTTTATCATAATAAATAACATAATTATTGTCTATATATTAAACATTTTTATGTTTTTCTCCAATTTAATTTATAAAATATATATATTGAATATAATTAATATTACTCTTTGCCACGATATATATATATATATATATATATATATATATATACGTATTTATATTATAATACTTACATCTGAAATTCTGGTCGTCGATATATTTCATATTTATAGTAAGACTGCGCAGTATTTCCACAATTTCATCATATTATATAATTATAAAATTATTTACACATCTATATCAATATTCGTAAATAATATTATAACTATAGTAAACAAAACCGTTTTTCATAGATTTTATATTTTTTTTATTTCAAAATGATCAAAATTATATAGATAAGGTACCTTGTGTACAATTTCACATTTCTATCAAGATACTTTATGAATCTAATAAAATTTTACAATATTATAATCAATCAAAATAACAAAAACGTTTTACATAATTCACAAATATTGTTGAGCAACGAATTATTCTACATATTATAGGAACAAATACAAAATTTTACTTTTATTTGTTTATCTAAAAAAAAAATTCACATTAAAATGTAATTAAAAAAATAAAATACCGGTACAAATTTTTATAAAACTTAAATGTTAGTTTTGGGGACAAATATCGTAATCCACAATACACGACACACTGTTTTATTTAATTACTATCTATAAATATTCGACGATAAATATAAAATGTATTAACACTTCAATTCAGATATTTTATACAATACGTAAATAGGTAATAAATATTTTTTTCTTTTTTTTTTTTAAAAAAACCTGTAAGACAAATATTTTAAATAAGTTCTTAGATATTTTTTGAATCAATAATACTATTATTTTGTATAATATTACGTTAATTTTGAATCCATTATATTTACTTTCGTAATTACAATAGCAATTTAAAAATTGTTTATATTAACAAGAGAATGTGGATTTAAACGATCGAAAAGTTTTGTCAAAATATGTTTTTCTTACCTATTATAAAGTTTAAGCCAATTTTATAAATACGTTCAATTCATACAAAATCGAGCGTTTATATATATATATATATATGTATACGTATATATGTAATGTAATTAATGTTAAGTTTCGTAATCTTTTTTTTTTTTTAGAAATTAATTAAAATCACACACACACATATGGACCTGTATAACACTTTGTATAATATATAGTTATACAATCAATTATCACATTTTATATTGGTATTGATCAACAAGTGTTTGATGATCTTTTGATTTTCTTCTACAACTGCCCTCAAATCCTTAACTTCTTTTAAAATTTCTTGTATTTTAAAAACATCGTTGTTGTCGCAGCTGTCTTGTTTTTTCCGTTTGATCAGAATCCGTACGGCGTCTATGATGTCTCTGGGCAATGTCTGTTGCTGATTCAACGGTTTGACAGTCATGTGCGCGCGATTTTTCGACGGAAATACCAAAGCCCTGCGTTTCACGCTTTTCGGCCAAAAGCTCCTCAACATAAACAATTCAATATAATAGATGAGTTTGATCTGGCACCTGACTTTAGACAGCCCGGCAGTCTTTTTCAATCCTTGTATGTCGTGCACGGCGATTCCGACCAAAAGGTTCATCAGTATGATCGACACGAAGACTAAAAGAGCCACGTACACGGTGTATGCACTGAGTTTCGACAGTAATGGCGACTCGTCGTGTACTTCCAACATCGAGATATCCAATTCTCCCGCCATCATTACCAGCACTTTGACGAAGCCCGTGACGGGATTGTTGAACCATTTAGATGACGGAAACACGACGCAAAGGCTGACGGAAAAACCTATTAGTAGACATATGTACGCCATAAGGAGTTTGGCGAATTCCTTCTGGACTTTGGTGTACATGGCGACGTACGTGTCGAACCAAGGCAGTTGGCCTATTTTCAACATTAAATTGGTCCACGCGCAGAGCACGCAAAACGCCCCGACGTGATTCTGCCAGTAATACGTTTGTCCGCTAATGTGAAACGATATACACGGCACGCTAAACAAAACCGTCCATTCGCTCAAGTTACTCAAACTGAGAAAATACTGATGCACGTTCACGCAACCGGCCATTTCGGACAATTTGAAAACGCCTTCCACGACGCTGACCACGTACAACGTGCACAGGATCGCGTTCATTACCCGCGCGTTGTTCATCAAGTAATTGCCGAGGACGGAACCGTGTTGCACACACCTCGAATTGTTGTGGGTCGCCGGATGGACCGCCGCGTTGTAACAATCGTGACTCAGCACGGTCGTCACGTAAAGCGTGTAGAGAACGATGAACAATCCCAGACTCACCAGCCGCATCAGGTAATACTTCCGTATCTTTCTCCATTTCAGGAACAAAAAGCCCTGGCACAACGGATGCTGTAACAGTTCGTATTGGCCTTCTTCCTGGAAACATTTCAGCAGATCTATTTCGCCGAAAGTGTTACAGTTCAACAAGTACTTGAACCGCAGTTGTATCTCCGGGCCGCGCTTGAATCCGTCCGCCCAGTTGGACGTGACCGCGGCGTCCAGCTGCTTGGCCACGGCCGGCACGCACGACGGCACCTTCCGCACGATCATGTTCAGCGCGGATATGCCGCCGAACGTTTGGACGCCCACGTTGCCGCCCTTGGCCAACAGCGACTCGACGCATTCCGGCGCCTCGTTCAGCGCCGCGATGTGCAACGGCGTGAAACCGTAATGGTCCTGCACGTTCACCTTCGCCTGGTAACCGAGCAACGTGTCGACGGCCTGACACACGTTCAGCGTCTTCACGGAAATGGCCGAATGCAAGGGCGTCCGGTCGTCCACGTCCCGGGCATCGACGTCGGCCCCGGCCTTCATCAACGCGTCGATGCAGTCCGAGCTCTGAGCCTTCGCGGCCATGTGCAACGGCACTTGGCCCTTCGCGTTTCTCGCGCGCACGCTGGCACCGCGTTCGATCAACAGTGCCGCGCACTCCACGTGCCCGGACTCGCAAGCCAAGTGTAACGCGGTGGACTCGCGATAATCCTTCAGGTCCACCGACGTGTTCTCGGCGTCCAACAGCACGCGCATACAGTCCGAGAAACCTCGGTCCGCGCAGACGTGCACGGGCGAGGAACCCGTCGAGTCCAACGCGTTCACGTCCGCGCCGTACTTGAACAGCAGCAGTCTGATACAGCCCGCGGCTCTGGACTTGACGGCGCTGTGGAGCGCGGTGGACTCGAGACGGCAACCGCGTTCCAACAGGACGCACGCCGCGTCCACGGAATCGGTGAACGTGGCGAAATGCAGCGCGGACATGTCGTCGACCCGGGCGTTCGGGTCGCATCCGCGGTCCAACAGCGACTCCAAACAACGCACGCACCCGTTAAGGGCGCTTATGTGCACGGCGCGGTAGCCTCGGAAGGGCAGCGCGTAATTCACGTCGGCCAGCAAAACGCGCACCACGTCGCACCTGTTCACGAAGCACGCCCACAACATCACGACGTTCTTCAACTGTTGCGAACACCGGCAGTTTAACGTTTCGACGTCCGCCGCGCCCGATTCCACGTCGTGAAGCAACTGAAACCCGTTAGTGTATCCTTTCGCGCAGTCCAACACACACTGTTTCATCGTTTCCCTGTAGTTGTTCACGCTCAGCTGATTGGTGCTCTTGCCGGCGCTATCCGCACCCGTGTCGTCCGTACAGTCGTCCGTCTCGTCCGCCGTATCCGCGTCCGGCAAATCGAACGACACCGGCCGGTGGTCACCTCCCAGGGCCCGGTTCAACGCCTTCTCGTGAAAACTAAAATACCTCTTCCGCTTGTTCGTCAAATCCATTCCCATTTCCAAATATTCGCGCGTACACTCGTCCAGGCTCAGGCGCCGGACCGCCGTCGTTTTCCCGTCACAACTCATGATCGTCCCGAATCGCACGAACGCGCGGTGTACACCAGCAGCAGTGTCTACGTCGGCGCGACAAACGCGCGTTACGGCCGAACTACGTTCACTGCACGCAGCAAAACCTATTCGCGTCTTCGTCCGGTCTACAACGACCAGTTTTACCTCCCGCTACCTTTTCCTACACTATACACTGCTTCATCTCATCTTGCAGTGGTGGGAGACGCGCGTTAATACGCGTTGAAACCGCAAAGACAAAAAAAAAAAAATCATTCCAGTCTGTTATAAATGACTCATCTTGAATATTATTCAGCTATTCAGAATTTCCCCCTTATTATAAAATGTGTGTACGTGCACCGCGGCGTACGCGGATAATATTATTCTCTCACGGTACAGGATAATGTAGTTTAATCGCAGCGAAACGAGTAATTTTATAATTAATTATTTCATAATGAGGTACTGTACGTAGCAATCGTATTATTTATATCGCTGAAAAGTCTGAGAATTACAACTATTCCTACTATACGCACACGCGCGGCGTGAATTTGTAAAAAAAACAAAAAACAAACGTATACGGTAGGATTTTGATCGTACCGAAGGTCAAAGACGATATTATAATTATTATAATATCATGAAAAAAAAAAAAATTCGAAAACCCGATTAAAAAAAAACAAAATATATATTTGTACGGTGCGTGTATAAACAGCATCGCGGTTAGCTCGGACATTTGATGAGTAGGGATTTCAGTCCTACCATAATATTAATTCGTGATGATAGAAACCCCCCCCCCAATTCCACAATAATTAAAGGGAAATTGTACTAATGGTACAAAATATACAATGGAAATGATTGTATTTAATATATTTATATATATAGAAATGGGGGGGGATTGAAATGATTTAAAATTAATATAGACACCATCCCCTTAATTGCGCCACTGGGTGTAAATTAACTATTTTCTTTATCCCATCCGCACAACAACATTGGCGTAATTATATAGCCGAATGGATTGTGAGGCTGCCATTGTGGGATCAATATTTTGTCACGAGGACGAATAAAAAAATGTTTTCGAATCGTTTTAAATAAGACTACAGATTAATATATATAGAGAGAAAAAAAGAACAGCGTTCGTATTTCAGACCTGTTATAATATCAATCTGGCTGGGGCTTCAGAACCGTTTCGTCGAGTAGCGCTCCAGACGTATCGGCGGCACGACGTTTTTTTTTTACGAACTGCCAGCATAGACAATATCCGTTCAATCGTTTCCAATTAACGTCTAGTCAATACTGAAGCTCGTCCAAACTTCTCTCGCACCGTATGGTCTCGTTCTCGTCTTCGCCGTCTGCTGACACACAAACGAATTCGTTTTCGACTAAATCTTTAACAGTGGCTAGGACGGTTATAGTCATCTGATAGTACAATTAATTTTTCATTTAATTTTTTTTTTCAAAATTCCATCCAACAAATAAATAAAAAGTTCAAAAGAGGGAGGGGGAGGATTATACTCTCTTCCCCCCTCCACGATTACGCCTTCATTGTATATTGAGATTTTCTTGTATTAAACAACGGGCATTCATTTTTTGTTGTAATTAACATTATAATATGCGCATTCAAAATAGATTCTTCTACCGCAAAAAATGTGAATACCTATTAATTAATAATTACTATTATCGAACGTAATTTAATTTCGTACATTAATCGTATTATATTTTATTACACGTTATACGATACGAGTGTACTGTTTGTATTATAATTATTTATTTATAAGTTTTTTTTACGTTGTAACTTGTGTAGGTATATTCATTATTGTGTATAAAAATAATGTTTTATCGTAGTATTTCAACAAGTCACAAAAACACGAAACGTAAACATAAAAGTAAAATATTAATTTGTTAAAATTTTCTTCTTCGACGAAATTGATTTATAATAGTTTCAAAATACCATTATAAAAAGACATTTTTCTACATACGTAATATTCGTATACGCTTTTATTATTAAATTATTTATAATGTCCGGAAAACTTGTTCTTATACTCAGCCCGTTTTTCTTCTTTTCAATCCGATTTCATCGAATCGCACCACCAATCAAATACCTTAATCCCTACTTATCGCTTACCGTATTTTTTAAATTTAATATATTGTATATATAGATACAAAAAACATATACGAAAAATCTAGTTTATTTCATTTGAATTCATTATAATATCGTATTTTTATTTACAAAACTGCCCCGTACAACCATCAACGATTCAACGCTTCTTCCATGTAAACTTCTTTCTAGCTCTTGCTTGACCCGGCTTCTTCCTCTCTCTTCTCCTGTAGTCTTTTTGCAATAAACCAGCTAAAAGTTTAAACAACACCAATACATTAGAAAACGCTTGAGAAATTAAAATATCAAATTTAAAAAAAATATATATATATGTATATTGTATATAATCACCGATTCGCATGCGTTCTACCATTTCCGGGTCGACGAAAGAACGCAAACTCCAAGATATACCATAACGGATTGCACCTGCTTTACCAGAAACTCCTCCGCCCTGGACTGTAGCTACAATATCGACTTTGTCAATCATGTCCGTGAATAATAACGGGAATAATATCTATAAAACGAAAAAAAAAAAAACAAAAAATCACTAAAATATATAATTATAATCGTTTAATTTAGAATCGTGTATTTAATTCTCAGCAATAACATATAGTCGCCTATACATGCATTGCAGTAACACCTGAACACATATTTCTCCCCCCTGATTTTTGCGTTTTCAGACGATTTTCAATTGTGTCAAACTGTCACAACAACGTTGTTTTACGACACTGTGTTTATACTCTGTGATGCGCGTTTGCGTGCATCTATTATTTTTTGTCGTACGCTTTAATCGGACTTCCGTTTTTTTTTTTTTTTAAATTTATTTTACACAATCGTCGACGACTGGCACGAAAGAATATGAACACGACGAACACGATACTTTTAAAGGGTATAGGCTTAATAAAACGAAAACTTTTCAGTAACATAAAATCAGTCAGTGTACGCGTATTAAACCTTATAATAACAGACGACATTCGTGTTGCAATAGGTATGTGTGATCTAACCATAATTATTAACTTGATTCATTTATCTGTAATATTATATACGTTATATTTTTAAAAAACTACAATAACAAAATATAATACGACGAATTATTATTAAATTTCTTGTTGATAAATCATTTTAAATATTCTTTTCTTTTTTTTTTTACAAAATAAATCAGTGTAATATTAATCTAAAATTTTGTTAAAACACTTAAAAGAACAACTGCGCAATATATAATTCTAACCTTTTGATTTACGATTATTCTTTATGAAATCGGTAAAAAAAAAATCGTCCGATTTACTTTATTGATCCGTATATTTCTCAACATTTTCACCCTTAAAATTGACCGTAAACACTCAATAGTGAACACCTGCACACAGTAGATCACGTTATATTCTTAATCGTCCGGTATATCGCACGAATGCCTAACAGACGAAAGTATTGCACAAATATTACTATTTGTCGTTAATAAATTATAATTTTATATTTAAATTAAACGTCCGAAAGTAAAGTAGTTTGCGTTTATAAAAAAAAAATTACACAAACCCAAAATGACAGCACGTTTTCGTTTCAAAAGCGAAATGTGAGTTATTAGACCGAGTCGGTGGTAAGCTTTTTGTTTATGTACACGGTTTTTCTATAAGAGACATTTTTACGGAATATCAACAATTGGCACGCGCGTATACGTAAAACACATATTATTATTAGTTATAATAACCTAAACAACTAAATTTCATTGAAGTAATATAATTAGAAGCTTTATAAATTTACATATATATATATATATATATACAGTGGCGTAGCCAGAAATTAGTCAAGGGGAGGGAGGGGTTATTAAATGAATGTGATATAATTTACTATAGTACATCAAACTTACAACACGTTAATCTTAACAAGACGATAAATAATGAATATACCGTCGATTAGAAAGCAGACCAAACTAGAAATCCGTTCTACACAAAGACGATTAAAAAAAAAAAAAAAACCAAAATTTAAAATGCATATTTTAGAAACAATTTGCACATTCCTTGATTTTTATGTATTTTCGTGTATATATATTTTTTATTTATAAAAACAAAATGTTTTTTTCACACCATAATTGTAAATATAATATTGGTGATTCAATTCAACGACACATCAAATAAAAGAAACCATCAATTTATTTACTTTACAAAATATACCGATATTTTTATTTTTTTTTTTTTACTATACAGTTCACCGATAATATTTTTTTCAGTTGAATAATGCCGACCAGTTTATCATCGGATTTCATAAAAATATTTTTAAGTACCTATATAATATATATATATTGAATAATTCATTTCGCATGTTTACTAAAAACAATTTTTCGCAATCTATTTTAGCAGTCTTATAACTTCCGAACCCAAATATAATACTAATAATAATGAGTCAGGCGTTAATTTTGGTTTTAGTCTATCATATCATTATCGGTATTTCTATATGAGCGAAGACGATAAAATCGTACGATTGCGTACAACAATCAAATAGATCCGTTTGTGACACGCGCGGGTTATTATTATTATTATTAAATTTTAGAAATAAAATATTTGATTGTAAAATAAAATAAAAGTAAAATTATTTCAAGACACGAAATCCAGCAGTACAAAACAGTAATCAATAAAATATTATTATTATTATTATACAGAAAAAGTCAAAGGGGTGGTTTCAACCCTTAAATCCCCCCTTGGCTACGCCACTATATATATATATATATTTGCATATACATATTATCCAGTTATGTGTACAATATGATACGATTGTTTTTAATATATTTTGTAGTGTATCGTAACCAATGTGTTTTAACTATTACGCGTATATTGTGTTAAAAAAAATTCAGACGAACTCTGCTGTGGAACGAAAAACGTGCGAATGCGAAAAACAACGCGTGGTATTCAATAACGAACGAGGAAACAGCGTATAATAATAATAATAATAATATGCACTTGTATATTATACAATATTACTGTTATGGGTTATATTGAAGCATATAGCTCAGATGTATTACGGACGGAACTCACAGGCATTCAGACGGAAAACAAAACGTCCCGGATGATTCACCACTACTCGTTTTATTCATTTTCGTATAAAATAACGTCGTTGCGTCAATCGGCCGGAATACGTTGGTGGCAAATTTAAACGCAGATTTCTTATATGCACACCGCGGATGTCAAAATTCAAAACGATATTGTCCCTCCCTCCGCATGTCGCCTTGTATATGTCATTTGTAAGTAGGCATCTGCAGTATACTTCATAAATGGCCTTTAAATAAACTCACTTCAACAATTTAGTCCCGGAAAATCGAATACATACGTATACAATATAAATTCGTGAATGATGTACCGAGCGACGAAGAGTCCATTTATACAATGTACAACATAAGATTCGCGTATTGCAATAATAGTTGCTGGGCGTTATAATAAAAATGTCGACCTTGACTTCGATTGCTACATATCTAACGGATTTACGTGCGGCGAATTTATTTCCATTACACGCGCGGAAAGATTTACAATACAATATACGTAGACATTGTATGATGGCACGTAGAATTTTTTTTTTTTTTAATTTTCTAACCGTACACACACACACATAAATATATATATATATATATATATATAGTCGTCTATACTCTGTCCGCGTCTGTACATCATAATAACCCCACGTGCGTTAATATAATATTATTATAAACGTATTTAATGCACGTCTTGCACGTCATATATTATATAATATTTATACGTATAAGTCGTAATATATTAAACATATAAAAAATAAAAAAAATAAAAACCACCGCGTGCAGTCACGGTGCCGGAATTCGTGCGCATTATACCGCCCCGGTCGTTACACCACGTGTTTGTGATCAACATTAATAACAATAATAATAATAATAATAATAATAATAATAATAATAATAATAGATAAATAATAAATTATTATTATTATTATTATTATTATTATTATTATTATTATTATTATAGTGTATTATATATCGACACGGTACGTTATGCGAAACGGAGGCGCGAGCGTTTGGTGGGGTACGTGGCATGCAAGCGTGGAGGGGGTAGTGGAGATACGCTCATAGTTCCGATAGTGGCCACGCTCCCGAGTCCCGAGACCCCAGGCACATCACACCGAAGTCCGTCGGCCGTCCGATCGCGCGCGTATCCGAACACACTGCAGTGGCCCCGTTTAGACACCACCACCACCGCCGCCACCGCCGCCGCCGCTGCGAAAAGAACTCGCCGGGCGCGTGTTCATAACGTGCATTGCGTTATATAGCGACGACGAAAAATAAATTAAATAACCACACCGGACATGAGCACCACCACCAGCAGCAGACACCACTTGGAAGTGGCGGCGGTGGCCATGCCATTGGACAGAACGATCAGCCTGAACGTGCACAACAGGCACGGCACCGGTGCCGCGACGTCCGCCGGCGCGACGTCGTCATCGCCGTCGTCGCTCAAGGACCGGTGGTACAGTTTCCGGTACCGGCCCCGCGGCGGCGACAGCGACCGACGATCCAATGTCGAGGAGTTCCTGTTCATGGAGAGCTTGCCCGACGTGCCGGTCATTGACGTAGCGGCCGCGTCGGACGTGGCCCGCGCGCCGGACGGTCAGGAAATCGAACTGTCCATAATCATACGGAAGGACACGATCAGGCGCGACCTGATGGACTCGATGCGCACGTGCAACGGACGGTTGCAGCTCATGGAACTCGTCGAACTCAACGAGTTCGATCCGGGCGGAGTGCTACCGCCGCCCAATCAGAGCGAACTGGATCGGCTGCTGTGTTGGGCCATTTACGTCGGGGCCCCGGCCGAGTGCCTGGACTCGCTATACGACTGCGGCGCCAATTTGCATTATTCGCACTGTGGCAATTTCACCGCCATACACCTGGCCGCTTTCATGGGCAACGCCGACGCGCTCAGGTATATACACACACACACACACACACAACTGCCTAACGTGTCAGTTTGTTTTGCGTATTCTCCGCGTGCAAGTCTTCTACTCGAACGGAGTACGGACGTTGTTATAATATAATTGAAATAATTCTCGGTAAATATACCCGAATTTTAAGAAAATCAACGGTTAATTATTATTGTAAAAATAAAGTCTACAACAATTTCAATAGAAATCACCCGACGCAATAGCGATAACAATTCCATCGTTAAAATTTTTTTTAAACGCACACGATTTTTTTCAAACGTCCACTGTACACCAAACTGATTTTCATATAGCAACTATTCTCGCGGGTCGTATAGTCATTGTCGACAAGTAGAACGTTAAAATTTTTTTTATTATTATTATTATTCTATATACGTTTTTTCGTTTTCGCGAAAAACATAAATATACAAAAAACCAATCGTTATAAATGAGCGAAATTAAATTAACATTAATTATAGTGCGATACTGAAAATAAAAAAAGAGATTCATTTACACACGTACAAAGTCGTTTGATGCGTTTAAACGTCACGTAGAACCTCCCCGTGCTTAACGCGCAAAAAAAAAAAACTCCGATTGAACGACGACGATACGCTCGTCATAAGTTCGTTATTTCGTTCCACAAGCCATTGGACTTTTATATTTGTTCTATTGGCTGCGCGCACACACACACACAACACGAAAATCGCGCCTGTTCTGTTCTTATATATACACCCGAATTATTATTATTATTATGGCGGAATATCGATTTTAAGACGATCGAAAATAATCGGAAAATTTAAAAACGGTATAAAAATATCGTAACGAATCACTTGTGCCAATCCCCTTCCTCCCGAGTCAAGCGTTAGCTATCTTTAGAAGGCCGTCGTCTGGAGGCGAGCAGAATAATTTTTAAGTATAAAACTATATTTAATAATTTGCGCTATTCTGAACGAGGTTTTTTTCTCCTTTCAGTATTATAACAAACGTCGTTTATTGGCCTATAAAATTCTAATGGTGTGCTGTGCCACCATTACGCGACGACAAACGCGCATACTAAGAGACCTGCACAATTCGCAATACCTCCGTTTCTTCTTTTCTTTTTTTTTTTTCTATGTAAAGTACATCTTTGCTTGTGTGGCGCTTATAAAAATTCGATAAAATGTCCCGCTGGAATGTCACGCGATAAAATCGTTCTTTAACGACTGTAGTGGTGTATTTAAGAGTTTGGCGCCCTGGGTACACAATTAACTGGTGTAATTTCGGAGGCTTAAAGTTAACACCGCTCCACACCATAGATTTTTTTATTAAATATTGTTTTCACCTATGCACACCAAAACGAATTCCTTTTTTAGTAAAACTATTTTTATTAACTCCCTCCAATTTTTACACTTACGAATTTTTACCTTCTTTCTTTTGTAAATCTTACCACGGCTAACCACCATACATATAATTCCAATCTATATTACGTTCAATAATAAGGTATATATATATATAATATTTTACACATAAACGAAAAATGAATGAAATTTAATCCGAATTTTGACTTTCAGCATCAATAACATAAAAAATTAACATTAATTCAAACAAATATTTATATATATATATATATATATATATATATATATATATATATATATCAAATATTAAAGTATTTACATAATTAACTTTTTTGAATTTCGTGTTTAAAATTAATAAATAATATTTCAAAATGTTTACATCTAACATCGGCGTCCTTTAACGGGACTCAACATTTGGCGCCCTAAGACAATTGCCTCCTTCTCCACCCATTCTAAATACGACATTGACATACATTGACAATATATTACACACGTTTTATAAACATTAATTATCCACGTCGTATGTTCGCATCAGGCGAACGTACCGAATGTATTCACATGTGGATACGGCGGCACACCTCGGCTACTGGCATCGTGTCACTATGCGAGTGCGTACAATAATGGATATATGTGGATGTGATGCCTCTGCAAAGGACATTCTGTTTTTTTCTTACATTTATTCCTCCGAACAATTTCTTTTATTTATTATAGAGAGAAATTAATAAAACGCAATACGTTATTAAACTGAAAACGCGCGTATACGCCATGCGAAGACTACACAAATTTCCACTTTCTCGGACGATGTTCGGCAAGTTTCTAATATATATATATTTCAATTATCTATAAACTATAAAATAGCCTTTTAAACGAATTTCATTTTAACACTATCCGAATAAATGCGATGCTACACGCATTAATGTTATACTTTTATAGTTTTATACCTCTATACGTACAATTTTTTTTCTTATATAAAAAAAAAAAAAAAATGAAATATGTAATATTAATCAAATATTAATAAATACATATTTCGATTTTTGCGATAAAATGAAATCGAGTATTAATAACAGTTATAGTTTTTATTTTACGATAAATTTCTATTGTAAGCAGACAAAAGAACGTCAACATATATATATATCTTACAATTCTCCTAACACTATAGCGTAAAAATTAATAATGAATATTGTTAACGAATTTTAATCTAATCGCAATTAAATGAGAATTTTTATTTGATCTATTATTGTGTATCGTTTACTGCAGTTCATATACACGTTGGATAATTAAAATATGCGTTGGAAAATTCAACGAATAAAATTACTGTTATTACCTTGTTAAATTGATTAAGCGAAGAATAATTTTTAGAGTAATAGTTACTACAAATCACGAAAGTCAAATGTAATATATTTTCGTGTGAGACATAGTAAAAATGTACAACGAATTCCGTGTATTTTTTTTTGTTTGTATTTATATAATAAAAGATGACGATTTGGGCGTGTCAAAAAAAAAAAAAAAAAAAAAGTTATAAAAAGCAATCTATTTAACTAAGTATTACTTATTGGCATTTTCATTTGTCATAAATCGTAAACGTATCGCGTTGAACTCAGTTATAATAATTCAATTTTATGGATATAAAACAAAAATACAGTTTATCAATTAAAAGTGTATAATTACCTATCATAAATATTTTTAAATTGAATATAAAAATATAAGCAACGTTAAAAGTACATTTTTAAAACTAATGCAGTATTCACGGGGAATAGGGGTGGGGAATTATCATTTTAATAATATAAATTAATACTTCAAAGAAAAAAAAATATATATATATGACGTATAGATATAAAAAAACGATAAAGATAACATATAAACACACACACACACACACACTACAATTAATATGAAATATATGGAACGTTTTTTTTTTTTCTTTTTTTAAATTTGAATAAAGTATAAGTATTACCAACAAAATATAACTTATGTACCATGACCAAAACTTTATGAATTCACCGGAGGTAATTTATTGGACAGGTGTTTAAAAATACCCGCTTGCCAATTATTCCGAATAATATATACGTATATACACAACCCTTGCACATACATAAACTATAATGTCATTTTTTGATTATTACGTTTTCGACATTATATGATGTTAACGATCATAAAACTAAAATTAGATATTATCGCAGTCATATATATATATAAATAATGTAATAGCGAGTATTGTTTAGAAGAATAAAAATATAAAGTTTCGAAAATAGGCGAGTACAGCAGTTATTATACTACGAGGGGGAGGGGGTGGAAAAATAAGTAATTTATTATTTCAAACATAGTTCATATTATATTATATATAATATATTATATCGACGAAAACAAATTACAAAATGGTAACCAACGAATTCGGTCGAATAGAGGTTTCCAAGCTAATAGACTGGATGTGTTGTGGGCGGCATTCGTCTCGCTTCGCTCACCTTGGCGCAAGAGATATTATTATTAGTCGTATTAATGCAGTGTTTTTAATATAACGCATTTTGAAACAACGGTAATACATTATTATCGCAATCCAAAAATTATTTATGAATTGAACACGAGCACGGAGTTTACACCCAATTAGTGTATTTATTTAATTCTATTGTACGCAGTCGGTTACGTCTACTGCACGCAATTCTTAAGTGCGAATGGTTCAACAATTTCATTTTTCCCAACTATACGTATATTATTTACGGAAACACACAATAAAATAATCAAAACGGAGCGGAATTTTTCAATCGATTTTACGAACGGTTAATTTTTGGAAAAATTTTAAATAAAAATTATGCGCTTGAAATCCTTAGATATTTATAATACCTGCCATTTTTTTTTTAAAAAAAAAAAAAAAAAAAAAAAAGCGCCCCGACCAAATAACGAACAATAAAAAATACATTATTTGTAAAGCCGAAACGGTTCCGCTCGAAATTCTAATGCTAATTTAATATTTAAAAATATATTCGTACACTTTTATTGCCTACCTATGTTTTTTTTTTTTTTTTTTTTTTTTTTAGTGTTTGCGTGGTAAAATTACAATCATGATTTTTATACTTGCAGGTGGCTAATAAAAAAAAAATGTGATATGAATACAATTCAGAGTGGATACACGCCGTTACATTCAGCGGTCATGGGCAACGCTTTGGAAACCACGAAAATTCTAATAGACCAGAGGTGCAAAATAACCGATACGGTGTTACACTGTGCGGTACAAGCCAATTCGGTCGATTGCGTCAAGTACCTACTGCACATCGGCATAGATCCCAACACTTTGGACACCAACGGGAACGCGCCGCTTCATTTGGCGGCGGACAAAGGGTATACGGAATGTCTGAAGCTTCTTTTGGCCAGGAGCAACGAAACGATTAACCTGAAATCGAACTCTAAACAGTCGACAGCGTTGCACATGGCGGCCGAAAACGGGTACACAGACTGTGTCCAAATATTACTACACACGGGCGCCAGCCACAGCGTGGTGAACGACAAGAACCAAACCGCTTTGCACCTGGCCGCGAAAGCTCAATGTGCCGAGTCCGTGGAAATACTATTAGAACTAGGAGCCGAAGTAAACGCTTTGGACATCGACAAGAGGACGGCGTTGCACTCGGCCGTTTGCAAAGCGTTCTTGTCCTTCCATGTGGTCGAGGTGTTGGTGAAATGGGGCGCGAACGTCAACATCCAAGACAGATACGGTTACGCGCCACTCCATATAGCCGCGTTGAACGAACTGTCCCAATGCGTCGACTTTCTGATCATTAAAGGGGCCGACATAAGTTCCAGGACGGTCGGCGGCATGAGCGCATTGAGCATAATAAACAGAAAAACGCCCGCCAGTATAAATACGATTAAAAAGAAATTCGACCAGGCGATCGCACTGAACGATCAGGCCTCCGCCAAAGAAGTCGAGTTGATAATGGACTTTCGATACCTGTTGCAAAACCCCAGTCAAGGTGAAATAATTTTACTGCACACGCTGGAAGAATGCGGTCAAAAGTCCATGCTCGAACACCCGTTGTGTAAAGCGTTCCTGTACTTGAAATGGCAAAAGATCCGTCGATTTTATTTCGTGCGCCTAGTCTTCGACGCGATTTTCGTCTTGCTTTTGACTTCGTACGTGATGACAGCACTGGCGCACGACTGTTACAACAAATCGAAAAACACGACGGACGACGACCGAGACAACAAAACCGAAGAAGACAGCCGTGCGCCGAATGTATCGGAATATCAAAATGCCTGCCGTTTAAAATTCAGCGTGTTCGATTCACAATTGATAACTCACAGGATTATAGAATTCGTCTGGTATATACTGTTAGCATTCACAATTATAATAATAGTTAGGAAATTGATCGGAACCACGGGATTCACGTCGATCAAACAATATTTTCTGAATATCACCAACATCGTGGAATGGTTCGTAGTCATTAGCGTTATCCTTACGTCCTTTTTATACGGTAACAAAACGTACGACTGGCAAAATCCGATTGGAGCATTTGCCGTCCTATTCGGATGGTCAAATCTGATGGTGATGATCGGCCAACTGCCCGTATTCGGTACGTACATCGCGATGTTCACCAAAGTTCAAAAAGAATTCGCTAAACTATTGTTGGCCTACTCGTGTTTGCTCATAGGGTTCACGATAAGCTTTTGCACACTTTTTCCTACGTCGACCGATTTCAATAACCCTCTAATAGGCATAGTAAAAGTATTGGTAATGATGACCGGAGAACTCGATATAGATTTATTGTTAAAATCTGAAGAATCTCCAATAATTTTTAATGTAAGCGCTTATATAACATTTATACTATTCATCGTGTTTGTCACTGTTGTGTTGATGAACCTGCTGGTGGGAATAGCAGTTCATGACATCCAAGGTTTGCACAAAACTGCAGATCTATCAAAACTTGTCAGACAGACTCAACTTATTCATTCACAAGAACAAGCACTGTTTCAAGGTTGTTTGCCGAGACATGTTATAAACTTTTTCAACTGGAGTGCCAGGGTCACGCCGTCAGCGTATCGAGTGGTACTTTATGTGAAACCATTAAATCCTACTGAAAAACGATTACCAAAAGACATAATGGAAGAAGCGTTGAACATAGCCAGACAAAAACGATTAAATACCGTAGATTACAAACAAGCTGTACTGGAAAATAAAATGGAAAATAAGGCTCTAGTCGAAGAGATTAAACAACTAAAAGAAATTGTACAACACCAACAAAACTTATTACTACAGCTTATCAACAAATCATCATAAATATACCTAGTGTTGGCTTTAATTTATATTAATATGAATAATTTTATTATTATTATTACTATTATTATTATATGTTGATTGTATGTTTATTAACGTATTGATTTATTGATAAAAAAAAAAAAATGTTGAACATATTGCTTCATTATAATATTGAAGGGTAAAATGATCTTGTTATATTTTTCATGATAAATTGCGTTACATTCTTTTTTCATACGTAATAGGAGCTTAAGATATAGGCCATATAGCATAACAGTCACATTTTTCTTTTTCTATATTTCCTATAACAACTCAAAACAATCTGATGTCAGATCACATACTGATAAAATAAGATATTACTTGTTAGACGAAAATAAAAATAAAACAATCAATATTTCAAAAATAAATGTATATATACTATACAACAAGGTTAATTTTATTTTCTGTTCTCTCTTCAATAATACCACTTTATTGTTTCAAATATTTAAAAGAGAAAAGACTGAATTATTAAATAATATTTTAAGCATGTACACATATCAGCGATTTCCACTGAATAATAACATATTCAAAAAAATATAAATACCGTATTATGAATTTAAATTCTTAGTAATTGACGTTTACATGTTATTTTCAATGATAATATAAACAACAAATAAACCAGATCTTAGACTTATAGAATTTTGATGATGAAATTATAATTAAAACGCAATGTGTTTTTGACTAATGGTAAATAAACTAATTCCAGACACCCACTGGTTGTTGAAAACAAATAAAATAAATATTATTTATACTGTTTATTTAATTTGAAGAAGACACTTATTTATGTATGTTTACATTTGTTCTTATAAATACTGTTATAACACTGGAGGATACTTTTGATGCCAAAAATGTGAATAAATATAATGAAACTTTAATATATTAATAAAAAATAGGGTTTCTAAAGCACTCTTTGATTATCAACTATAAAATTATATTTATATCATAAATAAAATTGCTTCTGTACTTTTAATTAATTTTCTAAATATAGGCAATTAAAAAAAATTAATAAAGAACATACACGATACAGATATTGAGATAATAAATCACTAAATTTATATATAAATATCTTTTTTTGAATGTTTAATTATTTACCTATTTCTTCACTATTGTTTATTTATATTTTACATTTTTAATGCTTTCTAGCTTGTAAGCTAATCTTGTCCAAAATCACATTTAAACACATAATTCTATGTAGATAGTTAAGTTATTTACATATTTATTTAAATAATTTTTCAAACAAGATCTTCAAATATTTTAAAAAATTTATAATATTTACTATAAAATTGATAAATTCGAAATATTTTTATTTACCTGTTCTCTGGCCTGAATATCATCGAAAAATTCAATTCCTTTTTCATTTATTGATAGCTTACCAGTCCCTGGATAATAAACTGTAACATTAGCTCTAGCATCTTTTCTTGGGCAATCTAAAAAAATGTTTAATTTAACAAACAATATTATGGTATTATATCACATAATGTTGTATTACCTTTAACAGTAACATAAGCTACTCCGTCTTTTGTGTATTCAACCTAAAATATATATGAAAACAAATATTTGTATAAATCACAAAGTATATACACATTATTATTATTATTACCGGTGATGCTTCAATGATAGTTTTGGTAGATATCATTGGTTTTTGATATTGAGAAATGAATTCAGCACACTTATATGAACACGGATGTTTTAAAAGTCGTTCAATTGCAATTACAAAACTTTTATACTAAAATTAAAACAACAAAAAAACCCACATGAAATGTATATACTAACAGCATATATTTTTGTTAAAGCTTATCTATTCAAGAATGAATACATAAAATTGCCTACATTCTATAAGTGCTTAACTTAATACGAAGAAAATAATTTACAAATTGAATTGATAGTAAATATCTCACTATGTCAAAGTATTTAAAATATGGTTTTATTTTATAATCTTAAAATATATTAAAAATGATGTCAACTATTTTATACATAATATGTAATTATATATTGCCATATGCAAAAAAAAAATTATGTATTTACTACATAGCTTTGTTGTTATAGAAAGCTCATGGAAAACAACTTTGTCGCTATTTTATTTTATTCACTTACATATTAAAATTTAATGTTTTTAAATGTAAATAATTTATTTTTGTATACACATGTGGTCATAAGTCATGACTCATAAAGCATAGAATTATTTTTACATGCAGTCGCCATCCAGGAATACAAAGCTGAAAACCCTTGACATTGGCCGTCAATGCTTACGTTGGGTGGCCTGACTACGGTACATAACCAAACAGTACCATAACTCTATAGTATATAGGGACATTAAAAGTATAAATATTTAATAAAATATAGTTTACTTCATGTTCAGATAATTTTTCAACAGTTAACTTTTCCAGATCTTCTTTAGACAGCCACTGACTTACTAATGAATTTCTATAAAAATAAAACATATGAATATTAACTTGTATATAGAAAGTTTATAAATATCATACAATTTTTTATCACCATCTGGAAGTATATTATTTTTCCTCAAATCATCTTCAAATTTATTGACTTCTGACAATTTAGTTGCTATATTCTACAAAATGAAAATAAATCTTATGTATAAAATTTTAAGAAGTTATTTTTGGTTTATATTTTAATATTTATTATATAAATAATAAAATACAAAACTCACATGTAAAATTAAATAGAAATTTGGTTTCCCGGTATAAAAAAAAACATGAAATGGACGTCCAGATTCATCAAATTCCGCATCTTTTTTTGGTGGAAACACTTCAATAGGAGGTTTCATTAAAGGTCTCGCTTTTGGATCGTATAAACCAGAAGGGAACAAATACTCAATAGCAGCCTAAAATTAAATGAAAGAAATTAATTTATTCACTTAATAAAGAGTGAAATTAAAAAATGGTTACAGTAATTTAAAAAAATCTATTAGGTTGTATTAAACCAGAACATTATATTATAGACTTAGAAATGTAGCACCTCCTTAACAATTATATTATAGAAAATCTTAAGTGTACACTTCATTATTTGTCTGTGTTCGCCTAACTGCAGCATTTACATAATAAAATTTGAATAGAGAAATACTTTCAAAGGAATATTGGAACTTTTGGTAAAAATATCACCTTAAAAAGAAATTAAGAAATTACTTGAAAAATAGACATCACAAAATATTGTAATTTTTTTACAAAACAATATTTAAAAAAATAAAAATTACTATATAATGCTTTCAAAAATATTCCTTTCTAATACGTATTTATACTCTAAATTTCAACTAAACGTTACAATAATTTATGTTTCACGTAAAACTATTTTGCAATAGTATACGTTAAACAGACAAATACGGGTATAAAACCTTCTTAAGATTTTAAATTATTAACTTTTACTGTCCCTAATTTATTCCATAATATTTGTGTAGCTATTATAAAAATTATATTATGTCATTAAATTACATCAATATCTTTTTGAGTAAATGTTTCTGCATCAACCCCCATCATGTTAGCTAAATGACGTTTTCCAACATTGTATTCGTGTGTTTGCTGTTCCATAAAAGTATCTGAAACATCATGTCATAGATCTAAAGTTATAGAAAATAACCGTATAAATGCAAATGTACAATTAAATATTATAAAAACATGTATAAATGAAATTGAAAGAAATTCAATTCAAATATGAACAGAAATTTTAATAAAACTAAATAAATAATTGATTAGTATCTTATTACAACATAACCTATTATCCATTTAATTAACAATTCAAAAATATTAATTAAGAATTTTTTAAATAATTTATTGACATTTAATATAGAGTACTAAGTAATTAAGAATTATATTAAAATTGTATTTACAGTAAAACAGAAATAAATAATAAAGTAATCAAATGTTTATGTATATATAGACATTTACATTATAAGTCTCATTAAATTTTTACACTGTGTTGATATAATTTAAAATACGTTATTACTAATATTGTTATTAATATTATCTACAACAAATTAATTAAAATAATAATAAAACATGGTTTACATTAATATTTCTTACTGTATTGTGTAGCTCTTTGAAGATACGCTCGCATGGCTAAACTAGTTTTTTCTTCTACAATTTTCTTCTCAACAATTTCCACGCCCGGATCATCACTCCCCACATTATTTAAGCCGTACATACATCTTGGTACCTAATAAATAAACATTAAACAATAAAATGAATTGCTATTATCTTAATTCATATACACTACGAATAAAATGCTTATAATTTATGTTATATTTTATTAAACTTAATTAACAACAAAATGGAAATACTTACAAAATTCGATGACAGGATTTTGGAAGCATTGAATTTATTAGTCGCAAGACTTGTAAATAAACGTTGTACTAAAATCATGGTGTGAGAGCCGTTTAGACAGAATATTTCATTAAAAACTAAACATCAATGTTTAAAAAATACATTGTAAAAAAGTACGAGTGTGAAGTTACTATAGTAAGCAAGAGGTACCCAGCAAGTGATAAGAAACGTATATTTAATTGCCTATGTATAGCGCCTACTAATAAGCACTTCGTACCATAATATACAAAAAAATTTAAAAAATAGATAGCGCCACAAATATTTTTCATAAATTTACAGTAAAAACAAACGTAATTTAAAAATTAAACAAATCAGTATTTACTATTTTCGATGTGTTCCGGAGGATGGCCCCAGGGCAAGACATACACATATTAAGAAAGCCCGTGAAATTTACTATAAAATAGGCTAATAAGAAACGTTACTCCCCAGTAAACGAGTGTGTGAGCTCGTATTGAATTCCGACCACACGTTATGGCCGGTACAGAAAAAACAACATTTTTATTATTCAATAAATTATATTATTCTTTTTTCGTGGTTATTAAAAACAAAACGGGCTGTGTTGTCTTTTTACTTCACTCTGTTAATGAATAACCGAGCAACGCAACAGTATAATAACCGCCAAAGTGGGAAATTATCATCTCATTGCCCACAGATGATACTCTTTTTTCTCCTCCAATAAATTTCCTATCAAAATTTTTATTTGCTATACATTTTACAAATAAACAGTTAAACTTGTAAATTATTTGGTTGTATTTATTTAATGGTATAATTTATTGTGTTTTTCTATGTTATCTTACGGTCCATTTGACGTGTATTTTCTGTGTTATTAATATTGTTTTAAATAATTCCGTAATATTTTCAAATATGTAGCTGCGGTTGGACCTTAAAAAAAAGTACTTTCAAACTCTAATAAAAGTTTGAAGTAAGTACATTATGAATCATTTTTCTATACCCTCTTATTTAATACATACTCTTGGGGCCAAAAATGATCCACTTGGTAAATATTTACGAATAATTTTCAATATTTTTCTCAGATGTTATCAGAATATAAAATTGTATATGAATTTAATTCCATTACCGATGATATAGCATTCTATTTGGAAGACGGTGGAGATTTTGATAGAGAAGGCTTTGATAAAAAAAATTGGACAGGGGTTCCCCGGCGCCCGCGGACAGTACTATTCTACAAATGCCAAAATATTTAAAATTTAACAAAAATGATGTGTGTTATGTATTAAAAATTATTCAATAAAATGTGTTTATGTGTTTGTGGATATTATATTGTTGTGAGTATATTGACATTAGCAAAATAATATGGGAATATTAAGAAAAAATAGTTTCATAAGTTAGATGAGGACATTAAAAAAATTGGGCAGGGGTTCTCCGGCGCCCGCGGGCTGTATTTTTTTACAAATGCTAAAATATTTAAAATTTTTTACAAAAATGATGTGCTAAGTATTAAAAATTAACAAAGTAGCAAAAACAAAGAGGAATTTAGAAAATTAAAAATAAATATTCAAAAAGATAGAAAAAAAAATTATAGGTTAATACTCGTGATCATAAATAAAAAATATGTATAAAATAAATATACACATGTATATTAAAATATATATTTAAATATAAAAAAAGAATAAAGGCAATGAGTATTAATTAAGAATGTTGTTGTAGATATTATAATATATTACTACCGTTTCGACAAAAAGTCATCATCAGGTAGAATTAAAATTTAAATTAACCTTAACGAATAGTGAATATTATTTCAGCTACTAATGAAAATAACCATAACGCAGTTGGCGATAATTTGTTAGATATATTTTAATAAAATTATTCCTCGTCATAGTTGTTCTCAAGTGTTAATTTTCGTTTTATATATGCACCGTATTTCAATAAAATTACTCAATATTCTTATCTAATGTTAATTTAAGTATCAGGAGTTAGACATAGGCAACTTAATATACGTTTTACTTCCTGGCCCTCTTGCTAACTTCACGCACGTAAAAAAGTACGTGATATGATGTGTAGAAACGTTGTATTCAATAAGAAATTGCTAAAACATCCCTAAACCTCATGCCACATTGGTCTTATTAGTTATTATTATATATATAATATATAGTATTATATTATATATATTATAGTTTTATTCTTCAATTATTTGTTATCACGCTATCACAGTCGTTGCCGGGATTGGTCTTATCAATTTGTCGTTTAACTCTCTATCATGAACCAAGCTCAATCGTACAGAAAAATATGAAAAACCTATAGAAACAAAACATTTTCTGCACAATTACTATATTGCAATTTGACGTACACGTACGTTTGATTTCTTTTGTAATTCACCGGGTATAACATTTTTAGTGGGCTATTTGGTAATTGGTAAAATTTAATAATTACGATATTTCATTCTAATCCGTTATAGGTATTTAATAAATTGAAAACGTTTGACATTTTTTTTTGTCAAATTACATTTATACGAAAATGTCACAAGGTTATTCTGAAGATCTCAAGGGGAAAAAATCGCCAACCAAAAAGGTACAATAACCGATGATATAGTTTTACTTGTTTATAAGTTATACATTATTTTATTTTTTAAATGTCGATAATAAATTGGTACCTATATTAATAGAATAATACTTAAATTAGATAAAAGATGAACGTAAACAATTTGTTGCCAAACGATTGCCAATAGTTTTGGCCAAACGTGATGGATCCATTGAACGAATTCAAGAACCTGAAAAGTCACATTCACAACCGACAATATTAATAAAACCTCGAGACATAGAAAATAGACCATTGTCGCCTACTCAGAAATTTGGTCCTCAAATCATGTAAATATTTATTGTAATTTATAATATGTTTTTGAGTCTACATTTCCTATGTACTTTGCTATATATTTGTATCTTCATTTTCTAATAAATATTATATACTATTCTAAATCCTTTTGCAAATTCATTTTTTTTTCAAGTATTACCATTTACCCACCTATCATTTACCATTATGGTCACCATAGATCATATGATATATATGATTTATATATTTATGTGTATATAATATATATATATACTCTGTGGCATTTTCTGTACTATTATATAAAGTTAAACAATCTCCTTTATATTGTTATAATTATTGTATTAATTATAGTTGATTTTTTTCTTTTTTTAAATCACTAACTTTAACATTTTAGAGGGAAGAAGGAAGAATCTTGCACACAAAAATCAGGAAATGAAGGTACTAAAATTACTTAATTTTCTAATTTTTTTTTTTATAGTTAAAATGAAAAATAATAAATAATTGTTTATTATTAGATTCACTACAACATTCAGCTGAAATGAAAGCACCAGTTAAAGTGATTGATGATTATATGCAATTTATCAATGAAGGTTTAAATAACTGTTTACTTGAACAATCAGATTTCTTAGTTATTGGTTGCTTAGGTTTGCAAGGAGTTGGAAAGTCTACACTTATGTCAGATATTGCCAATAAGTAAATTACATTTTTTGAATTGTAATTTTTAATTATAAAATTATAGTTAAAAATTCCTTTTTTTTTATTAAATACTTTATAGATAGGTTTTGTGTTTAGATTTTTACTATGTATATTTATTTTATTTGGCAGACAAAATCTATTTGTAGCCACTACTTCTGAATATCTAGAAACAACACAAAATTGTACTTCAGGTATTGATGCATATGTAACTAAAAATAGAATTATTTTATTGGATTGTCAACCAATATTATCATCGTCTGTTGCCTATTCCGCTAGTCAAAAACGGATAGGACAGTTAATAGATCCATCTAGTATTGATAATGAAATAGTATCATTGCAATTGGCTGCATTTTTATTATCCGTTTGTCATGTAGTTCTGTTGGTCCAAGATTGGTTTTTTGATCCTAACATCTTTAAGTAATTATGAAACTTGTATTATATATTAAAATCATGTTATATGTTAATGTAAATACTTATATCGTTTTATTAGAATATTACAAACAGCTGAAATGTTAAAACCACCAATGTCTGTATCACATCGAAATGAAGAATTGGTAGAATATTTTCCTCATATTGTATTTGTGCAAAACAAATCTTTCTATTCCGATTTCAGTATTGAAAATGTTAAAACAGTACAAGTAAGAATTTGTTATTCATAAGGAACACCCATTTTTGGAAATGCAAATTGTTTGATTTTTTAGCAAGTTTATGCTCAATTATTTGCACGATCTCGTCTTCATATTCAAAGTGGAATTAGTATTGCAAATGGCAATGTTATTAGTGAACTGAACCCATTAAATTGTGGTGAACCAATTAATTTATTTATTTTGGCCAATAGTGAGAAAGATAAAAATTCTGGTATGTTATATAAATATTTATTAAATTCAACATTTTGATAAATATCTAAATTTTAAATAAATATTTTTTTATTAATCTTCTATTATTTTATATACATTATTATAAGTGAGAATGGTCAGTTCTTGTGACTTTTTATAGACACCACTGTAGTTTAGTTTAACTTAACGATTTAATTTATTGATACAGCACTAAGTTAATTGGATTATTAGTAATTAATTTTTTTTCCTTAGAAATGAATGGTCATCATAAAATGCATCCTGGACAATCAATTTTAATTCAAGAATTCAGAAAACAATTATTGGGCTTACCTATATCGCCTCTCACACATACCCAATTAACAGAAAAAACATGGTAAATTTAAAAATATCATGTATTATATATTACGAGTAGAAATTACAATCTCGATATCCCAGATCGGGGATTTCAGGGGTCCCATTTAATTTTTAGTTCTAAAAATACGGAGACTAGTATCAATAATCCCGGAATTTCAAAATACTTATAAAAAACAAAAAGTAAAAGGCTTATTGATCCTAAAACACAAAACGAATACGATTTAGTTGAAAAAAGAAATGAATCTATTTGAGAATGGAGGAGCTTGTGGGCATCATTTGGAACTAACATTTCATTACTAAATTTCCACACCTACTAGCATTAAATCAGAACGTCTATTTTCAGCAGCAGCGTACATAGGAAGTAAACTAAGAAGTAGACTTCCAGATAAAACATTAAACGCTTTGCTCTTCTTGTGCTCATATTTT
This sequence comes from Chaetogeoica ovagalla, assembly GCA_032441825.1. Classification (NCBI taxonomy): domain Eukaryota; kingdom Metazoa; phylum Arthropoda; class Insecta; order Hemiptera; family Aphididae; genus Chaetogeoica; species Chaetogeoica ovagalla. Next base: position 8,342,682 of record CM063743.1, on the reverse strand, counting down.
CAAAACAATCAGATTATAAAAAATGCAATTTAGAATTAATAAAATAAATATGAATAAATAAACACAAATAGAAGATTTTTTTTTTAATTTTTGTGTGACTTTTGAGATAATCCTAGGATTAATAGCTAAATATACTGATATTCCGAGATCGTAATCTCTAATTATGAATTAAGATGAAATTAAGTGTGTTTATATAACAAATAAAAAACTGAATAATAAATTAATAAATATAAACATTTGTTTTAAAACAAAATTTAAAATGTTTTACGTCCATCTCATATAAACTGATTAAAAAAATATAATTTATATATTTTACAATACATAAATAAAAGATACAAATTTCAAAATTGGTTTTATAAGTATTATTAAATTTATTAATTAAAATTTTCAAATATTCAGCATTGATGTAATTATTTAATTATTATAAGTTAAAACATATAACTCTACATACCTATAGAAACAATTTAACATTTTGAAAATTGACAAGATTAAATAATTTTAAGAAAATTATAATACATAAGACAATATAATTATTTCTATACCAAAGCATTTTAATGCACTTTGCAAATGATCACATGTAATTATCATGATGTAGTGATCTAATAAAATTATTACCTATTAGATAGCCAATATTTAGAGGTATTATATCTTAAAAACTAAGTTGCGTATCATTTGATTCTAAAATAATAAATATAACCTTTAAAATAATTAAGGTTATTTAAACTGAACTATAACACTTAAAATTATGTTTTCACAGGTTTCATTATTGTGCCAAAGTATGGGATTCAATAAAAAAAAGTCAATTTTTTAATGAATATATTAGACTTCAAGGATAATTTTGTTCATAAAACAAATATGTTAAAATAAATAATGAACAATTAAAATTAATATGACCAAAAATGTAATGTATTAATTTTATTACAGATGATTAAAATCTAATTATATAAAATTACAAATTAATTTTCATTTAGACTTTTATAGACTTAAGTTTACGATTTAATTCTTCAAACTTCAATACTTTTCTTATGAAAAAATCTCCATAACGATGAGCAACTTTGGTATCAGCTATATGTATCATATCACGATCAATGTAAAAGTCCAACTGTAAAATATAAATGTTCATAATACTGAATTCATTGGAAGCCTAAGGTGATGAACTTACTTCTGATCCCGAATGAAAATATCCGTCTAATCCAGATGCACCTTTATTCCAAACAATATTTTTCATTTTGTGTTTGAAACACAATAAATGTTTAGTCAAATTTTCTTTATCATCCGTTGGTTGTTCATTGCTTTCACGTTGTCCTTGGCCTTGTGCTGCCATGAATGTTACCAATTTGTTAATTGGCAGGGTAGTATATAATTTTAAATAACTATAAATTATATATAAATATATGTAAAAGAAGAGTTATTGACATGATGCATATACATAGTTTATAAAATATAATTTTGAAATTCGCTGTATACCTGCGGATTGTAGGCAACATTTTTTGTTGTTTAACTTCAGCCATGAAAACAGAGGTTTGATATTTCACTGCTTCTTTTACTGAATCTTCAGCTGGATCCATTGATAAGAATTTGGGACATGCCATTTGGAAACAGTTTTCAAACTCTTGTAAATCACCATATTGCATTTTAAACATTCTATCCGTATAATTTTTTTCACGTAGTACTTGTTGGATAGACTCATCAACACACTGAGGGTGTAATACCAAACACATAGCTAATAATGTGTACATCTGATCAGTTTGTTTGTTAATCTAAATACAACGAAATATGAATTAAAAATCCAATATATCAAAATTACTATGGTAGTTATTTTACTTGATCATTCTGATATGAGCGAGTTTGGAAAAGCTGTTTTGTCCTTTGTATATACAACAAAATCGAACTGAATGTACGAATTGCATCGGAATAACGGCGCATCATCATATAAGCAAATCCAACATAGTAGGCTGTAGAAATGTGACATGCTGGTACTGAGCTATATGCATTCTAAAAATATATTTCATTAATTACATTTAATTTTAATAAATCAACAGACGTATACCTTTTTATGCATATCAATATTTTCCAAAACTTTGATTGCTAAATAATAATCTCCAAAAAGGCTATGTAAACGTAGTAAACCAATCATAGAATAATAACCCAACATCTTGTATAAAGAATGGTGACCAAATTCTCCAGCTACAGAATCTGGGTCACCACCACTAGCAGTAACTTCCAATTGTAACTTGATATTAGACTTGTTAATAAATGAATGCAAAACATTTAAAACCAGCAAGACATTCCACACTTCATTGTTGGATGCAAGCATCTCAATTTCTTCTGGTGTTTTACGGCTACGAGACCGAAACTGAGTAAAGGATTGGAATTGATATACAAATTCATCTACAAGTTCCCATAACCACTGGTCAGGCAATTCTAATGGTACAGGAGTCTCGGAAGCTATAATTATTATGATTAATTAAACAACTGAAAAATACATATATAATCAAATGTGCATACTGAATATATAGTTGAACAGATCACAGTAATTGTAAAATGATCCAAAACGTTGTTTAGTTGTAGGTCCATTCGGTACACGTGCAAAAATATGTCTATAGTACAATTCGTTGTACAACATCAAAAATGTCTTAAATGAAAATAATTTGTAAATAATTAGTATATATTTAAAATTAATAATGAAAAATTTGTAAATACTTTATCGTCATCCATTATTGAGCTAACTTCCTTTTTACTAGGCCATGGAGATTTGTCAAAAAATTGATCGGAGAGCTTGGGGAATCTTAAAATGAAATATTGGTAATTAAACTATACAAAATTTAAATATATATATATATGTACATATATATTATACAAAAATAGACATACGTGTTTTCATATAAGTTTTGCATTTCATACACCATTCCCTCGTTAATAGCATTTCTGAAGTACAGTAAAAATTTCTTGATAATTTCAGGCATTTTTGGCTCATACGGATCGGCATCACAATATCTGTCCTCGTCATTATTGTAATACGAGTCACCTTCGAACTCAGACTAAAATTTCAATTATTAAAAACCGATATAATTATAGTAAGTTGTATATTTTACACTTTATAGTGTATTAGACAATAACTTAGAATTGTAATTAATCAGTTTGTACCTGATCGTATTCCATCGTAATGTAATTCAAATACACAGCGAACAAATAAAAACTTCGTCACGTTAACGCGAAATATTTATACGGAAAATACTTAAACTCCGACTATGGAAAACTAGGAGACCTAAGGGAGGAAAAATTCATTGACAACAAAACCGCATACGAATTATAACCTATAAAAACATATTATGTAAATAGGAAATGATGCTGAAATGGTGAATTAACTATAAGGAATGACGGTGGTATGATATTTTGTTCCATTAGTGGAGACCATGGTTGTAAGTCAACGATGATTTTAGGTTATGTGTAACCATTGTTGTTGTGTGGTATAAACCCAAGCAAACCTACAAAAAAGCGTACCGTCATACTCATCATCGACATCACCCACCCTACCCTACCGGTAGGACGAGTCAAGAAGACGCTTAGACGTTTTTCCAATGTTTGTGTGTTTGAAAACGTATTTGTTTTTTCGCTATTCTGGTTCTATCGGCTCTACGTAATAAAACAATCGCCTAGAATTTAATAATCGTTCCAAAAAGTACGTTCAAGATATTATGTAAGTGAATTTATTAATTCCTATAGATATAATGACAAAATTGTATTCGTTTTGTACTTTTGTTGACATATATAAATATAGTGTGTTTACGATTCACATGTTTTTGGATTAGAAATGTACGAAATAAATAATTATTGTTAACATTTCTTTTTAATAAATCCAAGTGAGAGATATTGAAACAAATAGCATGTTTACCAGGTACTCATTTACTCAATCTTCAGTTTCTATTGAAAATGTGTTATTAGTCGTTAAATGTGGTATTATAGTGATTTCCATTGAAATTCTGGGAACACTAATTTTCTATGTAAAACAATTTTTATCGAATTTGACGTACTATAATATATTTGTTTTTATGTGATTTCATATCTTATACATTTAAATATCGAATAAAATAAAAATATTTGTGCTATAATGTTTCACTTGGATCATGTTGAAAATATGACAGCATTGCTTTCAATTTTAATATGAAAGTTAATACAATATTTTATTTTTGTGGCTAAATTACAGAAATATACTATAATTATTATTTGGAACAATGGCACTTCCTTCAACATATAAACAAATAGCTGTTAATCAACCGTCTCCAACTCGTAAGTGTTAAAAGTGTATTTTTATAAATTTTAACTGAAGTATTGAAAAAAAAATTTTTTTTAGTGATGTTATAAATTTAAAAATGTAAACTCTTTAACATAACCAGGTACCAAATAGTTTACTTCAACAATTTAACCAAAAATAATAATATCCGAACTAAATTGATCAAAGAACTATTAGAATTTTAAATACATATTTAACCTAGATAAAATTCATTATTATTTATAACTTCAATTCCAGTTTGATATATTTAGTATTTGAATAATTTAGTTTGATTATAGTTTGAAAATTATTGGTTGTAACATCACTAATAATTTGTTAGCTACTAAATACTATACATTAAAATTTTTAAAAGATTAATCATATTTTCATACCAAAACTGTTTTATGTAAATATAATGATGCAATTTCAAAAATGTTAAACTAAAACATCTGATAGAAATATTGCTGTATTAATTATGTTATGTCTATACAATTTTCCTATATTATACATTTTAATATAGTAAGTATTTAATAATTAAAAGCTAGAATATGTTTGTATATAATATATTATAAACTTTTATATATAATATATTTATGTATAATCATAAAGTTAATATAAAACATTAATTATTCAAGCTTAATTATTTAAATTTTTATGAGCATGATTGTTATAAACAGTAGCTAACTAGAATAGTAGTTTCATAGTTTTTGAGGAACAATAGTTCACAATTGTTTGCACTTCATTATTTTCTACAATACTTATATTTATAAATATTATCCTATGTATTAAACATTTTTGATTACGTCTAATTGAATATGTACTTCAAAGTGTATTAATTTATTTTAAAATATGTAGGTATATTTTTTTCATTTTAAAAGAATCTACGAAGGGAAGTTAATATAATAAATTATTCCATAATGTCTTATCAATTGAACATCTGAATTGAGCTATCTGTTAATTGATAATCATGTAAATTAATTTTATTATTGATTTTGCATGTAGTATATTTTCATTATATTTATTAATTATTATTTAGTTAGATTTTTTTTATTCTTTGGATTTGAGCTTGTAAAATGTGTGCCCACAGGTGCTCCAGTCACATTCAACATTTTAAAAGGTAAATGTATTTATTTTTATTTCTTACAAATTATTTTCTAAAGCCACACAAAGTTTAAGATGCACTAATATTTGCACACGCGCCAAAAATCACATTGTTTACAAAAATATTTATCACTATTATTTTTGGTATTAGTAGTAGGTGGTACCTTCTAATTTAATTACACGGCCAAAATATCAATGAAATACGTTGTAATATTGTGTACCAGGACATTATTTAAAAATAGATAGTTTTCATTTATAAATTATTTATTGTATTTTAGCAAAAAAATAATAATACTATATTTACTAAAAATGTACAATATTATTGCAAAAAAAATATATATTACACAATTTTAGAATTGGAAATTTGAATTGTAAATAATTTTAAAATGAAATATATTTATGTTATTTGTTTAGAAATTTAAAAAAATAAAATAAAAATTCATATTTAAATATATTTTAAGTTTTTTTGAAAACCTTGTATATATGGTTTTACAAATGTATACAAACTAATATGTCCAATAATTTTTTGCGACAAAAAAATGGTGGTGGATATATATCAGTGCATGATTAAACACATTTAATTGTCAAATAACAATTTGGCTTCAATTTTTATTTTAATAAATGTGTTAATCCTATACTTCATAAGGATAAAAAATTTCATTGCATTAAAATTAAATCTAAACTCCTAAATGTTCTTCCATTATTTTCTATTATATGTTTTGTTAAATTTTGAAATAATTTTTTGTTTTTCTTGGTAATAAATATAAACAATAATATTTTTTTTAAGAAGCTACCTATTAGTGAGGAATTTTTTTTCCTCAAAATAAATACTACAATATGTGAATAGTTTCCTAATTTTTTCAGCGACTAAAACGGGATCCTATCAAAATGGTTAGTAAGTCTTATTTACTTATTTTATTTATTCTGTAACTAATATGCATGATCTTTCCATTCTTAAATGAAAATTAGGTTAACACTAAAACTTTTACTTTATTTATGATTTATCAATACTAGAAATAAGTGATATTTAAAAAATATACAAATGTAATAATTGAAAATCTATTATTAATATTAATTATTATTAACTTATATAATTAATATAGTTAATATGCTTAAAATCAATTTTTATTGAATTTCTATTAATACAACTATTTTTTTTAGATATCACTTTGCTAATATTAATAAATTGCTTTTTTATAGTTGGCTAATAGATTTATGTTTTTGTAGCATGTTTTTTAACAATTTGTATAAGCATGTAAAATGCACACATCATGTTTATTGTATTAATTAATGATGATTTATGTATTGATTATGTAACAGCACATTTATCTTTGTGCATTAGCTTTAATTATTTCATCTATATAATCTTACACAAATATTGTTTATGAAATTGCATTAAATTAATATGATAGATATATACATAATACATTGAGAACATTATTGTTTCAATAACTATTATATATATATATATATTAGAAAAAATAAGTTTTATTAAAATTATATGTATTTCTTTTTATTTGAATCTCAACAAATATTTTATTTAATTCAAATAAAACATTTTGTAAAAATTGTATATAAGGATGCAAAGTACTTTAAATAAATTGTTTTATTAAATATTTGTTATTTTTAAATAAAACCAATCCAATAGTTTGCATATTTAATATCTTATATTACCTTGTCATTACTTGTATTACAGAACGCTTAAGACCTGGTGGAAGTTCAAGCCAACTATCTGGATCTGTAAGTGTTTGATTAATTTAATCAACAAATTTTAAAATTGTTAAATAATGTAATTGAAAATCTCATTAGTTAAGATAAATATTGTAAATTCCAACAGAACTATTAAAACATTATATTATTTATTTATTTATAATTAATTTGTTTAATATAAAAATATTAATTAAAGGGGCTTTTCAGAAATTTTATTAAAATGTATAAACAGTGTATATTATTTTAAGTTATTATTTATTTTTGATAATTAAATGTATGAGTTAATATTTTTTTATCAAAATAATTGTATTTTAAATGTTTATAGAAAGATCAAAATCAAAGTCCATTTGTTCAAAATAGTCATGGGAATCCTGCATTTCATCCACAAAAAATTTCGAAAGCTGCAGTAAATACATTTTTGTTTTCTATACATTTGTAAATTATTATTGGTATGTTATTATAGCATTACAAAAAAAAAAAAAATTATAGGCTGATGCTCGTGGTATTAAACCTCCTAAGCCACCTGAAAAACCACTTATGCCATATATGAGATATAGTCGCAAAGTTTGGGATCAAGTAAAGGCAAGTAATCCTGAACTGAAGTTGTGGGAAATTGGTAAAATAATTGGACAAATGTGGAGAGATCTTCCAGATGACAGCAAACAAGAATACATTGATGATTACGAATCTGAAAAAGTACTAAAATTTATATACATACACAATACGTATATTATTATATATTTATATATTACAGTTGAATTATGAAAAAGCTATGAAGTTATACCATACTTCACCAGCTTATTTAGCTTATCTTCAAGCAAAAAATAAAGGTAAATTAAATCAAGTAGAAGATAGAGAACCCCATGAAAGATCAACTGGAAGTGGTAAACAAGCTGCAGCAGATCGTAGGATTGAAATACAACCAGCTGAAGATGAAGAAGGTTTGTTTAAATAATATATTTTTTAATACATTTATAAGTTATAATCATTCCATATTTTATTTAGATCAAGATGATGGATTCAGTGTGAAACATGTAGCCTATGCGAGATATATAAGAAATCATCGATTAATTAATGAGATATTTTCTGATAGTGTTGTCCCTGATGTACGTTCAGTAGTTACTACTGCTCGTATGCAAGTATTAAAGAGACAAGTTCAAAGTCTAACAATGCATCAAGTATTACATATATTAATTATATACAACATTTAATTGATGTTTTAATAAAAAAAAACCTATTTAATTTTAGAAAAAATTAGAAGCAGAATTACAGCAAATTGAAGAAAAATTTGAAACAAAAAAAAGAAAATTTATTGAGTGTAGTGACGCATTCCAACAAGAGCTAAAAAAAGTATTCTATATTTATGTGTTTACAAATACAGTTCATTAAAATTTCCTACATTTTTCAAATTCATTTTACTATTTTATTTCTTTAGCACTGTGTTCAAGCTGTATCAGAAGAAGCATTTCATAAAATGGTAGAACGCCAGGTGGAAATACTACAAAAAGAACGAACTAAAACTGTGTGTCCACCAGCAGTACCCTCTGAAGAATTTCATAAAGTAAATTGTGAACCGCAAATAGAACAGAATGGAGCTGTGCCATCAGTTGAAGTTGATTCTTCATCATGTGTTGTTCCTTCTAGTACTACTGATGATAATTCAAATATGGAAGTAGAGGTAAAATTTAGAATTATTTCAGTTTTTATATCTTATATTCAGACATGTGAAATATTAATAGATAGAGTGAAAATGGTGTAAAAGGGAATTAATGTTAGTTCTATTCCATACAGTTAAATCTAAACATTGATTTATTTGATTAAAAGTATTCAGTTGAAATTGGTTAATTTTATAGTATGAAATTAAACTATTGAATACATTCAGTAACCAAATAAAATCATTTCTAACTAGCTACATTTAGTTCATATGGCAATATATATTAATAAAAATATAATTATTATTCATAATAAGTGTTGAGTTCAATCCATATCTATGAATTAGGTTTTTTTTAAATTGATTTTGTTTTTTTCATTTTATTCTTAAATTATGTTATTATTATCACTAAGATTTGATAAAAAAAAAATTTTAATTTAAAGAACTGTTTAAAAAAATTTTATGCCATAAAAATATTCGAATATTTGATAATATATTAATATTTGTAGTTTGGGTCACACGAATTTCAAATTGCCACCCTGTCTAATAGAGTAAGTCTATAAACCATTTATGTTACAATGTAATTCAATTAAACTGTGTTATTTTTTCAAAAAGAGTATAATCTGTTTTTAAAATAAATTCAGACAAATGTACAATTTAATTTTTTTTTTATTTTAGTCTGTAATGTCATCAGATAGTTCACTGAAATCTGAACTACTTACAACAGAAACTAAGGAAAATGGAGAAATTGCAACATCACCTCAACCATCACTTCAACCTCAAATATCACAAGAACAACAGCCATTACAGATGCAAACACAACAATTACCACAGTTTCAGTCGCAACAACCACAATTTCAATCTCAACAGCAATTACAAACACAAGCTCTACAACAATCTCATCTGCCTCAACAATCTTTACAACCACCTCTGCAGTCACAACAGCAGTCACCTTCGTTGCAACAACCACCACGACAAGTCTCCCCACAGCTTCAACAACAACAACACTCTCCTCAGCCTCCACCACAATTACAGCCTTCAAATCCTCAACAACAATCTTTACAATCACATCATCTACATATTCCTCAACAACAGGTATTACAACAACATCCTCCTCAGCAACAACTCTTACAGCCACATACTCAACAACAAATTTTACAGCCACATCCATCCCAACAACCTTCACAATCTCATTCTCAACTTCAGCAATTACAAGCACACCCTCCTCAACAACAGTCTATACAACCACATCCTCCTCAACAACAATCTATTCAGCCACATCCTCAACAACAATCTATTCAGCCACATCCTCAACAACAATCACACCTTCCTCAGCAACAACTTTTACAACCTACCCAACAACAATCTCTTCATCCACATCTTCTACAACAACAGTCTATTCAACATCAACTTTTACATCAGCAGTCACTTCAACCACAACCACCACAACAACAATCTTCTGTACAAATAGCTTCACCGCAACAACTTCCACAACAGCAGGCTCTTCAATCACAACCACCACAACAACAATCTTCAGGGCAAATTTCATCACAACTATCTGTGCAAACACCTCAACAGCAATCACCACAATCTCCTCAGCCTCAATTGCAATCCCCACAGCCTCAGTTGCATTCCCCACAGCCACAATTGCAGTCCCCGCAGCCTCAGTTGCAGTCTTCACAACCACAGTTGCAACCTTCTCAACTACCACAATCACAATTACAACTACCCCAACAATCTCCGCAGTCTCAAACTCAATCACAGTCTTCCCCTATTATAGGTGTACCACCTCCTATTCATCAAACATCAGGATCGGATTCACCTTCAAATGTTGTTTCATCAACTACAGAATCACCTCCAAAATTATCAGAAAATCCAGTTTATCCTGCTCCTTTACCTCAATCATATCCGACATCCTTAGCACAGTCTTATCCTCAAGTTCCATCATTTCAACCTCCACAGAATCCTCAAAACACTAGTTCAAATCCCAATGCATATTCGCCAAATCAAGTACCTCCAAATTCTGCTTCTATACATTCAGGTATAATGCAACCCCCTCAAATTCCACCAACTCAAGGTGTACCATCATCAAATTCATCAACTGGATTTCCTCCATATTCCCAACAGCAACCGTATTCATCTCAATCAGTACCACCTAGACCTTATACATATCCTTCTCAACCATATCCTCAATACACACCACATCCATATTATCAACAAGCTCCTTATCAACAGTACACACCACCACCACCACGTGTCACCTATTCACAACAAACGGGACCTGGTAATCAAGATTCAAATCAACTCTCATCTGATAATATGTATGCCCCTGCACCAATTGGTGGACCAACTGAAAAGTCAGGTGATGAAAACAGACAATTAATTGATGATGTAAAATCTACCGAAATTAACTCAGGTATATATGATAATATGATATAGTTGTATATAAAAATATAAATTTATTATTTACGATTATTGTGGTTTTTATTCTTTTACTTGGATTTTTTTTTATCCTAATTTTGAAATGATTTTATTTATAATTTTATTGGTTTGGTTTAAATGTTAAAAGAATAACATTTTTTTAAACTATATTTGTGGATATTAAATACAATTAAAAATACTATTTGCCTACTTTCTTTTCACTTTTATATGTTCAATTGTATTTTAAAAATAAGGCTATTATTTCTTATAAAACAATGTTATTTAAATAAGAAATATTTATATGAAATGTTGATTTCTGCTATATGCTTCGAAAAATAAAGTTAATCATAACATATTTGCTTCTGTCATGATTTGGTTATATCAGAAATGTAATCAATTGTTTTAATTTTATATTCTACCTGTTTTTTATAAATAAAAAGTTTTATCAGTAGAAATAATTTAGTGGTACATTTATTAATATTAAAATTTTGATGTGTCTTATTAGCTACCGAGAAACCGGTTGAACATGAAGAAATAACAGCACCGCCCATATCGTCGTTGACAAAAACTGATGAAGCTTCACAATAATTTTTGTGTATTTTAAATATTTACTTCTATAATAGATCTTGTTTATTTATAATAGTTACAAGATGTTTGTTTAACGCTAGTATTAGCTATAGATGGGTTAGGTATGATAGTGGTAACAATTTTTTTTTTTTTCATACGTTTATTAGTCAGCTAAGTTTATATTATTATAATATTGTATAATAGTATTAATATAATAGTGTTTAATTATATTTAACAATTTTTTTTCTTTAAAAATATATGCTATAGATTTTTATAAGAAATAAATTCTGTGCTTGTTTAATTATATGTAAATTATGTATTTAAAATTAAGCTTAATCAAATTACACATTAGTAAGTATATAAAATAATGATCAATTATTGGCAGGAATACAATTTTCATAATAGAGTCTAGCATTTACAATAACATACAAAAATAAAATATATATATATTAATAAAATTTTAGGAAGCTGCGTGTTCAGCGTGTTAAAATTAATATAACATTGCAGTATATTTAAAAATATATATAATCCATATTCAAGTATCATATAATACAGCAATGTTAGACAAATTACAATGTTTTAATCGTTTATTTTCATTTGCCAAAAAATATATATCAAATTAACAAAGAAACAAAATTATGAGCTAAAGTGTAAACATGATTTATCACGTGTCCTATTACTTATTGTTAAATCATTTATATTTTGTATTCTTGTCAGTTCTTTTTATCACATACATTTTAAAATGATTAAATGAACCTTAAATATTATATTCTGTCTGATGAAAGATGTGCCATGCCATGGCACGACAAGAATTGATCTGTTCTGCACATCCTCCATTCACCTAACCATTGATGATTAGCCAATAGTATACACAACAAATTAATGTATTGTCATGCTGGGCACATTATAGTTATTTTCTAATAAACTATTATTAATTTTATTATTTTGTTTCTTTTATTATTCTACTGAATTTACATTGCAAATAGTTATTACAATACTATACGAAAATATAAAACTACATTTAACTTAGTTGAATATTATAATCTATAAGGTATATTACAATTAAAATATTGCTGACAAACACAATAAAAATAATTGAATTTATTAATTTTTATCCTAAATATCAAATAATACTGAACACATGCTTAAATTAAAATAATGATATTACAAATATTGAATAAATATAATTTTCAAGTTAAAATATTTTATACATTTTATAAGTTATTTGTATATTTTGATTATATTACTTAATTGATTGTAATGGCTATTTAATAAATAAATACACAATTGTTATCATAAGATTTAAACAATTTTGAAATTTCTTTATAACTTATCATTAATACAGGATACAATGATAAAAAAAAATGGTTATTTTATTATATACATATCTTGGAAAAAATATTTATGAAATACACTTATAATTTGTCTTGCACAACAAATAATGGTTATTGGAATGAAACTGAATTGTTTATCAAACTAAAAAGTTAATAATTTGATGAGTGTGTCATAATAATCACATATTTATAATAACTTTCTTAATTATTTAGGACTAGCTCAAAATGTTTAGATAAATTAATAACCTAACCTAGAAATATACCTAGTTTAAGTGATTACAATCTGAGCTTAAGCTTAAGCATATCTAATAAGCTCTATTAAATATATTAGGTAATATAATAAGAACTTATTTTCCATAAATAATTGCATTACGTTTACTAGACATCCAACCGGTGAATATACGAAACACAATAAGCATGGCTATAGTCAACAATAGAAGCAAAGTAGCAATGATAGAAATCTCGAGAACACCCAAACATGAATTAGGAGGTGCGCCAACTCCAACTATGAAGGACCTAGAAAGAAAAATAATTTTTTAGATATTTTAAAACTCGTAATAAAAAAACAAAACCAATAGATATTTACCAATAGAGATAATTGGATTCTACATAGTATCCATCACTAGGCTCTCCAAACGATACATTAACGGCCTTTTTCAAGTACTGAGAACCATCACTGAAGAATTTATTTCCAAACAGTTTAAACAATGGGGTATTAATCCAGTCATTTTCAGTTAAATGATCATGAATGGCATACTGAACTGTAGAAGAACTATTTAATGCATGTGTGTTGGCTGCTTTATATATCACTGGTTTCCAATTTAGATAACCACCACCTTCTTCCTCATTATCACTTTCTGTATCAATCAAATAGTTCTAAAATGAATACAAAATATTATTAGTATAGAACATTGAATACGCATTTATAAAATTTGAAATACCATCAGTACATAATTAACAACAAAATAATATTGTTGTTTTATTATTATCAATATAATATGCCAAAACCCAATAATAAAATTTAGGTCACAGTGAGTTTAATGTTATTAAGAATGTGTTCTCTAAACTGTTTTAACTATAAACCAGAATTATATATACAAAAGAAAAAAAATGAATATAATGCTAATATGTAAAGCAAAACTTAATCGAGCATGCACACATTTAAACCATAAAAAAAATTAATATATTTCATACAAACTATGCAACAGTGTTTTTAAGCAGACATTCTATCATATTTTATATATAAAATAAAATTTAATGTACGACTACCATAAATATAGGATGAAAACAATATAATTAATAATTGAATTATTGACAATCCAGTTTTATTTTTAAACACATAATATTTATATTATAGAAATCTGTTTCAGGTATAAAACAAGACAAAATATTAAGACTGGCGTCTGCTATAAAGATAAGTAATGGCTGAAAATTCACAAGCTAGACACATTTTATAATTATATGTGGAAACAAACAAATGTCAATTCAATTTTAACAAATTAATAGAAATTATAACAATAAAATATAAAATGTAAATTATAAAATGTCGATTACTAAGAATGAAATTCTTATACTAATCATAAATTTATCTATGATGTGTTAATGTAAAAATATATATTGTGTGACAGACATGTGATAGAACTTCAAATATAGTACTTATAATGCTCACTATAAGATTTAATAATTGTCTGCATATTATACAAAGCATAATATGATGGATAGTAAAAATATTTGTGATAACCCATAATCAATTATCTATAGCTAACTTATATTAAGATATTTTTTAAATAACTATATTGACTTACTGAAAATACACCACCAGATGATACATCATCTGAATATTTATTAACCGATAGTGCTTCAGATCTATTAAATGGATATGAGCTAACAGTAAGTAATTCAACACCAAAACGTGATGTATTATAATTTGTTTCCAAATGATCAAGTGTAAGTGTAAGTTCACCAGATTCAGGAGTATGGAGAAGATGAGGAAAATTTAATCCTTTATCTCTTCTTCCATGAACTTTTAACTGCAAATAAATAAAAATAAACTTATGTGTACTATAAAATTATAAACTGACAAATAGTAAAATGTATATGTGTAATATTTACGATATTAGTTAATAAAAATGGCTCATACCAAAATAATTATTATATTGCTTTTTGAAGAAATTCATTATGGTATTATAATTATTTCATTTGTTAAATTATGATGTTAAAAAATAAATAAATAAATGGTTGTGACATATGACTAAAAAATGTAAATGTTAATTGTATCACAATTATTTATAAAGCATAAAATGTAAAATAAGATGGTTTAACGACACAGAACAGATAATAATTAGATAGCAGTGTATAAAGAGACACATAAAGTTATATTTAAAGAAAATCAGTTGCATCTAAAGTACTATTAAGGAAAAAAATGAATGAAATAGCAGTCAGAACCATAGACTAGATACATTTAATTTTTTTTAATAAAGTAGTATGCTTGTTAAGAGTATACTTTAAGAATATAATAGAGAAATATCTTTAATAAACCTTTGGTCAAAAAGGAATGCAAAATTATAATATCATATTCCATTCAACGCTAAGTAAATGATATGGAAATACAGTAAAACCTCAATAAGACGGAATCGCTTGAGACCATACAATTTTCAAAAAAATTAAATTGAAGATTATATATTTTAAACCAGTATATGCATAGTATTCATTATTATATGTAATGTATAGTACAATTTATATTTTTAATTAAATTTTATTATTTATTTTTAGCCAGTATACATTAATAATAATTATATTTTTTTGAAAAAAATCAGTTATTGATTTTTGTTATTAATTCCGTCAGGCCTCACACACTCTTTAGCTCTTGAAGTCAAATCCAAAAGTTCACTATTATTAAAAATATGAACCATATACGATTTGATACTGAACCAGACAACTCAGATAATAAGGTTGTATAGTGTATTATACATATCAATTTTATTAGTTTTCAATGTCATCGTATATAGTATACGCTCATATAGCGATTATTTATAGGTATCAACAATTGTTTTTCATGTTATATTTTCGTATCACTGGGGTTTCCATTTTACCAAAGTTCCATCTTATTGAGGTTTTACTGTAGAATGTTAAGGTAAACAATTCTGAATTGTGCTTAAAAATTATAATATTTTAATAGATCTAATAATGTTAATATTGATATAATAGTCAAAGTTAAAAGAAATAACATCTCGAAAGAAACCAATCAATATTAATTTCATGAATTTTTGAATGAAATGTGCCAGCTGTACCATTATGTATTATTAATATTATTACAAATTAGATAACATGAATAGATTTTTAGAAACTGTAAAATTAATAAATAATGGTGGTTACTTTTTTTTATTTATTACATTATAAACTCATTAATGAAAAAATATTTATATATTTTAATTTAATGTAAAGCTTACATTTTGTAGTACATGCTAGATGAAATGAAAAATAATATTAAAAAAATATATTGACTTGGTATGCATATGTAATACCATTTATAAACGTTTTAACATATTCTTTTTTTCTTCATGTGATAACATTTTATATTAATAAATTGTACGTTTTTTTATTGATAGTCAATTGAGAATAGTTGTAATACTTATAAGCATCTTCATTAAATATTATATTATTAAATTAACTCAAGGTTAATAATTATCTTTAAATGTTCTTACCGTAATAGACACATTGCCATTTTTTGAAATGCCTACTCCTCTATATGAGTTTGATGATATGGTAATTTCTACAGATGCATTATTATAATTCTCTAATTTAGTCACGTTCCAATTATATCGTTTCAAATCCAACGTTATTAAATTGTCTCCATTGTCCATACGTGCGGTATTATTAACATCATTAAATTCGTAGAGCTAAAAAATTAAAGCAATATTATTTTACCATTTAATTATCGACAAATGAATTAAGATAAAAAAGCAGATATAAGAAATATTATTTAATTTGTAAGAACAAAAATTATTACTATTTCTTAATTAATATTATTATATTTAATTTTGTTATTTAAGTTAATTTTTAATAAAAGAGTTCTATACTTTTGAAATTATTTAATAAAAACATTAGAACTTTAAAACTAAAACATTATATATGTATTCTATTTAGAATGAGATTCTACTCCAGCGACTATCTTCTGCACACAGGTATAGCTTTGGCTTCACAATATTATAATACTAACAGGTATCAAAAACAAAAAACATATAATTTAAAATGTACAACGCCTGGTATAACCCCACACCAACATAAATGTCACCAGAGTACAGAGTGAACATGATGTGTATAATCTGGAAGCTGAAGTGGTGATTGACTTGTCGGGAAAGTGTCTGACAATTGCCAATGAAAAATGGTCGCTACCAAGGTTATAGGTTGCTAGTTATGTATAGCTATTAGTTTTACTTTTAATATAATTTATGTAATACTATGGTTACTTAAAATAAATGCATATGTTAAAATTTATTATTAATTTTTTTATACATAATACATAGAAAATTTTTATAATTAAATTACAGTCTTATGACTTAAACTACTTCTTTGTCTATAAAAAACATTATTTCAAACCGCAACTTTGAAATTATTAAACATTATGACAATTAATATTTTATTTATGTATTTCATACACACAATGCTATAATTATGAATTGCCTTTTATTCAATCATTTGATCGAATAAAAATAACTAATTACAATATATGATGTGGTATATTATTTTGAAATAAATTTGGTTAATAAATTTTAATTTTTATTTCCTAAGATTTACTTTTAAAGTTTTTTAATATATTGAAAACAAATTAATACAAAATATGTATTGAGTATTTTGAATGAAAATATTAATAAACATGTCATTTTACTCTACTCTTGTAATAATTTTTTTGTTATACTTTTCAAATTATTCCATTCAATTATTATCTATATCATAATAATTTGTAGTATAATAGCATTCAAGTGCATTCCAATATTTACTTTGATTGAAATTTTATAGCAATAAAATAACTCTTATTTTATTTTCGTATTTTAAATCGATAATCATATTTGATTTGCAAACATCTAAGTGATATAAACTTAATCAGCGATAAAAAGCAGACATATAAAATACATTATTACCTTAGTTTTTCTTCACGTAGGAGATTCATTGTCTTTTATTGTTACTAATATTATTTTTCATATTTATTCATTATTAGATATAAATATACCATATTAGCTAATTAAAAGCTTTTTTAAAATTGACAAAGGAAAAAATTTATACACATTGATTAAACATACATGTATATTTAATTACTGCTATATATTTGTTAGTATTGTTATATTGAAAAATAACGAAATATTCTAGCGCAATTCAATATTTAATGGCTAATATTCGGAATACTCCAGATCTGCGATTCATAACTTTTCATAATTAATCAAAAAATAATAGATAATAATAATGGTTTTACATGGGCAATGCTTATAGTTAATAATAATCCATGTAAAACAAAACAATTCTAATTGAGATACAAAACTAATATTAGAACCAAATTTTAAATAATATATATATATATAAGCATTATTGAACATATATGACATCTTTTATTTTCTTCGCTAAACAGTGAAATCAATACGCCAGTATTGAAGTATCAGTGGTATTAAATATTGAGAATTTTAACAAAAGATAAAAAGAATAACCGATTATTTATAGAAAATATCAGCAAAGTTATCATAATTATGTAATAAGATTTACATACAATTTCTGTACATTAAATTTTATATAAATAAAACATTTATCAAATTTTTTTTATACATATGCGTGCTTATAACTAGCATTTTTTACAGTCTCTAGGTATCTGGAAGATCATTATAAGCGAATCCTACTTTATATAATTTATTATGAACTTATTCTATTATAAACGTTTACCTATGTACCATAATTACTTTTTGGTAAACCTCGAACCGTTTTAAATTATCATTTTTTATTGCCGGTTAAAATTTTTAACAAAAAATATCAACTATTGATACACGTATACTCACGTTGTTAAAAACCGATGCAAAAGTATATAGTGGAGAGCTTGTAAAACGTATGGAGTTTTTATGTTCAACGGTGTAATTAACTTGAATAACAGAGTGTTTCGCCGTCATAACAATGACCAACGACGGTTTGGCCGTAAAATCGAACAAGAAATGCGCGGTGTCATTATCGCCCTCGGCCCGCACGTAAGCCAATTTAGAAATCTCTGAACATTTAACGACGTCCGTACATCCCGGATTGAATTCACCATGCACCTGTAAATATAATTTACACAAAAACGTTCGATTTATACGGCACAAGAAAACAACGTGCAAAACAATATTATTTACCTTTCTATCGGCGGACGACATCACAGATGAGACGGCGAAAAACACGAAAACACACAGCGCACTCTTGAGCACGTTCATTTTGAGTTGCATCCAACAACTTACGGGCGAACAACGAAACGAAAACCACTCTCGGACGGTCGGTCAACGCTCGTCCACCAAACAATGGCCGTCACAGTAGGGCTAATATTCAGACAACTCGAAGTCGTTGTTCGACTATGGTTTCGAAAACAAAACGAGTACGCGGGGACGCCAGAAGACGGACGACGATCGAGTGATACGCACGACTTGTGTGTGTTTCTATTGTCACGTATTTCCTACCACTTACTCATTGTGTTTACTCATCGAATTGGAATTGTAACCGTCATAATGGCGATAGTGTGAGAACTCATTTGGTCCTATTGGCCATTCGAAGTGTTTCGGTCACGGTCATCTTCCGTCCGCCAGTACGAGTAGTCTCACTAATTTCATTTCATTCTTCTTACGCGGACGCACTGCGAAGAATCGAAAACGTACGGAGCCGTGGTCCGCAATTGTGTCGTTTAACCGCCGTGCGCGACGCAACACTGTTTTAATATTGTCATACACCCTATACAGAATTATTCCGTTGGCACACTGAAGAGTGCGACGCACAACACTATGAGACCGCGCCATTGGCCGACGACAATTGCGCAGCCGCGGTTTGTTTAAAATCAAGGAGGTTTCAAAACTTTTCGTCTTCAACTTCTCTGACTATAAAATGTTACATATTCCGTGCTTCGTATCAAACGCTATTGATAAACTCGACTATTCTAATCTGTGCGTCTGATTTTCAAATTCAAAAAACGTCACATACGCAAGTGTGTCGCGTCTGTTACGTCGTACGACGAAATTTCGGAAGCTTTACTTCTGTCGCCGTAACGTTCTTATTACACGCGGTCGTTACGATTTTGGATTTAAATTTTCCTCCTTCTGATTAATTTCGAATGCTTTAAATCTGGATAAACATAACGCAATGTTGGCCGCCACCAACCCGCAAGTGAGCGTCTCGTCAGATCCCCTTATATATGTTATAGAAAATTAATCTCGTGTCTTTTAGGTATTCATTCCTTTTGGGCGGCAGCACGTAAAAAACAGATTCATCGGTGAAGTAAAAACGCCATCATTTGGATATTACGATAGGCCTGAACTCCACGATGACGAGTTTTTGTCTAAAAAAACTAGTGATTTATCTCTGGAGGAATCAGTTAAGATAGATTAATTTTATTACCTATTATATGTAAATTATATACCAATGTCAATAATGCCATTGTTGAAAATCCCTGGACCAATTTATTTTTCAAAATTAACATGAGCATTTTAAAGATTTCCACGGATGTCACATAATAATATCTTGTACGGGGCAGACAGTCGTCCAATCATCATAATAATGAATAGACGTTTATTACTTAGATTTACTAATTAATTGTTTCATTTAAAACTGCTGAATAAATTAATTTAATCTACAATTTAAAATGCAATACATAATATTATAAAGTCAATTAGTTTTTTTTCATCCTAAGAAAAGCCTATTACCGAACAATCATTTTTTTTAATATCCCAGTAGAAATCATTAATTATGTAAAAACAGTATTATTACATAATAAATCATTAGAATAAGGAATAACCACTATAAAATTAGTAAATTAGTTAACACACCCAATTTTTCAAAATTGAACTTGATTTTCCTTATTTATTACAATAATAATATTCCAAAATACTTCTAACAATTGCTAAAGATATATATATATATAATACTTATTTTATTTTATTTTAGCATCATGAAAATTTTATTTTACGAGAAAAAGATGGTGCTGAAGAAGAATTATTCGTTTCTGGTAAAATAGTAGTTCATAGTCGAGGAAATGCATGTAAATCCATTGCTGATAAAGATGATTATACTCCAAGCTGTAGATCATTGATCTGCACTTATACAATGGAAACTAATGTTAGTCATGCTTTATGGAGTGAATTCAATATTTCACCAGACGATGACAGTATTGAATTTAAATCTAATGGTATATTATGTTTTTTCCTAATAAAAAATTACAATTCAATAGTAAAATATATAGCGAAAAATTATATATAGTTTATTTTCAGCACTCCTATTTATTTATCTTTTATTAATTGTGAGTACTCTTTTTTTCTATAGAAAATACAGTACCATGTATATGTATAGTTGATGCAAAAAAAATAAGTTTATATTCTGATGGAGGTGATGTTTGGCATACACCATTACCTTTTAAGGTATACTATATTTTCAAATATTAAAATATATCCCTAAATGACTAACAATAATTGTGATTAATAAAATTGAAAATTTTACAAATGTAAAAATAGAATTCTTATATTTTATAAAGTAATAATAAATTTTCATTTTTTCCAGGTTACTTCTGTTTGGAATACAAATTTTGGTATATTATTTGAAAGAAATTTAAATCAAGTTTCTATTGATATTACTGGAAAATCTTTACCATTGCCAACAATTTACTCATTAAATAAACCATTAAAGGAAGTTTTACCTGTCCTTTTATTAAAACAAGGTAATTATTGTTATAAAAATATTTTAATTTCGTATTAATGCTTGATACCTATAGTTTTTTTACCAAGTGAAAACTATAAAAACTGCTTATTGATTATATGTATTGTCAACTAATTGAATTTAATGTATTTCCACAGATTTTTATAGTTTATAATATTCACTATTCAATATTTTTGTATATAATATAGATTTAGTTACTGTTCTGTATATTTTCAATGTTTAAATAGGTAATAATAGAAGTTTATTTGTTACTTATTAACTGTTTTTTAGGAAGTGTATTACAATATGCTAGAGATCGTTTAACTTCAATTGTCTTCACCAGTATAGAATTAAATATATGTTTAATGTATGATAATTTAAATGGCTTGCACAGTGTATGGAAAATTAGGAAACCTACAATTGAAGTAAATTAAATAATGTTTTGTTAACAATTAAGAAATATTTTAATGTATATTTTGTTCTTATTATTAAAAAAAAAAAAATTGTGTATGGTTTTTATATTTGATATATAGGAATGTAATATTATGTGTGGTCAAGATTCAATAAATTCAACAACAAATCCATCATATGTGCCTAATAACAGTAATCAAACGAATGCAATTTCAAACTCATTAGTAGCTGGTTCTGGATTTTTAACTGACAGGCAAGTACATTTTATATTCATATTTATATGAAATTGTATCTAAACTAATGTAATTTAATAACACTTTTGAAATAATATAATTATAATTCTATAACATAAAAAATGATCATACATTTAAATGTAATTGAAAATTGTCTGCATTTCTTTTTAATTAGTGATTTTTATTGTATTTTTTTTTTATAATCGTGTATTTGCGGTTAAAGTTTAATTTTTTTAAAAATGTAAATTAAAAAATATGGTATATCTTATTAATATAACTTACATATTATGCCTATTTTATTGATTAATAATTTATAAGGAATAAAATGAAACATTTTTACTGGAAAGACTCATGTGTCATCTCATGCAATTATTAGTTTTTAATATTTTCTTTTCCATTTTACTTTGTTCTTTAATTATTCGAATTTGAAAATCAGAGTTCAATACGACTTTTAAAAAGTCTTCCTTCTTCAAATATAAATAAATGTTCGAAATCTGACTTCTGTCAGATATGAGAGTTTTTTCTGTAAAATAAGTTTTCGTATTAAAAATGTATTGATTTCAATAGCTTTTATGTAAAATCAGAATTACATTTTAAGAGTGTACCTAAGTAATTCACCATTTAGAATTAACACTGCATCTCTTAGCTACACGGATAGTAAAATATATTACTTGTAAACAATTATTCTAAATATCTTTATTTGCATATTTTCTCTCATTGTTCGGTGGATCTCAGATCTACTAGAATATTTAAATGTAATATTATTATCATTGGTTAATTTATTTATTCGTATGGCGGTATGATTGGTTAATTACGATTTATTATTAGTTCATTTGCATATTGCACTACAGTCTTTAGCATATTAGTTTTTTTTTAATTACTAAAATTAGTTTAATAACATAATGCTTTTATGTGTTGATTTATAAAATTTTTTTTTTTTAGGCTATCATTAAATCATCCAGTAAATTCTAGTCCATTCAATTTCAACAATAGACGAAGTACCCCTAATATAATATCACCATTTAATACTCTGAGTCCTATGACTGCAATAAGGTTTAATATTAAAATTTTATTTTTATAATTTGGATATATTTAAAGTAATATCAATATAATTTTCATTTTTAGTCATTACAACTCCTCTGTTTGGAATAGTCCATTAGCTACTCCAAAAAGAAGTTGGCGTCCAAGTGCTACAACTATTAATAGTCAACATAACACCCCATTATCGATGTCTCGTATTGTTAATGCTAGACTTGGCGATGGAAGCATGTATGGAGATAATAACTTTAAACCAGTTAATCCAGATATTTGTTTAGAATACATTTGGCCTGAAAATCAGAATATTAAAGGGTATGTGTATATTAATTTTTAATAATATTTTAATGTTTTTTTTCTTGTTTATAATTTAAATATTGAATGACTATTTCAGTATCTAAAGCTATTTCAAAATATCTATTTAAATTCAGAATGTTTTTGATAATTTATTTTATTTTATTAATATTCAGGAATCAAGAATTATGTGCTTCTACAAAAGTATTTATTGCTTCAAATTTTATTAATGAACAATTTTTGTGTTATCTTTTACCTACAAAAAACCAGTTAATATGTGTCGAATTACAACATCCAGAAACAAATATTAATGATATTTTATTAGGAAATGTAACAGCTCTTATAGCAAAAGATGCAGCATATTTACCAGTAATTATCTAAAATTTATTGCAATATTTATTGTGTAATACTATAGAACTAAAGAAAGTATAATTAATTTTTTTTTTTTTTACGAATTGGGGTAACATCATTTTAAAGATATTATTTATTGAAAAAATTTATATGTATAGTTTTTAAATTATATACATTTAATGTATTTTGTTTATGTTGTTTATTTTATATTTAATTAAATTTTTTTCTATTTTAGTTAAAAAATTTAACAGTCATAATGGATTGTCAAAACAATATTTTACTTTATTCTGGAATATTAATCATTGGTTCTGTTCAATTTGGAAGTATGTCTTCAGTATTTAGTGAAAATACATCTTACTTTACTGCAACAAATAGATCAACAAGTGGAACTCCGTTAATGAAGTAAAGACATTGTAAAATATTAATACATTAATAATAAAAGTTATTTATTTATACCTTTTTTATATTATTATGTTTATTACAATATTATAATAATAATTTGAATAAAACGCTTTTTTAATTAGTCGAAAAAATTTGTTGTCATCTACAAGAAATGAAGAGATGCAGATAAATCAAAATATATCACCTCATGAATATGATTCACAATTTAATTCACATTTTGAAAGACCATATTCTGAATCTTCGATTAGTTGTTATATACCAAAAACAGAATTAATGTCTTTAAGAGATCCTATAGCTTCTCGTGTAACATTAGTAAGTACTTTGGTTTAATTATTTGTTATGATAAAGTTTTTCTGTTTAAAATATTGTGTTTAATAAACTAGGTCCATATAGATGGAAGTATGATTCGTATTGATTTTCCAGTTGTTAGTTCATCACCATTAGGTTAGTCGTATTACATTTTTAGAATTTATAAATTTTTTATTTATTTATATAATTTATGTATAAATTATACATATATTTATATTTTTAATTTTAGTTACTAAATGTTTGAACACACTAAAAAATGTTCTTAAAAAATCAATTGTCATGGATGTATTGATAAAATGGTACACAGTTAGAAATGCACCAGGCACACAAAATATATCGGGTGAAGATGAGTGGAATTTATTTCTTCAGATGTTGCTTAGATTAATGGGTTACAATTTAGAAACACTACCATTAACACAAGATTTTTTGAATTCAAATACTGATACTCCAGCCAAATCAAAAAAACAAAGGATTTTAGATGTAGGCAGTGATGAAGACTGGACATTTATGTTAAAATCATCTTTTAATAATTTTCAAGGCAATAAAATAGCAACTTCACTTGGGTTGAAAAATAAGTTGAAAAATTATTCTTCAAGTTTTCATCAACATTCAATTATAAGAAGCAATATTGATTCAAATGAAATATTATTTCCTTACATCTATGATATTTTCTTTTCTTTGCACTTAGTATATGAAGTATGTCTTCTTTACCAAATACTATTTATTTATTTATATTAATAATTATTATAATTTATTTAAGGATTTAAAACTAAATACAATGAAATCTGATTTGCTACCAATGATTGTACAGTTACTATATCAATTAGCAAATGATTTAAAATTAGAAGAATATATTTATCATTATTGGAAAGATTACCCTCTTTTTTGTAACAGACATAAATTATCATTAGAAGTAAGTAATTAACCATGTAAATATTTGTATATGTATTTATTGTTTTGATTTCAGTCTAGTCAACTGAGTGATGAAAATCTTAAAAAACTTATTATACCATCATATTTTGAATTAAGCCCACCAGACATATTTAGACTATGTTTCTTACTAATGAAATATGATAAAGGTAATCCATATCCTTGTATAGAAAATGTTAATCGAAGAACAAAATATATAATTCAGGTAAAACTAATAATATTATTAATTTTTATACTCTTAGTTATTAATCTAGAAGCAATGATAAATTATATAATAACATTTAACAGTTAATATGTAGCAGGCCGTGAATGTTATTTAAGTGAATTACTTGAATAAAGGTTTTAGAGTATAATGTTATCATTATAAATTTGAAAGCGATGATAAATAATTGCATTCGATAAAATGATTCTAAACAGGGATTCACAGTCTAATATTTTGGGTATATAACAAAAATTAACTTTTTTATGATTTAAAAACCTTAAAACCTATAATTGCTATAAATAGTACAAAATTAAAAGAAAGTTTTTGAACATTTGTTTTCCTTACTGTAATATAAAGTTACATATTTGATGAATATTTTAAGTTTCTATAACCAAATAACAATAATTGATATTGATTTTGACAAAATCGTATTTTTATTGTTTTTATGTAATTTTTTAGTTATATTTTTAGTCGTTTTGAAAAATCAAAAAATGTCTTCTCTAAAGTACCAACTAGATGCAATTTGTTGCTAGAAATAAACTGTGACTGTAAAGATAGGAGCACTCCTGGTAGAATTTTTGGGTACAAACATAAAAAATATATATATAAAAACCAATATATTCATAATTCCTTTCAGAATCTAAAATTTATAGAATTTATTTTGTTCTTTTAAAATGTAATATTAATTTTAAATTTGAAAATATGTATAAGAAATTAAGAAATAATACAATTATAATATAAAGCAGTCTTCCTTATCGATATTGCAGTTCGTAATACACATAATTTACAAACAACTTACACAGACAAGATAGCAAAATATACAGAGATTGCTATCGAACTCTAAACGCACTGACAAATTGAGTCTGTTTGCACCGTTCCTGTTGTAGTATTGACCACTGGTGTTATCCCTAGGTACCTACATAATAGCCTTAAAACACTAGATATCCATCCATTTACATATATCCCCATTCAAAAAGCTATCATCCTAAATACTTGCCGACTAGTCCACAAATTTCTCTCAATAGAATCATAAAACATTTTTTCTCATCTATCCATCATTTATCATTGGTTTTGTTTTGGCCACAAGCCTGCGAAATTGAGTACCTCGCCAGAAATGGTAATTAAAAATAATAATAATAAAATAAGAATAGTTATATTTAAGTTGTAAAAAGTTACATGTTATTTTATATTTACAGATTTATGGTTTATTGTGTTTAAAAAAAAAATCACATATAAATACATTAATAAAAATAATAAACCCTGCTGGATTAAAATTAAATAAAAATGAAGACATTTCTCTAGCAAGTGTAAATTTTAAAAGTAAAATGTCAAAATATCATCACGCTACATTATTTATGTCTAAAATTGGTAAAAAAATTTTAAATAACAATTATTAAAAATACATTTTTTATTTAGACTGTTATCATTGACAAATAAAATAAGTAATAAATTATAATTTACAGGAATTACACAACAATCTCTATTGACTTACCCTCCTGGAGTCGCAATATTGTTATGTGATGTTATTGATAAATGCAGAGAAAAACCACCTACAAATTGGCCCAAATCAACTTATGAATTAATTATGCGAGAAGATTTAGCATCTCAGACATCAGTTACAATTTATAATGATGACAAGAAGAAAAGAAAAGTTATTGACATTAACAAAATGATCAATTGGAATGATGCTGGTGAAACAACTAGTACTATTGTAAAAGATGGCATGGAGAACATGGATGATGAAGTATTAATTATTTAATTTTGTTTTAATAAAATTTAATTCATATTTAGGGAGGTATCAGAAAAATATTTAAAAAAAAAAATGCTTTATCATGTCATGATGTTACCACAATATTATATAATATGCTTAAGTTAAACATTAATGTGATATTAGGTAAAAATTAAAATTTAAAAAATGACCATAAGAAATATTTAAATCTAAATAAGAGAAATGTTACCACTTT
Organism: Chaetogeoica ovagalla; assembly: GCA_032441825.1. NCBI lineage: Eukaryota > Metazoa > Arthropoda > Insecta > Hemiptera > Aphididae > Chaetogeoica > Chaetogeoica ovagalla. The sequence goes on along the minus strand of CM063743.1, from coordinate 8,314,590 downwards.
AGTTTACCCTAAATACATATTTACATAACTTGGTATTAATTTTTTGTTCTTTAGATAATTGGCCAAAAAAAATGTTAAATGATTACCTTACACAATAAGTTATATATTCATTATTTATTACAGGTTATGAAACTATTATGGAGTAAAGATCATCGTGTAACAGATGTAAGGAATTTTTTACAATCTTGTTATCCAGTTACTATTGGTATTAAACAACCACCCGAAGCTAGTGATCATGACTTTGTTGAGGAACAAGAAAAATATTTGTATTCAATTTGTTCAAGAACAATGGCTCTATCAGTTGGAAGGTAAAACTTCCTATATATTTAAAATTAAAATATAAATTATATAATTTTTTATTAATTATTATTATAAAACATAGTTAATTTAATAAAATTGTTATTTTAGTTTTACTTTAGGATATATATATATATATATATGCAGTAAAATAAAATTATACTTTAATAATCATTTCAAATATATAGTTTATAATTTTTTATTAATATAATACTTATATTATACTTTTTAGAGGAATGTTTACTATGAGATCAATTCAACCTATTATAACTGAACCCCTCCCATTACCAAAACTTTGTTTATCTGGTAAAACTCCACGCGGTGCTGCAGTCGAACTTACTCACATCGATATTGTCCCTAATATGAATCTTTGGCCACTTTTTCACAATGGAGTAGCTGCTGGTTTACGAATAATGCCTTCAGCAGACAATATTGATTCTACATGGATTATGTACAATAAACCAAAAGTAATTACTTAACATTTAATTAGTTCTTATATATTAATGTTATTTGAAAAAATATAGAGTGTTCCAGAAGCATTACCTGAACATGCTGGATTTCTTATGGCATTGGGTTTAAATGGACATATTACTAATTTAGCTAGAATGAATACTTATGAATATCTATGTAGATCTCATGAGATGATTAGTATCGCTATATTGATTGGATTAGCAGCAGCTAAAAGAGGTAATATTTAATTAATATTATGTATATATTGTATGTTTTGTAGCAGGAATAATCTTATATTTATAAAAAATTAATATTATGCAATCTTAATTTTAAAAATAAACAATATTTATTAGGTACTATGGACACAGATGTAACGCGTATGTTATGCATTTTTATTGAATCTTTATTACCCCCTACAACAATTGAATTGGATACAAGTCAAAATCTGCAAATAGCAGCATTATTGAGCATTGGTCTGCTTTACCAAAAAACTGCTCATAGGCATATAGCAGAGGCACTATTGTCTGAGATAGGCCGTCCACCTGGTCCAGAAATGGAGAATAGTGTTGATAGAGAATCATATTCACTAGCAGCAAGTCTTGGTCTTGGTTTAGTTGTATTAGGAAAAGGTTCAGATGTTGTTGGTCTAAGTGATTTATCAATTGCTGATATGTTGCATTACTACATGGTTGGTGGACATAAAAAGCCTCTTACTGGTAATTTTATTTTTACATATAATGTAATGATGCCAATAATCATATACATATAATTATCTTAAATTGTAAAGCATATATTATTTACAAACTATTCTAGGTTTTATTGTTGCAATTTATGTAATAAATGATAATTAAATCATTATTATCCAATATTTTCAATTGTTTTATTTTTATTAAGGAGCACAAAAAGATAAATACATAAATCCAAGTTATCAGATTCGAGAAGGCGAAATGGTAAATGTGGATGTTACTTCGAGAGGTGCTACATTAGCGTTAGGAATGATGTATTTTAAAACAGGAAATGAGTGAGTTACTAATATTTATAAAAATTATATTTTTATATTTTAAAAGTATTATTTTAAAGAGCGGTGGCAAATTGGATGTGTGTACCAAAGTCGCCATATCTACTAGATTTTATCAATCCTGAGTTTATATTACTTAAAATGTTGGCAAGAGGTCTAATAATGTGGGATTATATACTACCCACTAAAGATTGGGTAGACCAGTTTGTGCCAACATCTATTATAGAATATTGTTTAATTAAACCTAAACCAGGAATGCTTATTCCAGATTTAGAAACTATTAAGTATGTTAATTTCAAAGTACATAAATATAGTAATCTCATAAAAATATGTGATCATTTAAATATTGTATTTTTTTTTCTTTTAGTCAGACGTACTGTAACATTATAGCAGGTTGTAGTATGGCAATGGGTTTGCGTTTTGCTGGAACTGCTAATGAAGAAGCTTTCAATACTCTTTTATCTTATTGTCAAATGTTTTTATCATTATGTAATAAATCAGTTGCTGAACTTTGTGGCAAATCGACAATTGAAAATTGCATTAATATTACTCTCTTATCATTATCTATGGCAAGTTATTTATAATTTATTTTTAAATAAAACTATTATTCTATTCTATCAATTTTAAAATTATTTTTATTATTTTACATTCTAAATAAAATAAAGAAGCTCTTTATTTTATAAATCATTATTTTTTAAAATTCTCTATATTGACTTTATACTTTTGAGTTTTGAGTAACAGAAAAGTGCTTTAAAATTGGTGTTTAGTTTACAATGGAATGTTCTTTAATTTTTCAAGTTTTTTGTATTAGTTTTTAAATTGTAGTTTTATATTAAAATATTGTAAAGGACTTGTGACTGTTATACTATAAATTGTTATAAACCCAAATCATAAAAATAATAAATTAATGGCATTAGTATATTTTATCAACTATAATAATTGGTTCATACTGACAGTGACAAAATAATTGTTAAAATATGTATAGGCAATTAAAATTATATTATTTTTGCGATTTCAGTTTATAATAATTTATTATAGTATTATGTTATTACTACTATTATTTATTGAAACTATATTTAATTTTTTTTTTATGATTAAATTTTAAAAAAAATATCTAAATACTAAAATAAACTCTTTTTGGTACTGTTTTCTTCTCAAATGTCATTTTTATTATTCAAAAAGTAAAATTGTATATTTTCAATTTTATTATTATTATTATTATTCAGGTAATGGCAGGTACTGGTGATTTAGAAGTATTGCGAATTTGTAGATATTTGAGGTCAAGAGTAAGTGTATCACCCCATAGTGTTATTACATATGGATCTCATTTAGCTACAAATATGGCATTAGGGCTATTATTTTTGGGTGGTGGAAAGTACACTCTTTCAACTACTCCAGAAGCTGTAGCTGCACTTATTATAGCATTTTACCCACAATTCCCAACGCATAGTAATGACAATAGGTATGATGAAAATGAATTTAATAATAAAATAAATTTTATTATTTTTTTTTCATATATTATTTACAGATATCATTTGCAAGCTTTCAGACATCTTTATATTTTAGCTACTGAGCCTAGAATAATATTGCCAAGAGACATTGATTCTGGAGATTTATGTTATGTTCATTTAAAAGTTGTATTTCTTGATACAGAATATTACAAAAACCAATATTATACAGTTAGAGCTCCATGTTTATTACCACAATTATCATTGTTGAAAGAAGTACATGTTGAAGACGAAAGATATTGGTCAATAGTGTTTGAGCGTGATAGAAACTGGGATAAGCTTGAGTAAGCAAATATTATAATATATATATATTCGTTATTATATATTCATTATTCATATTTAAGAACAATTACTCGAATTATTAATTTTATAATCACTTATTTATTTTATTATTTCATGAAATGACTGTATAATTTTGTGGGTCATATTGGCTATTTATTAGAACAATAAATTGTTCTTTAAAAATTATTTTTATCTTTAACATATTATAATTTAATTATAATTTAAATCAGATTAAGAATTGTATGTTCCATATTAATTTGTTTTTTATAATTTCCAAAATTTTGTTTCTCTATATTTTTGTATATTAGGAATTTACATATGAATTTAAATTACATTGAGATATTTAATGCAAATTTTTTTATTTTTAATTTAAAATATAATTATACATAATAGATGCCTTCAAATGTGTACCTCAATTCATATAGAAATAATTTTTTCAACTTTTATGTATATTATAAAATTTAAATGCTATAGAAACATGTTAAGCAATGTCGGAAGTTTGAATGTCAAACATAAAGCTGGTCATTTATCATATGCAGAAGATCCCAATGGTTACAAATCCCTCATAGCTCAAACTCTAAGTTCAAATGATTTTAACTCTTGGTCAGTGTCTGTAAGTAATAATTTATTATTTTTTCATTTTCTAATTTGAAATTTTAAATATATTATTAATCTGTAAACAAATTATTTTAGCCTGAAATTATATATGGGTTTTCTTCTGATCCAAAAATTGTTCAAATGGTTCGTTATTTTTTAAATTTGACAGGAGATAAAGTTAACAGTTCTCATCAAGTATCTGTTATTCGACAGTATGCTCAAATTTTATTTAATTCTATTGTACATGATAAAGTATTTTTAATGCCTCTATGGATGCCAATAATGAAGGTGTGTATAGCTTATTTAATAAGTAAAATGTATTTAACATATGTTTATAATTATTATTAAAATTTAGACATTAAATAATTTACCTCAACCACCTAGTAGCTATGATTGTTGGCAATTGAAATTATTTATTGAATCGGCGAGTTCAACAGTTAGTTGTGAAGAAAATTCAAGTACTAGATCAAAATTAATTCCTCTTTTATTTGCCACATCAATTGAGATAACTTGTGATTATTTGATTCAAAATTGGGAAAAAGGTAACAAAGAAAAAAATTATGTGAAGTTATAAACAAGTGTATATTATTATTATTATTTTAGAAGAAGGAATATCAATTAAAATGTGTTGGAATACTTCAAATGTACATGACTCAAAATTTGAATTGATAAAAAGTGCATATTGTATATTATTAGACATTCCACTTAAATCCAAAATACCTGAATCCGGTAAGATTATATTAAAAATTTTAATCAAGAATTTTGACTATATCAATTTTTATTCAGTTTTTTTTTATTTCCTTAAATTAATACTCTTATAATAGTATCTCATGGTTTTTGAACATACATTTTATGTATAATTGATTTCAATTATTTTGAAAAATGTTAGGAAATAAATTAGATCCAAAAATTATATTAAACTAATGTTTTTCATAAACATTTGTAGTATTTGTAATCTTAGACTGCTATGATTGTTATACAGTCGTGGGTGTTTTTGTACTGTATAGTGAAATATTTTAGTCATAAAAATTATACAAAAAATAAAAATAAGTGTTGGTAGTAGGAATTTAAGAGAATTAGAATTTAAATAATTGTGTCAGCTGTTGTTGAAGGGAGATTCTTGAAGTGTAGCATATGTATTAGAGGAAACACTTTCAATAATTGTGTTTTATAACAATAAACTTATATCTAGGTTTTAAATTATAATGTTTAATTTTCATTCCATCTTAAAATATTAAAATATTTTGTATTTTTACATAATTATATTTTTTCAAGAAAAAAATTAATTAACTTCCTCTTTTTTTTAGTTTTGGCAGACCCACATTTATTATATGAATATTCCAAGAGCAGTTTCCTGTCATGGGAAACAATTCATAAAATTTGTTCATAATTGTATTATTACTTTTTTAAATAAGTATGTATATGTATATATATATCTTAGGAAAGGACTGTTAATTATATATTTAACTAGCTAAGTAATTTTGTATGTTTTATTAATTTATATTTCTCATTACATTAAACACTTTTTAGATATATAAAATTGTTGTATTTCTTAATCTATTTTAAAATAAATTTGGCTTAAAATGTACCATTTGCTTTGATGTTAATAGTGACTGTAAATTTAAAAGGAGAAACTTATTTTTTACTGCTGTAATACCTATGGCTAATTTGATTTTTTTATAAAAGAACTCCTTAGTGATTTGGTAACACTGATTTATAATCTGTTATTATGGCATCCTGCTGTGCTCAGCAAACTATCCTGAGTACGCCACACTACAACTGTATCATTTATTTCCATAAAACATTTAACAATAAATATGGTATACAGTCTAGTTTGATAACGCGGACTGAGTGTTTTACTGTTGTTCGTATGATTATCATACATTATATGTTATTTTACTTTTTGTATTTTTAAAATTTAACATACTATTTTTATTATTTACAAATCTTTTCTAAAGTTTCATTTACAATTTTCAATTATTATCTTTAAGTCGATTGCATTAAGAGTAGCTTATAATACAACCAATAGTCTGGTTTTATTTATTCATTGCATTGTTTCAACGTAATAATTAAATTTTTTCTTTAGACCCAAAAGCAAAATTTCAACCTAATAATTTAGCATATTCTGCGTTTGTTCAACTGTTGTTATTTAAAATTAAATATTTTTTTTTTTAATAAACCGTTATGGAGTGTAGTTTAGCTTCAACATATACTAGTGGCACTGCAAAATCGTCTAGTACTGTATCAGGCAATAGAAGCCCAGCAAAATCTGACTTACACGTGAACTTCACTGAAAAAGTAGAAGTTAAAGAAAAACGTGAAAAGTTTTTAACAGCAAAATATGGTGCACATCAGATGAACTTAATAAGAAAACGATTAGCTGTTGAAATGTGGTTATTAGAAGAACTTCAAAAACTTTTTGACTTGCCCAAGGTAAGTTATAATTCAATTATTTTTAATATGATAAAGAAATAGAAAATAAATGTTTAACAATATTTTAATTTAGTTTAATGGTACGTTAGTACCTAGTACTTTCTATACTATTACTATTTCTTTTTCAATAGTTTATTTTTAATTAGGTGTAACATACTAATTCCCGTCTTAACTTGTAAAGTTATATATAGTACTTATAATTGATATACATTTTTTATAGTTAAAATTATTCTTTTATGTTTATATGCTGTAAACATATAAAATCTATTTCCTAAATATGTATATAATAATATTTCCATATGAATTTAGTATCTTTTATAATTTTTTTATTTATTTTATTATTATTATTATTATAATTTATAAGTAATAAATTTGAAACCAATTCAGTTTAATTAAAATTTTAAAAATTCTATATTATTTTTTAATAATATTTCTTACTAATATCACAATAAATAATTATAATTTAAATTTAAAGTATTTATTTCCAAATCTTGAAACTCAAATTAGTAATTACTATTTCCTTATCCATTAATGATAAATAATAAGGTAAACAAAAACACATTTTTCTGCATAAATATCTTTCCAAATTATTATTATTATTTTTTTGTGCAATCAATTATAGCTGACAATCGCATAGCAATGATACTTTTATTTATATAGTGTTATAGGAATAAATATAAATACTATAAAGAGCTCAAAAATTTATAAAATATAATATTATTATGCATTTGTGTTAACATTATATTATTTTATTATTAGTATTTAATTTGTGAATCGTGTTGTTTATTTATGTTCTGGTTAGCTAGCTATAAATACATTAAAAAAAACTACATAGGTTTTCCTATATCTTATCTGCCTCATTTAGCTAAATTTACCAGATTTCAAAGTCTAATGGTGTACAAAAGACAAAATTAATTTAACATTTCTTATTTTCTCATTTCTTAATGATCCAGATATTAATTAATATTTAAAAATGTAATTAAATAAAAGTTGAATGTAAATAAATATATATTAAATTATCAATTAACTTCTCAACTACAAATTCATGGTATGAGATAGTAGAATAACGTTAAAATATTTCCATATATGAGTAATAATACGATTTAAATTTTTATAACAAAGGATTTTATATTTTATGATAAGTTTTTTATTTTTTATTTTCATTTTGATTGATTGTATTTAAATCACATTATATATTATTGTACTAATTAAATGTTTTATCTTTGTCTATAAAATGTATCTTATTTATATACGTAATATTTTAATGTTAAAAAACAATTTACTCGCTCAATACAAATTTTTATTTAAAATAAAACAATATTACTATAATTTTTTATTCATTTTAAAATAAAACTTTTTATACAAAGGAATATGATTCTAATATTGTTTTGATAGTTATTGTATTATTCAGAAGCAATTATACTGTCTGCAATCTTTTTTTCTTCCAAATCATAGAAGCATAACAATGACTTTCTCTTTTATCCTTTATTCATTAAAATCTGTAACATTACTTAAATTAAATTTTTATTTTAAATAATTAATAAATCAAAGTATGGTAATTTGAATACTTTTTGAATTACTGACCACAAATCGTTGTTACTAATAAAAATAGTAATCTGGTAGTAGTAGTACCTTTTACTTACTCTCATGATTAATTTATAGTTATTACTTTAATATATGACTCATATGTTCAGTTTATGGTTGAGTGACCCACGGAAATTCCTAAATGTTATTGACTGGTATTTAAAACCAAAACCAATTATCCATATAGTTCATGGCAGTAAACAAAATAAATTGAGTTTTACTTTTTATTTATAAGATGCGTGTATAATATAGACTTTGTTGGTTTTTTAATAGTAATGTTGTAATATTTGATTAAGTTGTTTATAGAAAACGTTTTGTCTTGATCAATGAAAAAATACAATTTTGTAATACCATTTTCAATTATCTAGGATAATAAAAATAAGGTTACTACAGGACAATGAAGGTGGTTTATTAATTGGTCAGAATAAAATATGACTCTTTGGTTTTGCTGACGATTTAGACATCTTAGGTGATTCACTTGAAGACACAGTTAATGTGGCCAGAGTGTTAGAAGAAGCAGCGAAGAAAATAGGTCTTGAAATAAATACTGAAAAAACAATTGAAAACAATGGAACTCATTGAGTGTGAGGAGGACCCCAATCATATGGAGGACTTAAATTATGAAAAAGTTAGCGATTTTAAATATTTGAGAGCAACTTTAAGCACAAAGAATGACTGGTCAAAGGAAACAAGTATTCAGATAAATAAAGCACAAAAGCGTTCTACGCACTAACAAAATTCTTTACATCCAAAATACTATCTAGAAAAACGAAAGTAGGATTGTATGTGGATACTATAAAACCGGTTCTTACATATGGTTGCGAAGTTTGGACAACGATCAAACAAACAGAGAGAAACCTGAGAACTTTCGAGAACAGAGTATGGAGGAAAATATGTGGACCTATCATTGATGACACAACGGCGAACTGGTGGAGGAGGTATAACAAAGAGCTGTACGATATGTTGGAACTAGCACCAGTTACAAGCTTCATTAAGGGTCAAAGGATACAATGGGTAGGTCACATAATGAGAAGAGGAGAAAACGAAGCAGTGAGAGTGGCATTGAAAACCACAAGGAAAAAGACCTAGAGGAAGACCAAGGAAAGATGGATTGACGGGATGGAACAAGATCTAAAAACCCTTGGAGTTGAGAATTGGAGAGAGGAAGTCCAAGATAGAGATAGGTGGTGAAGTGTAGTAATGGCGGCAAAAACTCTTGGAGAGTAGATATGCTAGAAGAAGAAGAAGAAAAATGAAAAAAAATAAACATATTTATAATTTATTATTTTTGAAAATATTTCAACTTGGTGTAGGTATTTTTAACACATTTCCATTATATTATTTTTATTAATGGAGTCTATTATTATTAAATATTTTTAAGTTTAATGTTTAGTGTTTATTCCTATTTTAAAAGTACTTAAATACTGAACTCTTGTATACTTGGTTGGTCCATAGTGCCCATACCTATCTGAAATGCATATTTACGATCTAAAAATGTTAGAACTTAAAATTATTTATTATAAGCGCAAGTATTTATAATCAATATTAAAATGTAACTCTGAACATGAGAAGAAACCTATAGTTTACGAAACATTAAAAAATGTCAACATCCGAATTATGAATCTTAAAACTCATTTAGATCTATAACAGTTAACTCTGCTATCCCAGTCTCTGGGTACTCGTGTGTTTGCAATAACATAAATATTATCCATGTAAATTTTAAAAAATGTTCAGTACCTTAAAACTGTAATGTTTTGATAGTCAAGTCATAATTTATTTTGTTATAATAATATTATTATTTAAGTAGATAATTAAATGCTACAAATATCTAGGTTATAATTTTTATAATTATATTATAACACTTGTGTTCATAAAAAGGGAAAATTTAATCCTTGTTTGCATTGTAATCGTCCCTTTTCCCACTAGAAAACATTGCGTAATTATTTCGGTCTATTTTATTATGGTATAAAATTATTTTTGACTTCACTATTGTGTTCATTCAATAACATAGAGTATTGTTGTATTTTTAATATATCTGACGCCATAAGATTACGATTATAGCATATCGATTCGCTATTTAGACATTTATTTTTTTCATTGCCATAATTTATAAAGTTATATTGATCCGCTAGATAGGAAAATGTATTGTTTATCTATCTGTTGTTTATTGACAACGAATAATATAAACTATTGTGTATAGTACTATAATATAGTTTATTGAAATATTATGCGAGCGGAATTTGAAAGCGCTTGTAAATTATTTTTAAATTAGTATAAAAAAATAAAAATACTTTGAATTCATTTTACATTGAAGCGCTATTCAGAAACTGGTGAAACTGCTCGATTATGATATATGTATTCATCTGTAAAATGAGATAATTGAAATAGATCGGGTCATTTTTTAAATAATAAAAAACACTGTCTAATATCGACACATTTTGATATTTATCGAGCACAGTAATAATTTACGGTTTACACGTAAAGTAATAATTTATTTTTAAAATAAAAATTATTTATTACTATATATATATATAAAATTATTTATTTTTAAAAATTACACGTAGTAATTTTCGAATACTATTTTGAAAAATGTTGACAATCGTGCAAATAACGTTTTGACGTTTTCAATCGCGTGTAGAAATAATAATTGTTAAACCCGTTAGGTATTGTTATCATTAATTATATATATATATATATATTGTGAATCATTATTATTTTCGCAATTATATACGTAATAATATATGTATAATGCATAATAAACAGTCATTAATTTAATCTATAGTCGATTAGATTTACGTAAACTATATAATATTAAAAATATTAATGTACGAGTCATACATACGTAATGTATAATGAATACACATCAGACGTCACAGTTGAACATTTTAGAAAGTACTTGCGTTGATTATTAAGCATAATATATAATACGTTCGCAAATTGGCCTGTGGCGCCTCCGGGCGTCAATATTGTAATATTTTCCGGGTGTTACTTTTGAACAATTTATAATTTTTATAAAATTGTCGTGTAGTATTTTCTGTGTGGGTGAAGAAAACAACCGTTTTGTTCTATAATAACCAATGTTATTGGCTTTGAATTACCCAATTCAATGCCGTCATATAGTTTCAAAACGATGTGTGTTAATCAGTTATACGTATAAGTGCGTACGGGCAGTATACACGCAGGTGTATATATCTGAGAAGAATTGAAAAGTTTCGTTTTATAAAAATAAATTTACTTGTTGATTGTTATTTGCCATTGTTCGTTTTTAATGAGTTTCCCATTCGTTATGGTGTATACGTAATTGTTGTTCACAAATTTAACTTTATTCCAGACTGGGAAAGAATAGATTGTGCTAATAACAATAATAATCATATTATTATTTTTGATTTTTAAATAGTTTAGTTATTTGTTCCGTATAAATTATATATATATATAGTTATAATGGTTTTAGTAATAAATGTGAACCCACAATTATATAACCTAGGTAACCTCTAATGTCGTTTATACCAAAATAATTTTTGTAGAATGTTTAGCACTTTAAAGAAAATAAATAAATGTTAATTCGTTTGAAATATTATACAAGTTGTTGACAACTGCTTTATTATTCCTATGAATATTTGTGTGTCACCGAATGATGTGTATTATACCTCACAGCTTATAATTACACTGGTAAAATTGTGTTATACTATGGAAATTCAATTGTGGATAAAATACTCCATCGTCTTAAACTACTACAGAAAAAAGAAGTTGCGATATCCTTCGTGTAAATCAGATAGGCTATTATCGTGTTTTCATTAACGTGTCAAATTCTAAACATATGTACGTGTTAATAAAAATAATATAAATTTGTAAGTATAGTAAGTATATTTTATTACAAAATTATTATTCTTGTTGCTTTGCTAATAATAAAAATTAGAAACTATGTCATATAGTCACTTTGCTGCACTTTACACAAATATACTCGTGAGTCATGAGTCTTGTGACATAAGATATTATTTGATTTGGGTTGTAGGACAGTTACTCGTACAATAGTTAAAAATACATATTTTTAAAACGCAATATACCAATATATATATATATGTAATATTTTTTATATATAAAAGCATAGAGCAGTGGTTCTCAATCGATGTTCCACCATACACTGGTGTGCGGTGTGTCGCGGCCCGTTATTATTATGTGTTCTTAAAAATAAAAATTTCTAATTATTAGTGTTCTATTAATTTGTGACAAAGAGAAAATTTGTGAAAAATATTTATCTTGTTGTATTTGACATAAATTATTATGTGTATTACAAACTCTTATTGGGGACTAGCGGAAGTATAAAAAATATTTTTTTATTTAAATATCTACTCAAATTAATAATTATTTATTTATATATGTATATAATATACCATTGAATAAAATTAAAACAAAAATTAAATACATTTTAATGGAATATGTTTCCATTACACTAACAAGTTGAAAACCCACTGGCATCGAGTATATCATATCCCATAGGAGAGTGCCCAATTTTTAACAGGTCCCCTTGCACTGTGTCAACAAATAAAAATATTGTATAATATATAATGTTAATTTTTTTGTTTTTCTTTTGTAATATCATTTTTAAGTATACCTATTATACAAACAGGTATTATTTCTATTGTTATATACTAATTTGAAAGTGTAATATCAACAGAGTAGAAAGTGTAATATTTTTCAACAGAATTTGGAATTGTTTAATAACTTTGTTATTAATTAATATTTTTAAGAATTAATACATTGGATAATTAAACCTTAAAATCGAATTATTTTGTATTGAAAAATGTTAAGATGATAAGATGAAACCAGACGGTGTTTTATAATGTATTGACTGAAAATGTAAATGAATTGAAATTTATCTCGAATAACTACTGAGACCACATTAACAATATAGTATTTAAAATCATTATTTAATAGACGCTTATAATTAAACTTTTTCTCTTCAACAAATGGGTTACATACATACGTTGTACTTATGGACGACCTGCGGACCGAAATATTAGTGTTATGCCCCTGTTAACTAATAATAATTTGTAGTGTCTACTCCGTTAAAGTGTAAATAATTTTCAAAAACAAAAAATCTTAACGTGAGCGATACGTTTATTCGTATCTATCGGTATCGAATTCGTATGTCACATGATGAATAAAAATGTTTACTTTTTCAGTAATTTTATCGACTGAACAGTAATTTTATCGACTGATGAAGTTTTTACTATTGCAAACTTACAAAAAAAGAAAAAGGTCTTCATTACTGAATAATTGCTATCTTGTTAAATTACACCTCCCCTCCCCTCTACTCAAGACGGTCTTAATAATAAGAAAAATATCCCCTAAGTCACTTTTTAAGTGCTTCTTTAATGATTTTACACTACCTGCCAAATACCTCTGCGCACGCCTATGGTTAGGTATAATATATATAAGTTGTATTATATTTAGTATAATATTATTATTGTATAAATATATGTTAGGGATTGTTTGTCGTGCGACGGGTTGTGTTACACTAACATGATTATTCTATATATAATACATGATTGTTCTTTTATGTATACTCGTTTCATAATAAACGTAATAAGAATTTTATTATCATAATATGTTTTACGTACGCATTACTATCATTTATCGTATATTTAACATAGACAATGTTATATTTTATTATTATTGATAATTGATATTAATTACTGTATAAATATCTGTTATTAATTTTCAATTGTATTTCAAAAGTATATTTGATTTTAAATTAAAAGAATTTTCATACGTATTTATTTATATATAAGGAAATTGCTATACTAAAATCGTTGTGGCTCGTTGGTCTAGGGGTATGATTTTCGCTTAGGGTGCGAGAGGTCCCGGGTTCAAATCCCGGACGAGCCCGAACAATTTTTTGCTTTTTTTTTGTTGTTTACAATACTGTATAAATTTATTATAAAAACTGATTTTGATAAAAGTATTCAACCTCGATTATTTGTTTTTATATTCCCTTATCACGACTGAAAAGAGAAAGTTATAATTCGTCTCTTTCTCTTTATTAATATTATATATTGAAGAAGAACTCTTTTTTTCAGTTATAATTTATAACAACATTTTATTTGATTTGGAATTGGACACTGAATAATTTAGCGATTGATTATCCTAATTTCCGTTATAGTTTTTAATAATAACTATAATAGCAATTAACTATAGTTAATTTTAATAATTAATTGTTAAACCTTCCATTTCTGAATTCTCTAATAACTCAGTTACGTCTCGTGATTTTTTACAGACTGTAATCTTATAATTAGCATTATATATTTAGTTTGTTTGGTTTCAGAGAGACCCAGCAGTTGAAGGTATAGAGTGTGAAGTCGAAGTTGACATTGACGATCTATTGGATATGGATGACGATCACCAACGAACCCAATTTCTTCAAGTAATTCTACATTAAAATTTAAATTATCCTTTATTTAATTCTGGTATTTATTTATTTATATTTTTAATGGTATTTATTTTTCAGAAATTATTATCGTCAGCCAAATCTAAGGAAAATGTCACGGCAAGTATAACAAAATCAGTGTATATGTATGATATGAACATAATATCATTGATTATAATAATATTATGTTTGTATATAGTTTATACAATTTACAATGATTATATCCACTTTTTTAACTTTAAGTACAACATATTAATAATTATTAATGTATAAAAATAGATTAATAATTAAATAAGTATTAAAATATATTCCACATCAATTTAGTTTTCCATATATACAGTGTTCACAAAATGTAGAACATTGTTTTTCTTTACCATTAATTAATATTTTTAAATTCTGATATTTTACTGTTTTTAATATAAATTAATAATAATAATAATATGTATTATTAATACTAAGTATTGACAATCAAACTATAATATGCATATTTGATTGAGAGAAATAAAACTAGATACTATATGTGTGCATTTTGGTTTGGTCGGAAAACAAGTCATTATTCATTATTTAATATAATATTATAGACCACGATTTGCCAATGAGTTAGGTGACTCACAGAGTATCCCCTCTCTAACTCAGGATTTTCTGTTTAATGTTATCATAAATTTTATTATTTATACGATTTTTTATCTTTGCATTATACGATGGGATTTAAAATCATTGAAATAATTATTGTTTAATTTGTTTGTTAAAGGAATTCATTGAGAGATTACTCGAGAAGATTAAAACATTATAGGTCATGTCTAGCAGAATACAATACTACAATAATTATTTGTTCACTATGTTAGCCCATTACTGCCAAGCGAGAAATGTGGAATCTTGCCAATTAAAATCTAGCATTGCATGTATTACTTTGAAGAATACATTTTAGACAATTCTAATAATGAGTACCGTCCAGATTTAAAGTAGGTTTGAACACTGTATCCTAAAAAGAAACATAATAATAATATCTCTATTATGTGCATTTGCTTTCAAACCAAAATATTTTAAAATATTTTTGTCATTATAATGTAATTTCTATATTATTTTTTATAATATTTAATGTTAATATTTGTGTACCTATACGGTTCTCCTATTTTATTTAATAAGGGAATTAATTTTGAATTACCCTTCAGATGTCTCATCTATTTCACTATAACGCTGTTGATTAGCCAACTTAATAAATATCAAATTATAGTCTACTACTGGAAAATTAATATGTGCAATCATTTTTTATGTATATACAATAATATATACATAAATGTATTTAGCAACAAAACATTTGATTTATAGAAGTGTATGTATAAATGTACCTCTAAATAGGTACTTAATTTTCAAATATTGATGTATTTTATTTTAATATTATGATATGCATTCACATTCTCAGTTCTTAAGACTGATCTTTTTGTTGCTAAAAAAAGAAAATTATAATATTTATGTGTTATTACTTATTACTACTATATTTCATTTTCAAATGATTTTACACATACCTACTTAATAGTCTTATAGAAGAATAATTTACTAAAGTAAATACTCTGGTTCTTAAATTGTTTATAATTTATTTTTTCATCCTTATAAATGAAAAAACAGCTTAATTATGCGTGTTGAGTAAAATTATTGATTAATGATTATATATACTATATAGTACGGATTATTCACTGGCCTGTTATTCAGTGGCACAATATATATATATGATAGTAAAATATATGAATTTTTGAAAATTAACAATTAATGTGATTACATTCATTTAAATTGTTTCAGTTTATACTACTGTATAAAAATAGTTATTTTAATAATATTAGTATTAAAAGTGTATGACAAAACAAATTTAAAATAAAAACTACTAAATGAGTCATCATATTATAATACATCTGTAGTATAGTATACTCATATAAAAAAATTGTGGATATTACATATTTATTTTCATTAATCTAGCATCATTTAATTGTCTAATAGTAATTATTAATAACATGTTCATTTAAAACAAATGTTATAATTTCAAGTTGATATATGAACTAAATAAAAGAACAAATTAGAAATTATTATGAGAAAGTGAATCATAGAATTATCGTTAAAAACCAAATAATAAACTATTATTCTTTATATCATATTCGTTTCAGACTTATATATAAAATTTGGTTTTTATAATTTTCCTGTACAAATAGTTGTAAATTATTTTTAAGTTATTGTATTTGTTTTAAGTTTAAAAAATATATGCATTTTACTATTTTTAGCTTTTACGAAAATATACAGTATACGCCTAGTTTGCATAAATATTTAATTAATTTATAATGGTGCTTTTTATGGTTGTAATTCATTATGCTTGTCAAAAAGTTATATGGCCTTTTTTCAGTCCAAAGTTATTTCTACAACTAATGTTTCAAATATAAATTTTTATAGAACTTTAAATTATTTCATACACCTTTAACCTAAACACACATAAGAGAAACAAGTCATCACAAAATATTAAAAGCGTAAATAGAAATAGACACATGCCAACTGTATAAGCAGTTGTTTTGGAAAAAACAAAAAATTACTTTATTTTATCTGAGAATAAAAACTATTAGTATTCCTCTCTAACCTTGCTCCTTGATAATAGAAAAATAATCTTAAATTTAAATTACAAATTACAATGTAGATTATTGAACGATTTTCTCAAATACATCCAAATTACCTAAATCTAAAATTTAAACAATAACCAAATCTGATGTAAATGAATAATAAATAACTTATTGTATTTTATTATTTTTCTTTTTATCATAACAATACAAACAATATTATTAGTTTATAATTGTTTCTACAATAATTAAACGAAAATATTTTTAAAAATTACGAATATTTATTTTGATTAATAAAGGCACACAATAAAAAATTGTACACAAATAAAACAATAAATAAAAATTTATAAATTATTAAATTACATTGGGAAGATCAGTTTTTATGGAATGTGATTACATATAACAATTTTTAGTACCTTGTTTATATAAAATGGTTAGTGTATTAGTCTTAAAATTACAAATTTGGCCAATACAAGTATAAATAATTAAATGATATGAAAACATTAATGTTTTTTTTATGGAATATGATTACAACAACATGTATTTAATTTGTTAACAATATTAAATGGTTAGTGTTGAAATTACAAAAAAAAAAAAAATTTAAGTATTTATGGATATTTTATGACAATGTTTAGTTATGGTCAATTTTTTAATACTGGTAAAGTAATAAAATATCTTGTAATTGATTTCAATTACATGATCATAATATTATAAATTAAAAGAAATTAACCTGACATAACCATATTTATGAATTCTTCATAAAGAACATTTCCTTGAGAATCTTCTTGTCCAGCTAATAATTGTTCAACTTCATCATCTGTCAATTTTTCACCTGATAAAACACATTTACATAAAGTATTAAGGAAAAATTACATGTATGATCTATTTATTTCTGAAAATAAAATACCTAAACTGGTAAGTAGATGTCGTAATTCAGCAGAAGATATGTATCCATTGCCATCTTTATCAAAATGGCGTAACCCTTCATTGAAGTCTTCGGCAGTGTTCGATGATCGATTTTTCGATATGGCTTGATAAATTGGAAGAAATACTTCAAATGTTATTCTTTCATCTGTAAAAATGACATTACAAATTCATAATAATTTAGCATAATCATGCTATGTACATTATAAATATTTAAAAATTCAGAAAAAACTGACTTTTTTTTAATCTAGTAATTATATATATATATATATATAGAAAATTTAGTAAAAAAATACTGTTAAAAATATTATTTTCTTTAAATCTGGTAATAAGTAAGCACTTATAGTATAGTCTATTTAAACTTTAAAGTCAATTCGACCATAATAATTTAAAATCTATGTATCTAACATTATTTTGTATCTATCATTATATTATCTGTTATATAAACAAAGCTAATGAACAATGAAGTCCATCTTCTTAATAATTTTTATATACATATTTTTTAAATATTCACATTGTATTCTATATTTTTAAACTTATGTAACCAGAATTTTTACCTGCTTTATGCTGCTGAGTAAATTTATTAACATCAGATTCAGTAGGATTTTGTCCTAATGCTCGTAATGCATTGCCAATTTGTGAAATATGTATTTTGTTATCGCCTCGTATATCAAACAATTGAAATGCTTCTTGCATTTCTAAAAGAAAAAAATAAATATATATTTATGTATAAAACAATGAATCAAATCAATTTCAATTATTACCGTCCATTGAAGTAATTACTTTTACAGTATCGTAATTATAAGAATACATTTTAAACAGAAATAATATTTGTATCAAGTAGAATGTTTTGTAGAATGCAATATTAAATTTGTTGCGACTATATTAAATGGAAAACATTAGCTCTTTTTTTTTTTTTTTTTTTTACGTTTTAACCTTGTCACAAAAATTTCTTTTACTTATGAGGACGGGTTTCACATTAGAACCAAATAAGGCAATGAGATTGTAGTCAATACCATATCCATACTACATTCACGTTTGGGCACAGTACATAAAATGTATTTACCAGACAGATGTTCATCCGAATAAGACGCCTGTTGACAAAAATCAAACGCATATTAATAAATCGAATGAACTCGAGTACACTGCATTTATGAGCGATTAACAAATAAACACACATGATAGAACGTACATAAATGAGATTTGATTAAATCTATAATAATCATTCTTACCGTTTTACTCATTGTGGAATTTTTTCGCGAAATAATTTTTCAAACGTTAACGACGTTAACAGAAAAGAACGTTTAACGAAATAACCGGGAACGGAATCTTACAATTATTGTAATACTTACGTATAGTAAGTATTGATGACAAATTTCATTTTGGGGATTTTTATAAAAATAACAGTGACGTTATGATAACACGTGTACAACCAATAGTTAACAGTTTATCCATTTGTACAATAAATTTGAATTATAATTTTACTTCTCGGTTATAATAACGTTTATTGTCATTTTATAAAATAAAAAACACGCGTCGCTGAAATAAATTACTAAAAAAAAGTATTTTGAATACATAACCAGTGACAAGTGCACGGATAGTATTCAATATTCATTTAGTGGTTTATAATTTCCTACTGAGATAAATAAGAATTCTCATCTGTCTCCATGTAAATTCCTTAAGGTTTACATCATATCTATAACTGAATAAATTATTTATTGCAGTTTATTTACTCATATTATTGTACATTTTGTGAAATTACTATTAATATGCACTATAAACTAATATAATATGGACTGGATACGTAATGGCAATAATACGTTATGACTTTTGAGTCGTTTGTAATATGAATAATAAAAATTTATTAGACATTATAAAATATAAATAACAAAACACATCGCTAAACATTTAATAATTGATTGATTTTGATTAATTTAAAAATTTAATTTAATTTTTTTTTATTATTATTATTAAGAAACTTGGTGTGAACCATTAGTTTTGACAATTACAATATAAGCACATTCGCTCGCTCCCGTTCGGGAATACATTATTAAATCTAACAAACTACCCTTGTCCGAAACAAATTTCCCTTAGGCCTTTCTCCCATAATACATTTCAGTGAAAAATTTAATTGATATACAAATGTTATGTACCGAAACGATGACGGTCGTTATAACCCATATACTATTGGTTTGAACTAGCGCTTCTACCGAGTCGGGTACATACTAAATTTTCTCGGGTACATATTTTGTTGTTGATAAGTAGTTGCCAAACGTTTGCACGTCGTCGGCTAAGTATATTAATTAATCTATGGTTTTGTAAAAAAAATAACGTTGTAACAATAATCGCACAGATGGCGCTTCAACCATATAAATAATATTCTCCACCATGAAAAATCCGTTTGAAAAAACATGACAGCAGATAAAGATGCATATTTTAAATAAAGAAAATTGATTTACAAAACTGAAAACAGTCGGTTTAAAAAATAGTTTTACTCTTGAATTTATTATTAGTTGTCATTTGTATCAGTATATTCGTAATTTGGACTGTCCGTATTTATCGTAACTCGTAGTAACGTGTTATTGTGAAATTATTCATATTTTTTAAATATTATTATAATTAATTGACGGTTTATTTTCAAATTTTCGATTTTGTAACATATCGTAATGGACCGCTACGAAATGGAAGACGACGACGTGGAGTGTGAAGAATTAACAAAACGTTTGGCGGAATCCGAAAACACATATAAGTTATATGGTTTCTCACACATTATCATTATTCGTTCTGTGGTTGACATAATGGATACTTCATTTCGCCAAATTATTGACGGCATGTATCGTAGAACCAAATCGCATTGTAAAACCGATAGTGAAGTGGAACTCTATCGTAAAGGACTCTGTAAGCTCTATTTGACTTATGTAAAAAGAGGCTTAGCAAATGTTGAACGTTTAGAACCCAAACTATCAAAAATCTTAACTGTGAAAGTCGAAAGTTCTACTGAAAACCTTAGTGACCGATTGATCGAGTTGAGGGAAAAAGTTGCTAAACAAACTATACGTTTTCAAAGCCTATTAGCATTGCAAAATCATTTGAAAACTAATACAATTCTAGCAGAATGGGTTATTTCCAAAACAGAACCAATTGTACATGAAGCTGAAAAAGATCTCGTCAATTTGAAAAATATTTCATTAAATGGTGTGTCCATATTAAATAGATTGAACCATATAAATAATTGTTTGCGTTCCTTAGAATTTAATTGATAACTATTTAAATTTTTAAATTACACAATTAAATTTTATTTTAATTGTAATCAACCAATTGTATTAGAATTTAATACTTTTCAATTGTATAATATTAAATATTTTTTTAATTAATATGAAATGTGTACTTTTTCTATTGTTCATTCCCTTATACAAATTCTTACTTTACTAATTATACATACATTTTAAGAAATCAAAGAAGTTTTTTATTAGCATTTCACCTTATATTTTTAATCTTATTTAATATATGAAATAAAACTAAAATTATATATCTGCACAGTGTAATATTTTCATTTTTCCTTTAATCAACACAGTGTCACGTGGTATTTGTCTATTGACAATACTTAACCATGGCTCTGTATCTTTTATTAGCAAAACATATTTAATATATTATTACAGAGCCAAATTAATTAGCAAAATTAATAAATCCTATAAAAATGAGAATAGAAAAAGAAATGTATTGTTACTACCTTATTGAATGTTACAAACATATTCAGGTTGTTTAATAAACATTAAAACACTATTGATAACATTGACAGGAGGCTTATTTCTCTATTGTTTTATAAAAATTATAATTTTTTTTTGTGATTTTTAATATAATATATTATAACATAATTATTTTATATAACAAAAAATAAAAAAAGTTGATGAATTCTTTATAAATATAAATTAATTTAAGAATCTGCAATTAGAAATAATTTAAACCTATATGTGCTAAACATCAAATTATTTGCTTCATCTGAACATTCCGATGGTAACTGACTTGGGTTCATAGTGCCGAAAATACACTAAAAATGTAATTAACGTTTGATTTATATTTCAAATGACACAAAAAATAATAAATATTTACTTTAGTTGCAACAACAGCTCGTTTTACGTTTTTAACAATGTATTCATCTAAAACATCAAGATTGATTGGATCGATTTGATTTTCAACTGCTAATATTTGTTCTGAACAAATATTTAATAAACTCTAGATGCATAGATATTTCGTTAATATATAATTTTGTTTTATTATTTGCATTATATTTACTTCATTGTCAATGCCAATAAAGAGTTGATTGATATACTTAAGATCAAATAACTTTTGTATTTGATATCTAGATTTCAATGATGTTTCGAGTACACTATTATCCTTATATTCCATCAATATCCATTCAATACATAAATTAATAGTTTTTTCTTGAACAAATCTATTTGTATATATAATATATTACATATTAATATAATACAAACCATAAATCATTATGTGTATAATACGTACTTAGGAGGCAATGTTAAAGCTAGACATGTGATGATATTATGAATGAAATTTTGCAATGGAAATGACGGTTGAGTTGGAACATGTAATTTGGACACTACTAGTTCTCCACTTTCTTTCTCCACTTCCATATCTACAACTTCCCATTTCTAAAAATAAATAAAAGTTTTGGTATTATTATTATTATTATTATCATTATCATTATTAGATTTACTATACCGGAATAGTAGCAAGTTGTTCTCCAAGTGTAATTGGGAATATATTTCCTTTTAAACTGTTAAATTTCTCATTAGTTACAATTTCTGTCCATTTATTCCAAACAACCATTGATGCATTTTCTATTTCTTCTTTTGATGATGTCCAAAAATTAAACTAAATGTAACAATTGTAATATTACATAACAATGAAATATTAAATACAATGCAAAATTATGGAAAAAAAATCAGAACAATTTTTTTTTTGCTCAGATTCTGGACAAAGAAATAATCTATAATGTTTACTTTAGTATTTTTCATGTATCTCTATATCATATTTGTAAATTTTAATTTATTCACCATGTATTTTAAGCTATGATCTAATACACTGAATATTCCTCTGTTTCTCAGTATAGGTGGTATATTTAAGATTAACTAAACGATAATGATATTTGAAAAAGAAACTATTCTTATATATATATGTAATAATATGAACATTATTAATTTTATGCATTAAAAGTAAAGTACAATTACAATAAAAGTGTTTATTTCACCCAAATATGGTTCCCATTGTTATTTGTTTTTAATATCATTAAATAAAAGAAAGACATCTGTAGGATTTACACTCTTATTGATAATCTCACTATTTTTAACAAATTTAAAAGCATATAAAATTACAAGTGATACTACTTTTTTTTAATGTTTATAAATATAATATTAAAAAAAATATCCCCTCTTAAATTATTAATAAATATACTAATATAATAAATAATAATACTTTAAAATTTCTAACCTGTTGGTTTAAGGAAATTAAACATTGTTTTAACGTTGGACATAATACTGGTAAACACCATAGAAATCTGGCTATTAACAATATTCCATGTTCAGTTAATGTTTCTTGTTCAATTAATTGTATCATACTTTCTTTCAATCTTCAAAAATACAATTTTAAATTGATAAACTTTAACAAATATACAATTTAAATTTTAATGAACATTATAAACCTAATAATAAAGTCGTTACAACAATTTCCCTGATGTTGTTTTAGAGCCCATGGGTCATCATCTTCAGTATATAGATCACTTAACATTGTTGATAATAAAGCAATTCTTTTTTCAACACATATACATAACTCAGCTGTTCTATCTGAACAACCAATTGTTCGTGTTTCCAAGTATTCATCTGTATCTGAAAATAAACTGTCTTGAAGATGACATCCTTCCACTCTGAAAACGTTGCAATAATTACTAAAAACACTTTGTTTTCATATTTATTGTTATTTTATATATCTTACTGTATTATGGCACTTTGAACATCAGATATAATTATTGGAAAAACATCATCCCAACGATTTGTTATCAATATTTTGGTTCTTTGTGCAAAGAGTGGACAGTATAATTCGGACCATAAATCAGATTCAAATGAAATTTGTTCAGATATAGCTGTCCAGTGTTGAGGATACTCCTATAATGCAAGAATTAATAAAATCATTAATATTATCATTGTTGTACACACCCTTACTATTGATAACTGATTTAAATGACACAAAGTTGACAAAGATTTAACGCTTTCCAACATTTCTGTGACATTGGTAGAAACAAATGGCTTTGCCCAATCCAACCAATTAGTTACGATATTAGTTATGTACTCTTTCGATAACTCGTTTGGTGATAACTTACAATCAACTCTAAGTAAAAAAAATTGTAATAAGAATATAATAACAGACAAATATTAAGATAATTTACTTGAATTCTCTAACAGAATTTGGTAAATACATAAGTCCAAATTTTAACGAATAATCCAAATCCACTAATGACAATACATTTGGTCCTTTCCTCAAAATCTCTTCAATTTGTACATAAATTATACCATTGTTATAAGAATCATAATCTAAAAAATGTATATTAACTAAATATTTAATAAAATAAACATAATTTTATTTTAAAATACAACAAATTTTAAAACTAGGTACTATTTAAGTACTTAATACTAAATATATTATAAATAATATGTTAGTATTTTAGACCAAATTGTCTTACTTGTAAAGCATAAATATAGGTTATAAATAGTGTTTATAATTAAATTACAGCTGTTTACAATATTTTTGTCGGCTGAAATTCCTCCTGTCAATATATGTTGTAACATATTTGAACGCAATATAATAAATTCTTTAACTAAAGAATGAGTATCTAATCCTTCCAATACAGATAAACTAATAAAACAACTTGCAGCTTTCTGTGTGATATTAACATAAAAGTTTAGTCAACACATTTATAATAATAAAATATTATATACCTCAGGAGGAATCTGCCCAGACAATTCTAATCTAGTTCGATCAGATATAGAAGTCTGAAAATGAGATATTGTAGTCCATATTCTATCCAAAAATTGTTTACCTTTTTTAAGACCTTTAAGTATATCTCCATCTAGACCTATAAAACAAAAAAACTAAAACTATAATGGCAATATAAAATTAATAAATAAATAACAATAGTTAATAGAATATAAATGTATTTTAGCTTATCAATGTACTTACTCAATTTAATACACAAAGCAAACTGAAATAATTGCGTTGCAGTTAAATAATTTCTCGAGTTCAAACAATCCCATATTTGTTCGGATAGATCAATTAACAGTTTTGACTGAGCAGCAAATTTATCAAGTATGTTGTCTTTACTGGAATAACAAAAACATACCTAATTAATATTTAATTTTGAAATTTAAAACTTAATCACTTACCTATCCAAAAATGCACTATTATTTATTTGGTTTGACTTTAAGATATTTTCAGCAACATTTGTTATGTCATTGACTATCATTGCCATAGTACTAATTGTGTCAGCTGCATCAATAAGATCTCTATATTTTTCACTAAATAAATAATTGATAGATCAGAAAATATATCTAGTATTTTATCTTATAAAACTAAACATACACACCTCACTAATGACTTAAGCTGGTCGGCTTTTTTTTCTACATCTTTTTTTAATGTATTTTGTAAAGATTCAATTTCGGCTAAGTTACATGTTTCAAACAAATCGTTGGCAAACTCATTAGCATTTTGTGTTGGAAATTTTGTGTCCATTTTATATTATTTTAATAGATGATAATTAATTTATAGATACACGTCATTATTTTGTTTGCAAATTTAATTGTATACGAAATTAAACAACGATCTTCTAATTAAATGAATAAACGAGAAAATTGTATGAATACATTACATAGCAAACAATTCATAATAATTACTGGAAACTCCTACGTATGGGGTTTTAGAAGTGACAAGTACATACTACATAGTAACCGCAAACCAAGTTTCCTCCAATTTTTAACTTCCAAGTGGCAAACTGTATACGTTATTGATAACATTTATGTTTTTGTATTGTCGTGATAACACTTCTCCTATCGTTATTTTTATTTATTAATGATATCAGAAAAAATATATTAATAATATTGAACATAAAATATATAATATAGTAATAATACACACGTTACATAAGTAATATACAGTAAAATCTGTGACTAATAATTTGCAGTACAGACTTAAATTTTCTTAAATACTAATTACTAATTATTAAAGCCCTAAAATGGTTTTAGGACCATTAGACCATTCGGTACAAACAGATATTATATTTGTTATAGAGAAAACAGCTATGAATACTTACATTAGTGAACTTAAAACTAATTATGTGACTCCGACATTAGAGTAAGTTTTTATCATCTCATGTCGTATATCATTTAAGAAACTAACGCCTTTTTTTTCATTCGTTTTTTCACAATTATGTATTTCTTAAAGGTACTTCAATCAAGGGCCTATTGAAGAACGAGAATATTTATCTGAAGTAAGAAATCAAATTTTAAAAATATTTTTGTTCCTAGTGTTTCACATATTTGATAATTAATAATTTTTAACCAATATAATTTAAATGTTACAGAGTAGTAGTGCAATTTATGGTATTGTAGTTTATGAAGCAAATGATTGTAAACCATTTCCGTGTTGTCGTACATATGGTACGTTTACTAGTCCACAAAAAGTCATAAAAATGATTGAAAAAATAGAGTAAGATCTGTAATTTGTAGTTCATACTTAATTGGTACTTTATAATTTATTTTAAATTGTGTTTAGTATGATTGGAGGTATGGCAGAGTCTCATGCTTATATGGGTGAAGGTTTAGCTACAGCATTAGTTTTTTTTGAAGATTTGCAAGAAATTCGTGAATCAAAACAAAGACATTGTATACTTATTTGCAATTCACCACCATATAATTTTCCAATTATGGAATGTGAATCATATGCTGGACGTAGTGTCGAACAGATAGCAAATCTTTTTCAAGAAGTATTATATTTTTAGTTTATGTATTATATGTAAAATGTTTGATTGTATTAATAAAGGTCATTGTATGTGTGTGTGTGTGTATGTTTTAGAAAGGAATTCTACTTTCAATTTTATCAGCAAGAAAAACTCCAACATTTTTAAAATTATTTGAAAAAGCTGGTGGTGATTTACAAATGTCACAAAACAAAAACTATGCAAAAGATCCGAGGCATCTAGTTTTACTTAATGGTTACAGGTTATTTTCTAATTAATCAAATTATTAAATATCTTTCATTCAATATATTATGTTAATGTGTTTGTTTGACTTAAATCTTAGTAAAATTAGTATCATATAAATGTATTTTGAACTTTTTCTATCCATTGTAGTCTTAAAGAACGTCCAATGAGTCCATGCCCCCCTACAACTCATTCAGGCCTATCCATGACTAGTCCATTGCCTACAAATGTTAACATTGGATCACCAGTTGCTCCATGTGCTCCATTTAGAACTAATAATCCGGTATGTAATAACTAATAATTAAATGATTTTAATAAATTTTATGAAATAAATCTATAAGAACAATGTTTAATTTATTATTTCTTGAATTAAATAAAAAGTTGAAGTCTAAATTAGTTTAAATTAATTTATTATTGAATTATAATCACTTTGTTAATTTAAATGAATTCTATATACATATATTGATTTAATATTATTGACTACTATTTAATATTATATAGGACTAGGTTAGGTTAGGTTAGGTTTGAAAAAAAATAATTAATTTTTAAAAAGTAAGAAATTAAGTAGGGTTTTTTTAAAATCTATTTATCAGGTGTTGGCCATGCAGAATCAAGTTCAGCAGCAACAACAGCAGCAACAGCAACAACAGCAACATCAACAACAACACCAACAACAACAAGCTGTTCAGGCTGCCCAACAAGCTGTAGTTGTTGCTCAACAACAGCAACAACAAGTACAACAACAGCAACAGCAACAAATGATTCGTAATGTAAATCAAGTTCAAAATCAACAATATTTAAATGTTTCAAATACTGGTGGTTTCTTGAGGCCGCCTCAAGCACCACGTAGTTGGCAAATGATGCAATCGCAACAGCGTCAACCAAATCAACAATCAAGTGCATTAATTGCACAATTGACAACTCCTACATTCCAACAAAGAATAGATAGTAAGTAAAATGTTTGATATTGTTAAGAAAAGTGTGGATTAACATTTTATAATAATTTGTTTTTATTTTAAATTGATTTCATATGAATTACTTTACAGTTCATATTATTTAAAATAACATTATCTACAGTTAATATCTCATCATTATACAATATTATTCATAACCATTTATTTTTTATACTTCTTTTAAACAAGTAACCATTCCAATATTTATAGTTTAGTATTATATCACTTTAATTTGAAAATTGGATAATGGATTCTTTACCATTTTTATTTAAGGTGTATTTTTATTATTGGTTATTTCACATATTTGTACTGTTGTTAATATTAATATGTTTTTTTTTTTTAGAAATATAGTTTTAGTAACTTATTAACAAAGATCAAATATTAATCAATAACTATAATATTGATATTTTATAAAAATAAATTTTAAAATTAAATCTGTACAAATTAACTAATTATTAAATATATTGTACTTACAAAATTATAATAATTTGGTATTGAGTGCATTATATTAATTTTTTACTTTTTATGCAGTGTATAAAATATAATTATTTAATTATATTATATAATTATAATAATAATTATTTAATTATTAATCAGTAATAGCAATCAATATCAGTTGGCATTTAGCTTTATTTATAAAATCATTGACCATGTTTAGTGGCATCACAACAACAAGTTCAACAACAGCAACAACAAGTTCAACAACAACAGCAAGTTCAGCAACAACAGCAGCAGCAGCAACAACAACAACAGCAACAACAACAGCAGCAGCAGCAACAACAACAGGCTGTTTTACGAATGATGAACCAACAGCAGCAACAAGCTCAACAGCAACAACAACAGCAGCAACAACAACAACAGCAGCAGCAACATCAACAAGTAATTGAATTTTAAATGAGTAAACTCACATATGCTTATTGAACAATTTTATTTTAGAATGGATCTGGAAAACAAACTATTTGGACTGGAACATTAGAATGGATAGAAAAATCAAAACTCATAAATGAAATACCAAAAATAACACGAAATGTCCCATGTATCGTTTCAGCAAATGTGAAAAATGGAGAACCAGAACTGTATAATGAACTAGTACTAACCTAAACTGTATTTATTTATAATATTTACATAATTATAGGAAAGCAGAATCGTGGCCAGAAAAACTAATCATGCAATTAATGCCCAAAAACTTACTTGGAACTATTGGTGGTGCCTATTTGAAAGACTCGAAATCAGTTGTTTTTCAACCAACGCCATGTGAAGCTTTAGAATCATTAACAAAATACATGACTAGTGGATATGTAAGTTCTTTTTAAAAAAGTACCAAAGTAGACTACTAATTGAAAATT
Organism: Chaetogeoica ovagalla; assembly: GCA_032441825.1. Lineage (NCBI taxonomy): Eukaryota > Metazoa > Arthropoda > Insecta > Hemiptera > Aphididae > Chaetogeoica > Chaetogeoica ovagalla. The sequence goes on along the minus strand of CM063743.1, from coordinate 8,284,912 downwards.
CATTGAAATTACATATATTTTTGCAAATTATTATTTTTAGGCTGGATGTGTACATTTTAACAGTGCACCAATTTCACACAATTGCGATATTAAAGTTTTAATTTTACTTTATACACAAGACAGAAAAGCGTTCATAGGATTTATTCCAAATGATCAAGCAGCATTTGTTGATCGACTTCGCAAACTAATACAGCATCAAAAGACTTCTACAGCCACGTTACGTCAAGGCCAGGTAAGATATGTTAATATTATTTTGGTTTAATTTATCTGTTTTATTGTAAAGTATTTATTTTTTTTATATAAGAATGATAGTCATTAATTATAACTTAGATTAATATTATAATTTATTAGATATGAAAATATTTATATGCATATAAAAATAAAAATAAAATCATTAAAAAGTAGATGAATAATTACATTTTATATTTGTAATTGGAACATCTCATACAATTTTTAAAATGGATATATATATTACACTGAGTATAATCTAGAATGAATTACATTAAATTAAATCTAGAATGTTAAAATTTTTTATTGTGTATTAATAGTTTAACGTTTTTCCAAACTTTTTGGACATTTTCATTTTTTATGATCTAATTTTTTTTATTAAGTAATGAATCAAGCTTTTAATATTATAACAGTATATTATATAAAATGTTATATATATATATATATATATAATTTTGTACGGTAAAAATCTGTTTATCCCAAATTGAACATCTTGAAAATATTATAATATAATATTGTTGAATTTGCACCAGATATAAACGTTTTGAAACAATTATTTCATTAATTATCAAAACGAAAAGTTTCACATAAATTGGTAAAGAAATAATAAAATAAATATTAATGTGTTGTTAAATTAAAGCAAATGGAACATAATTTAGTTCATAATTAGGGCTCGGATTTTGTAGCAAATGCTTCTTTTGAGGGGAGTGTCATAGAAAAATAATTCTTATTCATAAATACGTTTTGAATCATTCCGATTTTAATGAAGTAAACTTTGTTTTGCTTTTTTTGCCTTTTTCCACAAAACCTGCTTTTTATTGCTTTTCCCCCTATTTGGTTCTATTTTCTTGATTTTTACATATTTTTCTTGAAAATTTAACTTATTTCTATGTATATTATACTTGGACTTTATTATTATAATCAGAAATAATAAAACCAGTGAAAAAACCAGTAATTAATGTATGACTGATAAAATAACTATGGTTATTGTATTCATAATAGTAACTATGGTTATAGTATTCATAATGGCACTGCACTAAACGTAAATGTGGAACAGTATGATTCAAACGATTTAGTTTACATGAAATATGCACCGATTACATCGGTTGACGTGGAAAGGTCTTTTTCTATGTATAAAAATATATTAGCACCCAATAGAATGAGTTTTAATGAAAGTAACTCGACTAAATATATGGTCGTAAATTCCTTTTTTAATATTTAATTTTATGTGTAATTGAAATTTGTTTTTTTAGAATTAAATTAATAAATGCTTTTTTTGGCTAATTAAAATGCTTTTTTAAGGATTTATTTTGCTACAAAATCCGAGTCCTGTTCATAATATTTGATCAGATGACTCATTTTATCACACATTTAATCAATTCTAATTCCAATTAAGTAATTGTCGTTATTTTATTAATTTATAATACATTTGTCAATTGATAGTGTTTATTAAATTTATATTTTCTTTTGGTTTTGAATGTAATATAAGCATTGATTTTATAATATTCCAATGATATTTATTATAAAATCAATGAGATATAAGCATAGTAACCATAACACATAGATTACATTACGTTAACTCCACGCCCGCTCGGTAATTACTATTGGTTGTTGTAGATGTCCGTACTGCCATCTATGACTGATAGTTCGTATTTCGTAAACATAACTGACATTTGCTCAGATTCATGTTGGTATTACAAAGTACTGTTTACATTCCCTAATCGTGTACACACTGGCACTAAATGCCGATGGCTGTTGTATAAGCGAGAACGGTATAAACACGCGTCGTTTGCCGATCATTGTTCTGTCGAGTCCTTTTTTTTTTTGCCAGTTATTTTTCCGTAAACGAATTGTAAGGGAGATCTTGAGTGGTTTCGTTATACGCGTAGTGTTACTTACATATAAAGCAAATTTGGGACGATGGCGGATGCCGACGATCTTTTAGACTACGAAGAAGATGAACAGAACGAAACTGTTGAGAATGACGACAAGAAACAAGCCAAAAAAGAAGTAAAGGGTAACTATGTATCCATACACAGTTCGGGTTTTCGTGATTTTCTGTTGAAACCAGAAATACTGAGAGCGATCGTTGACTGTGGTTTTGAACATCCTTCAGAAGTGCAACATGAATGTATACCGCAGGCTATGTTGGGCATGGACATTTTGTGCCAAGCCAAATCCGGCATGGGCAAAACAGCCGTGTTTGTCCTGTCTACCCTACAGCAATTGGAAGTGTTCGAGAGTGAAGTATACGCTTTAGTTTTGTGCCACACCAGAGAATTGGCTTTCCAGATCAGTAAGGAATTTGAGCGCTTCACTAAGTATTTGCCAGCCGTCAAGGTCAGCGTTTTCTTTGGTGGTGTACCCATCACGAAAGATGAAGATACGCTTAAGAACAACAAACCGCATGTTGTGGTAGGAACTCCGGGTCGTATATTAGAACTCATCAGGAAAAAGAAGTTGGTTTTAAATAATTTAAAACATTTCATTTTGGACGAATGTGATAAAATGTTGGAGATATTGCACATGCGAAGTGATGTTCAAGAGATATTCAAGAATACACCATTCAACAAACAAGTGATGATGTTCAGTGCCACGCTTAGCAAAGACATACGACCAGTTTGTAAAAAGTTCATGCAGCAACCATTAGAAGTTTATGTCGATGATGATGCAAAACTATCATTACACGGTCTTCAGCAATACTACGTTAAACTCACTGAAAAAGAAAAAAATAAGAAATTGTTTGATTTGTTGGACGAATTAGAATTCAATCAGGTAACTATTATAATAATATTACTGAGCCTATGATAATAAAAGATAAATGGTGTTAATATTTAATTTTCTGTTTTAAAGGTTATCATTTTTGTTAAGTCTGTTCAACGTTGTGTTGTATTAACAGAACTATTGAACGAACAAAATTTCCCATCCGTTGCAATGCATGGTGGCATGTCTCAACAAGATCGTTTAAAGTTTTACCAGGAGTTCAAAGATTTCCAAAAACGAATATTGGTGGCTACCAATTTGTTTGGCCGAGGGATGGATATTGAACGTGTGAACATTGTTATCAACTATGACATGCCTGAAGATACAGACACATATTTACATAGAGTGGCAAGAGCCGGACGTTTTGGTACCAAAGGATTAGCAATTACATTCATCTGTGAAGAAACTGATGCAAAAGTTTTGAATAGTGTTCAAGACAGATTTGATGTCACTATCGGTCGAATGCCTAATGAAATCGAGCTCAGTTCTTATGTCGAGAGGAAATAATTTTAATAATCAATATTTTACAAAGTTTTAACAAAATAACAATTATTCATCAATAGATTGACTTTCGATTTTACAATTCCACAAAATATTATTCTTTCATCCTATAATGTAATAAATTTATATGGTTTATTTCCTTTTTGAGTATTTTTGTATTCATTTAAAAATAAACTATTAAAAGTATATTTATAATTTTTTTATGCATTGTATTATGTATAATTTAATTAAGGATACTAGATATTATCTACATGATTTAATTTAGAAGTTAAGATTGTACATAATAATGCGACTCACTTAATTAATCTATTATACAACTTGTATTAAAATGGTAATTTTAATAACTTTCCAATATATCTAGAAATGAGTTAAAAGTAGTGTGAATACTTTTTAGATATTTGTTCTTACATGGTCAAAATATTGTATGGCTAATAAATTGTGGTAATTGAATTTATTATAAATATAAAATTGTCTTAAAATGTGTTGATTTTTTAATTTTTTTTTTTTATGTATGTCTTATTTTATTTCATACTCTAAAATAAATTTCATTCTATCATCAAATTCAATTTTTTTTTCATTTAATATTTTTATTCATGTGCTTTAAAACTAAATGTATGTCTGCTACTCTAAAAATGGTTTACATTTTAATTTTTAATTCTATATTAAAATTGGGGAGTCAATTTAAATAAGTAATCATTACTTTTTATTGTTTAAAATGTCAACTACTTTATATAATGTATACTTAATGTAGTTATGTATTTAATTTTGGAACCTTTAAAAGTATTCGCTGATGATAATCATTCATTAAAATGAAGCATTTATTTTTAGAATTAAAACCCCACTTAAAATAAAATTGCATTTTTATACAAATTCATTTTAAATAGTACTTTGTGGATATATTATTGTAATTCCATTACTATAACCAACATATATATTTCGTATATTCCATTGTATGCCTAAAAATGATGATGGTATCATTATAGAATCATGTATACGTGAGAAAAATAATTCATTAATTTACAATCAACATTTAATTTGAGTTGTATATTTGTATTTTATAATTATAAAAACAGTTAAAGCAAAGTTAGATAAATATTGTCTTTCTAGGGACCCGTTTTTTTTATTTAGATTTTCTAGTTCGTAAATTACATTTTTGTAGTTATTGCAAAAACTGAAGACAATTGGTAAATAACTACGTATAATACTTCCATAATTATAAAAATATGAGTTAACTATACATTATATTATGTAAATCATAAATGATAAAAAATAAATGATGTTATACTATCAAATTTTGATCTTGCTATTATTTATTCTTGTTGTTATTTAATCTGTTGGTTTCATAATGATATTTATACATATTTCTAAATACAAGAAGAAAGCTAATATTGTATAAAATGTAACATGTGTGGTACTATTACATATTCTTGACAAAAATGACAAATTTTGATTATTTGTTTTAAGGGTGGAATGGGAATGTCCCAAGGTAATATGCCTAGTCAAATGCAACTTCTGTCAGGCCCAAATATGTCTGTTGGTCCCGGACCTAACCAGATGCTTATGCCTGGCAGTGCATTAACGGCTTCTTTACAAAGTCAACCACAAGCAAATTTGGGTAACTAATTAAAACTAAAAAGTAATACAATTTGTTTATATTGAAATGTTTTATTTTAGCTGAATTGATGGGGTCTAATTTTACATCACAAGGAAATCAAGTTGTTCCTAATAGTCCATCAATTCAAATGATGTCTAGTCCTCAACCAGCTGGTCAACCAGTGAACAATCCAAACATGCCTATACAAGTAATATATATATATATATATATATATATATATATATTAAAGTGATTTTGATACCTGTATTTGTTGTTTTCATCTATTTAAGAAAATATATGATAAAATTACATAAAGCGAATCTTAAATTCTAGGGTTAATATTGAATTTAGAGTTTAGACCACTTATCGCCAAATTTGAAGGTATGAATATTTTCTGGGGTATCTTCATAATCTTTCTATAACATACTGCCTGTAGTTATTTAAATAATTAAATCCTTAAAAAAATGGAACATTATTAATGATTTTTGAAACAGTTTATATTTTCAAAATTGATAATAAGTGTCTAAACTCTAAATTTAATATAAACACTGCAATTTAAGTTTTGTGCAAGATGATTTTATTAAATTGTCCATTGGATGGACAGAGATAATAAATGCAAGTATTATGTTTTATTAAATTACATTTTACTTATATTATTCATTGAAAAATTTACTATTAATAATATTTTATTATTTAGAGTCCTGGAGTTGTTGGAAATGTTGGTGTTCGTCCACCACAAGCTCAGTATAGTGAACACATTGAGCATGCTAGAAAACAGAATCTGGCTAAAATACATCAATTACGTCAAACATTAGAAGCAGCACAACAACAAGAATTGCAGTATAAGTCTCAGATGGAGGTAAATAAAATATTTTGAATTTGTCTTTTATTTTCATTGTAAATGTTATTGAATTTTTTATCAATTTAGATACAAAGTCATCAGGTGAACATACCACAAATGCAACAACGTTTAGAACAAGCCCAAATGCAAGAAAACATATTAAAGTCACAGCTTGAAGTATGTTGAATAAATTATTATTATTATTATGTTATTAAAATTTAAATGGATTTATAACGGTATAGATACGTAATCAAATGAATGTACCTCAAATGCAACAAAATCTGGAACATGCTCAAATGCAAGAGACTATATTAAAAGCACAATTGGAAGTGAGTACTTTATTTTAGTGTATTGAAGCATTTTAATAATATAGAGTAGAAATCAGTCAAAATAAAATACTGTTTAGAATAAGCAAAATGCTAGGTCCTGTCACGAGACCATATAATTATACATTAAAATATATATTTATAGCGAGTATAGTTAGAATGAGATATCGGCTACAATGAGAAAAAAAAACTAATTATACCTTCTGGTTACTACGAGTAAGTCAAATACATATTTACGATATAGTCAAAGATGTCATGACAAGCAAACATGTCGAGCCCAACAATGATACTTGTGAATTTCATATTGGAACTGTACCATCAATATCTAAAGCTCATGCTGCATTGAGAACTCTTGAAAAATTTTATTACACAAAATATGAATAGATAAATGATGGAAAAAAAGCGTTTTTTTTAATTGAAACTTTAATTGATGTTAAATATTCCATAAAACAAAGGATTATTTTAAGAAATTTAATTTGAGTATTTAAAAATGTTCTAAAAATTATTATTTGTATTAATTATGTTAATACATACTGTATACATAAACACAGTATTGTGTTTTCAATTATAATAATTAATAATAAGTAATTTGTATAAATATAGTATTAATCTTGATAATATATAACTAAAATAAAATCATCTGTTTTTTTTCCATAATTCCCGCTTTTTAAAGATTCTAACCGGTTATAACAAACGTTTGTTTTATCTATTTATAGTGATTTACTGGTTACAACGAAAAAACTCATTAGTTTTTTAAACTCGTAACTGATTTCTACTGTATTTTTAATTTTATTACCATTGTCTTTGCTACTGACACTCAATGTTGAACACATTCTAGCATCAACAAGAAGAACAACACAAGTTGAGAACCCAACAATTTCACATCCATCAACAACAGCAGCAGCAACAACAACAGCAACAACAACAATCAAGACAAATGGTTCCTGGGAATCAAACACCTCAAATTATGGGTAATAGTGCACCTCAACAACAAAGAATGCAAATGCGACCCGTGATGTCCAGTAATCCTGGTCTTAGGCATTTATTGCAACAAGTACATATTTCACTTTCTTTTAAATTACAAAAATATTAAATAAATCATTTAAACACAATTGTTAATGATTGTTATTTATTTTAGCAACCACAATACAGACAACAGATGATGGGTATGCAACAAGTGCCCGTTACTCAAGGCAGAAACCTGCAACCTCAACAGCAACAACAGTATGATGAAGTTCCATCGTTTGACTTTATTAATTAACACAATTTAAAAATAATGATGTTACTCTTTTAGTATTTTTATATTATTTAAATTATTTGCCACTTAAATTTGACAAATATTTAAAATTTACATTAATTTGATTAATTTGATAAAGGATAAAAGATTATTTTGGGCAACATTTTGTTTTTAAAAAATGAATGAAAATTATTAAGCATTGCAATTATATTTCTAATGTATATTTTTTAGTTTAATCATTATTAAAATAAAATAATATTTGATTTATTCTAACTTATTTATATTATTTATGTATTTTTAAAAATTAAAATATATATTACAATTTTATTTAAAATTAATTAATGCATTCATATTAGCATATAGTCAAATACATATATAAGAGTTAATGGATATGTTTACCTTCTAAATCGACGTTAACATTAATTTGATAATTAACACAACATTTTCTTTTTTAATGTCCATTTTATGTAACAAATTGAAATAGTAAATGATAAATTATATAATTTAAAACTATATGTGCATTTGTTAAAAAGGAGAGGTTTTGTTCAATGTTCAACCAATAGTACTTATATTTTTATATTTCTACTTAAAGGAAATTATTATAGTATAATAATATTGTAATATTCTTCAACAAGTATACTCAGAAACGAGTTAAAATAAATTCCGTAAAATAAAGTATAATTTTCAACAAAATATTAAAGTCACTGTGAAGATCTTTATTTTAAGCTTCTACTTTTGTATATCTCTAATAGGAATTGCATAAAAACAAAGTCTAATATTTAAATAATTTTGAACTTTGGAAATTCTGTATTATATTTTTTAATAATTTTCTTTTAAAGAAGCAAGTAAATATGCATTATAAAAGTCTATTCACATATTACAATAAAGATACCGGTACAGACACGTAACGTTACAGACAAAATTAAATTACAGTACATATTATTTATGAACATATTCACATCTAGCGTTTATGAATATAGCATGTCCGCGCAGACAGTGGCCGGCACCGACAGACAATCTCGAGGAGGATATTTTGTTGTGTCTGTATACAAGTCTGTGTCAATACGTGCTATTGTGAGCACGATAATGACTAAGTTAAATACGGTCGTTTGTGTACAGTCTGTTGCCTGGTTATCTGTGGTGTACAGTATAATACAAAAACTTCTGTCTGTGCCGTGTCTGACATGCACTGTGTTTAACTACTGTTTTTATAGATGGTCGTTTTTAACGTAATTTATGGACTCATAGACAGAAATCTGTGAAAAATTTTGAGAGGCTAATAATTTGTACAATAAACAGAGCCAATATATTATAATAATTACAGGTATTTTTAAAACGTTATATTGCAACAAAAAATGTGAAGAAAAAAAAATTGGAAGAGCTATTGGAGTTTTTCGGGAGCAATGCTGCATTTAGGCCTATGATTAAAGCTATATTGTATGGGATATAGATATATAATTTGAAACACAGAAACCAAAGGACACAAGCACAATATAGAAGTGCCTAAATGTGGGCGTGGTAATTAAAAATGTTGATGTGTAAATATTTATAATAGTTAATACATTGATTAAATACACATGTATTTAATCAATGGTTAATACTTATTTTCGAATGAAAATTCAAAACGTGTTCTTAAAATATTAGTAAACACTATAAACTATTTTTTTATCATATTTATTTATGGACTAGTAAAGAAATGTCCGTGTACTTGTTATACCACGGTAAAACATATTTTATTTGCAATGTTATTGTATTTTTAAAATTTCGAGAAAAAAAAGTTATTACAAAAAAGTAATATAATATAATAGCAATTTTAATTGCATTATTCAAACACTTCGGTTCTGTGAAAATCTCTAATATATAATTTGTTATATTTATAAATTCATGAATAAACATACGAAATTCTCATTGTGCTAACGTCGTGCAAAATATATTATTGAATTTCATTGAAATACAATTTTTGAAAACCAATAACAAATTAACAAAACGATATTCCTACTGTAATTAATAGTTTTAATAATATAATAATAATAACTGATAACGATGTTTCTCGCTTTATAGTATTTATTGATAACGTTATTATTGTTTATCATTAATATTTTTACTGTGGCCATTATTTGTTTATTTTACATTTCTAACTTTTTGAGTTTTAGGCGTTCATCGTTTATGTTGTACAGTGCTTGTGTTTTGTAGTAACGCAACAATTATAAAATACAGTTCGTTGTCTCTTAACATGTTTCAAATGCGTTAATGCGATTTTGGTTTGTTTAATTGTTGTTATGCGACATGGCTAACAAGTTGGTAGAACAAGAATCGCCGAAGAAAAGTGAAAACTTTGACACATTTTATACTGAAGTGAGTGAACAAATTCAAATAATTGTTTGTCCATTTGTCATTATTTTGATTTAATCATTATCTATTCTTTTGCAGGTAAAAGAGATTGAAAAGCGTGATTCTGTGTTAACGTCAAAACAACAGATAGAAAGACTCTTGAGACCTGGAGCTTCATACTTCAATCTAAATCCTTATGAAGTACTTCAGCTAGAGCACGATACGCCATTAGATGAGGCGAAGAAAAAATACAAACGAGTAAGTATTAGTGTATTATTTTGCCGTTAATCGTACTTACTTAATTAAAAATTATATATTTATTTTAGCTTTCTATTTTGGTACATCCAGACAAGAATCAAGATGATTTAGAAAGAGCAAACAGTGCTTTTGAAACTGTTAACCGAGCATGGCGAACGATCGATAATGATGAATCTAGAAAAAAATGTCTCGAGATTATACAAGAAGCTAAAGACATGACAGAATTCATGGTTGCAGAAAAACGTAAAAAATTAAAAAAAGAAGGAAAAGATACAATAGTCGAAGAAGATGATCCAGCTATTATGAAACGTAGTATTTATGTTCAAACATGTAAATTATTTGCTGATTTAGAACGTAAAAGAAAAGATCATGAAGCAAGAGAATTGCAAGAAAGAAAACGGAAACGAGAACAAGAAATTGATGAAGAACAAAAAGCAACCATGTCGAAAGAATGGCAAAAGAACTTTGATGTAAGTTTTGTTTTATATATTAATTAATTTTATTAATATATATATACAGGCTTTATTTTAAAAATCGCATTGATTATATTTTGCGTAGTTAAAAGATCTATTTGCATATATGTAAATATTTTTCGAGTTCTTGAAGTTGAACATTGGGTCTTATTTGTAAATAACTTTTTATGATTTGTTTGAAAAATGAATAATTATATATAATAGCAGTGTTTTGGTGGTATTAAACATGGGCAAAATTATATTAAAAATCTATTGTATAATACATTTTATTAAACAAAAATGAATTGAATATTGTTATGGACCATTATTTAAAAACTACGTAGATGTTATTATATCTATTACAGGGTATAATATAGAGCCTTGATTTTAAACAAAAATAATTAGCAAAAAAAAAACTTAGATAAAAATTTAATTTGATCGAAGATACTATATTGTAAACCATTATGTTTAATCGTTTATCTTTTTTCATTTAAAAAATGGAATAATTTACGTTTAAAATATGCTAATTTGAATATTATAAAATTACAAAAATACATGAAGCAAAATAATTATCTTTAATAAAACTTAATCTATTAACATTTAAAATATTTTTATAAACATAATATTGATGATTATATAATGCAATGTATTTATTTTGGTAATGATATATATTTACTATTCTATACATGCTGTTTTGATGTGTATACAAAATGGGAGGTTAGATTAGGTACTTATTGGGATACAAATAAGAATTATTGTATTTTGTTCTTCTTGTAATAATTAAATTTTTATTTTTATTATTATGTCCTAATAAACATAATAAAATTAGAAAAATATGCCATAACCGAAATAATTGTAAAAAATAAATGCTAAAAAAAAAAAAAAATCGATTCCATTAAAATCAGAATTATATGAAAAAAATGTATGTATATTTAATTTCTATAACAAGTAAAAGAAAAAGAAGCATGGGCCATAAAATACAATCCTTAGTTGTAACCTATTATGAGATAATAATTTTATGACTAAAATCACCCCCATAAAATATTTATACGTTAATTGATAAATATTTATGGATGTATTTGTTATTTAATGGTTATTGTTACTTTTTGAATGAATAAAAAGGTCAATTCTATGTAAATATTTAAATTGAAGTATATGCATTAATATCCTAATATAAGTAATGTCATCATCCATCACCAGTAGTGTATTTAGGATTTTTTATGGGAGGCACTAAGATTTTTTTTTATTTACATAATATTAATTATAATTAATAACTTAATTGAACACAATTATATAATTCTTTTATTTACTTATTAATAATCATGAAAAATAATACCAAATAAAAAGACAAATGCTAATCATTTTAAGTTAGAACATTTAAGTTTTATTTTTCATTATGTTAACAAAAATAGCTGATTCTCTAATTTAGATTTACTTGATGTAGTTTTTTTTTCATTGCACTATTCACAAAAATAGATAGTAAAGTTTTATATTCAATTTAAAATTTTCAGTTGGTTAAATATTTAAAAATCAATAGTTGCTATTACAGTAATTTCAACAATTATTTGGAATGACTGGTAAACAATTATTACCAATTAAATTTTTTTTTTAATAAATCTGATTCTGTTTTATATTCAATGGTCTCTTGGCATACCTTGTTGTATTCATACAAATTTCACTGTATAAAATATATCTGCCATGAAGTTAATAATTATAATACGTAATACATTTACTTTTAATTCTAAAAATTGTAGGAGTCAAGAGAAAGCAGAGTAAACAGTTGGAAAGCGTTTCAGGAATCAACAAAAAAGTCAAGCAAAAAAATCAAAATATTTAAGCCACCCAAACACAAAGCAGAATCCCGGTGAAAGGCTTAGGCATGTTATTTTTATATTATAAAACATGTATATTAAATGTTTATAATGAATATTTGTATTATTCAGTCAATATTATAACATAGGTTTCATTTTTATTTTGCTCTATACATAAATATTTTTCACTGTAAAATAAATTATTTCATAAAATGTATTCTTTATTTTTTTTTTACATGCATGAAAAAAACAAAAATAAAATAACTGTATTTGTCTTTAAAAATGTGCATTTGAAATGTACTATTGTTCTGTATGAGAATTTATGATTAATTAGTAATATTGTTTACACTATTGGTAATGAATAGTAGAAAAAAGTTCTTAATTCTTGTACTATGTATGTATAAAACAAATGTATTAACTATGTATACTCTAATTCAGTCAAGTATATAATTTAGATAACAAAAATGAATGGTGTGTAATTTCATAGACAATTATTATTATTTTTTTAAATTATGCATAATGTAATAATAAGTGTATACAATAAATTAAATCAATATTATTTTGGCATTATTAATTAAATACATAATTTCACTAATCTAAATTTATTTTAAATACAAAAATTGTTGTTTTATCTTCAATATAATGTTATATATTAACATTAAATATATTAATAAAATATGTTTTGAATGAGATTCAAATTACTTTTGTTGTGAATTATCAGAAATGCATATAATTTTTAAAATATGTTATTGTTTTCTTTTAAAACTTTCTACATTATTATCATCATCGTCATCATCACAAATGTCTTAAAATTAAAGTCTTTTATCAATTGGTCTCTATTTCATGATCATCAACATCACTACTAAAGTCTTTCATGTTAGCTTCTTCTTCATCAACTGGGAAGTGAAGTCCGTTTTCATTAACTTCACTTTCAATAGATGATACAATTGCGAGAGGAGATTTAGGCTTGCGACACACAAAATATACACTTTTGTATTCATATTGTAGCATAGATTGTGGATTTTGTGCATATTTGGTAGGTACATTCAATATTTCTTTCTACATATACAATTTATTTGTTATAGTAGTTATTAAATTAACGCAATTTTAATTATAGACATATTTATTTACTTCAAATTGAAAACCAATCCCTTGAATCACTTCTTTGATTACTTGATAACTCGGTTCAATAGAGTTTTGATCAAACACATTACTGTAATGATACAATAATGGTCCCAAATTGATCCATATTCCACCAGGCTTAAGGATTTTATAAATAGTTTCAATAAATGCGACTATATTATTAGCACAATCGATAAAAAAACAAGTTGCAATACAATTCCATTCATCTTTATCTATGTAAACCTGCAACCAGATAAATAAAATAAATTTTTCGTTTAACGTGTTTTTATTGAACACACGCATACTTGTAAGAAATCTCCAGCTGCCATTGATATATGTGCATTTGGTGGCAGTTCTTTGGCTGGATTTATGTCAGGAAATGAAATAGACTGCATTTGGTGCTGAGTTTCTAAATTATTATCACACTGATGAATCCATGGGTACAGAACATATATATTAACACCTCGGCACCTACAATGTATACTTACAATTGTTAAAGAAACTGTTAACGTGGTAAGTAAATATTAATTATTACTTGTTCAATACAAAATTTGATGCAATTAACATAAATACAGAAAACTCGTTTCCTTGACTAGTGTACCCTAATTTAGCAATTTCAAAGACTAATCTTCCAAGACCAGCACCGGGTACTAAAATTTTTATTTCATTCGCTGTCACACTAAACACAACATGCGTATTTAAAATATTATGTAATACGATCCTAAAATTGAATAATAACTCACGATTCCAATGGGAACTCTTTTAGAATCTCGTCAATTATTGGTTTGTAGCATGTATTACGTTCTTCGAGGCCTTCAGTACTCCAATCACGAACAAATTGTTTCAGAGTCGATTGTACTTTTTCTAAATCCGCTTCAATTGGTTTGTACGCATCAGTTGTTGAATGCTAAAACCGAACAGGAAATATTTTAAAAAATAACAAAGGCAAAAACAAATACACAATGAGTTATGACATAAAATAATATATTATTTACCCAGCCATCCAAACTAGGAGTGTTTTGATTTTCAAAGAGATACGCTACATCTTTAATCATTTCTAGTATAACATTATAGTTTAAATCTATGCAATGTCTAATGGTTTCTAAACTGTTACTATAGTTAATCAAAAGTCTTTGATGTTGTTCTGGTAATGATTTTAAGTACTTAATAGACTTGTTGAGTCTGCTTAAGGAATGAATTCTGTGGATAAAAAAAAAACAAATATATACATACTTATTGTTACTTTTATATAAATGATAAACATTTTAAATTCTATAATACACCTATAATTAAATGCAAATCTGAAGTATGAATACTATATTGTTTCAGGAAATTATAAATGCTATTTGACGTGTACCACAATATTAGTGTTATAAGAGTAAAATTTATATATTTTATTGAAAATGCAAATTAATAATTATCATATTACAGTAGAAATAAGGATTTAACAAGATGTGTTAGTTATTAAAATTCAGTAAAAAAAAAATAAAAATAAATTCAAATATTAAGTACACGTTTATACATTTCTCGGTGCTGTTGTTTTATTCATAAATCAAAAATATTCTTCAAATGGTTATGAAAACGTATATCGGGGCGAGTTATACGCTGAAGAATATGAAGTTTCTCGTTTTAATTTTATGGCAGTAAAATTATACCGAATAAAATATATTTGATCAACATTGACAATGTTAATCTGAAAGTAATATTAGGGTAAAATTGATTAGGGTTATGGAGTAGTCGACACTAAAATTATATTGTTTTATAATCCATAACCCACACCAGATGCATTACCCAAAAGTGACTCGTAATAGATTTCCGTTTAAAACGTTATTTCGATATTTACACAAAATTACAAAAATGTGATAATGCAATGGCGATACGAAATCATTAATTTTTCTTTTGTGCTCATGTAAATGCACAACGTAACTGTTTGAAGATGAACAATAAAAGTCTACACTATACTTTTAGAACAAAGAAAACAATGGGCCTTTGGTAGTCAAATGCATCACTGTATAACTCGTTAAAATTTAAAAATTAATTAATAAAAAAAATTGAACATTGGTTTAATTCCTTAACACATTCTTTGTCGACGACATTTACCTGTAACACATGAACGCCGTTATAATTCGTTGGAAGCTCTTTTTCTCCTCTTCCATATTTTCCTCGTCCATATGACTAAAGTCCATTTTAAAAATAAAATTTATTCGTATATATTATATTAGTCTTTCGAAAATTTTCTATTGTATATAATTACGGGAAAAATAAAAACTATACATAAAACATACACGAGTAAAATATGTGGAAAAAAAATTAATTAAACCAAACGTCGACGACTGGACAACAAAAATGACGCAAAAGCAAATTGATTATATTACACGCGTTCGAATTTCAAATTATAAAGATAAATTTTATAAATGTTTAGACGAAATGCACATATAGTGCACACACACAGACAGGTAGAATTGATTCGTTATCAGAAACGAATGGGACCCATAGCCGAGTATAGTAACATGGCTGAAGCAGGTTGTCAATTTCAACAAACACAAGCGCGTTATATTTTTTTTTTCCAAATTATTATCATCATAAATTACTGTTCTCGTTGTTAATTATAAAAAAAAATATTTATATTGTAAAAAAAAATTATATTTTATAATATATCTGTTGTAAAAAAAAAAAACGCTAACGCTGATGATGAAAGTCTATGGATTTACAGAAATCACGGACTAGAATTATTCATCGAATCTGTGGGGAAACCATGAACCATAAAAAGATAATAATTATGTTTTAATACAGATAATACACAGTTATCGTATTTATAAGTGTGGGTTTTTCATATTGTAATCTGTGGGTATAACGGCTAGCTCGCAGCTGACAGTGATTGCGGTGGGTATCCAAAGCCGCGCGGTATCAATGTTAAAATCACAAAAACAAAAACCACGCTGATAACGAGTATAATTTCGTGATAAGATCGAACGAATGTTTTGTTAGAATTATCACCGAAATTCACCACCACTAAATAATATTCACATTACACTTTTCACTATTCCAGTGTTCGTCAAACAGTTAAAATAATAATAATAGTTATAACGAATAGGTAAACTAATAACATAATTGTCGTTTTATGCGGTCGTCGTTACAATATTTCATCAACTAAAATTATATATTTTTAATACACGATAAATATGCCGATTACATGAGGTTAAGGTAAAGTATATTAAGAATACGCATACGGTTATATTGTTTTTTTCTTTTTTTTAAATGATAAATTGTACAATGCTAATAACTCATATTCGTCACTAGGACATATTATAGTAATCGTTAAAAAATTAATTATTGCCAAAAATACAATGCCAGTGTTATTGTAGTAATAACATTATCATATTTATTCAGATGAATCATATCGTGTACTTTTACAGATAAATGTTATATAATTCGATCGCCAGTTATTAAATTATTAACTTGTTGGGCCATATACTTATCGAAAGTGTTCACAATGGTTGTGATCAAGAGCGGACTTACCATTTTTCTACCCCTACGCGGATTCTAACACTCGCGCCCCGTAACCCACAAAAAACAATACATTAACATAACCACGTTCAAAAACAATTAACCGCCATTTGTCTGAATATGATATACATATAAAAGTAGAAATATTTAATATGCTAAAAATTTGCGGCGCTCCTGAAACATGTTGCGTCCTAGGCACATGCCTAGGTTGCCTATGCATAAATCCGCCTCTAGTTATAATACAAATTTAATATATATATAATGTAGGTAGTGAAATGTGTTCAAGACCGGTTCTTTTATATTAAGTAAAAATCATATGTGAAACTGATAATTCATTACACGAACAATTTTTTACAAATATTAGATATTACTATATACTGTATATAATGTTACACTATGCAATTAATACATATATTAAATTTTTGACATTATGAGATGTACCTATTATAAGATTATCTCAAAATTATACTCATTTTCACTTACCGCGGCCTTTACCTATATATATATATATCAGTTGAGCGAATTATTTTTTTAATATTGCCAAATAGCATTGATATTTATATTAGAGATCTATATAAAATTTATAATATTCTTTACTATTTCCATTCTTGAATTTAGCATTTTTTTCTTTTTACATTAAAGTCAAAAAACAATTTTTGGTATAAATGTTATTATTTATGTGAATCATATATGTATAGGTAATTAATATTTTATTTGTATACGTGAATACGACGACACACATTTATTGTAAATTTTTTATGTTGAATATTGTTTACCTTTTAATAACGTGCTATACTTATAGTTTAATCATTTAATATTTTTAATTTGATGATAACTTTATAAAGGTATATTGTAATTGAATAAAATATTTAGACAATTTTATTTTATTTTCTTAATTGCTGTTAGATTCATTATTTTTAATTTGTTTCAAATTTGTTAGGTGCCTTTATTATATTTCTTATTACAGAATAAATATAATTTAATCATTTTTTCTGTTGCTAATCTTAATTTTATTATAATTAAACATAGTATATATATATATTTTTTTTTTAGACAATGTATATTTTGATATAAAATTGATAAGTTATACAAAGCACAAATGACTGGTGGAGAATATGGGTTCTCAGTTTTGGGACATATTGCGTCAGGGAATTTGGGCATCGTTTACAGGAGGCTGGTATTACGAACCAAAACACAGTATTTTTACCAACACATTCCATCTATATTTATGGCTCATTTTACTTTGTTTACCATTTTTTATACACTTGGTAATTTACACATTTAATTAATTTTTTTCATTCTATAAGTAATATTTATTTATTTTCATTATTACTATTGATTTTTTTTTTTTTATAGTATATATCAGATATGTTTGTATGGATACTGTATTCAAGTATTGTAAGTCTAATAATTACAATTATAAAACTTATAAATTGGTCTTTACATCGCATGTTCGACACAACCGAATACATTGTAGAAGAAGACGCGAAAAAGGATAGCAATGTAGAAATTGAATGTCGTCGTCCTCCCCTTAAAGAACCAACCAAGTAATTATTTTTTTAATATAAACTTCATGTCCAATGTTATAGTTTTATGTATATTTCATATTTTGAATTATTTTTTCAGGGAAGAAGAGGGTATTGAAATGCAGGTGCTTGGTAGGGGGGTTAGTACGGACGGAAATGAACCATCAACATCTGGTGTAGCATACCATCGGAATGACCCAAGTAAGATGTGTAATTTAAATAATTTATTTAAAAAATTAAATACGTGTTATTAATGTTTACAGTTGTGGAGAGACAAAGTAGTTCAACTAGTACTGATTCAGGATTACATCTCCAAGAAAAAATAAAAGGTTTAGGAAGTCACCTATTTAAAACTTTATTTTATAAATATCAATGAGTAATAATTATTATATATATATATATATATATATTTATTATAGATCAAAGTTTTATTGAAAAAACAAAGGATAGACGTTATGATCGTGAAGGCTTACAAAGCTTTTCAGAAATATGGAAATATCAAGATGAACGCAGTCAAGATTTTATTACAGTTTCTACAGTAAGTTCTTAGTATAGAATATTATAAAAAGAAAAAAGTAGTACTAGTACTATATTTATTAAATAAATTTGTTTAAATAGGAATGCTTCACCAATGAAAGTAACATGGCATTCAAAAGAGATCCAAAATGTGGTACTAGCTCTGATTATTCCACATCTAGTGATGTTTTTACTAAAGATAATAAAGGTATATAAATTATAAATTTTCACTGAAAATATTTATGTACATTAAAAATTTATCATATCAGATGTAGGTAGAACATCTAGTTATCAACTTGTTCTCACGTCAAGTGATATTGACTATCCAATTGTTGAACATTCTGAAGAGCATTGTTCTAGTCATGGAATAATACACACAACAATTGATAGTGATGATGATGAAGAGGCTGGTAGTAGATCACCTTTGTTAAATTGCCATGAAGACAATTGGAAAAGAATATGTGCTGAAGTTAAAAGAGTTATAAAAACTAACAGTGATATTGAAGTTGAATTCATAGAAGAAAACAAACCTAAAGGTATAATAAAGCTAGTAATTTAATACTATTCGCTGTAAAATCTTTTAATATTTTGAAATATTCTGTTACTAATTTCCTTCATGATTTAATTATTAGAAGAATTTTGAATATGTGTTCAAATAATATTTATAAGCATTAATTATAACCATAATTAATTATTATTATTTAATTATTTAATTTTAATTTAAAGATTTTTAATTGAATGTATATGAGTATTATATTGTATATGGTTTTTGTTTAGAAATTGAATTAAAATCTTCTCTGGAATCCCCAGAAACATTATGTATTGATTGGCTATTTGAGCACACAGAAAGTGAATCAGATTCCAGTGATATTAAAGGTAAATATATACATTTGACAATTTAATTATAAACACCTTATGATAATTTTCTTTAAATATAAACTATAATTTTTCACACGCTGCTGCGTAAAGTAAGTAAAATGGAAAAAAATAGATCGATTCCATGGCATTTTACATTGTCTGATGATGATTATACTACTACTTCTGAAGATAATAATTCTAGTGAGTGTATAATCACACACATAGGATTTTTATATTCATCCAATTTGATGTTATTAGTATTTAATACTGTTATTTTTAATTTATGTTTATTAAATAATTTTAATTATTATAGGAAATAAATCTGAATCAAAAAGCGGAAGTAAAGAAGAAATTCAAGATCCTTCATCAGTTCCATTTGAAAACATTGGCGCTATACCAAAAACAAAATCTTATAAAGATGGTGAGATATATATATATATATATATATATATATATATATATATATATATATATATATATATGTTATATCTAAACATTTTCCTTATCTTTATAGCTTTAAATATATTATTTTTTTAAATGTTTAGAATTATATTTTTAATTTTAAAGATTTTAAATTTGTATCATTTATGTTTTTGATGATGCTAATTTAATTGGTTTATAATTTTAGTAAAATCATCAAATAAAAAAAGGAAAGCAACATCAACTCCTCATTTAAGTATAAAAAATGATTCAGATAGAAAAAGATATCGTAGAACAAATAATACAAATAAATCTAATGGTAATGAGTAATGACATTTTATTATAATTTATAATACATAATCTATTATATGACAGTGTTTTATACGAAAATTTAATATTTATTTTCAACAGAATCTAGACGATGTATGTGTGACAAAATTAAAAGTGATATGGATTGTGGTACAGAATCTAAAAGTTATCCTACAGTTACTGATGAGTGGATTGATAATAACACTCTGAGTAGACCTGATGCGTAAATATTTAATCATATATTTTATATTTATATAGTTAATGCATAGCAATTTTACATAATTTTCCTATTGAAACTATAATATTATAGTTTCTATAATAGAAACTGTCTAGAGAGTAGAGGTAAAGTAACATTAACTTTTACTTTAAGAAAAAAATTAAATATTTATAATTATGTTGTGGATCACTTAATTCATATGTAATTTTTATACTTCAATAAAAAGTTAATGCTATGTATTTACTTCAATAGTCGATAACCTATTTATTAAATAATATGTATACAATTATATTTGTAATCATGTACATCACCATAATAAGTTCAAGTAAAATAAATTCAATATTTCAACTTAAAAATATAGCTGATTTCGCTTTTTTTTAAATAATATAATATATTATAAGTAATATGTGTTTTAGTTTATTAAATAATTAAGTCTAGCTTAAAATATGTTATGAAATATTACAGAATGACTACATTAAATGTGAATGAAGGAGCGTCTTCATCTGCTGGGTCACATAATGAACTTAGTTCTCTTTTACCTACAAGTTCAGAGCCCGTTATTAATCCAAATCCAGAAACTCAACAACAAAATCAATACTCAAAAGCATTGAGAAGTGAAATGATATTAGAGCATATTAATGACGTTTTTCTTAGTCGAGTAGAAAATAGAAGTAGATGGAGAAGTCGACAATATAGGTAAATATTAAATACTTAATACTCTTTTAAATATCTTGAATTATAAATTATTAATTATTTCAGTCATCGTATGAGACTTCGTGATGTATATAGTTCTCAATTATTACAAGCTGCTGATGGGGTAAATTTTGCTGCTTGTCCTGAAGATACATCCGATGGGTTTGTAATGATAATACTGTAATTGTATATAATAATGATTTTGTAAATTGTTTTGTTTATCAGGTCTGTACATTTTTTTCGCGATGAAAATGGTCATTGGATGACATACACATTTCGAGATGTGCTAAATAACAATTCTTCAGTAATTAAACCATTTCCCTCAACATCTCGAAGGGATGGATCCAATGATGATCTCGTTTTGAATCATTCACCTGTAAGACTGTTCCCACGGTCTAATCGCAATTTTGAACATCAATTAGACCCTGAAGATATGTACTGGTTGCAAAGTCAATCACAACGTTATCGTAATTTTAATATTTCACCAATAATTACACCTGTTGAAGAAAGCTTGGAACATGAACATGAGAATATTAGATCAGATTATCAAGACGAGTTTCCAGTAATACCACGACACCTCAGATTTGATCTCCTTGATCCTAATGTTGGAATGCCAAAACCTAAACGATATTATCCATATAAACCAGTCAAAAAAATTTGTTTTAAAGTTCGTTTTGATCGTCTAGCCTTGTTAACTGCCATCGATCGTAACATAACATTGTTTGAACTATTTATTACCATTATTCTTGCTACATCAGTGGCATTTTTGGGTGCTTCGGTTTTGTACTTTAATTTTTACAGAGATATCCATGCATTTGTTTTCTGCTTTGTTATGGCTGGCTGTCAATATTCCTTAGTGAAATCTGTACAACCAGATGTAGCATCTCCTACTCATGGTTTTAACAAAATCGTAGTGTATAGTCGCCCAGTTTATTTTATATTGTTCTCATCCATTCTTCTTCTGACACACATTCAGTTAAGCTCTGGCCGGACATTTTACCAGATAAAATTTTATGGGTTTACTTTACATATTTTATTTATATTAGAAACTATTCGTGATTTTTTATCAAACTTTTTACTATTCTTGCCGATTGCTTTTAGTTTGGGCTTATTGCCTCAAGTTAATACCTTTTTTATGTATACCTTAGAACAAATAGATATACATTTATTTGGAGGTAATGCAACTAGTTCACTTAAAGCATCTGCATATTGTGTACTACGGAGTTGTTTGGCTGTATCTATTTTATATGGTTTTGCTTATGTAGCATTAAATGATTGGTCTGGATCAACAAGAAATATATTTTTTTCTTTATTTTGTGCGCTCCTCACTGCCATCTCTTATCATTTGAGTCGCAGCTCTAGTGATCCAGCTCCCATATTAAATGTTTTAAAAACATATTTGTGGCCAAATGAAGATATATTTTCTAGACCTGATGTAGAATGCCCTAGGCCTAAAAAAGAAATAGAGAAAAAATCAAAGAAAAAAAATCGTGAACAAAAAGAAGGAGAGTGTGAAGAACAACCCAAGTCTGGTAAATGAAAATTGTGAATACTATTAAAGAAAAATTTATACCTTATACATATTAATATCAAAAGATTATTCTATTATATTATTATCATCTTATAGAATTTGTATTGTACAATTTACTTCAACTATTACAATAATAATATCTTATTATTAATGATTTGTTATTTATTTATATTAAATATTTGGTGATATTTAGAATTAGATGATGAAATTGAAATTCAAGATAACTGGCCAAAACAATTACAAGACACAATAAATGCAAGACTGAAAACTGATTTAATTTTTTGCCCGATTATTGGACTTATTGTTTTTGTTATCCATTCTAGTAACATTTTTTCTGCTTTACAACCAGAATTAAATCCAGTAAGTAAATATTGCTATATTATTTAATGTTTTAAATACATATTACCATGAAATAATTTATTAATATTTAATGAATGTGAGCAGCAATTAATTATTTTATGCAAATTTATAATTTTTAGGTAATGTGGTGTACAACCTTTAGTATTGGATTTTTACTACACTATATTATACCACAATTACGAAAGCAGTTGCCGTGGTTGTGCGTTGCTCATCCTATATTAAAACCATCCGAGTACAATCAATATGAAGTTAAACAATTAGCTAAAATTATGTGGTTTGAAAAAGTAAGGCTATACATTACACATATAACAATAATTACTTCTATGCAATTTTACATTGAATAAAAACAAGAAAAATTATTTGCTTAATAATTACATTTAAAATATTATTATAGGTTTATGTATACTTGTGCTTTTTTGAACGGAATGTTCTGTATCCACTGATGTTTATTGGCTGTTTGACATCTGACAGTGTAATTGTTACAAAAAAACTGGGAGTTCTGTTAGGTTCTTTGGTCTTATCTGTGTGTGCACTTAAATGTTTACGGTGTTCATTTTCCCAACAATCCAACCAGTATAATGTACTGGCGTTTGCTGTATTGTTTTTTCAATTGGACTATGTAAAATGTTCAGAAACTTTTATTATTGACTATTATCTTACTGCCATTGCTTACGATAAGATCTACGAATTTTTACTGAAGGTGAATTATTATAATTGGTTATATATCAAGTTTTTGTGTAAACTAAATATGTATTTTTTTTTATTACAGTTACAATTTGTCATTACATATATAGCTCCTTGGCAAATAACATGGGGTTCAGCATTTCATGCTTTTGCACAACCATTTTCTGTTCCTCATTCTGCAATGATGTTTCTTCAAGCATTTTTATCTGCTGTGATATCTTCACCATTATATCCATTTTTAGGTATGTATTCAATTACTTAAATTATTTATTAAATCAAATAATTACATATTATTTGGTACAGGAAGTGCAATTTTTTTAACATCCTACCCACGACCAGTAAAGTTCTGGGAACGAGATTATAATACAAGACGAGTCGATCATACAAATACTAAATTGTCGTCACATCTAGAACGAAATCTTGGTGCAGATGACAATAATCTTAATTCAATATTTTATGAACACCTTACCCGACTGTTACAACATACTCTTTGTGGTGATCTTAAATTAGGCCGTTGGGGTAATGTGTCACAAGGTGATTGCTTTGTCCTGGCATCTGATTATTTGAATTGTTTGGTTCACATCGTTGAAATGGGAAACAATTTAGTTACGTTTCAAATACGTGGGCTTGAATTTCGCGGCACTTACTGCCAGCAAAGAGAAGTAGAAGCGATATCTGAAGGTGTTGAAGATAATGAAGGTATAAACAAAATAAATCTATTTATTAAGTATCAACTAATTTATGGATTACTAATATTAATAATTTTATTTCAGGATGTTGTTGTTGTGAACCCGGACATTTCCCTCATATATTGTCTTTAAATGCTGCTCTTGGACAACGGTGGCTTGCATGGCAAGTAGTGGCAGCCAAATATGTTGTACAGGGATACAGCATATCTGACATAAATGCTTCGTCGATGTTACAAGTATTTGATTTTCGGAAAGTATTAGTTAGTTACTATATAAAGGTAATTTTTTAATCATCTATTTATATTATTATGCACCCATTTTGATATGTATAATATTTTAATATTTTTATTTTAGAGCATAATTTATTATACTATACGATCACCAAAATTACAACAATGGTTGACATCAGATGAAATCAAAGAAGGTTTAAAACCGACACTGAGCAAAAGTTTTGTAGATCTTGATCCAGTTTTTAATATAAATATTGATGAAGATTACGACTTACTTTCATGTGGTGTTACTCGCAATAGTTTTTGTTCATTTTATTTGGAGTGGATACGGTTTTGTGCATTTCAAACAGAAAATGTAAGTTAAAAATAAAACAAACATTTTTTTAACTATTACTGATCAGTGATCATATATGAATGCCTTTACATACATTCATTATTAAAAATTCCATTCGCTGTTATTAGTATAAAATGAAATGATAGCATTTAATTTTTAATTACAATACTTGTTTAAAAACGTAATATATAAATTAATTAATCTATTTACTATGAGTCTGCAATTTAAGTCTGAGGAAAAATATATTTTTAGAAATATCCAATGTTGTAGGTTTCAAATTGAACAATTATGTAATTATAAAATATTTTTAAATTATGCGTTAGTTATTTTTTGAAATTATTCATTGCATTTTCAGATCAGAAAAATTGTGATAGACAAAGGAAAAGAGTCTCTATTAGTGTCATTATGCTTTGCACTCAGCTTATTGGGAAGACGATCACTGGGCTTAGCGTCACATACTACTATGTCTAGGTGTGTATTTATTGTTTTAATCTTACGTAATTAGTCAAGTTTATGTTGTGTATTTAATAATGCTTTGATAATTTTTTTATCAGTGTTGAATTTTTCCTTTACGGTCTCCATGCCCTTTTTAAAGGCGATTTCCGCATTACATCAGCAAGAGATGAATGGATATTTGCTGACATGGATTTAATGCGTAAAGTATTGGCTCCAGCAATTAGAATGTCTTTAAAACTTCATCAGGTTTGTAATTCTCATTTCGCCATATTATTAAAATAGATTGAAAATATTAAATTACTGTTTTTGTGTAGAATCATTTCATGATTCCTGATGAGTATGAAGATCCAGCTGCTCTATACAATGCTATAAACTTCCATCAAAGAAACCTTGTTATATCGCATGAGGGTGATCCAGTCTGGAGAAATGCTGTTTTGTCTGGAATGCCATCATTGCTTGCTTTAAGGTAAGATAAAATGCATTCTCATTGTTTTTGGTATAATTTATAATGTATACTAAAAATATTTGGCATTGTACAATTATTAAAATATATTTGTTAGTATTAAATTATGTCAAAAATAAAATAAAATTTTTGTTTTAATTAAGGAATTTATATATGTTTATTTTTTACTAGGCATATAATGGATGAAGGCTCCGATGAATATAAAGTAATCATGTTGAATAAGCGATTCTTAAGTTTTCGCGTTATAAAAATAAATCGTGAATGTGTGCGAGGCCTTTGGGCAGGACAGCAACAGGAACTAGTATACCTGAGGAATCGTAATCCTGAACGTGGCAGTATACAAAACGCTAAACAAGCCCTACGAAATATAATAAATTCGTCATGTGATCAACCAATAGGTTATCCGATTTTTGTTTCTCCATTGACTACTTCCTATGCTGAGACCAATGAACAATTGTCATCCCTCGTGGGTGGTTCAATTAGTTTGGGAAAAATTAAAAAAACTGTTGTTAGTATGTGGTCAAGGTAGGTTTTATTAAAACTATTTAAATGAAATTTATTAGATTTTCTCATTTTTTGACATTCAGATTAAAAAGTCGATGTGTTGAGGGTTGTTCAAGTGGTAGTTCATTACAGTCACATGAGGAAGGTGGATTTGGACATGAAGGAGTGTATGCAATGACACAGTTTAATAGACATTCTGGATACGGAACTAGAACACCAGGAAGTCAGTCAATAGAAATGAGTGGAAGTGGCAGTGGCGTGGGTGGCAGCATCAGTAGTAGGAGTGGAGGTACAAGAGGCAGCACAGCTAATGTGGCTGGTAAACCAAATTCTGCAGGTTTAGCAAACTTGGCTGGACTGTTGTCTTCATCGCAATCGCCCATCACCAGTTCTCCACAAGCATCTGTTGATAGCAACCCTAATGATAATTCTCCAATTCAACACAGAGTTTTGGTGAGTACTATGTTCAACTATGCTTTAACATATATACGAATGATTATTATTGACTAAGAATAAATGTTTTTGTATTACCAATAGATTCTGGATCCATTACAAGTGTATGATGCTATAAACCTAGGTCGAAGAATCGATGTGGTGTGGCCAGATGAAAAGATGCGAATAAGGGGCGGCCGGAGTCATTGGAAAGATTGGTTACCAGAAAAAGGAATGGAAGGATTGGTATGTTATAGCATATGTTGTGAATACCAATTGGTTTACTTTTATACTGGTTTTTAGGTGGTACACCAATGGGTTCCAAATCACCGCGACTTATCCAAAAGATCTCATGTTGACAAAACAATATTACTGATAAAGATTGACGAACGATATGTGCCCATAGCCGAAGCCGGTGTATTACATTTAGGTGCTGAAGTGTGAATATTTTGTACATTACGTTTATACGGTTGATTTATTTTCATTTTGGAAGCAATCGTAAAACTCTGAATATTATAAGCAAGCACACATATTGCTTCAAAACGGAGCATAATAGTCTTCCCTTTGTCATTATAAAATAAATTGGTATCAATCTCTCTGTTCAAGTGTATTTATGAATTTTACAATGTTTTTCTCAGTAAGAATACTTTCATATGCAATAGTTATTACATTTAATTTATGTAATTTTTTATTTTTGTTGTTTTTTATGTATGTATATTGTTTTGTAAATATGTAATAGATACAAATGATGTACATTTTAAATGTTAGATAAAAATGTTCCTCGTTTAAATGATCATTTTGTGATGCAAATATTAATTGTTGTTAACATATGTATTTGAACAAATTACAAATATTACAAATAACTATTATTGTTAATTTTTAAAAAATTATTTTTTTGGTCATTACCTAATTTTTAAATAACAATAACAATTCATTAAAATAACAGCATTTCTCCATTTGGACAATGGTGCTGCAGAGAAAAATAATAAATGCATATCAAATAAAAACAATATAATGTATTAATTAATTTTTATTTTAATACTATATAACAACGTTTTAACTAGACATTATTCGTTTTGGGTTTAACTAAACAGACATTTTGTTTTTTCGTAAATGAATTAATAATAATACAGTATATATAAAAAATATAATAAGTAACCGATAAAAATAATATTCATAAACAAATAAATAATAATAAAAACTAATATTAAATGCTAAATTAAAAAAAATAAAATAAAAAATATATTTAAAGCGTAAGTTTTTGATCAGGAAGGATAATAATAGGTGGGTATCACATAATACAATTGGGTATAAGTATATTGTTGTATATGTTATTGATTATAAAAAAATTGTTATAAGTGAAGTATTTATTTACTGAACACTCAAAACGGATAGATAAAAAAAATTGTCCATAGAGATCCAACAAGTTGCTATTAAAAATGAATATTGAAGTTAAAAATTGTCAAAATTGTATAAATATAAATTATATAACATTCATTATAACTGTTATACCAATTACTGACTAGAAGATAAAAATACAAAAATAATTTTAAATACTGATATTGGATAATAAACATTAAAGGAAAAAAAAAACAAATAATTAAAAACAATATTTGGAATGTTTAAGAATTACATTGTACCATGTGTATGTATATTTACTTAAGCTCGATAGATCACTTGTTTTAATTGTTAAATAGTCTTGCCGTTAAACTCGTAGTATTACAGTAGAAAATGTATTTATAAATAGTGGACAAATATCTAACAGATTATGTATTATTACAATTATCTATTATTTTAATTTTAGTGTAAGACACCGAGAGGTGTGGGTGCTATTATATAATATACTTGTCAATTGTGAAATCTAACATTTAACGAACCATATAAATTTCAATATAATATTAGTGATGTTACAAACCGTTCAAAAATCAAACTATTAGAAATATTCAAACTGAACTAAACATTTGTAAAATTAAAACATATAATATGTAAATAAATAAAACATGAAATAATATTCTGTTGTAAATAATATAATGTAATATAATTATTTATTTTACAAATTAATTAATTAAATTTATTTAGAAATATATTGAGTATTCAGTTGTTCTAAATATTTAAAAAATTAATTTATAAGTTAAATCCTTTAAATTGAATAGCCTGATTTCATTTGGATTTATATTCATTAAAATGAATTCAGTTTGATCTAAAAATTCTGGGTTAGTAACATCACTAATTTAATACTCATCTTGTGAAAACATAATCACGGTAGTTTAATGTTAAATATTTGTACGGAGGATCAACTAAAACAATAGTTATATGTATTTAAAAACTTCTATTATAAAAAAAATTATTACGCGATATAAAAGGCACCTAGTTACACTTCCTAAATTAAGTAAAACAATGTTTACGCTCCATCTTTGGTTTTCTATATATATTATATATATATATATATGTGCTAACGGAGAATTAAATAATTGATGAATAGTTTATAAAGTATACACATAAATTACTTTTAAGGCACTAATTTACGAACAATCAAGTATGTCTTATTGAGCTTGTGACAAGAAAAGTGAAAACATTTTCGATGTCTAAAAATTATTAAGTAATTACATTAAATATATATATAACATTCATAAAAAATAAAACAATTTGTTATTCATTGTAAACGCAAGTTACATTTTAAGAGTAACTTTAATAACACACAAGAAAAAAAATTGTCACGGATTTAAAAGAAATTGTAATAGTAAATAACAAAAATTGCACAAACGAACAATGAACCATTCACCATTTAACAATTGCTATGTCTGGACCCTCGTATTAATGGCACTAGAAGCGAAGGAGGACCAGCTAACCTTAAGAATGGATGTTGCAGAAGTTCAGTTGCAGTTGCTCTTTGTGCCGGATCTCTAACTAATAATCTTTCCAAGAAACCTTGTAGCCTGGGCGATATCTGTAGAATTAAAATTTATATTAAATCATTTTTTTTTTTTTGAAAATCCATTCGAAAACAAAAAACAGTATCAATTTACTTTATGAGAATTTTTGAGTTTAGGTGGTGGCATGTCCCGTATTCTTCTCATAGCTTGAAGAGGTGGCTCATTAAAGAATGGCGGTTCACCGTCGACCATTTCGATGACCATAATACCTGGAATATAAAAAATATGCATTTGTATTAACAAAAATAATATAATATATTAAATAAAATTACTACCTAATGACCATATATCAACTTCAGGACCATATGGTAAACGCGAAATCACTTCGGGGGACATCCAATAAGGAGTTCCAACTAACGATTTTCTCTTAGGCAACTCTTGAGATACTTGAGCACAAAATCCAAAATCGGAAATTTTTACCTAAAAAAATTGCAATTATATATAAACTTATGTAATTCATATTTCGATAACAATAAATAATCATCAAACTATTAACAATTACCCTTCCGTCAGTGGTTAAAAGTATGGAATCACTTTTGATATCTCTATGTATTACGCCTTGTGAATGCAAATAAGCCAACGCTTTCAAACACTGTTTGCAAACAGTAGCAATTTGTTCTTCGTCCATTCTAGTATGGGTTACCATGTCAGTAAGAGCTCCGCCCTCCAAATATTCCATAACAACCCATAATTCATCACCAACCAAAAAACTATCATACATATCAACAATATTAGCATGATGATAATCACGCATAATGACAACTTCATTGAACAACAATTCTCTACGCTGCTGTTTCCTCAAGTCCATTTTTTTTACTGCTACTTTACGACCCGTCATACGATCTGTAGCTATGCAAACCGTCCCTGTTGACCCTTCACCAATTTTTTTAAAACTATCTAAATTTTCGCGAGGATCTCCTGGGCTAACCACAAGTTGAAGAGCGGCTCTGAACTATAAAACACAAAACATTTAGATTTTAATGAAATTAATCATATAATTAAATTACCTATTATTTAACTAAATCAATTGTATTTACTTGTTCATGTGTAATACGTTGCTGTTCATGGTGCTGTTTCGTAGCTACACTAGGAATCGACGTAGTACTAGCTGTTGATATACCATTTGTGGTCGGTTTAATAATTTGGTTTTGATCTTGATTTCTTACAATACTCTGACCAACACCCTTAAATTAAATTAAATATATTGGTTAAAAAGATAATAATAATAAAGTGTTAAAACTCTTACTTTGTTTGTACTAACAATCTGAGCATTGTTAATAACCGGGTGAGTGCGACTTTGAGGCACAGGCGTATTGGCTTGTGATGTTTGACTACCAGATGGTGAGTCGACAGTTGTGCCATTAGAAAATATTTGTGGGATATTTCCATTCTGCATGGAATGATATGAATGTGAACCACTTTGATCAGAAGTTATTATTTGATTTGTAGGAGTATTGTTCTGATTCATTCGTGACGCTGGCGTTTCTTGGCCAGACCACTCTGGTTTTATCTGAAAAATATAATAATAATAATGATTATATTCGAACAATCTGAATACTTTTGTACGACTTACATATTTATTACTATAGTCGAGTTTAGTTTGGGTACTATTCGGCGTTGGATATTGAGGTAAATGTTGTGGTACTAGGCTTTGGTTCAACACTAATATCTCATTTTCAGGTAATGGTGGTGGTACATTTGGATGTTGCCTTCGAATACGTGGTGGACTTGACGAACGCAACGAGTTTGAACGTGCAACATTAGAAGTTTTGGGAAGTCCAGTTGGTTCATTGTTTCGATTGTTGTTTGCAGGATTGTTATTGAACTTTGGGTTATTTTCTCCGCGCACAATAGTCTAAAAGGAATATGAACAGATTGCATTATATGTAATAAGATTTCAATTTAATAATATCTCATTAGTATTAAAAACATTAAAAAATTAATAATTATTATTGTATGTTTATTGCTTATATATATATATACTTATTATTATTTATAAAAATATAATTTTTTTTTACCTTTAAGTCCAATATTTCTGTAGGAGTAATTTCCGATGGATCCACTAGAGGTAATGGTCTATTGGTACTCTTTAGTATTTGATTGTTACCTACTATGCTCGCCCATTGTAGAGGCAGACCTATAAACTTACCTTCCCGCTTATCAAAGCCAGTATGCACTCTGTGTTCAAAATTTGTTGGAGAAGATATCTGAGGTTTTTTCTTTTTCTTTGAGAACATAACTAAAAAAGTTAAATACTAATTAAATACTATTTCTATACACGTAAAGCTTTTCATTATAAAATTGTATATTTTACTCGAGTCTCTAAATAAAAAATTTATTTTTACTTGAGCCGTATTCAGAATAATGATATTAAAAGTCAATATTTGAAAGAAAGCATATATTATGCATATTGCAGAATCTATTTTGTTTATTGTTATAAGTCACATATAAATATAGATTTATTTTCAATTAGGTATTTTTAGAATAAAAAGTCATATGCAGAAATACTCCTGTGATAGGTACCGAGAATTAAATATGATTTTAAAACCAAAACTACTTGCTCATTTGATTAATAATATATTTTAAAGGAACTTAGAATCGTGCATATAAAAATATAATATTTGATACTATTTTTATAGTTACTTTGTAAAATTAATGTTTTAATAAGCTATTACACAATTCACTAAGAAAATTACGATGTTGTAACAAATTTTTTTTTTTATTAGTTATATGAACATATTATTATTTTAATTTTATAAAGTTTAAACTTTATAAATACACGTATTTAAAAAAAATGTTATTTTTTTTCAGCAATAACTTGACTCCCAGAAACAATGTCAATAAGATCTGAGGTGATTTTAAATTGTCGTTTGCGATTAAATTCCAACGATAATTTATTGTTCAATTTTTTCACATTTTTTGAGGCAGCGTCCATAGCTATCATGCGAGCAGAATGCTCGCACACGACGTTTTCTACCATTGCGAAAAATAATAACGACACCGTAGAGAATTCAATATAGCACCTCATGTGCTCTTCTTCCACTTCTTCTAAACCGGCGATATGAGATACAGTTAGGAGTAAATCCGTGTTGTATAGAGATATCCAGTCGACTTCCGACCTGCCTCTAGTAACGTTGCTGTTGTAGAATATCTGACAGGCGACGTATTCGATGCTAGCGCAGCGGTTGAATATTTTTGAAGCGGCTAAGAAAGTGGGATTGTCTTTGCCCGTGTTGAGAACCGTGAGCGTTATGTTCGATCCGTGCGTCTTCATGATCGACTCTTCCGACTTTTTGCCAATGCACACCACTCTGGCAAATCGTTGGTCAGGCCGGGCCAATTCTTGTTTGACCTTATTGACGACGGCCGTGTGTATGCCGCCACACAGGCCCCGATCGGACGTGACGGCAAATATCAGATGGTCTTTAACATAGTCGAGCATGTCGATGTGAGTGTAACGTTTGTAAAACGAAAGCGTGCCGAATCCAAACGGACGTACGTTCTTCAGCAGGCGCTCGGCTTTGGCCAGTTTCGAGGCCGACACGAGTTTCACGGACGTGGTGATTTTGTTTATGTTGCCATACGACTGTATGCGTTTCTGGATGGTTCTCAGAGACATTTTTTCGGAAGCGATTCGTTACCGGGAAAACGGAGATACACGTATATGTATAGGATCTAGAGACAGGAACAGAAAACAGAAATTCGACGAGGATTATTAGGACGTATTTCTACGGGACACCGGCGGACGGGTAAGCGAAATCCCATCTTTGGCACTCACCTCACGGTCGATCCGGTGGATTTGACAGCAACGACTGCGACGGACGACGGCGTTTTTCGTCACACGGCCCGTTAAAAAACATGCAGACAAATTACCGTTCCGGCCAGCGTAACAACAACAAACAACGCAACTATCCGCCCCTAACCTGACCGATTAATTTTTAATAACGACAAATTACGAAAAGCGAATCGCGTAAATTGCTAATTTTTTATTCTTTTTCTACCTGCTCTCAGTCCAATAACGCGACGGAACGGAATGGAATGTAAACAAAATGGAATGCGCAGGTATGTACCTCTCTACCTACACCTATTACGTTAACGTGTATTATTCACCAGACGGTTTTTGGTCGCGGTTTGGCCGCGCGGTGGGGAGCGGGCGAGTGGTCGATTAGGAGGTGCGTTGCGGAGGGGGGGGGGCGTAATCTTGTGCGCGCGTGCGCAGTTGCCTGGCGCGCTGTTTGAATATTACTTCGAAGATAAAAAAAAAAGTGTGCGCGGCAAACCGATCGGCGGACGACAAATCGCGGAAACAATTATAAATAATATAAATTCATTAGAATTAAAAAAATTAATACCTAAACAATTGATAATTGCGTGTGATATATTATATTTTGTCGGTAGTCAGGTATGTAATATTTTTATTTTTTTTTGGGGGGGGGGTGAGCAGAGGCCAGTGGCGGATTTGAGGGAAGGGGCGATAGGGCGATCACCCTCCTTGGGTCGTGCTTTTCTTGTATTCCTACATTTACAAAATTCCGACGAAAATTTGAAGAAATATCCAAATAAATTCTGTTAGTATATCAGCCTTGAAAAATGAACAAATATAATTGAAAATAAAAAAACCCTTTTAAAAAAGTAACGCACTCTTCAAATACTCAATAAAAATGTTTAAAAATTCGCCCCCTCCTTTATATGACCTTCAGATCCGCCACTGGCCGAGACACTGAGCAATGTCATCGTTCGAGTCATTTCTAAAGTCCGGTCCGAAAGACTCGAAATCCGAAGAAAAAAAATTATCAAATTCTCAACCCGTACTGTAAGGGACTACTAACTATTATGAGGGAATCGTAGGTAGTACACATTTCGGAGGCATTATTTCCCTTGCGTTATCGTGTAAACTATAAAAAAAAACACGTTGTTGTAATAATTTTTTATGAGAAAAAATAAAAATTGTATATCTAATGGAGAACACGTAAAAGTATTTTTCTGAAATCGCTTTAAACACGCACCTGTGTTTTTTGCTTCATACCAGTGTATCAGTCGATAGATATAGGTTATTGGTGTGGAGTGCTGCAAGATTATAGGCGTGTCCTAATAGTCTTATGGATCTTTTTAAACGAAGACAGCTTCAGAGTAACCAAAATAATACGAATGTGTTTAAACGAATGCAGTATAAGTTCAACGAGGCGAAATTTGACGGAATTATTGGCGGGGGGGGGGGTATATTATCTGTAGTGAAATCCCTTCACAAAAAAAAAAAAAAAAAGATCATTATGTATATAATATTTA
This sequence comes from Chaetogeoica ovagalla, assembly GCA_032441825.1. Lineage (NCBI taxonomy): Eukaryota > Metazoa > Arthropoda > Insecta > Hemiptera > Aphididae > Chaetogeoica > Chaetogeoica ovagalla. Next base: position 8,249,500 of record CM063743.1, on the reverse strand, counting down.
TTTAATCAAACGTTTCATTAATCGCGGGGGCAAATAAAATGAGAAATACTTCGACGATAAATAAAGAAAAAAAATATTGTGTATATAATAATACGTGTTATAATAATAATAATAATATAATATACGCTAATAAATCTTTTGGTCAATCATTTGTTGATTATAATTATTATTATTATTATTATTATTTAGCGGATTATAAAATATGATTATATAATACGATAATTATAGCTGAAATCTTATTGGGTTTTAGACAGTCGCGTTTTACTGTTACTTATTCCCGTTGATTACACTTTATTATATTCAACTCTGAACCGGCATAATAACAGTAGTAATCGAATAAAAAGTTCAATGCCGTTGATATACGGCTCAGCGTAGTTCGAGCACTTGTTGTTTACAGTCGTGATTACATATTGTATTTGCAGTTCACGGGTAATAAAACAAAAAAAAAAAAACGAAAAGGAAAAGTATTTCCGGCCTTCTAATATATTCAATTACACACACACACACACACACACACACACACGCATTCATCGTTATGCGCAGGACTCGTACGTCGTATTATTGTCATGCAGCGTACGTCCTCTACGCCGTAGTAGGCGCGGTATGCCGCGTGTGAATGGTTTTCATATTTGTTCGTGATTCCAATGAATCCAATCTTCTGGATCGATTCAAATCGATAAAGTTGTTGCGACATTGTCTAACTGGTTTCACGCGGCTTGTTGTTTTGACGTCCTAAATCGTCCTCGGAAAACATAATATATAAAATCGTATATAAAACGACATTTAAACGATTAAATGCCAACACCCGTGTGGACAATGATATTGCAAGTGGCTTCGCAAACTGGCCGTGTCAAATAACACTCAACGACATAGTATATGGACGCAGCTTAGAGCTGTATAACCACAACATTTTCAATTCTCCGAAATCCCCCTTACATCGTTATAATTTCTTCCTTTCCGCAAACACACACACACACACACAGCTGGTCATCGCGCTACTACTGCAATCAATTCGTTTTGTATATTTACAGTTACATTCGTGGTTTTGTTTTTGTATTGTATTAAAAAAAAAATAATAATAATAATAATAATAAAAATTACATATAACACATACAATATTAATTTTATTGGAAAATAAATACGAACTACGAATATTATTATTATTATTATTATTTTAAAAGCACAGACGTGTACATATACAGAAGCTAAATAATTCCATATTTACGTCATCATATATTATACGTAGTAATATTTTTAATACAGTCTCAATCTATAATTTTTTACGTTTTTTTCGAATTATTGAAAAATAACGTTCAAAGTATGATGAACGTTTTGTTATATTGTATCATTCATAAAAATAAATGTATTTTAGAATCGCCGATTATTGTGCTACATATTGTCACATTATTTTATTAAAAATATATCATTGATTGATTGATACTAGAAAATGTACGATTTTAATATCGAAGACTTGCACCGAAATTACCATCATAATCCATTAAAATAGTTATAAATACTATTAGTGTATATATATATTTTTTTTTTCTTACTTATTTTCTAATGGGGGGGGGGGAAGTCGTTCGTCCGTCGACAGACTGGAAAGTGTTCAAGTAAAAGTAGTCAAGTAGTATACGTTTCGTAGCCTTGTATAGGTATTTAAAATACTATTAATTAATGGTGTTTGCAGAAACCGTTTTCTAAGGAAATTAAAAAAAAATATATATTTGTGATCGTAATTATTTGAAATTATTTCGAACGCATTGATTGATATTTAATATTATCAAGTGGCAACAGATAGATACGCATTATATTATGCGTCATATTTATTATTTGTAAACATTCTTAAAAACGAAGAATTACAAAAAAGAATTTTATTGGTATGTTGTCGTCTGTCGTCTGCAATGGGTATAATTAATATACACGTATAGTCATTAATACAAATTTCAAAAACAATATTTATTAAATGAAAAAAAAAACAGATAAAAAAATAATTTTTTTCCGTATAGACATTCAGTTTCAAATGCATTTAATAAGTACCTATTTCCTTATACAATCACATTATAACGTCAATAACGAATTTCGTAATGAAACCATGATATAAAATTATAATTGCGGTTTCACATATCGATGATAATTATAATTTTTCAAGAGTTGTCTATGTTGACATTATTAATCAATGTTGGTTATAATGTGTGGGGGGAGGGCAATAGGTGGATCGTCCCATTGAGATATGATATTTTTAAATGTAGTATATCTCTGACTTAATAGCACCGACTTGTGTCATTTGTTGTGATCTAACGTTTAGTGCTTAGCTGACGATACATTCGGTTGGTCGTGTACAATGTAGACGTGTAAAATGCGAGTAAACGTGTAAAAGAGTGTACAATGAGGGAACATGAAACATTACGTTCATTTCATTTCATTGAAATACGCGAAATAATAATAATAATAATAATAATAATAATAAAATAAATAAATAATAAATATTGTATACAAGGGTACGATTGATCGCTCGGTCAGCATCAACTAAATACCTGCATATACCGTTGTATCTCGTCAGACGACTGAGATATAACGGGATAAGAAAGTAGCAGTACCAGATAGCGCTGTGACACAACATAGAGGGCGTGGTTGCGCAGGAAAGCGCTTATAAATAGGAGTTCGAAACCAACGGACCGCTCAGTCTAGCCGCGGCGGGTAAACGCGAACAACGTTGTTGTCCACCGTAGCTACATGCCCTCTGTGTGTGTGTGTGTAATATTTTCGCATTTTTTTTTCGTCGTTTTCTCTAGAGACTCGCTTATTTTATATATTTTTGTTTTGTCACCAAATACTTTAACATTTAGTAAATCGGGCGATTACTCAGTCTGCTATAAAATATCATACCAATTGATTTTATATAATTTATGAAAATAAAGTAAAGTTAAAAATGACAACACGTAAAATTAGTTTTTTCGATTAACGAATTACAAAATCGGAATTACTTTTGGAATTCAAAAAAAAGAGAATTAACATTTACTGTATTATATAAAGAGAGAAAATATATTTGTACTTTAGTACTTATGTAAAAGTGGTGAATTCGAAAACTACTGGACCGATTCCGAAAATGTTTTTACTGCGATTATGTTTAAAATGTTTGAATATTTGCTACATTAAATAACATATTATATATACTATTACGATTTATGAAGAAAATAACTAAAAATTCTTGGTATAAACCCTATGTAACGCGTATCGATATATATTTATGCATTAGGTAGCACGCCTTGGTTAATAAATAATATAGATGTTTTATTTTTATTCTAGAATTTGAAATAAAATAAAAATATGCTTATTATGCATTTCTTATCGTTTAGCTCGGAACGGAAAAAAATAAATATATAAATATATATTATATAAAGAAAACGACTTTGGACAAACGATTAATGGATTTTAGTAAAAAAATGATATTGGGGATTAATTCTTCTTTCACCACCGACCTATATTGAATTACACCATCGAATTAAATTATTATATAAACGGACGAAAATGTATGTTTTTTTACCATTTTACGAATGGAAACGAGTTTATTTATTATATTAACAAAATAGTGGAATATCGAGTAAAACTGTTGTTTTTTGTTTGTATTCATATAAACGACAAACGATTTTTAAATATGTTTCTATTTTTTTAGTGACAAAAAATACGAGTAGTTGGTACGACGATATACAACGTAATACACATTTTGATGTACAAAACAAAAATTCATTTAGTTAATATAGTGAAATTTTAATACTAAAATATAAGTCGGCCGGGTAGGTAATTGAAAATTCTACTCCACTCGAGTAAGTAGGCTTTTTACTTAATATGTTTTTCTTGGATAAAACGGAATCGTTTCAATATATTTTACTGGGAGAACAATCTTTTTCTTCTCCTTTGTCGCAGACGTTATATTGACATTTTAACGTCGTGTCATAGTCCGTGTTTATCGTCGTACATACGCGCAATAATTCTCCGCGGTCTTCGCGGCATTTTCTTTTTATATAACACGAGTGTATACCGGCGGCGTGGCGATTGTTATTGAAAATAAATAAATAAATAAAAAATTCCATTACACATGAGCACACATCGACATCACACAAAATATACGTACGGATCTATTTACCTTTTCTGTACGCGACACGACACTAACATTTGTGTGAGTTCGAGTGTGTGCTACAAAAATATAAAATACAGACGCGCGGAGTTATTCGATTGAATATAGAACACACACACACACACACACACACGCGCATATTATATATATATATATATATATATAACACGATAATAATAATATTATATAATATTCGAATATATTCGCGTGCTTATTATTATTATTATTATAGTGTACTATAAATATACGATTTCGTTTATAACAAAAAGTCATGCTTCGGGCGATTTTTTTTTTTTTTTGTAAATAGTTACGTGTATTTTTCTTGGTGGGTTTGTTTTGTTTTTTTTTTGTTCGAAATTTAATTTAATTATTATTACAATAAGAATGACGTTACACGAAAAATAATAATAATAATAAAAAACTCGATTTCGTTATTTACATGGACACATTTCAGTTGAACACTATTTTTTCTCGATTTTATACCCGGACGTAAAATATTATTTTTCTAATAAATTTGATGTGTAAATGATCGGATATTAAACCAGTTATTGTCGTTACACTGTTGTTTAATTAGTGATTTAATGTGTGGGGGTAACACGGAGGCGAATACTAATTACAATAAACAATTATTCCCGTGTTCTGTCGGCTTAACATAAACATGTCTAACACAAACTTTGAACGGTAATAAATAATTTGTTGAATATAACATCAGTTAGTTTGTGTATGAGAATTTTCCCAAAACATATTTTGCAGCTTTGAAATACGGAAGATAAAACAGCGTAGGGGGGGGGAGTTTGACGTTAGAAACAAAATTTTCGAGATATATAGAGATATATATATATTGTTTTGTAAAAACTCATAATACCGTATATTTTACTTGGAATTGAATTTTTAAAACAATATTCATAAATCTACAAAACTGACCGAGTATAAACAACAGTGTTATACTATATAATAATAATAATAATAATAATAATAATAATAATAATAATAATAATAAAAATGGTCCTGTATAAAAAAAAGAAGAATTTTACAAGCGTGTGTGCACCTAACCACCACCTTTACGCGATGGTCAAACGATAATATGAGACGGTTTCTGTGGAAAATAAATCGCGGGTGGATCGCGCGACGTGTGATTTTACGCGAAATACGAGTAGCGTATTACCGTTAGATAATTTAATCCGGTTAATGGGAGTAGTAAACGATTTTATGCGATTCGAAACGATCAGAAAACGTTTAACGAATTTATTCATTTAGCAGAGTATTATAATATTTTCCCTGCATACAGCGACGTTAATACATATCCAGCAGGTGTGTGTGTGTGTATTTAATGTATAAAAACGGTGTCGGGAGGAGATATCGTTTTTACGTATACCTCGTAAAACGCCGTGAAAAATCGTTTTTTTTTTCGCGCGAAAAATCTCTGCGGGGACCCCGGTAGTGTGTTACTACGACAGTCGAGTAACTAAATTTTTTCGTTCAGGACAAATTACAAAATTTACGCATTTGTACGGTGCGTTATATATATACATATACAGTAATATAACATCGCGGGAATTTTTAAAAAAATTTACGAATTATCGATTTTCGTGATAATTTAATCGTTTTATTTCGTTTTCTAAAACGTAACGCGAAAGAAAAGAAAAAAGAAGCATTCGTGTAAAATATCAAAACTCGCTAGACAATGGAGTTATATTTTAGTTTCTTAAAATATGAGGGTCGCATGCTTATGCTTTTTTCTCCTAAGCGCGTAAGTAATTTTTTTTTTTTTTTTTTTTTACAACGATTTAAATCCCGTCGAGTTTTATGCGTTTGCGAATATTCGCGCGTTTCACACGCGCGACAACATAAAACACCAATTAGCGCATTTCTCCGTAGCTACGTAATTAATATCTCCTTTTAGCGCGCGGCATCGTTTTAAAAATATACGTCTGAAGTTAAGTTAATATGCCAGTTAACGAGTGAATGGTCCTGATCATGATTGATATTGTTGACGTTGAGCAGATCGAAAATATGAGATCAAAACTTTCACGGGAAATACGTTAGTGTACATTTTACAGACAAATATCTATATGGAGAAGAATTTGTTGTATTCTCCGATATTATACTTCCCACCTGAAATCCCGAATCGAGCCCCGGGGCTTATCGTTCGAGATACGCACACACCGATCTCCGAGTCCCGTGAGATTTTCGTTGTAATACTAATTGAGTCCGGTTTTTATAAGTAACGCGCGAAAAAAAAAAAAAAAAAATAATAATAAATAAATATTCCTTTTGGTTTTAACACTTCTCAGGACTGTTTTTTTTTTTTTTTTTTTTGTGAATACAACGGAACAAGTGACGTCCGTTTACTCCGAATGGACGTGGTCGAGAGAAAAAAAAACACGTTGTACGGAATTTATAGAAACAAAAACGAGCGTTTTATTGATTAAAACGAAAAAAAAAAAAATTACTATTATTTTCTTCACAAATAAGCGCGCATTTTAACGAAAAGTAAACATATTTTTTGGCCAATAATCCGCCCGCGCGCAGATGGGCGTACTTTTCCCTCCCCCTCCCGTCAAAATTGTACACAGCGAGTTGATACGCACGCGAAATCATTAGACCGTACAAAACAGAGGCTCGGCGTACATACACACACACACATGCGATGCGCCTGAAGTTTTCGCGATTCGATGGCATTTCTGGTGGGAAATAAAAGCGTCGTCTCGTCCACGCGATTCGTGTTTTTCAAAAATGTCGAACGTCCCGCGTACGTACGTACGACCTTTCCTCCGGCGGCGACGACGACGCGCGCGCTTGCGCTCCGTCCGTCCGTCATCAGCGCTGCGGGTCGGCGAGATTGACCTTTCCGTCATCGGTTCCCCCCTCGGAAACACAACGCTGCTGTATTATCGACGCGATTTCGTACAAGATATATGGGATTTTTTTTCATATAACTCGCGTACACGTCACGGGTGCCGTTATGGATTTACAACGTGGCCAATTATCGTATAAACTCGAAACTAATAGTGTAATGATATTTGAACAAAAAAAACGCCCTTAACGATCGTCCCCGGGATTTATTGCGTGAAATCCGCGTAACTTAAAATTCGTTCGACGTTTAATTCTTTTTTTTTTTTTTCCATACAAACCGCGCCGTTTAAATATTCACACATCGCGTCTAAATTATACAATATTTTAATCGATTTTAATTTTTTCGTTTATGTAACGACGATACTTTTTGCTCATCAGACGCGTTTATCACGCGCACGAGCACGCAAAACCCACGCGAAGTATAACAGTTACATTCCATTCCACACGATGGCGGCAAACTGTTGACGAATCGAAAATCGTATAAATCAAAGAGAAAAAAAAACACCGCGATTTTTATCGAATAATTAATATTTGATATTTATTCTATAATGTTATACGTTTCATTGTATAATATTATGTTCGTGTGTGTATATATATATATATATATTATAATATTTTCTTATTCGTCGTTGAACGTTATCTTCTGATCCGGATAAGCTCTTTCCAAAATACCGGCCGAAATCGAATGGTCAGCAGGTCCGTATTGCTATAAAAAAAAAATGAATATTTGTGTTACAGAATAATTTATTTATATTATCTTTGTCGGGGGAATTTTTTTTTTCTTTTCTCGTATTCACGGCAGTGCATAACAAATATTAGAATGACTCGTGCAGAAAACGGGAAGTCATTACTACATATATAATACCTCATTCAGTTTAATAATATCGACGAAACATTTGTCGTGAAAATGCAGACAATTGGTTTAAAACGTATAAACGTTTACTATGACGATGTTATACTACTCTGCGTTATACGTGTTGAAAAAAAAAATATATATATTTATACTCAAATGATAATAATAAAATATATTACGTGATGTACACCGCGGAAAAGGATTTTACGAGATTAAAAATTCGATAATAAAAATATCGAATTCGTTTTATAACTTTTTCCAGTATAATATGCGCGTGTTATTGACAATGTATTTTATTTTTTATACAGAAAACTCCGCGTCGAAGGCGAATAAAATAAGAGAAAACCATATTAGTATATCGCTCGGTAAATTCGAATTTTTCCACTATTTACATATTTTCATGTTTTTATTACACCTTTCAAATGATTTTTTTTTTCACAAACAAACAACATTTTACATATTCGTGTACGTTATTTCTTGTATTTTTAGTCGTCGACCAATTTTTATTTTTCTCATTTAATTGATATATATATATATATATATAGAAAATTTTTTTAATGAACGTTCGTAGTAACAAAATATCGTAATATTATTTACTAGACTGCCATTTTACATATTATAGCTTATCCTCAAACGCATATATGTGTGTATATGCATAAGACGTTGAAAAAACAAAAATCACGTGTGGTGGAAATAATTTTAAATTGTTTACATTCATTATACTGGTATTGCTATTACAACACACATATACAGTACATTTTTATCGTCACATAAAACGTTTTAATGCGAATTAATCGTTAAATTTTGGCGCTGTATATATATATATGTATACAGTATACAGTATTTGGTGGTAATGTCAAAGAAAAAGGCGAAATATAGCGTTCCGAAGCGTTTTAGTTTGGTCTATATACTTAAATACAATATATTACATTGTCGGGCTAATGGGTATAAAGTACATCATAGTATATATATATATATATATATGTATGTAACGATGCGTTTCTATATTCTCTTATATACGAATATTATAATCTTCTCGTCTTTTTCATACTCTAATTCGTTTGTGTAATATTTTTTTTTTATAGACGCAACGCTTTTGAAAATCCATCCATACATTTTTATTTTCGCTGATATTCAAGAAATATACGCAATTCTATCGACGTCAATTTTTAATACTAAGAGCTACGAACGCTGCCATTTGTCGTGAAAAAAAGAAAAAATAATAATACACGGTTCCTAGTTTCAGTGTACGAATAAAATCAGATAATATATATATATATATATATATATGAGGCAGCGCGGATGAAACGATTCGAACTGATAAAAAAAAATAAATAATCGTCGGTAATACATTTTAGCGTTAAAGAATATTATTATTTGTGCGATATTCGAAATGCGTTTTACGCGAGCGATTAATGAAGTGAGAATAATTATAATACGTTATGTACTGGCGGTTGCAGGATTTCGTATCACACGGAAACCTTTTAGGCGTTATATTATTTCAAGCACCCTTCCTGAGGTACCTACTATCCTTATCCCTGTACTAAAACAATTTTTCGTTATAAAAATATATCGGGAAAATGTTGCGATCAAATCACGCTCCGGGCATTCGCCTGGGTTCCTATAAATTCTCCGCACAAGAATATATAACGCGTTTTTTTTTCTTTTTTTTAAAATTATGTATAAATTGTGTACGCGATTTTGTTGCGACAACACACACACACACACACACACACACACACATATATATATATATTATATAATAATAATATTATTATAAGCACATTTTCACCATACCTCGACGTGTAAATTTATTACAGAAATAATAGTTTTTAAATTTTATCGATTATATGAATAATAATAACACAATAACAAAAATATGTATAGCTAATAAAGATCAACTTATTTTCAAATATGAATAAATATTATAATATAAGTTATGTGATATTAATGAAATCTTGCGCACGGCCTTGCATCGAGAAGAATGGTTATTAAAAAGATTAATAGTTAATATTAACATTTCAATACGAGTAGTTTCACGGCAGAAACTTTAGGGAGAACTATTCGCACATTTAAAAATCGATTTTGAAATATTGTAGAGACCGCAGTTTTATAATACATTTATCAAATGTTTCGCAATACGCGAATAATAATATTGAATCATAACGGACTTTATGTTGAAAACTATGAAGTTTATAGTTACGAATACTATAGTATAGAAGTAAAACTGACAAATAGTATTTTAAACACGGGTAGTACGCATTTTTATTAACACAAAATAATACGACGGTTGTAAATCATCGTATCTTACTAAAAAAAAAAAAAACACTAGAGTTTACAACGCGCTTTGTTTAATAACAAGTGAATATTAACGAAAAAAAAAGACATTTTAAAAAAGATTTTAGAACGTTTTCGATACGTAATTTATTGTCGATCGCAGTGGCGGTTATACATGATGTTCAAGGGAGGGCAAAAATGGAGCCAACCCCTCTGCTAACGAAATATCCACATCGAAGAATATTAAACAAGAAGAAAGATCTATTTTACCGAGACGAAATGCAGATGTAGACGTGTAACGTGTTCTACACGTAGAATCCTAATATTTTTCGCATTAGCATTCACTTCCTTTAGTCTTAAGGCGATCTAGTAAAAAAAAAAACCCGACGGGAGCACTAATTCGATAATTTTTTCGGTTTCCGAGATTATCGCGATCATAAAAAAAACATACACGGGCTGAATTTTTATGTATTATAACACGTCATATAATAATTAATATAGTATATATATATATAATATTGATGACGTTAAAACAGCATAAACGATTACGGACTTTGTAAATTCGATTAATATTACGTAATTAAACATTTGTGTTGAAAACCGCGTGCGGTTGATATGTTGGGTGACCACGGAGCTAGTAGAGTAATACCACGTATTATTGTGTCTATATTGTACATATCGGAGAATATATTATTCTCATGGTGCGTGTATGTGTGTATACGTTTGGATAGTTAAAAATCCAATTTCCGAGTCTGTTTTTGAACACAGTAACATGGGAAAAAAACTATGCAACAAACCGTTTCTAACCACGCACGGGACGGATTCCTGGATATAAAAATATGGGGTATAAATATATACGATGTGAACGTGAAACGTGTGTATAGATATATTCGAAACACCAATTATATAGGCCAATGTAAATAAGTACTAAACCATAATACGAATATACGAGAAAAATTCGTTATTATTATTTTTACTATTTTTTTTTTTTTTTTTTTTTTTAGAGAGAAAAAGAGATTTTGAACTGAACAATATTATATACTGTTTTGTAGTCGATTTTATTTTTCATTTACGCTCTTTTTCACAAGAATTCGGACAGGTTTTATTATATTGTTTCAGGCATCCTGATTAACAACGGAACGAAACACACCGAAGACGAATATTTAAGAGGATTTTTCTTTTTCTCTGTTAGCGAACACGAATTGCAAAGGGAGGGGGTGGGGGTAATCGTTAACATTGTAAAATTATTATAACATTAGCGAGATATTATAGTGGATAACATAGCGAGAATGAAAATGTCGACTTAATATTCGACTGACGTGCGTGTATCGACTGCAGTGGCGTAGATACGGAAATGATTCAAAGGGTTTCACCATCTCCCTAAACCCTTCAAAAAATTGTTCTTGCTGTATTTAAAACGTTAAAGTTGTATTTTAGTTAACGGTGAAAGTAATAGCGAATTTTAGTGCATATTATTATTATTATTTCTGTTATAGAATATAGAAGTTCAGAATCTCAAGCATTACTACAATGTTAAATATATTATGTGAACGCATTCAAGATACACGAATAATCGATAAAAAAATATTGATTTTTGTTTTAATTCGATTGTGTAAAACGCGACAAAATTCTGTATCATAAAATTCGATATGTTCTTAAACTGAGTCAAGTATTACATTTCTTGAAAAATTTACTCTTCATAAAAACCATATATACAATAACGAGAAACGAAGAAGAAGTTTTATATGCACATTATGATAATCGGTGAGTTGAATTTGTTTTGTAATTATGGGATTTTCTCATTAAAAATTAATAAATGCGGATTCAATAAATGATATATAAAATATTTTTATTTCGAAAGTTCCTTTGAACCCATCCCACGTCACGAAAAAAAAAATCGTATCTACGCCACTGACTGAGTGTATATACACTTATACGGTTATTATTATTATCGTTCTATTGGTCGTATTCTATATGGATATTCAGAAAACGAGTGACGAGAGTTATATTCGAGTGTATGGTGTGTATTGCAGCAGTGTACAAAAAAAAAAAGATATCGGAAAAAGTATTGATATTGACCCGTGTCAAGATGACAGAAAACGAATCAATAGGTGAGACGGCGAAGAGTGCGACGGCGTTGTGCAAAATACGTTTTATCGTAATCGTAAAATCGTGTCCACAGACACTTTAAGTGATGATAATGTGTATATACACAGCTAAAAGTCGACAATGGAGAAGACGAATGAGGTATATATAGAAAAAAAATAATATTTCCGACGTTCGATCGGCGTGCCTTTGCTTAGTATACGCAGGCACACGTTTCACAATACGAGGTAGGTGAGGTTGAGTACACCGTATGGGATAAAAGTGTGTGTAAACTGCACGCGGACAATGATAAAGACTTAACTGACGTCAAAAGAAAAAAATATCATCGACACACTTCATTAATCCGACGTTGATATTTATATGTTTTTTTGTTTTATTAGAAAACCCATGACGTATAATCCGTAAAATTGGTTTTTTTTCTTTTCAACTGATTGCCAAAGTATAATTTCTTATTCACGCTAATTTTTTTTATAATTATTATTGCTCCGAACGTTGGTTTTTTTTTTTCATTGTTACATCGCAACTTATTGTTTCATTACACTTTCGGGTATCTACCTAAAATCCACGTGTTAAATGAATAAATCGTAACATTACTTCCATCTTTGTTCTATATGTACAGGTATTGTAAAGACGCTAGCCAATACTTTTTAAGGCGGTATTTTCTTGTAATAGCATTGATAAGCCAGTGCTGAGATTCTGCATCGCGTGATTAGAGGTCGTTCTGTTAGAATGTTAAAATAACGTATTATAGTTGATGAACGAAATATAAAATGGGTGAGTATATGTGTTGTGTGTTTATGTTCAATTAATTTTTAAGGAAACGCTTATGGCCGTTTAAACACGCACTCCGTAAGAGATGTTCATATCATATTAGTATCTTTGTAAAAATGAGATGAATAGATAGTTAAAATGTCGCTAAAAGTGGACTTGAAATATATTTGATACGAACATATAAATATGCGATTTTCGTAGTCGAAGAGTTCGTTACTTTTTTCAATTGATAAAGGCCGTTATCGGAATCACCACGAGTATTTTATGTCCGGCTAATCATTTATGGTCATAAATTCTGTATACGCCAAACATCTGTCAATATACTGTTTATTATATTGACGAGCGGTCGTCAACATATAACAACAACATTTGTTTGTTAATTAATTTGTTTTTTTTTTGTGATTCAAAAGAAATCGAGAACGATAAATTGATATTTACGTTTTGAACTTGCGGCAACGACTACTATATATCTATTAATTTATATTATTTGTAAATGATAATAAAACCTTTATACTTATATTAATGTAACATTTTATACGATTATATATTTATTTGTTACGATATAAACAATTAATTACAATGAATTAGCGTTGTCAAAATCTGTTTCAAGTCCTTTAAGTAGGTACTTGTCAACAAAGAAGTCCGTGTGATTTGAATATTTGATAAAAAATTATTATTTAAATGTTGTCGTATACATTTGTTGCAAATAAATGCATGTATTATAATAGTTTTAATTAATAAAATTTATATACCGTTCGAACTCGTGTCGATACAAAAACACGTCGTCAGCAGGACATCGTCGGTTATTTTACGTACATTATTATAAATCAAGTAACTTTGGCTCGACGTTAAACGAATATAAAACCATAAAATTATAATAATATAATAGAGTAATCAGCGAACGACCGTAAAAACTTTGAGGTAAAAATGTCATTTATGTCATATGAACATTCTTCGTGAGTTTTACGTAGTACGTATTATATTCTAAATACATGCATATTGTTAAGACGACAACATCGGCGTGGGCAGCTCAGTGAAAAATATTATATATTATTATAATATTGAATCCACGTGGTACGTATTGTATTTTATTTAGAGTTCATACATATATATGGAGAGAGAGAGAGAGAGAGAGAGAGAGAGAGAAAGAGAAATGCGAAACGGATTGAAATTATATTGTAGATTTTATTATTGTTACGGAATTGAGTGTGTGTGTAAAAATAGATGGTCATCGATTTGTCGATCACTTTTTTCTGACGAGCGTGTGGTGCATCACACACGTTATAATTACATTGTTACAGAAATCCTATAGATTAACATTCGTTTTGATTAGACGGATTCTGTAAGAACTCAGTTTTGCTTGTCGTCGACGACAAATTGTCGCGTATATCGCGAAAATACATCTACTGACGATACACACACAGTGTACTATACTTAACAGGGACATAGTTTCAAAATTAAGTCATCCGAATTAATGTTGATGTATTATGCAAAGAACTATGATAATTTAAGCGTTGTGATATTCGATTACAATATTTTATTATAATATCTGATATTATACGATTTATTGGCGTACCGAGTAGAGTATATTTTCCGTATTCATACATATTATAATAATTTCTATAATAAATTATATATTTTATATTCGTGTACCGCGGCAAATCGGCGGGCCCGCAGCTGTAACAGACATTGTCTATCCGGAGCGCCGTGTAAACCACCTATTTATAATTTTTTACGTCATCGGAAGAAAAAAACCAAAAATAATAAAATACGCCGAACCGCACCATAATATTGAATTGGGTGAAGTTATCAGTAAAAGAAGAAAAAAATTAACTACTATTCTCTGTGTATTGAATTAAATGCGACGGGAGATTTAACCGAGTGGATATAATTTGCGTTATCTCGAGCAGAAAAAAAAATGTATAATAATTCATCTTTGGTTTCGAAGTTTCAATTTGAAAATATTACATAAATAAGGCGCGATTATAATTTTTTTTCTCTTAACAAGTAACGTAATAAAAATTACATTTAAGAGTATGAACAATCGCAACGAATCGTAGTGAAATGATTATTTGAATTGATTTGAAAAATGTAATTATTCCGGCAGTTGGTCGTATTATAACGATCTGTTTACACAACATTAATTACTGGCCAGTCACATACTCGCGCATGTAAAAACTGAATAAAAACGCGTACGCGAGTTATGCTCAAGATTTTGGTTAGGACCCGGTTATTATTTTATTTTCACGTATTAAACGACTAATCGCCTATTTTTATTCGACTCATCGAAGTGATATTTTGTCGAAATAATAAACGTATTACTGATTGGGTAATTTTTTTTTTAGTCAATAAAACTTATAAGACATATATTTCAACATTTGGTTTCTTTTTTTTTTCAATTGTGAATACAATTCACAGTATACTTCCAGACTTGCGTAGGATTTCAGTAGTGTCGGTGTATGGCATACGGTTTAAAAGTCATCTGTTCCGTTTCGAAAATGAAAACGCGATATCGGGACAACGAAACGTTCAAATTTCTGAACATTTCCATTGTGTGCGGCGTCAGTATTTATAAAACTCGAGATTCGGATTAAATGCTTGTAGTGCATTACAAATATTGAACATGGACTTATACGGGTAAAAGTGAATCTATATGAATACATTCGTTTTTCCGTATTAAACGCAGTTATTTACTCGATTTAATTATAATATAATAATATGTAAACCATTTGGATATTTTGAACGAGGACGTTGCGTGTATTTTTATACGTGTGGTGTGTACGAGAACTATCGTATCCACAGAAATATCGAATAATAATAATAATAATAATACATATAAATATATATATAAAATTATGTAGAAACTCAAAATATTTAAGATTAAATAAATGCGATTTAAACGAATATTGCATTTTTATAGATACCATCCCGTGTAGGAATAATTGCGGCAATGAAAAGGCTGATAAAGTAAATCCGGTGACTAGAACAATCGAACAATGAAATTGTGTAATGGGTCGCGAAAAATTTTCACACGAGGTGAATAAAAAAAAAATTATTATTATTATTCTATTCGAAAATTTGAAGACAATTTTCGCGAAAAAAAAAGAGAGAGAGTTTCAACCGTAAATATTTAATAGGGTTTTGGTTTTCTATTCGAAATATCTAACACTTTCTGCCAAAGCTATAAACGCTGCTTCCCATTCTGCAATTATTAATATAATCTCGTGAAGTTTGATTTTCGGGTCATTTTTTTTTTTACATTTTCGTTTTACCAAATGAATATATATAAATTATTTTTATTAAAATATCGTTGATATTGTAATATTATCCGTATTTCATACGAGAGAAAAAAATTGATTTGGGTGCGTGACCGAAATTTGAAAATTGTCAGAAGTGAATCGTACTCATAAAAAAAAAAAAACGTAGGGGAATAGAGCTGGACTATATACAACAACAGTGCCAGCACATGTCGTCGAAATATGTACATAATAAGCGCAGAAGAACACCGCGATAATATATGGAATATCATCGTTATGTTGCGCGCCGTTCGCGCAATATTTAACGACTGACTCGAGTAATCGGGTTTCGCGCTCGCCAAGTGAAACCGGTTAAAACGCTACAATAATAACGGTTTTACGGTTTCTTTCGAAGACCGTTACGCGTCTTGTGTGAGGTAAATGCCTGTATAGTCGCAGTTTTGTTCACAAACGCAATCGCAACACGGATTTTTAATGCACCGCGAATACGAGTCTCTTACGAGACCGGCGGCGGGTGTAAAATGGATTAAAATGATTCGAACTCATTACACACTTCTGCCGCGGTTCGAAATACGCGTCAGGACGACGGCGCAGCGTTTTGATTTGCCGCCCCATAACTTTGGTTCGACTTCTGACGCAGTTACGCGACGACAGTGAAACACGTCCCAGCCGTGTGTAACAGTGACTCGGCGGAACTGCTGTGCTTTATTAAAAATCGTGTTTTTTCCACAATCACGGCATCGGTCGACGTCGATCGGCCTCGCGCGTTACCTTATAACGACAGACAATATTCGTTACTTTTTTTCGTCTGTGACGCATGCACGCAAAACGTACGTTTGTTGTGGCATTCGGGTTAAAACGTTGGATCATCCCATCTTTAGATTTAAATAAGGAAATACTTTCATTTTTTTTTTTTTTTTTTTTTGAACAAAAACGGTAGTTATAATAAACGTCCGAGACGGGCGAAAAGTTCGACACGAGATAATATTGTTAAACGATTTTCTACGACGAGGCGGATCCGCGGAAAACATTCTCTCTGAATTGTTTAATAGTAATTATATAGGAGTTTATTATACACGGCGATTTAATTTTCTAGCCGTCGTAATATTAGTAAGTTTAATTATAATTCCGTTACAAAATTGCTCGTCGACAGACATCTGCAGACGTTCTCTTAATATTCCGTTCGAAATGCAGACGAGGCGCGGCGTTCCTCCCATTAAACAAAACGTATTCTCTAGTAATTGATCACGAACGCGTCGTGCATTAGTGTGTGTACACACCAAACACAAAATAATATTATAATGTGCGTAATACTACTGTGCGCGCTGCAGTTCGCCTGTAGAATAATAATAATCGTAGGGGGGCGAGAAATACAATATTTCTACGCTTCGCCCGCGATTAAATGCGATCAAACACGGTTATTTTACACTCTACTGCGATCCTTCTTAATCATATTAGTAGTCAATGTGTTCAATGTGTCGGTGCGTGACGACAAGACGATTATTAATGGAAACGATATTCTCCCAGCGTTAGCGTTATTATGACTCGTGATTATGTAACATTACCGAACGCGGCGTTGGCGTTGGCGGTAACACCGAGTTTCGAGTTTATTAATTAAAAAATATAGCCTCATAAGTATGTAGTTACAACTTTCAGGTTTTTAACCGTACGCGTTTCGCTCTTTATAAATCCCATTGCTGTAGTACACGTATCGTCGGAGAGATATTAGATTTCATGTCGGTTAAGTGCAATTGAATATAAGTGAATAAATGCCGGATGAATCGAAGCGGAGTCAATTCCGTTTCGGTAACTATTACGGAGTAAACGCTGCTCTAAAAAAAAAATGTATTTATAATAGTACATTTCGCAGAGGCGTGCCTAGAAATGTTCTTTTCCAAAGGGAATTCAAATAAGTTTTACTTTTATACGTTTTTAAACGTATTTATTTCGACAATGAATTAAAATGTCGGGGAGGGGAGGTTGAACAGCCAAAACCCTCCTCTAGGCACGACAATTGTCGACGAAAATCAGTTAAATTTGTAACCTGCATTGACAAACGCAATATAAAAGCACATTGCCTAATGTATACGATATGTTAAACAGAAGTTTAAAATTTGGATAAAAAAAAAAAAACGCTAGAAAAAAATAATGAGTACGTCAAAAGGTTCGAACTGAAATATTGTCGTGAACTTCTTTCTCGATATATACAATACACGACATATTTCAGTTATTAATGTTACAATACGTATCGTTTAAAAAACACCTACATTTGAGTAATTCCAGAGATTATTATAGTCGATAGTATTAATAATCTGATTTGTTTGTTTACGACTCAATAACACCATTAAGAATGATATTATAACGCTATTTATAATTATAACAATGTTAGTTAAGATTTGGTGCTAGACTGTTGTCACTCTACAGCCGCCCCATTTCATATATACGTTCGATATTTGTCTTAATTACTGTATTTATCCTTTAATCGCGTTTGAAATTAAACTCATCGCACTCACACACACACAAGTATATTGTAACTGGACTTCAGAAAACTCACACTAAGAGTTAAAAGCCATCTAACAATCTTTTCTATTTCTTTTTTTTTTTGTTACGACGAGAAACAAAAATAACCGTGTATATTATTAAACAGAGTTCTGTAAGATCTATTGTTAGAATTTAAAATTTTATATTTTTCATTTTTCTTCTTATTCAACGGTATTTTTATGGCTTCATTGAAAATTAAAATTAATGTTTTTGAACGAATGCTGCAGAACCCATTGAGGGGGGGAGGGAAAAGAAAACACAATAATAAGAAATTTAATTTTAAGTACCAGTAGACTTTAAGTTTTTTATCGTATTCAACGTGCAATGTACGTACATGATATGTCATTTATTTGCAAAAAAGAAAAAAACAACAACAACACGATATTGTATAATGTAATACAAACGACTCGTATACATTTTGTGTATAAGCCTGAAATTAAAATAATAATAGCGATCTGTTTTGCGGGGGGGTTTTTTTTCATAAAATAAATTGAAATGAAATAAATTAAAACGCGAGTAGAAATATCCAATATGTGTTTTCAATGGTAGAAGCTGCGGAGGCTTTTAATTCGTTTATTGTATTAATGTTTTGTTTCGGAGCAATTATACGAGTTAATAATAATAACACCATCACCGGCATACAAGAAACATTCCGATATAATTAATGAATTTTGAATAGTTTTTTTTTCGATTTTAATAAACAACACATTAAAGGAAAATAATATTGATGACGACGGAGGTGATGCACACAACTCATACACATAACGTTTAATTAAATTTAAGTAAGAATATTTTAACAACGAATCCGTTATATAACACATTTACTTCATTTTCATTATCCATTAGTCGGAAGTATTGAAATCGTTTTTATTAAAACCCCGATAGACGTAATATATAATGTTACTGAAGTAGGTATTTAGAAATAATAATAAAAATAATAATTTAGTTTGATTCATCAATCATAAATCTCGTTCTGTTTTTTTATAATCAGTTGATACCGTTTAAATTATTGTACTTGTAACGTTTTTGTATTAGGTTTATGGACATTAAACGTGATTCCGTTTCTGGTTCAGATTGTGATACCCTCGGATTTCTTTATCATATTTAAATGTCTGTCGGTTAGGTACGAGTGAACATTTTATTTTTAAGTTTCTTGAGATGCGGACGCCGAGTCAATTAATTGGATTCAAATAATATAAATTAACGTATCTAGCAATGCGACGACGTGTCAAACATTTTGAATTCTTTCGATTCATTATTACGATTTAAGTGTAATAACTAAAATAAATAAATTGCCTTGTGCTCAAAAGTGTTTTCTTATTTTTTTTTTTTTTTAATGTTTAGATATTCAAACATTTGAACTACACCTCGGGTAGAAATATGGAAATCCGTTTTGAATAATCAAGTACTTTGCGCGCAGGTTGGTACTCATCTTTTCGCAAATGGAAAATTTAATCCGATCGGATTTCAAAATGCCACCTTGGATGAGTAAGAAGGAATATGGAAATATTCGTGTTCAGTTCAGATCGTTGAAAAGTCGGCCGGCAAGGACTGCACTATACCGATTTGGTTTTGTTCTCATTTGTGCGTTTCAAAGCGTAGACGGACGCTTTAAGTACTATTTAATTACTGAACAGGTTAGTCGTGTCAATATTGAATGCCATACAGTGGAAGAAATTTAATTCTTAAACACTCAATTGAGAAATCTGGAAACGGTAAAATTTGATTACCCAAAATACGAATATTTTTCTTTCGATTATTCATTATAACAAGTACTAACATTTATACGAAAAAAAAAAATAATAACCGTTCGGTTATTTCATTTCTATTAAAAAATTCAGCTTTTAAATTTCAGGCAAGAAAAAATCCTCCATACCTTGTCTATACCGTTGAAGTATTATATTAAGTATATATATGTCTCATTAAAAATTTCAAAATTAGATTTTCACGATGTCCGCGATAAAAGATACGAAAAATTCGTTTCTTTACTGTTCAGAACATATTTCTTTTTTTTTTAATATTTCAAAAATAGAAAGCGGTCAAGTCAATAAAATATAAAGGTCTTTTGTACGATGGATATAAACAGGAAAAACAGTTTGATAGGTCAGAGCGCGTATTAATTTAAAAATTCACAGAGTCGTCCGAAGGAGTTGCGGGGAACGTCGTAATTGTGGTTTTATACTCGTAATAAACTAAATTAAAAATATACTACGACGTAGTAATAATAAGAAACTGTGTGTAGATAATATTGTAAAGAAAAATTGTTTCATTTTTTTGTTTTTTTAATAAAAACGGCAAACGACACGTCGTTTCAGGCGGATGTTAAGAATAGAAATCTCTTTATCGTAGTGCGATTCCGTTCATTAGACATCGAATACGATTAATATTACGTGCGTTACGTGGTAACCGACGAAAATGAAAATAAGTAACGAACCCCCGTCGAATGTATTTATGCGTTTTCGGGGAAAATATTCGCCGTTCGGTTATGAATTTGTGTGCGTTATTAATTGATCGGTATGTTTTGAAAACGTGTCGGGAAAATAAACACGAGGAGATTTCTTTTTCTTTTTTTAAAGTGGTTTGTGCTTATTCCGACAAAAATAATTTCGAGACGAATGTACGGAAAGAACGGGGGGACTTTTATTTTGTCGTACGGCTATTTGTATTACAGTTAAATACGGTTCATGAATTCGAATATCGAAATTTCCAGTCGTATTTTCGAGGGCCTAAACGTATAATAAAATACGGCCCAAGTACGATTATTATTTATGCGATAGTCCGACGGGGGTAAATGTAATTGTCGCGAAGAGAAATTAGTTTATAAACACTAATTTACTATTGATTTTCATGTAAATATATAAATATTGTACGTTGGAATAATTAAACGATATCGAGTCAAGGCGATCGAAATCGATTAAAAAAAAAAAAAAATTAATTCTCTTTCATCGAATTGCAAATAACGCGAAAACGGGGAAACGGCGACAGATAACGTGATTATGCACGAATCGGTAATTCGATTAAAATTATAGTATTGTCAATTGCAAGAACTTCTATAAAAAAAAAAAAATCTTTTTTTTTTTTTCTGACACAATACGGTTTCAAAAATTAGCGTTTTTTTTTTTTTTTCATATTCTTTTATTATGTGCAAATACCCGGAGAGTACAGAGTATACACTTCGGCGAGCCATATATTATTATTATGATCGTGTTCATCGCAGTAATTCATTTTTTCGTTATTGAACTGAAATTCCATCGACAAACCGTATAAAATAACTCGTTAGAAAATAGCCGCGAGCGGCGAACAACACACGTCACTATCACAACGTTAATATGGCGTGTACCACCGTAGCACACGTATTATTATATAGCTGCAGTGTTAGAGGGATATTCGTATACCGTGACGGTTTCAAATCGGGGTAGGCAGGAGACGCGGCCCATTTAGTGTACCGGCTGCAGCTGTGTATGGAAATATTAGCACAAGGCTTATTTAAAATATCCATTAATTTGGACGTTTCATTTTGTTTTTTTGTTTTTAAACGTCAAAATTAAACGTCAATGAAGTAACAGAATTTAATAGATTGTAAAATTTCGCCGCGATGTGTGATGATCGACAAAAAAAAAAAAAAAATACGACGCGCCGTTAAAAATCGCGAAACTCTACTACAACATTTCGACAATTAATCAAAACGATTTTTAATCGAATTTCAAATATATACACACACGACCAAATCTGTCGATGACGGGTTACGAGTTTTGTTATTACGACGAAACCGGATTTTTTTTTTGATTTCTACTCGCGTCCAGAAATATTCCGAGGTGGACGAAAGCATGTATACACTCGTAAATTCGACGTTTTTTTTTATTTATAATGAATTATATCATATCGTAATACGCGAGATCAGCGGTAGGCAACCTAATCCAAATCCACGTCGAAATAATTGTATTTGCATTTTGTCCGATCGGTAGTAAAAAAGAGGTTTTTTCACGTTTTCTCAAAAAAAAAAAAAAAAAAAGAAAACGAAACAACAGAAAGTCGGATAACAATACAATGGACGCCCCTTATAGGACTCACGAATTTAATCGCTTATTAATACTCAAAATCGCTTGGAATAATCCCCGGACGTATCCAAATAAATTTCAAAAAAAAAAAAAATTCGATTATGCGAGAGATAAATTTCGTAAGAAAAATGGTAGATAAAAAAAAAACTTTTTTTTGTTTGGTAAAATTCGAAAATTAATTGCTTTTGAAGAGTCATTTGTGCTGGTTATTATTGGTTTATATTCATGTCTTATACACGCGCGTACGACGAATCCGATCGCCTTGCACGTTTTATAGCAATTATCGTTATTTGTAGCGTAAGGGTTTAAAATATACAATCCAGATTATGCACGCCAAATCCCGAAAACAAACAACGACGTTCTAGAGGCTGTTGAGAACAGCTCTGTTCATTGTCAAGGTACTACTAATTTTAATATACGATACAAGCAGTGTATTTCCGAAAAAGTTGAAAATAATAATAAATAATAATAATAATAATAATAATAATAAATTTAACATACGCGCACACGATTGATCGCTCGGTCAGCGTCAAAATGAACACCGGCGTATGCCGACAGAGCGCGCCCGTCGAAGTAAAAAAAAAGTAGTCGACAGATACGACACAACGAAGAGGGGGTAGCTAATAGAAAAACGCGTATAAATAGCGGTCCGCAACCTAACCGGACCGCTGAGTTGTGCCTCAGCGGGCAAATGCGAACGACGTTGTTCGCTTCTGACCGCGGCAAACATACCGTGTGTGTGTGTATATCATATTATCATAATATATACATACACACGGTGCTTTTGTAATTGGTCAAAGGCGAACAATGTTGTTCACGTTTGTCTTGTGTGTGTGGATGGATGGCAAAGTAGAAGTAGCCACTAGTTAGCAGGTTGAAGCGTCTAAAAATATCTGTTTACGCTCTCTAATGGATAAAACACAAATGTTAAGCCCTTCCCCCAATGGATGTGACCAAATATCCGCCCCCGAGTGTTGTTTTATAGGTACGTCGATAAATTGTTGTTATTATTATTACTACCAATATTAACTACTATTATTAATGGTTGATACCGTTTAAATGTAACTTCGGTACGTGTACTTATTACAGATAAACATGGATCATAAACGAAATAACCGTCCTTAACCATTCACGTTTCGATAATTTTCGTTCTAACTATATTATTATTATTATTATCATTATTATTATTATTATTATTATTATTATTATTATATAATACGACGGCGGCGGCGATGGGTACGTATTAAGATTTCCAACACGACAGGGCCGAGTGACGGCTATCACAAATGAAATAATATTTGTGGATTATTGCGTGGACACACTCTGAGTAGCTAGAAATATTTTTATATTTTTCAAATGAATTCCGAGTATGTATTTTAGATTTTTGATTGCGAACGTTCGGGAGGAAGGGCGGGAACAAACTAAAGACTAGAATATTTGTGCGGAAATAACATTGAACTGCGGGGAAAAAATAGTTTCCAATTAAGATGAATTCATTTTTAACACGTAAAGATAACGCAGCTTTTCTCTGCAGCAGCAGCTACTACTCCGTAAGTTTTGTGACCGTTGAAAATTTGATGCGTTTCGCATAATGAATAATAATTGATTTGTAGTTAGCGTTGAGTTTGCAGGCCGACAGTATTTGGAAATGAAGCGATATTACGTGATTTACTTATAAAATAATACCCGTGTAAAAGAAAAAATTATACGGTCGGAATAATGAAAACGATTTTTTCAACCGAAGCGCTTGTATAAGGAAAAAAAGTTTTTTTTTCTTTTCTTCTTGTAATTTATGCGTATCATATAATATGGACTTTGATGAAAAAAAAAACAAACACGCGAACTCAAAAAATTAAGGGGGAAAAAATTGAAAAAGAAGAGAAGACAATTGTAAACTTGTAAACCTAATCCGACTCGCTTTTTTTACATTTAATTATTGCCGTGAATATACACTCGCGGTATTTCAAAAAATGAATGTACATTATAATATGTAATGGCGAATCCGGAACAAACTATTTTGCGTTAACGGTAACAAGTTCGCGGTTGAACGTTTGAATTTTTCCAGCGCACACGAATCGTTCAAGGGTACACTTAAATCCAAGGCTGGCGAAGAATCGTATAGATTTCACCAATTCGTACACAGCCGTATGAACTCGTAAATATCCATGATGAAACAACAACAACGCCTCTTTCAAGTAAATATATATATATATATATACTTTCGGGGAAATAAATATTGCTTCAGATGATAATAGTAATAATTAACATAAATAATAATAATAATAATTAACATAATATGTTGGAAGCACTTCACAATTAATGGGAAAGAAATCGATTAATTCGTAATAGCGTTAATGGAATTGCTAATTGGCATTGAAATCGTATTTCGGACGCGGCAAATATAATTATATAAAATTTATAGGGCAACAAATGTTGTCGTTGGTTACGCATCCGTAGGCTACACGAGACGTTTCTATCACTACTGCGATCTAAGAAAGTGATTTTTTTCTTCTTCTTAGAACAAAAAATACATATCAATGCTTTTATCACATATATTAACATATCAAGGTCATGCATTATACATAAATATATCATTACCATAAAATTATCCGAATCAAATAGCTCTCATGTTCCACACGAAACCCAAAGCGCAGTATGAACTATGACGATAATACGTATATAATAAATATGATATGAATATTGTTTTATTTTAAGCGTTAATGGCGAGTATTTTACACGGCTGATTCTAATATACGGATATACGGAATATTACGGAGATTTAACAATTTTACTTTACTTTTTTTTTTTTACCAAATTATGTCATATCTTCACGATACGCTCTGTAACGATCCGAAGTCGTCATTATTATTATTATTTTTTTTTTTTTTTTATAATTAAAATAAAATGTTTAGATTGTATGACTATAGACAGGAAATTGAAAAGAATACGATTAAATGTATTGCGCGCAGTGTTCTTTTTTATAACTTTTCAAAAAACTTTATATATTTATTTAATGTATAAGAATCTAATAATCAATAAATATAATATATCGTCTAAAAATAAATGATTAAAATATATTTCGTTTTTAAACGTAATAATAATAATAATATTAATAGTAGAATTAGTATCCTATTATGTAAAATGTGGAATAAAGAAAAGGAAAGAAAAATAATCTATTGTATACATTAAAACTTTTCTTAGATTATTCTCAAATTGTACGTTTTCAACAAAATAAATATTCTGTTAGGAGGCTTAATAATAATTTGTTTTAAGATTCCATAATATACTACTATATTTGATAAATTAGTTTTATATATTTTAATCTATTTATATGATTCGTAAATATATATGTATATATGTACAGATTTATATAAGTGTTTATACTTTATTTGATTGTGTTTTTCTTAAATCAGATTGGTTTGTTCGAGCCAAAATGGAATTAATTGAAAATATTGTACATGGAGTATTTTACGTTTAATATACATATTTCATTGTCCTACCGATAAAAGTTTTTTCTCAGTGTCAAAGTAATAATTATGTATAATTATCATCAAAAAGGGAATTGTATTTGATTGGTCAAATTATTATAAAACATTAAATTGGTTACGACTATAAAATATCAAGATTCGCCCTATATATACACACACATATATCATTTATTTCTCTTAAAACTTTTGTAATAATAATGCGCTACTTTAATTTGCATTCGACCGGCGGAGAGTTTCTTTCATCTTATATTTTATGTTTACTCCGGCGGTATCGCTATCAAACGTTTATAACACTGTACATTACCTCGATCAGTGAAGTTTTATAATGACCTAAATATATATAATTAATAAGTTATTAGAATTCTAAAATGAAAAACGCTAAATCGTATTATAATGGAGTATTATAACAAAATTATATATTTTTGCTTTAATTAAAATATTTTGCACTTGTTTGTACGCAATAAGGAGGTTTTATTTATTATACGCATCTATTTATTGGGGAATTCATTAAACACACAATATAAATATTTTCTCGGATAATTATTTTAAAGACTTAACTCCGTTGATTGTTTGACAAAGAGAGAAAATAAACGTTTTCGGTCAACGCGGAACGAATTTTTTTCTTTTTTTTTAAGATTAAAAAACGTGGTTTTTTTAACGAACGAAATAACCACCAAACTTTTCAATCAAAAAAAAAAAAAAAAATAAATAAATAAATAAAATAAAATCCTAGGGGCACGCGTCTTTTTTCCCTTCCGTCAATTATCGTTTTCAAAATATTTGGTTTTAATAAAACGTAGAAAACATTATACGTTTTCAGTAAATTCGACTTCAATTTAAATGCGAATCCACAGTGGAATCGAAAGGATAAATTGAATATCGCGCGAAAACGCATTTTTTCTTTTCTTCGTACACTATTATAAATGTACAATTTTATTTTTGCATCGCATAACGTATAAAATATATTCTAATTTGTCGGACGCGAATAAGACGACCGTTCGAGACAATTCCGTTACTTATAATAAAATTGAATACGGGACGCGAATTAAATTTGACGGACGGAAATATTTCGTTTTTGCACTGGAAATGTTGCCGCGCGTCTCTATTCGCGTTCCACGCGCGCGTCACATTTATTTGCCTAACCTACTAACCCATAATGCGCGCGTGTCGTCGTCACTGTCTTTATGCGCGACGAAAAGAACGCCGCGTAATTTGCATTTTATTACACACACACACACACATATATTTCATAAAAGATATTCGAGAATTTGTTGTATAAGTGACTAGTAGAATTGTACGGCATTCGTGGTGTACCATTATATTATATTACGCGGACTCGCCCGTGCAGAGCGACGTTAGAGTCGCGCAATCGTAAGGAATCGCCGCCGTGTATCGTGTCAAAACGAAATCTGATCCGTTTGTTTTTCTTCCTCGGTTTTTACGCGCGATACGTGTAAAAAATACTCGTCCGTTCTCGACGCGCTTTATTAACGACTCGCCGCGTGTACCGTTGAAAAGAATCGGTTTAACAGACGGGGAAAAAATAAATGTGCACAATAAATTTTATCCCTGCACACAATGAATACCGGTTACGGTAAATATTTCTCAGTACCGCCGAACGCGGCGATTTATTTTCGAAAATACCGTTAAAACGCTAATTCGGAATGTGCGACAACGTCATTTACACGCGTACGGGTGACAAAAAAAAAAAAAAAACGTTATAAATCCAACGTAAATATTAGTGAATAATCAAATGCCACGTATCTATTTTATTCGAAACGCGCGTTCGTAACGAGAAAAACCGCAGGGATCGGTAGGGGAAAATCGATCGTAGTATATTTAATTTTATATTTACCACACTTTTGTATAACAAACGGAACGCTGTTGTATACAACGACTTTGAGCGTGACAATAATATGTGACGACCGGACCCGTTAACGTTTAGAGCGAAAAACACGAAAAAAAAAAAAAAATAGTAGTTTTTCATCAATTGAAATTCCCACAGTTTTGAGTATATATATATTTTGCGTATGCCGAGATATTGTGTTTTCGATACATTCCGTAAAATTCGCGTTTTAATCGCATATACTGCGTGCGAGCCGATCGTTGCCTGACATTATGTCATATTATATCGGAAGTTGAAATTCGACACGCGTATTATATACCACCACGTGTATCGGCGGATCACGAGCCGTTTAGTTTCTCGGACCCAATCAATAACAATCGCGGAAACGTTAGAACACAATATGTCATATTGTTAATATAATATAACGCCATATATTAATCCGACCGCCGCCCGGATGACGATTAGCGTAAAAGGATTTATTCGCTCGAACGCGAATTGATTAAAATATTCGACATCCAATATCGGGCGCGTATAAACGTTTTATCGGACGACACACGCGTATTCGTTTGACGGAATCTAATAAACGTGCGTACGTACGTACGTATATATACAATTTATACACGGCACTTCGGTCCGTTTCGATTTACGTTTCATTTGCAAATCACGTTTGTAGAGAGAAACTCCTCGGAAATCGGCTCCCGATGATTTTCGATACATTTTTTACACAGAGGTTTTTTAGCGGAAAAACGACGCGAACGCGTCGGCGACGTTTCTCTCTCTCTCTCTCTCTCTCTTTTTTTTTTTTTGCAAAACACTTTTACCCGTGTACAAGGGGAGTGTGTGCGGTTTTCGCGATTTTTCCCGTCGGTCGAAAACAACACGAAAATCGCGATCAAGAAAACAAAAACACATTTCACAGCCGTTTTGTTTCGGAACCACGCGCGCGGTGACGCGTGTGCCGAAGACACGGCGGTGCTGTATACGCGGGCGCGCGGTCGATACACGCGCCAGTTGCCCGCTGCCCGCCAGCCAGCCAGCTCGCAGGGTCGTATAATGAAATCCATAGATAACTCACCGTTTATGACCTTTTATGTATTTCGACGCGCATAGAAGGAACGGGGCGAGAAAACGGCGTTTCGAAACGATGCGCGTTATTGTCGCTGTTGTTGTAATAACCGCACCACGACGGCTTTACCATTCGAAAATTGTCGGACGAATTTGTGTTCGCCCAGAAAGTATATTTGTGCGCGCATTAGCCGGAAACGTTGGGGGACGCGGTAAAAGCAAGAAAAAGTCAATGATCCGTGCCGAATAATTTCGACGAGTTCGTCGAGACAACGGTAGTGGAACACGGTTTTTGTTCTCCGTCACCTCGACGACGTCATCACTCGAGAAGCCGGAAAAATTAGATAAAAAAAAAAAAAAAAAAACCAAATAAAAAATATATATAAAATAAATAAATACACACATATACACATATATTATATGTATTATAATATATATATACATATATTTATTTATTTTATATATATTTTTTATTTATTATCACGAGTATTAACTTATAATTTTTGATTTCTATCTTTTTGATTATTTATTTTTACATATCCTTTTGATTTTTGTTTTTAATTTTAATTTCATAAATTCCCCTCTATTTTCACTACTTTTTAAATTTCAAATAAATAAACAAACGGCCGAATATTACACGTAAATCGTTAAAACGATTATTACGTTTGTCACGTTTAAACGATATCATTGAAAACATCATCCACACGCGACATCTGCACGTCGTCCGAACGTTAAAGTCGCGCGCCGTTTAAAAGTAACACAGTAACGGAAGGCCCACGCCGAACATATCGTTATGATAATTGGAAGAATTTCGCGCGTGAGATTATTTGCACGTTCGTCATACAATTGTTTTACGTTAATTATTATTTATTCACTAATACAATACACTGCTACTGCGGTGGTTACGATAAATTATTTAAATCATTAATAATAATAAAAAAAATAAATATTTATTGATAATATTTAATGTCCGGGGGAGGGAGAAAAAAAGATAATTAAAAAAAACGTATTTCTTAGCATAGTTAAGAAGAGATAATAATGAGTTAATAACCGACGAAAACTAATACATGTATAATTGTATATCGAATAGATTTATGCGCCTAATTATATATGGTATAACTATGTATATATATAATATAATTACCAAGACAATTTATATCGTATTGAACTTCAGCGTGAAATTCATATTCAATGTTCGAATTTCTCTAATTTCAAATTTATTATTCACAATAAATTAGTTGCGTTGTTTTAAAGTTCATTTTACATTTTTTTTTTTTTTTTTTTTTTACACAATTAATTAATAATTTATGTAAAACTTTCTAATAAACCCAACCATATTATGTAATATAATACATTTTTGGATGTAATTACATATTTCATAACATGATATACCTATTGCGTTATTAATTATTAATAAAATCGTACTGACGAAATACATTTATTTGCGATTTTACGTGGGTACTTATGTAAATATATGGTACATAAAGAATAAGTTTTATTTTACAACGTTTAATGAACTACAATGTAAAAAATACGGATTTCGGAAGATTTCGATACGAAAGAAAAATAATTTTATATACAATTTATCGTTAACATTGTAATTGTTTTATTTGAAATTATTTAGCATAATGGAAAACATAAATAATATTTTTTTTTTTTTACGGTATAATGTATTTTGTATTTAGTAAATTATTAATTAATACTTATAATTATTGAAAGTTTAAAAGCAAAACTGAGGAAAACGATAGAGTATTTTCAAATATTTTATTCAACAGTAATTAACGATGTATTTTTGTATAAGTGTTTACGAATATATATATATATAAATATTTCCATTTGTATAAGAGAAATCAAATGAATTTAGAAAATGTATACTTCGCTATTGTATTCGTATTTAGTTGACTTTGTTATGATTTATTAGTAACACGCAAAAGATTCAAAAACTAAGTTTGCTTATCGTATCAACGTTTAAAATTAATGATACGTTCAATTCGTAGTATAAATTAAGATATTAAATTTTTAATTTTTTTTTTAATTATAAATTAGACGAATATCTTTTTAAATTAGTGACATTTCTTGACAAAATATTACCATGTAACGGATGCCAAATATAAGGTCGTTTGGACAGTCTTCCAACAATTTTGAGGCCACAAAGATTATGAGACGATAAAATGGAAAAACAAATTTTCGAATCGTTGACGAAAACCATTTGGTAAATTATATGTTAACGTGAATAAGGTATTTCAATAATTCCGGGAACAGTCAAATAAAGAATAAAATCCATATTCACATACATATATGAGATCAAATAGGACATCATAAAATATTTATTTATTCCGACGTAGGCCAAATCTCAAAAAGTATAGATTTATAATGCAATACAAATAATAATAATAATAATAATAATATTGTTGAACGTAAAGTTCAAGGACGGTTAAACGTTGGATATTTATTGGCACGGCGTAAACAAAATGATTGAGAGAGAGGTTGAATAGATAGGTAGTTAGTTGAGGGAAACGGGATAAAGAAGAGAGAGTAGAAAATCTGGTACGACGAGGAGGAACTTTAAATTAATTTGCGAATAGAGCGTTCGACAGTCAATCGAATTAGATCTAAGACGTAAAGAAATAATAAATTCGCCGTGTACAGAGAGGCTGTTTAAATTTAAAGCTTTACGGATGGAAATACATTATAACCGCACGCCGAGGACGACTTGTGATATTGGAAACGATTTTAAGTTAAATATTTGTTTTCTAATGTTAACATTAAATTGTATAATTAAAAAAAAAAAAAAATTAAATAGCATAATTGGCCGCGGAAATATATAAACACCAGTTGTTACAAAATTTAATGGTTGACGTCAAAAGTTATTAGTGTTATTATTATGAATAATACAGCGGTACAGCGGTTGTGGGTCATAAAACTCACATTATTTATCTTACTTATATTTTTTTTTTGATTCTAACAAATACTATTAATTCGCCACTACAGTCGTTTATGCACATGTTAATAAAAACACGCAGACGCATTAAATGTTAGGCCATAAATAATAGTTACTGTTAAATGTACTTTGAGTACATTTTTAGAAATATTTTCAATACGAGGAAAAAATTATGCACGATAAAATATATGGTAAATATTAATTGTAGATATATTGCGTATATCTAAACGTAATGATGTGATCATGCAACAGTCGTATCGCAGATATTAATATATATATATATATAATTTTATTAATGACCGAACTCATTTCTAAAATAAATATTATAAAAATAAATCAAGTAAAATGGTACGAAAAAACGCAAATAAATAGTTTTGAAACCAAACGATTTTGTTTGTATATGTACAGGATGATATATTTTTTTGTTTCATCACGTGGCAGGCACATATTCTAAGAAATATAAATAATTTCTGTTATATTCATTTTACAAAGTTTATTATATATTCCATTTAATTTTTTCACTACGTTGATATCTTTAATACCATTATCGTTATTTATTTGTAATAACTTAAATTAACATTTGATTTTCAAATGGAAATGAATAATTTTAATTAGCTATATCCTAGAAAATATAGATAATTTTTTTTCATATTTTTTGCAAACAATTTTTTTTGTATATACTTTTCATGACTTTAATACTTTCAATACCATAATTTATTTGTTATAACTATATCGAGTTTTGATGTGTTTTAACAAACATTTTTTAGCTTGGTAGTTACTTCTTTTCTAATCGAAGTATAGGTATATACTTATCACTGTATATATATATATATATATATATATATATATATATATATACGAGTAATATCTACCAAATATAAATTTAGTATTATAATAGAGATGTAGATAGTATGTTACAGTTTCTATTGAACTGCCGAAAAAGCATTCCGACTTTCCAAATATTTATATAATAATAAGTCATAAACGGAATGTTGAAAATAAGAAGCGAAAACGCAATTATATATTTTAATTCTTTAAGTGTAGGGAAAAAAAATAAGCTGTTATTTAAAAATAGTTTATATTTTTTCGATACATGTTGTATAAATACTCGTAATATTTATTACTGTTCAATTTCGAATAAAAAAAAATTTGTTTAAAATGTTGGCAAATAATCGCTGGCTAGTAAAAAAAAAAAAAAAAATTGCCCTCTATAGTTCATCGTTTTTGTATAATTATAGAATTGATGTTTGATTTGTAAGCGTTTCGCCACTCATTTTTTTTTTTTTTTTTACTACAGGTCACGTAGTAATTCAATATAATATTCGTTAACTATTGATGTCATACCAAAATATAAAAAAATAAGATTAATTCGGTTGCCAGACAAATTGAAGAAATCGTCTGAAACGTATTTTTACGTTATTTATTGAGGCTTGGCTTGCCAATTGTTATTTTAAATAACTGTATAAATACCACAGTTGTTGTACGTATAATTAACGAGATTTAACTCTTAACGCGGGAAACATTATTTTAAATAATCCTCACTGTAGTAAATATACATCGCGGCTATGCATAAATCTTTAAATAATTTTTAACTCACAACAGATGCTCCTTCGACGAGAATGGACTTGTCACCGTGTTCCAACCAGCCACCTCCCAAAATTCTGGTCGTGACATTCAGTTCGTCCGGCTTCACGCACTTCTTGAAGTTATCGTAGACGTCAGCTATAAATATACATATATATAAAAAAAAAATTGTGATAATTTTAAATCGGTTAAAAGGCCGGATAATTTAACGTTTCTATATAGCAATGTACACAAATTCACGATTATATATATTTTATATAATATTTACACAGTAGTTCTACGCATTTCAGCAGGGCTAAGATGGGGGGGGGCAGGCAAAAGCTGTTGATTGTGGACGAAAATAACAAATATTTATAAATATAATGTCGTATTTATTCATCCCTTACATACGCAGTTTTAACCGTGTTAAATGATGTTATGTTCAAATCCACGATATGATGAAGTAGAAAAGAGTACAACGACGCGCAATTAACACGGTTGCCAGAGTTGCGTAGTGTAGTTGTGCGATGATTTGCAATCATATTATGCACAACTCGTGTATTAAAAATCGTAACATTTAGTGTACGTTATAAATTTGATAAATACACACGCACTAGCGCATTTTTTTATGGTTATAGCACGCATTGTCAAATTGCACGGAAGTAATTTTAGAATTTTAATTTTTTATTTTACGGGGATTTTTATATAATATATTTTATATTAAAACGCGAACAATTATACGAACAGTGAATATTATTGATATTTAAATGACAATTCTCTCATTCCAAGAGATATACCTACGCGTTACTGACTATATTATATAAACAACGTTTTAGAAGAATTTCAATTCTCATACACACGTCACGCGATAATATTACATATAATATGTGCATATTACACGTTTAATTAGCAATTTTTAATAATTTTAT
The DNA here is from genome assembly GCA_032441825.1 of Chaetogeoica ovagalla. Lineage (NCBI taxonomy): Eukaryota > Metazoa > Arthropoda > Insecta > Hemiptera > Aphididae > Chaetogeoica > Chaetogeoica ovagalla. The sequence goes on along the minus strand of CM063743.1, from coordinate 8,214,814 downwards.
CGTTTGTATTAAAAGTTTATAATACAGCAGTCGACGCGCACAGACGATTGTAATGTTTTGGGAGAAAAAAATATAATATCGAGTGGATAAACGCCACTAAATCTAAAATAATACATTGTGCGTTCTAACGAATTAAATTCATTTTTATTGACGACCATTCGTTTGTCAGCTTTATTTTATCGATCAGCACGGCCATTTCACTAGAATGAGAGCTTCTCGTTGCGCCCTGTTTCAGTGTCTCATTCGGTGAATACTTTGCACGCTGCGCAAAAATTGTATAATTTTCGTATTATTCTTAAAGTATGGCGTAACTCTCATTAAGAAATCTCATTTTCCCGAAAGGTTTTCGACTGCGACATGACAATTTCCACGTCATTGTTTGACGACACGTACGATTTCTTTGTTCGAAACGAATAATAGTCGTTTTCCTCGACTTACAAATTAATTTTATTTATAACACATTTATTAATCCGTAAAACATCGAAATGAAGTGTATAACGCGTTATTAGTTTCAAGTATTATTATTTTGTTAAGTTATAAGTAAAAAATAAAAATATGCTTATTTCATCGATGATATTTCAAATAAGAATCGACTAATATTTCAGTAGATCTTAATAGTTTTAATAGATCCAGAGAGATTATTTTAAATATATAACGCGTATATATATAGCATATAATATATATATATATATAATTGAATTCAAAGATATATTATTTATTTATTTATTTTTTTTTTTTTACAAATTTTCTTAAGTGAAATTAACCACGATTAAAACGGTGAAGTATTACAGAAATATGTAAAAGTATTTAAAATGCAGGTACTTTTCGTTTGATGATAATTTTAAAAATTACACTGTAAATAAAATAATTACAATAACTTATAAATGATTTATTCGTATAAAACTATATAAGAACGAAGAAGAAAAAATACGTTTGACAATTTCACACAGTCGAGTAGAACACAACAACGCATAATTCGACACGTTAAACACAACGCGATTGAATTAATATATTTCGAAAATAATTATTGGAAAATTCAAATGAAGTTATGTGTACCTATTTTGTGTAAACACACAAAAATGAAAAAGGCCCGTATTTTATTAAAGTGAGCAATTTAAAAATATGATAATTTTATAAATGTTTACGTATTTCATGAAATTACATTTTGGAAAGCGCACGTTTAATACGGCGATAAATAAATATTTAAACATGTTTCTCTTTTCAAACAGGACGTTTATTTTGACCGAGTTTTAAGGATAAGCTTTCCGTAGATTTATACCTATTGCAATAACTTTGCATTATAAATGTTTATAAGTGTGGTACACGCGTATTACACGAATTCAATTATAATTAATAAATGGGAGAACAAATAGTATTATTAATACGACATTATATAATGCGTATTAGTGTTAAAAATATTGTTAAAAAATTGCTGAAAAATTTTACTATAATAGCGATAATAGCGTTTAATGCGAGTACACACAGCTTATAGCGATTCGGTACCTTCTATTGTCATAAGCATGTAAACTTATTACGTTATCTCTGTAATAGAAATTAATTATAATAATAAAAAATGTTTCGTACGTTAAAAAAAATCGGTATTTTTTTCTTTTCAGTTTAATTTTGTATTTGGAAACGGAAAACGAATTGCGTAGTTAATAATAATAATAATAATAATACTTTAACATACGTATACTGTTTTAGTGTATTTATTATTCAGCGCTTTACGAGTTGACGGTTCATTAAATATGAATTCTTTAGGTAAAAATTTAATCATTTACTCGCTCATTACACTCGTGTAGCTTATTTTTACAGGTTTTCGTTAATTATTAGTATATTAGTTCAAAAGACGGAGTTATTTTCGGAAGCCTATCACGGACAGGATTCGCCGATAAAATATTAAGAGAAAAATATTCATTTTGCGCAGTATGGATGTGTGGAACGCGAGTAGATTTTCGTATGAATATTATTATTATTATTATTATGTAAACGCTTTATGAACCGGGAGTTACTATAAGAAATCGATCGCGACACGCAGGTATTATTATTATTATTACAATTTTTTTCTCCTTTGTATGTTCCCCGGGAGTTCGTCGTTCGTGGGGCCAGGAAGAGAAAAACTTCGATGAGTAAAAGGAAAAAAAAAACATTATATGATTGGCAGCCGTCATGAGAATGTACAGTGAATTTATGCCGTCCAGACATCGGTCGTCACGCACAATTCCGTCGAAAAACGCCATTATAATAATGTTATACCTACGCGCCGTCAAAAGTATAATCGAATGAAAAAAAAAAATAAAAAAATAATCGAATAACGTAACCCGCAGAGACGCCTTATGACCTATTTTTTGAGGGGATGATATTTACGTATAATGTACACACCTCACTCCATCGGAGAACGGGCCATCATTGCAAATTAATCAATTACTATAATATCGACGAACGTATTATATTATTATTCTCAAAGATTTCTATATTCAACATATTAAAACTGCGTTTCGCGAGTATCACCAAGACAGGAATAAATTGTTGAAAACGTCGCCAAGAGCAATATCAAAAATAATAATAATAATAATCAAGAATTATAACTATACAGTTGTATGATATGTTTTAAAAGGATAATAATGTTTGCGCGTGGTTTATAATATTCTTTACGACGGGTAAATATAGTTGAATTTCGCGCGGTTTACTTCGGTTAGGTTAGTCTAAGTTTAATATATATATATATATTACTTATATTTTGTACTTATAAGTACGGTGTAGTTAGAAATCGTATTCCCTGTTCGTCGTTAAAATATTCTATTCGAATCTATAAGAACCTGTACGGTACACGAGTCGGATTTTGATTTATGATTCTGGTCTTGCGCATTATATTATAAATACACCGAATGGTATTTTTTTTTCTTCCTACGCAGCGTTGTGACGTTGTGACGATTTATACACGAGGAGAGGTCGACTTAAATTTGTACGATGTACACACGCGTAAAATCGATAAACATTAACAATTTTTTTATTTATTTTTTTTAGACTTTATTTAATAATCTATTATATGTTAAATTATGTACTAATCAAGATTTTTTTTTTGTATTTTGGTCGCTAAAACGTCTCATTGTGTGTATTCACCGTGAATATTTTATTAATGGCGTTTCGAAAATATGTTTTTCGACTTCTTTAATACGGGGGAAAAAAATCGTTCGCAATACGCGCGATTGTAACTAACTGGGAAGTGTCGCTAAAAATCTGTAAAAAGTTTGAGAGTAAAACGGGAAAAATTGTTTTATTACATTGTGGAGGAACGGCAATAGGATTTTTATTTTCAGTTTTTGCCTCTGGCGAATTTCCGATTACCCACCCAAATTTCTGTTGCTATATTTTAATTTCAGCTAGATGTTAGGTAAGGTTTATTTAACACTGCAATAAATATAAATATCATATAAAAGCCGTTTGATTTTTTCTCCGTTAAAAGGACGGCGCACGAACGGATTTTTAACAAAAAAAAAAAGAAAAAGCACGCACCTTATTGGAAAAATTCTCACGTTTCGTACGGTGATCCGATTTCGGTGTAAATGTGTCGTTTTTTAAAAAGACTTCTTCTTACAGGGCGCAATGGATTTCTATTCTCGAAATTCTATTACCAAACGCTACAATAAGAATTCCATCGATATGAACAATTTTCACGAGTTTTTTTTTATTTCCAACATATTTTCGTCGTCGTGATTTTTATTAAAAATACAGAATCCAAGTAAAAGGTATTTCCTTTTCTAACGTTAATAATCTGGGCAACGAAAAAGCGGATGAACTTGCGAGATCCACTAATAACTTGTTCCTGTCTAGTCTCCCGTTATGCCCTTACACAGATCTTATTCTTCTCTTCCGTAGGTTCTGTCATAAGTTATGGGAACAGGAGTGGAAAAATCTTCCTGTTTCTTATGCCTCTAAATTTAAATTTATTTCTCCAAATATTCCCAATGAACTATGGTTTTTGTCCCTAAACGTCAGTCGTACTGTTATCGTTCTATTTTCCAGACTGAGAACTGGCCATAACCTGCTTCCTCACCATGCTTTTATGTTAGGGCTCAACCAGAGTCCGGCATGTACTCTTCCCAACTGCGGAGATGATTTCTGCGATTTTCGTCACCTGTTGATTTCCTGTCCAGCCCTTCATACTAACAGACTTATCCTGAAAAAATTGTTTTCTTCCTTTTCCTCCAATTTCGGATATAAGGAAGCTTTGTCTTCCAATAATCCCTCTCTTATTAAAGCCATTTTGTGTTTTACACTCAAATCTGGGTTTAAAATCTAACGACTATGGGCTTTTTTTTTTTTTTTTTTTTTCCAATATTTTATATATATATATATATATATATATTTTTTTTTTTATTTCATTTATCATATATGTTTAATTGTGTGTATATTTCTGTTATGGTTATAAGTTTATGTATTTAAATATTGATAAATTTGTTCTAGCATTAAGGATATATCTGTAATTTACTAAGTGTTGAGCTACAATAGTTTCCGCTAAAAGCTAATAAAAAAAAAAAAAAAAGTTAATAATAATAATAACAATAAGGAAATATTGAAATCGGATGTTTTTATACGAGACGCGCTTGTGTTTCTCCTGCAGTACACTAGATTTTTCGAGCGAAAAAATGTGCGCGCCAGCAGCGCGAGTTACTGAACACGTATAAATACACTCCCTTCGCAACACGTACGAAGAGCACTATCTCGTAAATAACAATCATTTTACGACCAACACAAAGATCCGGGGAATTACAAATTGCCTGCATTTTGCCTCTTATTAAATAGCCACGGCATACCCCTTGTCCGAGTATAAGTGGATAATAGTGAAATAAATTAGAATCATACAGACGGCAACAATTTCGTGATGAGTAAGAAAGTGGTGACTTCGCAGACGAATACTACTACTATGTACTGACTACAACAAACGATTGTACGGGCGTTCTCAAATTATAACCGTCGTTTGGCGTAGATCATTGTACCGAAATTATAAAACGTTTTTTTTTTTTTTGTTTCACATTAAGACGTGTAAATCGTCGGGGGGTCACGGGATCAGCTCCTCGTCGGCGGGTGCCACTGCGTAATGATCAATGTAATATGAAAATAAACAAAAATTCGATTTTCGCTTATTGCGCAACACCTGATCTTCGATTGACCGACGGAGGTATTAACTGCGTAAATATTGAAAAGGACGAATGAAACGAAACGTGTCGTCCGTCAACAACTTTTCGGGGCATAACGTTTAGTGGCCAAACTTCGTGTTATACAACGCTGTAAACTGTCTCTCGTGTGACACGAACTCGCCCGAAACGTTTTTCTCATTCGATTTCTTCGTTACACAGCGTTACCACTACCAAAATTCCACTTCGTTCACTGCACGGTATTAAAAATTTCCTAATTCCGTTTCGTAAAATTGTTCGAATTTGTTTTTGTTTTTCCAAACGATTTATCGAATGCACGGACAGTTTGTGTTTTACGGTAAAATCCACGGACGCAAGAGAGACCGTTGAAAATTCAATACGGTTTTAGAACTGTATAGGAAGGAAACGGTGAGTTGTCCGCCTCGTGAAACGATAAAGGAGATTCGGTGGCTGGGAAAACGCGACGCGACGGAGAGAGGATGACACGAGGGGAACAGTGGTAAAGAGTGGAAACCGGTGGGAAAAAGACCAAGCGAGGAAGACGACTCGGGAAAAGACGGTCGGATGTTGTGGAAGGAGATCTTAGCGGAACGCAAGTACGAGAAATGATAGAATTAGTTCAGGATTAATCGTGATGAGGACATGGCGGTGAAAACTCTTAGAGTGTTTGATTAAATGCCAGAGGAAGAAGAAGAAGAAGAAAAATACTGTTTTTATCGTTAACCACATGGCACACACGCACAGCACTTAAACACAATCCCATGATAAAAGTCGCACGTGTGTGTAGGCGTGGAAAGAAACGATGAACGCGGAAATTATTTTAACGGTTTACCCAAAAACTCGTCACGAGCGGATAACACGAAAAGTGACGAACAACTGTTTGACAACGGCCTCGTAAATTCTGTACAAATTGTGTTGAACACGCACGTGAACAATATACAAACGTTGTTTGCAATATACACACCTTCACAGTGTGCACGGGCGAAAATCAAAAGTTTTTGGTTCGTCAAATTCAGAAAAATCACACGGGGGGGGGGGGCGTAAAATTAAAATAAGCCCCCCGTCAAATTTTTTTTGTTTTCGGTTCTCCGAATTGTACATTCATCATGTTATATGGCTATTGCAAATTTTAATCAACGTTATTACAACCCGTAACAGAAAATTAATTCCATCGAAATACGCGTTCGGGTTAATTTGTACGCCTATAGATATAGTATGCCACACTATTTGCATAACATCGCTTTGAATACACTCTGTTGTATTGTGGTTACTTGACACGTCTAAATTACCCCGAAAACTTGATATTTTAAAATGAAAATTGTGTTCCTCAATAAATATTAATCACTCGGCAATGATATTATTAATGTAACAGTATTGTATGCCGCGAAACAGACTGATCGAATTGAAACACGTGGACAAATACGACGCGTGTAAAATTCTTCCATAATAAGCACAAACACTGAACTACATTTGAAAAAAAGTTTTATGTCGCGTTTGAATTAGAAACACGAATTTCGATAAACCCATAATATTATACGTAAAATGTTTCGAATGTCCGCGGGTCTCGTTTTACACAGACTTTTCCATCGCGCGAACTGCTGCCGCAATAATTTGAAATTTTTTCCATAAGCGCGTAATAAGATATAATATTGTTTCTTCAATGTGTGAATCGTCAGAATAGTCAGCACGACTCGGCAATCAAAAATGTTTCATTACAACGCGTACACATAACGTTTTATACCTATACTATAGAATGCTTTATTCGCATGACATCGCTTGAAGTTCATTTATTTTGGCGTTCCATCCGCGCTCGATTTTTACGGGCCAATGTAATTTAATCGTTTCAATTTAATTGATAATAAATAGGGTAACGCGCGAGTATATGGCCCGCAAATATCGAATCATTCAACGTCCAAAATGTCCATCGGATTGAAATATACAAAGTTATGTACCATTACATAATAAATTCCGTTCTTAATACGTGTGTTTTTATTTAGTCCTTCTAAAAGCCGACTCGAAGTAATGAAAATATGTATCTGAAGTGTATACAGTTCAATTGTTACGAGGGAATAAGAAAAAAATATATATATATACACGAAAACAGACGATTATATAAGCTTACATTGTATGACACCTCGAAGAAATAAGACATTTTACAAAGTCGTTATTGACTAGATTCAAGTGTGTGTGTGTCTTCTATAGACGACTTCCTGCAGGACATTTGAGAAACTGTATAAAACTTGACTTTTTTTTCTTCGGCATTGCGCTAAAGATTTGTAAAAGATCCTCATAACAAAAGAATATTTTACAATTTTTTCGATATCATTTTCAGATATAACTATACACCGACTGTTGCGTATAGTTTTTGCTTTCTATAACAGGCTCAAAAGATGACGCGTACAACTAAAAATATAAAAAATTATATATTTCATATCGATCTCCTTTTTTTTTTCTTAATTAAACGTTTTCATTGTTTCTCTTTCATTATATTTCTTTTTTTTCACATTTTTATTAGTTTCTTATATTTAGTTAATTAAGAAGATTTTTCAATAATTAGAATATTTAAATATGTGCCCGTGATACGGTGTTTTTAAAAAAAAAAATTCTATACAGTATAATTTGGTGATTAATGATACGCAAGAGTATTACATTAAATAATAATTTTGTAATTAAAACGGCCAAAAACGAGTAGCGTTCGTATTTAATTTTCATAATTAAAATGAATAGTGTTTTCTTTGTCTTGAATAAATACATTTTTAGAAAATATAATAATTCCCCATTATAGAATATGATAACACGCACAATTTTCTCAATTCATGTTATACTCAATTCAATGGATTACACGCATGAACAACTCGTTTTATTATTATTATTATTATTATTATTATTATCGTCTGTGTGTGTTTGACTTGATTACGAAAAAGGTGTTTAATGCAATTCAATTTGAAATTCGAACAAAAATAAATAAATAAAATAAAAATAAATAAAATAAATAAATAAAAAATAAATACAAACACGCGTTCGATTGAATACAATCGTATGGTGTATATTTTAGTCTATAATAAAACAGTTCACAAACGTGATCGAGAAAATAATTTACGCTCTTGTTTTTTTTTTTAAATACTGCAAAGTTAATATATAATATTGAATAACAAAAATTTCCATTTTTTTTTCAATAAATGCGTGTGTAAATAGATTTAATGTTTAATATTTATTAAAAAATATAACCTTACATTGTATATAAATATAGACTTAAAAATCTATTAATAAACATTATAGAGTGTCACGTAGTAGTAGTAGTAATAATAATAATAAAATAAAGGAATAGGCGTAATAATTAATAAAAAAAATTCCTCCGTATTTTAATATCATTACCACAAAATACAAATTCATATAGATTTTACACGAACATCTTTTATCTTCTACTCAATAACAAGTCACATGCATATTATTATAATTACACGATGTGTTAAGATATTTATATTATAATTATAAATTAATGTCGATTCGAGACTTCAATTTCATTTTTTTTTTTTATACTATTTCTCTATAAAATATACATATTTAGTGTCTGAACAAATAATTGAACGTATTTATATAAAATTACAATTTTTTTTTGAAAAAAAAACCTGTTTTAAAATCTGACAGTAACATTCCGAAACGCTTGGATACTATCGTATAATATTTCTGAACTACGAGAAAAAGACCAATAAGATCGAGATTTATATAACTTTGAAAACTTTATAAAATGTATGATTCATGAGAAATTTTCTCAACTACAATTTTACCAAGTCGGGGTTTTAAAAAATATTCACAATAATAGTTGTGCTTTAACGGCGCGGGATTGAAACGACTTATTTGACTATCATTATGGAAAACCATATTATATGATATCAGGCGTAAATAAAGAAAACAATATTTAATGAAATAAATTTAAAACGTGCTTCAGTTAATACGTTTTTGAAATATATTCTCGTAATTCGGAATGGTGAAAATGCATAATGCGCACTTTCTAATTAGGTAGGAAATTAAAAATATACAAAACAACTGTATAAATTAAGGAGAAAAAAAAATTATAATAATTAATGAAATCGGACGCGAAGACAATAAAAATGGTTATTTTCAACATCTACGCGTTTTTTATTTAAACGTAATATAGTGTATTATGTATGGAACTTAAATATTTATAAATTTAAATAATTTGTAGAACATACGCGAGATGGTAGTTTGAAAACGAATAGAGATGAAAAATTGTTAATTGTATACAGACCACGTAATTTTATATTGAAAACAATCGCGGGTTTTCATGTGTACGTACGCATAACACAAATCCCGATAAATTCAATCAAAACCAAAGGGATTTTCGTGTATATTGGAAAAGTCCGTAACAATTATTACAATTCGACGATACAGACGAAGTGTGCGCATTACGTTTAAAATTAATCATCAGTAGTAGTAGTAGTAGTAGTAGTAATGCACGCGAGAGGGATGTTTGATGGCTCTGATATGACGACACCAATAATAAAAATCATAATTTTTTTTAAACGAACACATTTTCGATACGTTGTAAAAGACATTATGACACGTTTTAAGGATTGATAAGGACAACTTAGAGTTTATTATTATTATTATTATTATTATTACGAAATTATTGGAAAGAAAAATTACTTTTCCAAGAACGTACACGTTATTACATACACAACACACGCTGTTTGTCGTATGTACGTTTTCAATAATGTTTGTCGGAAAACTTTCATGTGCTGTCGTTGTTATTTTACTAACGCGATTTACGCAAAATTATCGAGTGCGCAAAATCAATTTGAAGAATGTACAATCGTTTTGCGTTACAATGCATTGATTCGTGCAGTTTTCAGAATTTGATCGGCGTATACATCGTTGGTTTACGTCAAACACATTTCATACGGGATCGAAATAATTAAGAAAAACTCGTAAAAACGTTTTCTTTCTCTCTCATTCAGTATAACATTGCTCACTAATAAATCAATCGTCAAATACAACCGCGATGTCAATATACGAGTATATATATATATATATATAAACTTATATATTTATTTTTGAAAACTATTTTATAAAATATTATGTACGTTATTGGAGACCAATTGGATATTATTTATTTAATTTCGCGGATTATTATTATTATTATTATTATTATTATTATTATTATTATTATTATTATTATTATTATTATTATTGGAATAGACGAAGAGAGTAACGCACGTTGCGATCGGCAAATATTTTTCGGTACTTTAATTACACACGAATATTTAAAATTGCATTAATTTTGATATTAGTCCCGTGGGAATAAATTCCGAATACGTTTCGCATGAGATTATAAAATGAATAATGAATGTATTAACGTCATCCGAATTCGAGTGTATGGTGGTGTTTTTTTTTTTGGGGGGGGGGGGGAAATTTTTTTGTTCAGTATCACACTGGATCGTATTTAATGAATATATATATATATAATATTAATACCCAGCTTCCTCTGGCTTAAATTTCGATATATATTTTAAAATAATTATAACAGACGATGACGTATGAACGAGATAAAATGATTAAACGGCGTTTAACGTAATACGGCGTAAAGAGTAATTAGTTCGGAATAGAGGGGAGGGAGGAAAGAAATATTAATAATAATAATAATAATAATAATAATAAAAACATTGCGTCGGTCTGACGATTTTCCAGTTTTTATTTAACGAACAGATATTCTCGCACATAAACAGAAACATTTCAATTGACGAATAATAATATATTTGAAATCGATTTATTTCATGTCGGTTCGCTATTATTTTCTTTCGTTTTTTCTCCCCTTTTTTTTATACAAACTGAGTTTGGCGTATTTTGTTCATTACATTTGTTCGCGTCCTATTTTGTTAATAAAAAAAAAAAATTCGGTTTTTAATATTTTCCACTGTTATATAATAAAAAATACACTGCGTAAAATATTTACTACAACAATATTAACTTAACAAAGTTGCATTTTATTATACAGGTAAGACAATATATAATTATAATGCGTATAACGTGCGGTTATTTTTTTTTGCACTCGAAATCCTTGATGATTTATTTGCAATTTAACAAAATTTCTCTAATTTCTACACTATTTACATCAATCTCACTTTGAAAATGTACGTAAAAAAAAAAAATTTTGCGAACTGCGGGTATTTTGTAGACGTCACTTAAAGTCAATTACTACTACTATTCGATAAAGTGTTAGAGTTTAGAGTGATTACTGTAAATTTGGAAGCAATACGATAAAATGATTGCGTTCGATAAAAAACGATTTTGAGCGGAGCTCCGGTGTGGTAACAACAAAATGTCGGAAAATTTAATGTGGTAATAAATAGTAATAGTAATAATAATAATAATAATAATAATAATAATAATAATAATAATAATAATAATAACAATAATAATAAAAAGAAATTGCGACTTAGGATTGACAAGATTTTTCTATAATACAGTTGAGGTAACGTAGGACCCCCAATGTCGTATACAATTTTCAGCCCTTAATATCAAAAATTACTCCTTTTATGAACGTATTATTTTTTTTTTTTGCCGTACTTGCATGAAATATATTATACGCATTCGGTGTAAATTTCAAGACTCTACGGTCATTATTTTGGTAGTTTTTTTTTATTTGTATCGCGTTCAAAAACTACCGAGAAAATATTTTTTCCCCTACAATTTTAGGATCGTTTTGAATTACGCATAAGGAAATCGAAAAACGATTTGCTACCGGAACGCATGACGCAATCATCCGAGTATTTTTCTTTTTCTTTTAGTGGAAAAAAAAAAAGTAATTTCGCTGTAAGACCCAATAACCTACTCGTTTCACGCAGAATGTAAAAGAAAAAAAAAATTCAAATATCGCGTATTGCCCTCAACTCAGGTGTTATTTACAATTTATACGAGTGTATTCTAATATTACAGTGGCGAAATGAAAAGAAGTAGGTGAAGAAAATCCCATAGTATTACAAAACAAAATTAAGTCGTCGATTGTTGTATAATACGTCGAGAGTTTCATTCGCGCGCATCAATCATTATATCGTATTATGAAGAGTTGATTTCTCAAGAGATATATATTGTTTATACGTGTTTCAGTTTAAGAAACTATCTGAACTCGTACAGAGAATTTTGTGTCGCGTTTTCTACAATCAAGTAAAAACAAAAGTCAATATTTCTTATCGATTATCATTTATAATGTATATTGTATTGTATACGTTTGTGTACATATCGAACGAGAATTCTAAAACAACGGCCTCTCCCTCTTGAAAAGGCCTAAAAGTATTAAAAAAAAAAAAAAATGAATTTTTTGTGAAATTCACACACACACACACACACACGTCTGAGTGGAAAATAATCAATAGACAGAAGTCAATTTTTTAAATTTAGAAATTTTCTGATTTGTTTTCTCGATGAGAATCGTACGAGGTTTTCAATGGAATTTTCAAATATGCCCCGTAGGATCAATAGTTCGGGAGATGTGGCCAGTTGTTAAAGGAGACAAAAAAAAAAAAAAAAAAAAAGAAGAAACCAGAGTAACTGAGATTTCTATCTTATATGCTCGAGAATCGCGCGGGATCGCGGTCAAATGGAATTTTTTCGTAGCGTTTGGCGTGTACAATAACCCCGCCGTCGCCGTGAAGTCTGTACACTCTGACACCATGGTACGCATAGTCATCCTCTACGTCATATTTACATAACAATCTAATAGACCGGTATGGAAGAGAGGACAACGATTTCAGGACTCCCGCTACGAAATATTGCGTAACGCTCAAAATTCCGACTCTCATACGATAATAATTATGATTTTCGCAATCAACGGAACAATTAAAATTTCAACGTTTTTACTTTTCTCGAAAAAAACGAGAACAATGGTTTTTTTTTTTTTTTTCGGCGTTTTCAGAACGAAATACTCTTCCGCTCGTGTTTACGCCACTGCGGGTACATCGCATATATATAAGAACAAATCGCGTAACCGCGTACGACGATATTTATACACGCGTATAGCGGATTTTTTAATTTTTTTTATAGATATATAAACACCGGTTATACGTCCGTACACAGTCGGCGGCGTTAAAAGTATAAGACTTAGATTTTTTTTATTTATTTATTTATTTATGCGGAACGTTTATATTTCGCCGGGAAAACTTTCAGCGGTAATAAAACGCGTAACGTCGTTTTCGAGCGCGTACGCGTGTTTCGCGGAAAATTTCAACAACGACGCCGCCCGTTGTGGGGAGAGTGAAAAAGTGGCGGCCGGCCGTACGCGGTTCGCTCGGCGGCGGCGGCGGCGGCCGACAACAGATAGTGTGCCGATCGTTAAGGAACGCGGTGAAAACGCGAAAAGGGGAAGGCGCGCGCGCGCACGCTGCGGCGGCGGCGGCGGCGGGGCAGGTGTAAAACGTTACGGAGACGACGTACGGGCGCGCGCAACAGTGTTGTTTCGAAAAGCTCTGTGCGACGACCACGGCCGGCTGTGTGTCGCGTATGATAATAACACGACGACGATACAATATCGTCCACGCGCGAGTTTCTCCGGTGACTTTTTTTTTTTTTCTTCCTTTCTTTTCCCCTACCGTATTATTACGGGCGCCGGATTTTTTTTTATATTTCGATTTTCACTTCTCCCTTTTTCTCGGGAGAGTTTTTTTTTATATATATATTCGTCGAAGAAAACCGTCGTAGATAATTGTTCCCGAATTCGATTTTTGTAAAAAAAAAAAAACAAAAAAAATCGCAATCGTACGGACCGCGGGCGTAGTAGAGACCGACGACGACGACGACGATAGCCGCACCACCTCAACAACAACAACAACAACACACGCGCGCGCGCGATGGTGGTTTCGTTGTGATATTTCATCACGACGACGACACACGCGCACAAGCGTATTGACGTCGGGGGAAAAGCGATTGGAGGAAGGAGGACAAAAAACGTATTGGGATTTATCGAAAACGACACCGGGGACTGTGAGTAATTTCTATTTATTCATTATTCTTCGTACCGCGCGGTTTCATCGAATATACTTTTAAAACGCACTCGGTATGGGTCGTTTTTTTTGGTCCGTTGAGTTCATATAAAGACGTCCGAGCGGGTTTTTTATTCATTAGAAAATGCGCGAGAAAAAAAAATGACTTAAAAACTCAGAGAAAAAAAAACGTTCAATTTTTAAAAAAAATTTATTAGCAATAAATAAACTTGGAAATTCGTTTTGAGTAATAAATTCAAAAACGAAAAAAAAAGAAAAATCTATTCGAATTCCCGCGCGTGTAAGCCGTTTGTTATTAATCGTTCGGTGTACGTATGTAACAGCGGTATTTTCTACCTTACTTTCGTATTCGTTATCAACACTCGCGTACAGTTCGCTGTAACAACGAACATCGGAAATTATCGCAAATGTTAATAGACAGGTACAAGAGAATATACTCACATCTTATTGCGCGGTATTGGGTTCGTTTGATATTCTCTATTTTATCATCGAAAAACCGGTAACGAATCATATTACTCTTTCGATATTAGTTGAATTCGGTTCGTCAGATATGCATCTGTGTTTTGATATAAGACAAAATTATCGTACATATGAAATAAACAACAAAAAAACTTCAAACAAATAAAAATGAGTTTAAATGAACCTAATTTAACGTGATGTAAAATGACTTTAAAAAAAAAGTGCATTGGAAAATTAGAAAATGTAAAAAAAAAAACAAAAATTATATACTCTAAATTGTTATATAATGAAGCGAAATTTGTAGCCTGGTCAGCACAGTACTAGTTATAGTTAGACAACACTCGTAGAAAAAAAAATGCACAAGTCATCAAAATCCTATCCCTAATTATTCATCATCTTTACCAGAAACAAAATAACGTCTCGTGCGAAGTAAATAACCACAAAGTTAGAATATATCGTAATTTAAAGTAAAAGAAGAAGGAAAAATTAAAATTTTTTTCCCTAGGAACACCACTATTAACACAGAATATATTATTTTTGCAAAAAGTTTTTTTCATCGTGTTGATAAATTAATTAAAATAAACTGATATAAAATGTATGAAAAAAAAAAAACTACGCGTACTTCACAGCGTAAGCCTCCGGCACTGAGCCAACGATTATTTCTCTTTAATATATATATATATATATACGATGTGTAAAATTAAAATCAGTTTAAAATAGTTTAATCCTTAAAAATATACAAGCGCCTTATACTACTATAACGTAATAATATATACGATTATATATAATTATAAGTTTGAAATCACACTTTTCGCATTAAACACCGACCGTTAAAGTGTAATTTTTTTGTTATAATTCAAATAAACAATTTCACGCAGACATTTCGCGTTATGCGTTGTGCGAAAACATAACAGATTCCAATCGTTAATTAATAATTCAAACGGTTATTTAAAATTTTCGTTTCCTCCGTCGTAATAACATTTCAGAAAATTTGGTTTAAAACAGACCTGTTACAAACATTTTGCAAAAATAGTAGAACAACTTCTCATCAACTAATTGCGATTTGTTACGCGTTTAAAAATTACTGACGGTAATAATGTTTACGTTAAATTAATTCCGTCTACATGTGTATACACTAAAATCCATTAAAATTTTTAAACGAGAGTCGTTTTTCAATTGAGCTTTACACCGGTACCATCGAATAGTTTGTTTATATTTTTTACAACGTAGGTTTCAAGGGGTTACCGCGTTCATATATTATTCAGAGGTTACGCATTTATGTATATGTGTGTGTTCGAGAAGTCTATTTAGTGAATTCGTACAAATAATGTAATAAATGGCAGTTGGTGATTTTCACATGACCCCCTATGCTATCTTCTAATACAATTTCGTATAAATTTTGCATTTTACTCTTTAAAAATGATTTATTCCTCTCAAAGAACTCTCGCATATAATAATACATAATAATAATAATAAAACACCATTTGCTTATTTCTTTCTTTCTCCGTCTTTTTCTAAAAGAGAAAACGTCTAACGAAAATAAATTGTAAACATCATATTATTACAATAAACTTTTGAGAATTTACGACGAATACATTTGAATAATGTACGAACGTGTGTGTATATATATAATATATATATATATACATATATATATATATATATATATATATATATATATTATTATTATTATTATTATTATTATTATTATTATTATTATTAGGGAAACGTGAACTTTTTTTTAATAATCCCGCACAAAACAATGTGGGATTACTTCTCCTGACATATAATATATTATTATACTAATTTCGCAGACACGCCGCACTCAAAAGCCGACGACTATGTGGAGGGTAGGATATACCTAATGGTTGTTGTAATTTTGTTTTGTTTATTGAACACCGTCGAGAGCTAATATACAAAAATACACACACACACACTGCAGTAAAAAATGTTCAACTCTGTACATTGGTAAATTATAATACAGTATTAGTTAGTGGTGCGAAGGGTTACGTGAAAACTTATAGAATCGGGATGACTCGTTATTAGCAGTTGTGCAAAATTTCAAAATAAAAATAAAAAAAAACGAGCGTTTTGTAAAATAATTATTACATCGATTATTATCGAATCGATAAGATGTAAAATTCGGTTTCGGCTATAAAATTTGCTACGGTGTTTTATATAACATCATAGTAATGAGTACATCGGTTCCCGGGCATCACGCGATCCCCCTTGGTTTTACGATTCCAAGCTCTGTGTTCTTTTCCACACCGAGATTCGGTCATAACCGATTTTACTGATTTTCGTTAGGTCTCAATGCCAATCATTTTTGTACGTGCCCCTTTTGGAACTCGCGAAGAGGGATTTTAATCACGGTTTTTTGCCATTGACCTGGGTCGTCTCCCTTCAGGGCTTCTTCTTTTTTTTTCATTTTCGCTAACTATTCAGTCGCGCATATGAATTTTACATTTAATGCAAAAGAAACGTGTTCTATTATTTGTCGAACATGCCGGATTTTTGCGTTTGGTTGCATTATCTAAATTAACCGTTTTTGGTAAACGATCATACCGGTCATATCGTACAAACGTCTGGAGATAAGGGCCTGTCAGCGCGTTGATGTACAGAATGTGCTGGTGTAAATAAAGTTGGCGATGGGAGAGGAGAACAACTTAGACTATCATCAGAAAACGATGAAATATACGATTGGCGAGTTGGACGGTGGTGGTTCATTATTAAATGTACCACTCTTTCCAGATGAACGAATTGATAAAGAATTGTAATAGGTTCTCGCGCACAGGGTATATATCCGTATGTTTACAAATACAGTGTAGTCACGGAAAAAACTTAATAAATACGATATCGTGTATAAATTGTTTTATAAAATATTTATTACGAGTATTTTTTTTTTTTTTTGTGGATAATAAATTATTAATTTTTGCGTATGGAACTGGAGAGCCGCAAGTTTACACCGAAAGAGCCGCAGGTGGTCGGCCATTGCCCCAAAGCGTTATAGGCCTTTGAAAATTTAAAAAAAAAATATGAAATTTCTATTTTTCTTTTTTTTTTTTTACGATTATTATATTATTCGGGTATGTGTATAAAACGTGAGCGCTGTTAAAAGTTTTGACGGCGGATATATTATGGAAATCACTCAACAACGAATTGACGAACGTTGCCTCCGAGTTTATTCCGATCTAATATATTATAATAAATATAAGTTACACGCTTAATTAAAAAAAAAAGAAAAGAAATTACCATAATCCACGCATTTTCCTCCGGTAATAATAATATATTTACTGGAGCTCGACCGCAGATTTTCAATTAAATACCACCATCCATATAATAATGTAATAACTGTAATTTTTTTTTTTCATTCGTCGCAAACGTTATATTCTCCGTTTGCGTTCATATTTTTTTGTTTTTATTTAATTTTTCGTTTTTTACCCCGTCTACAATATAATAATATATCTGTACGCGAGTTATACACAATACCTTCTCAGATTCTGAGCGGGGCGAGTTACTTATTGGTTTTATAATGATGCGCTTTTTTTTTATGCCTGTACCCGAAAATTGTAGCAGAAGGAACGCTCCGAATTTTCGATTCGTTTTTTCCGTAATAAATAAATTTCGCATTTTCTTGGTGGTACCTTTAGAGAGGTCATTTTTCGATTTCCTCGTAACTTTTTCCAAGAGTAGGAAAAAAAAACCACGGAAAATCTACATAACCCCCCCCCCCCTCGGTAAAAACGCGATTTCGCCGAAATTGATTGTCGTTGTTTCGTCGTATAAAATATCGAAACTAATGGAACTATTTAGAAACTTGAAATATTCATTAAATACGTAACTCTACATTATGTTAAGGAGTAAACAGGAGTTTTCAAAAAACTTTGTTTTAATTTTGTGTTATTTACACACAGCGACAATAGGTTATGAGGCATTCAACGGTGTAATTCGCAAAATGGGTTAGTTTTTGTCGTACACGCAACATTGTTACGCCGAAGCTCCGCTCGGAATCGTTTTGTCTAACGCAACGATTTATCTCGCGTTCCTTTCGAATTCATAACGAACACACTTGAAAACCTTTATTCAAATAATTCACAACACCCCGCGGGCTCGTTAACTCGTTTCAATTCCATTTTTTTTTTTACTTCACTTTCGGTATAATAATATATTCGTACGCGAGCGTACATGGTTTTTAAAAAAAAAAAACGATTTTTAATTATACACTCGGCCGATTTTCGCGGCTGAAAATTTATTGTTCCGCGCTTTACAAGCACCGCGCGCCGCCCATTAAACTTTATTATTCACGTGTCTAAAACCGTATACTTTAGAAGTGCCTGCGCGCGGTACGTTTTACAATATTCCGCGGCGAGAGTACGGACAATATTTCAAAGTTTTTCTCGCGTGAACTTTAACGTAACAGCCATTTCCCCTTTTCCCCGTCCCCGACGCTCTCTGCAGTGTTCGGGTCTTCGTGAGCATAACCTGGCACGGCGCGCCGCAGAATTAATCGGTAAAATCACGGGCAAAAAAAGAGAAAACCGACAGTAGTATTATTATTATTATGTTACGTATAGAAAACGACATCGGTGTGCCTATTTGCAAACAGTGCTGGAATTGAAAAAGGGACTCCGAGGCTTTAGGAAAATGAGCGTCGTCCATCGCAGCTCAACACGGCCCGTGGTGAATTCGCCACAATCCATCCCCGATTTCATAACAAATCATCGCGTTATAACCATTATACACGCCAACAATTGTAATGGATTTTTTTTTTAACTCGAATTTTTCAAATAACTATGGGCAATCGCGATTTTTACTCACTGTGATTTACGCAACTCCGTGCGAAAATCAAAATTTCGATATTTTTTTTTTTAACAAAATGACCCGTTCCGTCCCCCGGCGTTCCGACGTTCGAAATAATGATTCGAAGGGATGCGCCCCCCAAAATACGAAAAAATTTGAAGATGATCTCCATCCACTCCCAAACGCCGTGTCCTCCTCACCGATCCGACCATTGTCTATAAATAATAACGATAATACGCTGTGAGACGCGGAATTGCGCGTATCACAGCGCAATCTGCTCCTCAGAAAACGACGACGATTATTAATTTAAAAAATTAATAATTGTTGTCGTTGGGGGTTTTCGTGTATGATTTTACACCGTAGCGACGATTCTTGAGCTCATTCGCGGAGCGCGTGTATCCGAGTGCGAGTGGACACTGTTATACGTTCTCGAGATTTCGCGAACGGGTTACAATCGAAATGTTCTAAATAGTTCACGGTATTGTATAAATAATGCAGCGTAGCGTAATACAAACTTTCGCCATTAGACGACCATTGTCGCGGAGAATCGCCGACGCCCGCAGCCGCAGCATCGGAGGAGTATTGGCTGTTCGATAATAATATACGAGCGCGTGTCGATTATCGGACGGATAATTTAAAAGAAAAAAAGAAAATCGAAAAACAAAAAAATGAACAACGACGAATCGCTGAGAACGGTTTGTGTTTCCGAATACGACGATCGAACGACTCTCCCTCGCGTCGTGTGCGCGTATTCGTGTACTGCGGTCGCGAATCGCGCGGCAATCGTAAACTAATATTACTCGAATCAATTCAATCGACTACACACACCGCGAAGGCGTTTATATTTTACACGCAACTCATTATATTATACTGCGTTGACGTTATTATAACGATGTGACAGTTGAATTTTACCTGAAATTTTATTTTCTCTACGTATATAAATATATAGTAAAAAAAATAATAATAATAATAATAAACGGACGAACAGTTATCAAGCAAATATTCGATTGAAATGTTGTGGGGAGTTTTTTATTTTGTTGTGTGTGTGTGTGTGTGTGGTACGAATATTTTGCTAACAGTGTCTAAAAAAACGCACTGTATGTTCCGAAAACGTATGTACGCGCGGCGTATGACTATTAAAGAAATTTTTTAAAACGAATACAATCATCATAGGATTATCCATTGCATATGAGGTATATACTTTTTATTATAACGAAACGAAAATGAAATGTTTTCATGTATTACAAATAAATTCGTAATTTTCACGCGCGTAACTGAGATATTTTTTTTTTTTATATTAATCGAATATCGATAGGGAATTCGTTTTAACTTCGTATTATCGAGCGGCGAGGAAATTTGTTCTATTAAATCGATAAAATAAATGTTTTTTTTTTTTTAAAAACGTACAAACAAATATGTGTTATTTCGCAAGAAACGATTATTTTCTTAAAGAAACGATCGTCGATAAAAATAGCAACATTGTTTACAATATATTATAGCCTCGAAAATAAACAAATGTATTGAATGCACGTTTATAAAATTAAAATCGTTTTCACGAACGGGTTATAACTAAATGTACAATATTTTTACGCGTCGTTTGCGAATTAAAATCGATCGATTTCATTTTTTTAACACCATTAA
This sequence comes from Chaetogeoica ovagalla, assembly GCA_032441825.1. Taxonomy (NCBI): domain Eukaryota; kingdom Metazoa; phylum Arthropoda; class Insecta; order Hemiptera; family Aphididae; genus Chaetogeoica; species Chaetogeoica ovagalla. The sequence goes on along the minus strand of CM063743.1, from coordinate 8,193,738 downwards.
CACTTAATGTCCCTTCGTCATTTTCGCCTGTAATAAAACACGGGTCCGCAGAGAGAACTAAACACAATCGTAACCAACACGTATTAATAAATATCTTACGGATTAATTCCGTAAAATTATTTGTTTTACGAGCACTGCGATTTGTGATGATAAAAAAAAAAAAAAAAAAAAAGTACGCGTTTATAAAATATTGTTCGACACAGAATAACTCGTCTAGTGAAAAAAAACAAGTAATGCGCGGTATTCAATAAAAATCGATACTACATCGACACAGACGGCACCGGCGAATAAAAATCATATTTTCGCTCGAAGCACCACAAATAATGACCGTGCGCGCATCATACGTTTACGTGTTTTACGTGACTTGTTATAATGTGTCGTTTCATACGTGCGATGCGCGTATACAGAGTTCATAGGATTCATATAAAGTACGTAAGTAGTAGAAACAAAAAATGCGCCGATTAATACATACCGCGTTATCGTACATATTCGTTAAACAACATTTATGCGTAACTATTTATTAAATATGAAAATAAACAATTCTTTCGTTTTTAAAAATGTCGTGCTTTTTTTTTTTTTTACCGAGGATATTTCCCTCCCCCCTCGAGTCGTACTCGAACGAATTCGTTGGATTTTTTTACATTTTCTGAAATTATTACGAATTAATTTTTGCGGATTATTCCGTGTGAACACCTCGTTTCCAATCCGCACCGGAACGATTTCGAGAAACCCCGTACGATTAAATACCGAGTGTGAAACGTGTCCCTGCGATGTCAACGGAGACGACGACGTAATCGGAAGACGGTTTTAAAACGAAAGTCCCGCGCAGGACAGTCATCTGCAAAAGGATCGAAATCCGTTCCATTTCTCAATCTTTTTTTTTTTTTTTTGACATCGACGCACACTAATCCCAAACTACATTTAGCCGCGGCACCTAATAGTATTTATTTTTATCAATATTATCGTAAACTATTATAACTTAAAACGGAAAACACGCGCGCAATCGTATTTTTTTAATTAATTATTTTTTTTATTAGAAGTTTTGTGTGTTTGCATAATACTTCGACAGTTACGACGTGAAAATAAAATTAAAAATGATTAATATATATATATATATACAGCTTAACAAGTACTATACTTAGAGAGAGAAAAAACAGTAGAAGCAATAGAATTTGATAGTGGGTCCACAACTAATGGGCGTACGCGCGTAAGACGGTTTCGTAAGACATTATCGACAGGAACGTGAATTTCTTCAAGGGTCTTAAAAAGGATTTTTTTTTTTTTTTTTTAAGTAGGACATAACAACAACAAATGAGTAAGGTCACACTTTTGAGGATTGATATGTAGAGTACACGTAGGAGAGTCGTTGGACGAAAGAAGATATGCACGAGATTCGTGTCCGAGACGAAGTGCGGTGAATTACACAATTTGAACCCCAGACAGTTCTCAGAATACGTTTTAGCCCGTTACAAATATTTATTAAATTCGTCGATACGGGCAAAAAGTAGAAAAAAAAAGCGGTTAAATTATAAAAATCTAATGAGAAACTCGAGCCCGTTCCCTTTTCGTCGCAAGTCTCCTCCTCTCTGAAGTCGATTGCGGTTGACGCATCCGCATTGTCGTCTTCTTTCCGCATGTTCGTCAGTCGCAATAATTTCGATTCACACTATTTATCATCAATATAACGTACGAGCCAACTGGTGATTGCCGATGAGACGCGGCGCGATTGTCGCCGGCACACCGGTCGGGAAACGGTGGACTTCAAAGCGCATCGGTATAATTCCTAATATAATCATTATTCAACAGCGCGTGCGACCGTGGATCGATAAATTTCGCGGGAACAGTATATATATATATAGTTGTGTATTGAGGGATCGCGAATTTCAGACTCCTCTCTCTGTGTTGCCGGATAAAACTTCGGATTTCGTATTACGGTTAAACCGTTTTCGAAATCAATCATGCGCAGACGAGGATGGACTGACGGACGACCGGACAAAACGAATGATAGTACGTATACACATACGTTGTTCGCCTACGAAATCGGCGTATTTTATCCACACACACACACATTGACCGCGACACGACCGATAAAAATCACAAAAAAACCTATTTTCTTCCTCTTCTCAATACGAGGACGTCATAAGGAATCCGATTTATTTTCTCTATTTGTCGTACACAGTGTGTGGTTCTTCTTTTCTTTTTTTTTTTTTTGTATTTCCCCGCAGTGACGCTTTTTGTTAAATTGCTTGCTGCTTAGTAAGTGTTTGCGGGGATCTTTGTTCGATACACCGCGGAACGTAGCGAAATGCGCCGACGACAGTCGAGATTACTGAGCCGGGTAACGGACCGACGTCAAATCTGATATGCCAACTAATACAGCCACGGTTCGTAATTGTTATGTAAATATTTAGTTTACTGCGCATCGGTCATGGACATTACACGACGGACAATGAGTTTAAAATGTTTCTTCTGAGTTTACACCGCGAGTGAAATATCGTTCGGTATAAATCGACTTTACGACTTTTTTTTTTGGAAAAAAAAGGAATAAAATATAATAATATTATATTTTCATTGTGATAATTGTGACGTCGTTAAAATGAGCCGCGAATCGCGCGACGGTGTCACGAAGACTGTAAATAAAAGCGCGTATTCATTATTGTATTGGAATTCGGTGACGTGTTTTATTTTAATAATTGCAAACCGTATCGACGTGGTTGTTTTTTGTACAATGATCTCACCTTCGGCCTCGGGAATTAACGAAATTGCAATCGTCCGAATAATAATAATAATAATAATAATTAATAAGTAATAAATTGGTAGTAACGCGTAAAATATGTTTATATTTCGTATTTTTCGTCTGTTTTATTTATTGTCCGTCGACTATCGTACTCGTTGGTGAAATAAATGTTTTTTTTTTTTTAAACACGTTACGATTGTTATGATCACGTTGAGTACTCTCACACGCAGATAGTCATATAATAATTATTAATGTTCGATGTTTGTTAAAATTGTTCGATCTCGGAAACTTAATTTTTAGCAGTAATATCTGTCGATCCTAGTAATTCGTTTTCAAAACAAATACACGCACTCGCGATTGTTGTACGAGAAATATTTAATAAGAGGGGAAAAAAATGCAAAATTCTTTTAAATCATCTCTAAATCGATTGTTTTCGGACCAGTTTTACGGAAAATAAAAATCGAGTAAATTCTTTTATCTTTTACATTCAGTTTACAATGACTCTACGAGTTTCGATAATAAATCATCAAACGATAATATATAAATTTTTTTTGAAACAAAGCTTCAAATTGTTACAATTTCGTACCTATCTGTTTTCTACGTAATTGAATGTACAAAATTTCGTGTTTTTTTTTTTTTTTTTTAATTATTTTTTATTAATTTTTCATAATACACGGGAATCCAATACAGGACTGACCCGTTATTTTTGAAATCATATACTAAATATACAAACATATAATATTACGCGTATACAAAGTCAATGAATGGACACCGTAAGTATAATTCATCATGTCATATCAATAGGCAAACACGGTGTATATATATATATATATATATATATATAAAGTCAGACAATTACGATACGCTTGGGCTTCAGATGGTAATATATTATGTTTTCACACATGCAAACATATTTATATTCGTATTATACACGGATATACGTCATATAACGAAATTTATTATATATATATATATACATATATGTACTGTCTCAAAATTATGATGAATGCTTTGTGGGTGTGTGTGTGTGTGTAAGTCAGTATAGTATTTTTTTATAAAACGTCGTCTATGAGCAACACATTTTCTAAGCGGTATCTAAAATCAAAATCTCCGCAAATTTATTATTTATACAAACTATAGTGAAAAAAAAAAAAATCAAACAATATTTATATACACTAACGAATATAAATCTGCCCGAGTCGCCTTAACGCGTAATAGTTTGCCCACAATAGAACGATAAATTGCGTTACTGCGCATTTATAACCGACCATATCCCAAAAAAAACTATGCATTTTTTGGCTCAAGCTATACACACAAACCACATGATACTCCGAACTGTAAACGTAGCGAATTACATCAATAACACGTCGACCGAGTCGACAATACCTGGCAATGCCAAAATAGTTTAACGAAGACAAATTTGCACATTTCACAATTATATACTAAAAAAAAAAAAAACCCCAGTCCTCTAGTCAATACCGTGTCATTAATAACGAGTCTATTCCTTTATCGGATGGAATATATACAAGTGTAAGTACTATTATAATTTTAATTTACGATTAAAATAAACATTACAATTTGGAATTTTCTTTTGAAAATTACAATGTTCAAACTCGATATTTTCTTTTGAAATAATGGTCACCCGGCTTACCAGCTCAGGTGTTTAAGTACAAGTAGTATACGTTTTGTGACCGTGTAGGTATTTAAAATACTATTAATTAATGGTGTTTGAAGAAACCGTTTTCTAAGGAAATTAAAAAATAAAAAATAAATAAGTATTTGTAATCGTAAATATTTGAAATTGTTTCGAAGGCATTAACTGCTTTAATAATTTCAAATCGTAATATATATATATATATATATATATATATATATATATATATATATATATATACGCATTATATTATATTATACGTCATATTTATTATTTGTGCACATTCATTAAAACGAAATATTACGAAAATGAATTTTATTGGTATTCGTCTGCAATGGGTACAACTGACGTCGAAATCGACGTTGTTCGTACACTGTGTGTGTATGTTGCTCGGCTTTGAAATTCGAGGCCCCGTAAAATCGTCGAGCATTACAACAGACGAATTTCAATAAATCGTACAAGATTATAGTAATACGCCACGCACATTTAAATACTCCAGTACATTTAACCGCACTGTGTTCCCTAAATTCAAACGCACACAACAATCCATTTATACCTCCACATGTTATCTCGTAAATATATTATTCAGTAATCCAAAACGCAAATGATGTAGAGACTTATTAAATACGGATTAATAAGAGGGGTATAATAACTATCTCGCCCGACCTAAGTCATGTGGCAGAGACAACCCAGCACCAATTCAGATTTAACGTTAAGTATTGTAATAATTTTTCTTTTTCTATTAAATAACACAATAATAATTGGCGTTTGTCAAGACGTCACGAATCATTTTTAAAATGTGTTTCATAGAATTTTCTCCGTGTTTCTATTTCAAGTAAATTTCTTTTCTCCGTCCTAAATATATTTATACAATATCACAATACAAATGGTAAAACTTTATTAAAAAAAAATATATATATATATATATAAGTATATTACGCGTACGGTTTTTTGAAGAAACCGTTGAAAAGTTGATTAATTGAAATTGTACGACGTTCAGTTTTTCGAAAACCCACTGATAAAGCCATTCAAGAATGAAAGTTTACTCCGTTTCGGGGAAATGACTATAACAATATTTGTAATATATAGGTGGTACACACACACACACAAACAACAATTGACGTGAGAAAAGTTTCTACGTCAATGTTTTAAATCCATAATATAACGTGTGGAACTCGAACATTGTTTACAAAATTATAATTGCGTACAATTCGAAATTAAAGAATATACAGTTACGTAACACTTATTACGTTAATAATATCTAACCTAACTCTAACGCAATTACGTTCAATTTTCTTCGAAACGTTAGTGTTTAGAACAGGCGTATGGAGCAAGGGGGAGGTTTGGGATTCGAATATTCTCTCCGTTGATTAATAAAATTCAATGGAAAAAAAATGACACTTTCGACTAGAAAAAACTCAACCTGATTATTAGCTAGATAAATAAACAACAGACATTTGCAAAAAAGAACGGATATATTTCTACCATATAAATATCGTACAATTTATATAGCGTATAATTTATATTTGCAAATTTATATTAGTATTAATGCAACAAGCTTTATTTATTTTCTCGTGCCTCAAAATGTCAGTTCTGAAATAAATAATCTTGCTCAGGTAACACTATGGGTCAAGAGAGCGTCTTACCGGATCACAGCGGTCTTTATGGATATTTATTGGAAAGTCGTTGAACCAATGAATATAGATTAAATTTACTAATTATTAAATCTTTTGTAACTGTTAAATTTAAAAAAAAAAACGTAAGTTATACATTTTTTGATGTTAAACAATATATTCAAAAAATGTGTATTCGAAGACTGTGTTCGTATCATACGAGTATGCATGCCATAAATACGATGTGCTTGGTAGAAACCATAATCTTAATATAAAGATGCTGAAATGCTTTGTGATATTTGACGAATAAATTAGAATTATTATTGATGCGCAAACAAATTAATTTTTCCACTCGGTTGTCCACGTTATATTAAACATATCATTGTGAGATATACGAAGTTAGTATTAGTTTTTTAATTATTAAAAATCGAACTTCTTAAATGTTCGCCGATATATTCGAAAACATTAATTGAATTAATTTATAATACTTGTTTTGATTTTAATTTACACACACACACATTCAATCGATACGGCTGTTAAGCAGGTATATAAAAAATATTGTTGGGAATTACGATTATTGTTATTATTAATATTATTCAATATCAGAAAATATGTTTTGCGTCGAAATGTTCGATAAAAAGAAGTTAAGAATTTATTACCAATATATGTATATAAATTTTTTTTTTTATAAAGTATATGACATTATGGTGGAAAAATGATGTGCAAGACAATTTGTCAAGTCGTGATTTACGACGAATAAAAGTAAAAAAAATTTTCCTAAAAACATATTTTCGGTACTGTTACTTCTTTCTTTCCGTCACACGCGCGCATATATTATTACCCGCCCGATTTAACTGTACCGTGATTGTGATTTATTGTGTTTTCGTGTGAAATAATACTTAAGGCTTAGGGCCCATAATTTATTTCACGCGATTATTTGGTGTTAGCCACCACTCGAAGAAATTACTTAACGACAACAAAAAGTAGTTACCTAAACTACTAACCACCAAAAAACTACACGACATGTAACGACGTATTGTCGTACTGAACATTTAAGATGTCACCACTAGAACACGATCGATATAATAATAACATGCGATTACAAAAACGCCACGAAATCGATCGAACTGGCACGAAAAAACATTGCGCACTTACACAGACGTGTGGATTTTATTAATTTTATACAATCATAATTATATTGGGAGTGATTTAACACCGAAGCGTTAATTTATGCGCGTATACGGATTATTCGCGATACATATTAGAACATAATTTGTTTTTTTGTTCAGATAGATTTTGTTATATCAGAATTCAGAATAGTGGGCGAAATAAAAATGATATATTTTTCAGTGCTGTATGGATTCAGTAAAGCGAAAAAAACGAAAAAAAAAAAATGTTTTATTTACTTTGGTATTTATTATGGATTGGCGTGTTATAAGTAATGACAAATGCGAATACGTATGAATTATAAAAACTTCGCAAAGTCTTCCGTTATCGACCGTAATTCGAAAACATATACGTTTTATAATTTTGTATTTTCGGAAAATTTCCGCTAATGCTCGTGAACACACGGCGCTATACAAATAATAATTGTTGTTGCGAATGAAAACAGCGCGAAACTTCCGTTTAACTTAAACAAATATTATCTAAGTATGCAATATTTATCTACGTAGGAAATTCGAAAATTCGAAACAAATATTTGATCGGTTAAATCCTCTTCGATACACGAAGGAATTTACACACGTTATTTTCGATAAAAATTATTATTATTATTATTTGCGAACGAAAATAATAATTGATTCGTATTATGAACGAAAATCCGTATTATAAATAAATATGCTTTTGTCGTATTGGATGAGGTGACGTCCGTCTTCGACTGCATCGTTCGTACCAGAATTAATAATAATAATAATAATTATCTAAAATAACAACGAAATCGAAATTTAATTATTTAAATCCCATTCTCGCCCCGTTCGTGATAAATATGACCGCATTTCATTTTTCAATGTACAATTCCCTACGTACCGTTTAATGTATTACGTTCTCGAACTACGGTACGATAAAGAAACAAAATGGTTTTTAAATCTTACTTATTATTCTTCGAAAAGAAAAAAAAACCGGTATCTGTGTTATTGTGTTTAAGAAAATAGTAAAGCGGAGTCGGCGGATGAGATATTAATAATTCGTATAGAAATTCTATTCGTTTGCTTAGTAACGAAAGAAAAAAATAATGATCCTCGTACGGAATGAAAAGTGTAATAAATATTATTAAACTAGAGAGTTCTCAACATCATCATTTTTTTTTTTTACAGATATTTTTATCCGTCTATTTACTGTACAAATATTGTATCTAGTTAACTTCACTAAACAACTATTTTGGTTTAATATAATTTCAGTTTTTTTTCCTCTTTCCATTGCAAACACTATTTTTCCAGGCACTTAAAAAATACGCCGAATGTTTTCTACGTTCAATCGATTGCTATCAAGTTATCGATTGATTGAATATACGATTATTAAAATGTCGACAAAACGCGGATGACCTTTTACGACGTTTCTCAAAAGAAAACATTTTTCCAATATTACTCTCGGTAATATTAAAACGCAGAACTAAAAAAAAAGTGTATCCAAGAAAATAATAATAATAAAAAAAAAAATAGTTTCTTATACGATAGTTTTTTTTCTGAATATTTCGATTTATTGTTGATTCGAAACGTAAAAGAGAAAAACATAAAAGTTGTGACGGAGTGATCAAAGAGAAACGAGTTATCAAAGCGACAGATATTTTAGTTTGCAACGCATATTTGTTCGTTTTTAGTATACAGGTATAATTTTAAATGTACAATTATGAAAACGCAATTTTTGTTTTTGTTCTTCTTACCATCCCTTTAGTCCCTCATTAAAAACAACTTAATTGTAACTCGCAAAACATTATTAACGTTTAGTTTTGTTCGTCGCTTATTATTAACGAATTGGAAAATATTGCAAATATAATATACGTAAATGTTATTATTTTCATCCTCTAAATATCCTGCATATTATTAAAAAGTACGGTTAAACTACTAAAGTTATGTGGTCACGACGAGTTTGTACGAGAGTTATTTACACAAAAACATGTTTTCCGTATTGTTGTTATTGCACACGTTATAACCGCCCGTAATGTTTGTCGAAAACACGGCAAAATATTTCATTAAATATTCGCCATATTTTATCATCGTTATTAGTTGTTTCGTGTTTATGCGGAAATATTAATTTATAACGAATTCGATATAAACACATCGAAATATAAAAGAAAACAAAAATTTAGTGATACCGAAAAGGACCGGGATAAAAAACCCTGTGTTTTCAAATATTATTGACTACGGTATACATATATATAAAAAAAAAAAATACCGGTTCTTTTCGGTTCGGTTCCATTCGCCGCTTTCGAGCGGCGGAATCACAGCCGGATCGTGACAAATTTGGTTAGGTTAACGCGCTATGAGATCCAGATTGTCGATTATCCTGTCAATGATACACACATCAGATTATATTGTTTTCCTGGCAACCGCGTTCGGTTGAACGCGAATTTGTTTTATTTTTGTTTCGATAATAGTAGTTGCGTGCGAAACGAAAGTTTCAAAATCAATTTATAAGTTTGAAGTGAAGATTCCAGAACGAGTTCGTCGTCATTCGTAAATTGATTTGGCAAATATTTTCTTAACGAACGTCCGTTTTATAACGTCAGACTTTTGAATATAAATTCCGTAGCAAGTCCCTCTATCCCTGCCGGACGGATGAAGCGCCGGAAGGATTTTTATTAACAAACGCAAATAATTCTTCTACGCGCATAAATATGTAACCGCGCAAAGCGTTGTTGTCGATTGACACAAAGCGGTATCGGCTGAGTAACGTGGAAAACGCGTCGTTTCGAACGTCATCCTGTTTATTTTTGTGTGTATTGAATAATAATACGTTTTTCCAGCCGATTCATGAGGAGAGATATCGTTTCGTTACAACTGGGCTCGAGGAGACGTTTCACTTTTAATCCGACGTCGTGTTCGCTATATCTATTTATACGGCGAGATTCGATTGAATTTTTTAATATTTTTTTTTTTTTATGGGGGAAGAGAGCTAACATTTAATCATAACGTATTAGTAATGGCTGTGTGTGTGCTGCGTATTTCTTTCGTTTTCGTTTAATACAGACTTATGGATTTTACAAACGCCACGCGTAACGAAGCTCTGCGCGCTTTAGTCGTTATTTTCAACGATCATTCTGTTGTACGGTTTTCATTTTGAACGCGAACGTTGGACATTCCCTTCTATACTCGTTTAAACGTTCAAACGTATTCTTCTGTTTATTAATTTTACGTTGTTCCGCTTTCATTATTGAATTCACCGTGGAAAAAAAAACAAAAATATTTTGCTACAATATTCACAAAAAATTGTAACGAAGCCAAGTCAAATCAAATATTATTGAACAGCAATACCATAACGTCATAGCTACAATGTAACATATTGAACACAGATAAAACTTGTAAAATAAGCTATAAATTCGTTTTACGCATCAACGGTTTCAAGAATAAAATTCTATATTACGTATTTTAAGCGTTTTATAGATTTTCAATGCTATTTTCCCAAGTTCTGCGATGCTGTTTATTGTTTTGTTCATATGTATTAGATTGTTAAATTGTGTTGTGTAATTATCGCGTAGCCATAAGAAGGCAAGAGAAATGCTCACACTGCCATTTCGTTAAGAAAACGTTTCACATTATAATCTATTTTTAGGTAATTAAATTTTTTAATCATTAAGATAGCTTGGCAGTGCGCGCTGACCTTTACTATATATCCATAAATCAAACAAATTTATTTTGATATTTTAAGATATTTTTTCTTTCGCTCGTTTTATAGCGCGTATATTCAGTATTTCTATTTTTTTTCTTTCAGCGTAATAAACTCCAAGCCCGAGCCATAAATTGTAAAATAAATCGGCAAACCAATACGACTGGATATCGTATAAAGAAAAACACGAAAAATTGTATGAGAATAAATCCGTTTTTTTTTTTTTTTTAAACAACAGAAATATTTATCGTCTATTTCATAAAATCGAATAAATATAAAACGTGTGCAAAATACGAATTAAAAACAGGGAGTATAAAATGAAATTCTAAACGCGCACGACAACGCGTCGTAGGTAGGTAGAGTATATTATAACGAAATAAATAAATAATTTCACGTTTGATTGTAACCGATTTTTCAAAATTATCGTCGATTATATACCTGAAAAAAAAAAGATAAATTCTCTGGTGTTCTTTCAATACGCGCGCTACCAAGAATAAACGGTTTTCAAACAAACAAATTCACGTACATTATAAAACATTAAAATTTCTCGGTTTTCTATATAGGATATACATAAATTATCATTATTATTATTGAACAACTCAATGTGTGACAGAGTCGTCAGGGATTTGATTGTTAATGAAGGGATTAAAAAAAAAAAAAAATTGTTTATGTATGGAGACTAAAATATGTAAATCATTGGCTACGTATTAGTTTAACATTGAAAAAGTCAACCAATCGCGTGTTCCTTTAAACACGGTTGTGTTATTCCGCTTGGATCGATCGGGGAAAAATGTATTGAAAATTTGGGAAAAAATCGATTTCGTCTGAACGTTGTTAATCGCGGCGAACACGCGTAAAATATATATAGGTACACTCCACGTGATATATGATGACGTTTAAAATAAAAACGTATTAAATCGTATTAATATATATATATACGTAGGCGTGGAATGAAATGTAACTTAACGGCATTTAAAAAAACCACGCTCAAAATACGGAAAAATAACAATCTTTGAATTGTAAAAATTATATATTCGAATCACGAGGAATAAACGCGAAAAAAATAAAACGTTACGAATTGATGAAATTTGGATTGTAAAAGAAAGAAGAAGAAGAAAAAAAACGAAACCGTGTGTACGTTTAAAAGGCGTTATTAACTGAAACGTTAGCACGATGAATTGCGCGGATTTAAATAAGATAATAAACGGGAGAATTAAAAAAAAAATATTGTATTATATTGTTTATATCCGAGAGAATGGAATAAAATATTATAGTGTTTCCGTACGTGTATTATAACAACAATAAAACGAATAATTAAAAAAAAAAAGGAGAAAAAAATTACGATTTCCCCGGGATACGAAACGAGGGATTTCATTCGGGTAAACGGACGTTCAAAAAACCCTACACGATATGATATGAGTGTACACCGCACAGTGAAATACAATTCGCATTTTTACTCGCAAAACAAACGTTTCGTACGTTTCAACGTTATTATTATTATTATTATTATTATCGTTTCGAAATGTATTATATTATTTTAATATTTCGATAATTATTTTACACGTTATTTATTCACCGCACAAATTACGTTTGAAATATTATATTGTATGTCGACGGCGATTTCGGGGTTAGAGCCACTCGTTTTTCTCACTTTAGCGCCGTGTCCGCCAAGCACGGTTTTCGTATTACACATTTATATCCCGTGAAAACCACGATAAATCATCGGATTCGAAAAACGATGCCGAACGAAACCCGTATGAAAAGACACGGGCGGCGCGTGAAAACGGTCTTTGCATTCGTAGTGTTAAATATTATTTTTTTTTTCCACCTCGCGCGTGAAAAGAGTGTTTCGGGGAAAAAATTATTTCTTTAAAACGGTGTATTCATTCGCGTTCCACTTCCATTCGATTGACGGATTATAAACGCCACGCGAAAACGTTTTTTTTTTTTTGCCGTGTCCGAGAAAAATTGTTCACCGAAAGAACAACGGATGAATCGACGATCGCTAAAAGCGAAAGTGCCGCACGTCTTGCGGGTGTATTTGTACTGAAGAGAAACCGTTCGGACACACGACTTATTCTCATCACATCGATAATTTGTTATCGATTGGCAAATAAGATACACATTTTTCGCGTATTTGTAAATAACGTTTGGGTGTGTTGGAGGAATTTACGATTTATCTCAATGAAATCGTTGGAAATCGTCACCAAGTCCTTAACGGATTAATGATGTCGATGAAATGCGATTGGACAACGCCAATATTAGTCAATTGTCGTACAAATACCCGTTTCGAAAAAGCGGTTGTTGCGTTAATAAAATTACATCCAGTTATGTTACAGTGCCATTTCTGTCGATGATTTTGGTTCGCGCATATTTTTTTAATAAATTGAATTTAAGCATTAACGATTATTATTAGGAAAAAATAAATAAATAGCGTTCGTCAAACGAAAATTCCCTACGATTACGATCGAAATAAAACAAAGTATATAATGCGCACGTGTCAAGGAAACGTTGTGTTATTAAAACACCAATTGACTATTCATTCGTCCGGGGATATATGGCACAAAACGACTGGACAGTATGCCAAGTTTTTTCTTTTTAAATAAAACGAACGTTTTATAGATATTAATCGACTTAATAAAAACGAATTAACTATACCGCGTGCACAAAATGTTTTATTGTCATTTTTTCCTGAAACACATTTGAATTCCGGCGTTCATTTCACAAATAAAATTACATTCAAATATTATAGTTGATGTATTTTTTTTTCTCGGGAATATTGTGATTAAGAGAATCGCGCACGAGAAATCATATATAGTATAATTGATTTTTCTGTGAAAATAATATTGTAATGTTGTATTCGAGTGGATTTTTCACACACGTCGTTTATCAAATCGATTGGTTTTTCTTTTAGTTGTTGTTCAGAGATTTCTATGGAAATTTTTACGCAAAAAAAAAAAAATAAAAAAACAATATTGCCTGACAGGAAATAACTTATACAAGAATAATTTTCAACGGATTGAAACGTTTAAAAGCGAATTAAAGACGAAGAAAAAAAAAATTGCGCGTCGTAATAATATTGTCGAAATTACACGACGCGTAAATATTTAAAAAAAACAAACAAAATACATTCAGTTTCGTTAAAGCTTAAATGGAATAATTTTATTTCGAAAACCTTATATAATCGAATTCTATAAATAAAATTCGACTAATGGCCGAGCGCCAAAATGCCGTAGTACAATAAATGTGGTTCCGGGTCACGGACGTTCAATGGCGAGAAAAAAAAATGCCATAATAACAAAACAAAAAAAATATCAGTATGATAAATTGTTAAAAAGACATTATAGTATCTCTCTCTCTCTCTATTACGAAGAGAGCATTTACTACAATGTAGTAGTAGTAGTAGTAAAAAAAAGAAATAAACCTCTCGTTTTATTTGACACTTTTAATAAGGACGAACAGACAAAAATATAATAAAATCATATATATATATGTAACGCATGCAAACACGTCAAATAGTACGTTTCAATCAAATTCCGTAAAACACTTGTACCACCACTAGATAATATTTTTTCAGATAAATTCCAAAAACCGTATTAAACGTATTTCGTTGTTATTACGTTTCGACCGAATTTATTTTGATTTGCGTTAAAAATATTATATTATACGTTATTGCCCAACCGCGACAACCGCGTTTTTCTTTTTTCCTATACGTCATTCGTCGAAAACGATTGTGTAATAATTACTATAAATTTTAGAGAAAAATCGCGAAAAAAATGAACGAATTGAAAAAACACTGAAATCCGTCGTAATAAGACCGTTAATTATTATTCACGGGACATTTATCTCAAGTATTTCGATTATTCCGTAGAAATTAAAAAAGGAAAAAAAATCAAACTCAACCCTGCCCTGGGGGACTCTCGCGTTTCGTTTCAAACGAGCATTATTATCAATTTAATTATTCTACAAACGCAATCGAACAATTATTTGCGATAAAATGTCCGTCGTCGGTTTTAAGATTTTTTTTTGTTTTAATATTACACTCGTACAGTGTTTATATATATATATAAAAGAAAAAATTTATCGCCGTTTTTCAAAATTATAATTTACAACGAGTAGAAGCGTTATCGGTCAACGGCGCGCTGTCGAATCCACAATAATCATTACGCCGTTGTACGAAATGAGGAATGAATTTGGCGCACACGCGTTTTATGGACGAAATTCGTTTTATTCGGAAATTCGCGTAATAAATCCCGGACGAAACAGCAGTGCAATACGGTTTTATTAGTCGGACGGAAATAATAATTGTCACGGAACGACGTAAAACGAAACGTATTTACAATCGCCGATCGATAATTTCAAGACGCGGTTTACGGCTAAGTTATACAAATTAAGTTGGCGCGCGCACACGAGTGCCGCCCGTTCAAACGACAATTCACCACTACCTTCGCAATACTCACAGCAACTCGTACTGGAATCGATCGCAAATCGCAAGTACCGTAGAGTAATATAATTCAACTATTCAAAACCGATTGGATTAAAAAGTTCTAAATGTTCAAAAACAATTTACTGTAACGACGGGCTCGGGCAACGATTATTTGATTTACACGGACTGGAAACGAATAGACGGTACGTTTTCCGTCGAAAACATGCATTTCAATTGTACGTAATAATAATAAAAACCGTACGCAACGTGCATCGTATTTTATAGTCATCCTCCCTCAGCAGGAAAAGTATATGGCATAAAGGTTTCTATAAATTGTTATATAACTCGGAATAATAGAAGAAATATAACGGGACGCCAACGAAAAACCGAATTCACACTCACAGAAATAACGTTGTTATTAATATCATTTGTTAAATGGAAAACACGAGTAAATAATAACTTTATGCGTATAAAGGCACTAAAAACGTTTTGATTTTAATACACTAAACGAACGCTCAAGGCACGATGATATAACCACCAGTATAATCGAATTCAGTTGATAAAATAAACGAAATGCAGTTCCCACATCTCCCAACCAGTCGGTAAAGACGTGACCGAGTTTGAATAACAAATTTTCGTCGCACATTATTTTCGTATCGGATTTCTATGTGAAAAAAAAATGACTATCTTTTAACGTAACGATTTGTAATCGATTTCTAAGACATACGTTTGCTTTTTTCTTTCACGAATAAAAACGTGAATTTAACGAATTATCGTGAGCCAGAGATACGTCTATATTTGACGGATACGTAATAAAACCGGAGTTTATGTTTACCACCAAGAAAATGTGTTACGACATCCCGAAACCTCGCGGTCGTACGATATTTAAAGCCCTTATTGAAAATAATTATGATTTTCCTACTAACGAATGAAGCGAAATGCTGATAAAACATATTAATTAACTAAATACGATTTGTGTACATTAGAATATGTTGAAAAACGCGGTTTTAACAAATACGTATAAGGAATTTAAAAAGCATTTTACTAAAATCACGAGTACATTACGAATGAATACAATTTTTAAATTGATATAAGAACCCAGAAGGAAAATCACCGTGTATAATTGAGTTTGTTTTCATTCGTTTACATTATCTATTAAAAACAAAAAAATCAATATTTAATAATTTCTTTTTTACATTTTAATACTTTAAAACACTGATATTATTTTAATATCAGATATTAAAAAACCTATATTTATAAAGAACAAACAATATTCGATGGAAAATGTTTTAAGTAAATGGGATTATCTTGTTTAAATTTTATTTATAAAAAAAAAGGATTCAAAAATATTATTTTATATTAAAACAGCTACGGGGGAAAAAGCGTGTACACGGTAAAATCATTGATTACTTGTAAAAATGATTTGCAAAGAAAGTAAAAAAAAAAAAATAAAAAAAAAATTAAAGATTAACGATAATTTCGATATTGACTAGATGATGTAACATTATAAATAAGTATAAAAAGAAAAAAGTAAATATTAAAAGGATTTATTCAAGATTTTTATATATATTATTAATAGTATTATTCCTCGGTATAATTTTTTTTTTTAAATACGACAACTCACAGTAGTAATAATAATAATAATAATAATGATAAACAGTCACAAAATGTTTTATAAAGGTTAGAAAGGTAGAGTGTATATTATGTGGAATGCAAATTTTCATCGGTTTACTTTTTGTTTGAAATTTCGTAATTATAAAAAATGTACGCACGAACGAACGGGTTCGTTGAAATGAACGCGACAAAAATTTAACGATATTATTCCCTGACCGGCAGTGATCAAAACGCGAGGAGTGTGAAGTAGTTGAAAAAAAAAACCGTAAATTTTTACTATGCCGACAAAATTAACACGCGTCGATTACCAAATTTTACCGCCGTCGTGTGCATTCGAGTGAAATCGATACTCAATTTACGATTTATTCGAAAATACGTGTAATTATGTGACAAAAAAGCGTAATTCCGAACTCTTAATAAACCTCGCGGCGAGTAACGAGCAAACAATATACGTACGATGAAAAATATATCTGTAACACTTGCTTTCCACTCGTGCAAAACTTTAAAATCATTATTCGTGTGAGTGAACGAAGATTATTATTTTATTCGAAATACGTTCACAAACCATATAATACCTGCGTTTACCCACACACCGACAAGAATTATCACATTTGATTAAATGAAATACGGATGATATGAATTCTGTTAAGCGGTGAGAAGGGAAATGTAATTGGAAAATAAATTGAACACTGAACTGCAACAGCAGCGGCGACGTGATCATTAAATAATGATCTAATCGACGCAATAGAACAAAAAAAAAACGTAAAAATAAACAAATTGTAAAAAAAAAAAAAAGAAAAAAACGTAATTTTATATTTTGTTGTTTCGTTCAAAGCGACCGCGAGTAGTGCGCGGATATCACATTAATAGTGTACATTGACTAACAAAATAAAACGAAGTGTCGTTGTTTAAAAAAATGTCGGAGAAAAAATATTTGCATTTTTTAAATTGTTCGTAAATAAAAATTCAATACGAAGTAAAGTGAAGAATAGTATATCGGAATAGTTATACTGACGGTAGGACGATCGCGTTGAATTCTATAAATTATCATCATTATCATCTTCACAACTGAATTCGTTTTTATTCGATTCAATTCGTCGAGTGTATTAAGTATGAAAATTTAAACACTTGTTGTACAGACACGAAACGCAGAGTATCTCGATGGACATTCCGCGAGTTTTGTGAAACGTGTGGAAATATTTGCGTTTTGCAGCGTTACGTCTACGTCACTTGGGTTAAACGTTATTGAATATACACACACACACATGAGCCCTGCAAAGTTTCCGTACGGTGTTCCGTCGAAACGCAAATCGAAAGATCGACGAAATCCTTTTCGGCGGACAATACGCGTTCCACGGGATACGTACTGTAGCGTCGAAAAGAACGCTTTTCGTCTAAAGTTTTCGAGAATAAACAAATCTATAACAACGCGTGATGGACTGATGGTCCGTACAATAACGCGCGTACGCGTTTGGCACGGCATTTGATGTGTAACGCAATACGTATTACGGATAATTTATTATTGGGCATAGTATAATATAATAATCGTCCGTTCCCTATTTGAATTATTACAGTGTCGTGAAATCAAAGTAAGATTTATTTTCAACATTTACGCTTATAGCGTTGTATAAAACGTTTTATTTTTTATGTATTTTATACGACGCCACACACATTTCATAGTAAAACACAAAAAAAAAAAGAAGAAAAAAAACGCTCGTCCAACGGATAATATGTTAATAAAAAAATCGAAAACAATCGAAAATCGATTTGGTGATAACATGTATCGTTATATCATTCCGTCCGAATGGATTTACTTAATATATATACACATCGAGTGTAACGCGTTATATTAAATAGAATAGAATATTATTATTATTATTATTATTATTGTCACGTTCAATCGTATTACTCTTTAACGAAGAAATAAAATCATTGACCTCCGTTAAAAAAAAAAACCCCCCCAAAAAAAAATGAAGGGGAAAAAAACCGATTACAAATACCAATACGAATTGTTCGTAATCCGAATCGAACGGAATTGAAATCGCCCGATTGCGACAGCGTACACAAGTGCTCTCATTGAAATCAAAACGAATAAATTTCGAACGGTGTCTCGGAAATGACCGCCGCCGAATCGGCAAACCGCCGCGTTGAATGACGACGATTTAATAACAACGGGAGCGTTGTCGAGACTTTTTTTTTGTTGGGGGAGTGAGAAATAGAGTAAAATTCGTTGTCACGATGAAAATGTAACAGATTTGTACCGGTCGTGGTGTCGTCGCCGAAGAACTCGGTAACGTAGATTTAAATAATAAAACGTCGATGGTTTAGAATTTACTACACCTAAACGACATACGTACACGTATTATATACACTGATAACGTTATCGTTTTTTTCCGGGGGTGGGGGGGGGAGGACGATTTTCGTTATTACGTTGGAAAAAACACGCGACGTAAACGTGTACGGTAAACTCAATAATAACAACGATATCGATTCGTTTAAACGTTACACGTTTTATCGTTTGAAAGAAGCAAAAAAAAAAGAAGAAAAAAATGATAAAATTGCGAACGTTTTACGCGCTCTCGTCTCGTTCATACACTCGTGAGCAAAAAAAAAACCCTAACCGCAAACCCGCTTTTAAATGTCTCTCTGGCGAAAAAACTTTAATCCCATTTTTGATTTTAAAATCTTCGAGTTCAAAGCCCCTTAGTTTTAAAATGTTTTCTTAGAACTAAAACAGAGACTCTCAGAGATTTAAAAAAATAGAAAATGGTATACAAGTTTTAATTTCTGCGCTAGAGATATTCATCTGCGAGTTTGCGATATGAGTCGATTTTTTTGCGCTCATGAGTGTATTATTGACGAGCTCGTTACTAATTTTTTATCATACCGTCGTCGTGTATAAACACACACACACACACATACACACATTCCCGTTTTATCGGAAAAATGGATTTTTTTTTTTGCTTTTCTATCTGCTGGCGTTCGTTTTAAATTTGTAAAAAATATATATATATTTATTTATTTTATATATATTTTTTTTATTTATTATCACGAGTATTAACTTGTAATTTTTTATTTCTATCTTTTTAATTATTCGTTTTCACATATCCTTTTGATTTTCGTTTTTATTTTTGATTTGAATTTCTTTTTGTTTTCACTACTTTGTTATAAATTGTATATTATTTAATAACCGCGCGCTGTCTCAATTCGATCGCAATTAATTCGAGATCGCGCGACCACCGTTTTTTGGAACAAATTAGTTCGCCATTTGAAATGAAGACGACAATGTTTAATTTGAAATGTTCGCGCGCACACACACACAGAGAGAGAATGACGGCAACTAACTTTACATCGTACGAACGGGTGAAATTGTAATGAATCGGACGATCGAACGGGACCGCGCCGCGCGTCGTTTAAAACGTGTACGACGGAAGAAAATAATAAATAAAAGTCCCGCGAATAACAGTCCGCCAATAGCGACGGCGCGTTTATTAATCCCGTATTGTTTTATGATTATTGCAAAAAACGAAAAATAAATAAAACACAAAAGCTCAACGCATTGTATCGCTGTCGATCGTATGAATAAAGAACGTTAACGCGCAACGCGCGCGCGCGCCGTCAGAGTTCTTTACACAGCTGACAGCTGACATAATTTGTGGTGGTATAGGTACCATTCATAAACTTATGAGACGTTAACACAGCATACGTTTCACGTGTTTTATTCAATAGCTGTAAATTTTTACAAATCGAGAAAACAAAAAACCCCCAAAAAAAAATAACCGCCGGGAAATAATAGTTTTTTTTTCTCCATTCCACTCACTAACGAACAATAACGACGCACGTACGCGCGAATAATTTCGTGGCACGTCGCAGAAGTCAATTATTATCATTTCAACTGAAATACGATTATAATAAAGCGATGATGAGTTTTCGCGCGAATTATCAATTCGATAATTTATATGATTCCAGTAATCAGCGGATTCAGTTGTCTTCGAGTTCACTGACGACTCGCACAGCAGATGCTCATTTTTCTTTTTAACATTCGACCTCGTTGTATAATAATTTTTTTTTTTATATAAAATATTTTTAATATGCAAACCGATTTAAAATTAAAAATAAAACCATAGTTTTTTTTTTTTTAATTTAATTCACAACGTACACAATTTCTTCGCTTTTTTATATATATATATTTTTTTTTCTGCTCTATATATTTTTATAATCGTAATTTTCTAAAATAAACGAATTTAATACAAAAACTCTTATATATATATATATATATTTTTTTTTTTTTTGTTATCATAATACTCTTTGACTCGACAAAATATTAATATAATATATACCTTCGAGCCAAAGAGTATTACGGGGAAAAAAATATAATACAAATGTGTATATATATAAACGCGCAAGTTACAAATATATTTATCGATTGTATACCAGTAGAGTATGTTATAAATATTGTTGATGTACTTAAATATAACACGGAATTAAATTCTGAATTACATTCCAGATTATAATTTCAAATGTACACCACGCATATGCGTATGTGTGTGTTTGTGCGAATAATAATAATAATACATTTTGAATTGATCCCGGTGTAATTTAAATTGTACGTGACAATACATACACGTAACAACGACGTTGAATATTATTAACGAAAAAATTATCGCTTAGAGATAAAAAAAAAATACGAGTGAAATAATATAAAAAGAACGTCGTGTTAAAACGAAGAGCGAGTGAAAATATCGGTTAGTGTTTCACATTTGTTTAAAAAACAAAAATAATAATAAAACACAACTACATATTTAACATCGAATCTGGTAAAGCGATCGGAAATTTTAAAAATAAAAAAATAACCTATTCGCGTTAACGAAATATAATAAAACAACGCGTCGTTTTATACAAATTACTAAGCGGAAAGAGAAAAAAAAATCCACAAACGCAATACGCCATTAATCGAATTTTATTATAATCCGATTTACAAACATTAAAATTCAATTATTGCAACAAACAACGCGGAGACTTAAAAAATAACAGACCGAGTTGAATTTTTCTCGGAAATTTTTCCTTTTTTCTTTTACCATAACACGTTGTTTATGCAATATTATAATGAGAAACTGTAAAAATAAAAGAGAAATAAAATCGTATAAAACAAACGCTTTACTTTTTGGAAAACCGATTCCGCAGCACACAACACCGACACAAAACGAGCGAGTGTTCAATACGTTGTTAAACGGGTACGTTTTCTCCTTGTAACCGTACGAAAATCCAAAGCGATACATCGAATTCATTACCGAAAAATTACCAGTGCATGTTTTATATTTTCAAAACTTGAAAAAAACGAATTATAACATTATTATAGCCAGTGCAGTAACAGTGTAAACGCGGCGCGGCGTAACGCCAGACGGAAAAATAACATTGGTAACGTAAATATGGCAAAGGGAATAATTTAATTCGGTGAGATATTATGAAACGTAAAAACAAAAGCACCGAACGTTTTAAAAAAAAAAAAATAACAAATAAAATTTCGCAGGGGCAGCGCGAAATTCATAAGAGCGGATAAACTTAATTTTGGTACGGTTGCGCGTAAAAAAACGCGTACTTTACGCCGTGAAATTCGTGAACGGAGAAAAAATTGAAAAAAAAAAAAACAGTCTGTTTGACATATGAAAAATATTAGGCTCAAAATAGAAACGCCGGCAAAGCGTGTGAACAATACGATAGTATTGACTATAACGTGATATACCAAATATCATACACCGGAATGGTCTAAATTGACACAGATTTCGTGGAAAAGAACAACAATTTATTATTATTATTTTTTTATACGTCGAAAAATTCTGCGATAAAGCCAATGCGTATACACGCCAGTGTGTCGCGTTAATGAAAATACTGAAAGTGGAAAAAAAAATGATATAACGTTGAAGAATCGGAATGGAAATTCGGAATTTACTATAAAACTACAATAATAATAATAATAATAATAATAATATAATTATTATTTTACGATCTAGAGAACATTATAAACACTTTTTTTTTTTTTAATTTCACGCGTGAGAGAACGATTTCATTTGTATTCCATAATAATCATTACACCGTCACGTTACTTGATAATAAGAACGTATATTACATCATTCAGTTTTCAAACGCATTCGAACAATGTCCCGAGGAGTAGAAATGAAGTTGAAAAAGAAAATTTAAATAATATAAAAGTATTTAATTCAAATTTATTTAAACGTTATGGTATGGATTTTCTTTTAGCACGTTACACTGTATTATAGTGATTTATTGTGTGATGGTACAATATTTTATATTTTAATACGGCGATTCGTTTTAGAAGAATTTTCACTCGAAGCGATTTTCAATTACGAATGAAATCAACGTAATAAAATATAATATTATATTATAATTTTGTTCACTGTAAAACGATTTTTGTTTTTTATGTATCCAAATTTTCGACTGACAGAGAAGAAGATTTCGGAAAAATTGCGTGTGCATCGGCGGAATGTCAAATGACGCAAACGTATGCGAAAAAATCAATTAAATTGAATAGGTAAATGAAAAAAAAAAATGAGAAAATTTCGTACGGAATACTGGAATACAGTGTGAAATACGAGTCGATTACACAGTGTCTCGAGCGTTTGATGTGGTAAACAGCGAGATGCATTATTGTTAACAGTATTTAATTGAACGTTAGAAAAATCAAATGGCCGAGAAAACAACAGATGGAAACAACGGGAGTAACGGTTGGACAACACTATATAGAAGTACTTGGTTTTACAAGCGGTTTAAATATTATAGGAAACCCACTAGCAAAAGAGTAAGCCAAGTTCCGGAGCAAGAACGAATGAGAAATGATCATCGACGATTGACGACTGTCAGAGAACTGTAGCTATTGACGTCGGCGCATCGTTCGCTCTAGAACAAGAGCGATTATCGTGATAATCTTCAACGGAGACTTCTTTCGAAACGTCGGAACGAGTGAGGAAAAGTCACACAACGACTTAAAACGTTACATTCAAAAGCTAAGTCGATCGAGTCAGAAGTCTCCGTAGCGCTTTTACCGATTTCGAAGCAAAATCATATTGCCGTGTTCCCCATTTTCGCCTAACCGCAAATCGTAAAAATCGCGGTTTTATACAAAAACTCCCGAACGCGTGCCGTTGACGACTGGTTCGAGAGAACAACAACACCACAATTGCACAGTGAATTACTGGAAATCGTCTGTCTGGTTCATTCCGGCGCAATAATCCGGTAAGCGTTTAACGTTTTCACGGAACGATTTCAGTCCCCGGGTGTCCTCATTGAACACACGGCGGCCTCGCGCGTATTAAAATTTTCCAAAGAAGTAAACACACACACACACACGTGTCTTTTACGTCATTTGATTTCAGCGCCCTTCCGCGGTGGTTTATTATTATTAATTTTTTTTTTTTATCTTCGATAATAATATAATACGTATACCGCGGGTAATTCGATATTACATTATTAATACGGTGTACTCGTGCGGCATGACCCACTTGATTATTTTCGAAAGCGTATAATACGCATGGACGTAATAATTTATCCGACGAGAAAATTGGTTTCACTAGGACTATATTCCTCCCCCGCTCGCGTACGCGGCGCACATTATTCTACCGGCGAGAAGACAACGAAAATAGACAACTGAAAAACGCGTTTACGTGTATTACCGGGGGTCGAAATTTTCAAAACGGTTTACACGTGGACCGTAATAATAATAATAATAATAACAATAATAATAATAATAATAATAATAATAATAATAATAAATAATAATAATAATAATAAATAATAATAATAAGAAGAAGAAGAAGAAAAAGACGACGAGCTACGAACAAACCGAACTCCGATGATTAACGATAATTCGGCGGAATAAATATAAATTATCAATTACGTGCGGTTGGTTTGTTCGAAACGAAAACGCTCGTATAGCAAATTACGGCCAGTTGAAATAAATCAATTTATTATTTTCCCGGATCCATAAACGAAATGTAAATAATTCCCGATTGACATAATTATCGCGTATGTGCGCAGTGTACACCACTATTTTGTTTTTAAATTAAATATTCAAATTATTTATTTATTTATTTTTTGTTCAGAAAAGTATTTAACGCTTTTAGTTTGCCCGTCCCCTCCTAGATACTTGTGTGTGTACCTATATCTACTGACAGCTAAAATTAATCGAACTAAAACTAAAATGTAATAAAACATTTTTTTTTATTTAAAACTCATTATTTTCATATAATTTTTCGATAATTCTAAGTTGGCAACAGATTCGACGGGCTGTTTTTCTATTCGCCCCCGCCCCGAACGAGTATCCACGAAATCCTACTAATATTTCATATCGAAAATCTAATTTATCCGGTTTTTTTCCTTCCTATTCCGTCGCCGTACCGGATAAGTGAACGCAGCGCGGATTCGACAACGTCTGTCGCGCGGCCAATTCGATCGACGAACGCAATCGTATTTTACGATGACAAGGGAGAAGGGACTTATATCTGATGACAGGTTTGCCCGGGACATTCGGAAAATGCGATCGAGTCAATATGACGGCCACACACGGAAAATGTATAATGGATTTTCGAATACGCGATCGTGGCACACGTGTGCGTGTAGACCATTCTTTCTCAAAGTGGGCGATAACGCCCCCTTGTGGGCGTTAAAGGCCTTCGGGGGGGCGGTAAAAGGCCAAAGAAGTTTGGGCGATAGCTGATTAAAAAAAGCGAAAAATTATGTAATCCCGCAACTTTACCCCGGATCATGGTCGATTGTTCAAAGATATCTAATAGCCGTTTCCATCATCGTATTTGTCCGAACGTGGATATTTAGTGCTGTAACAACAACATTACTAATAACTAAAAAAAGAAATCGGCTGCTTGTTACCGAACGTGGCGACTTACGACTGTATTTAAGTAAATTCGATCCCGATATATAAAAAAAACTCGTTAGACTACATCAGGTTCATCCATCACATTAAGTAAGCTCGATAAATTTAAATTCAAAAATTCGTTTAAATTTTAATAAAAATACATTGAAATTCGATTAAGCATGCGTTTCAATTGCTCTTATTAAAAGTGCTCCTTTAAAACGTGAGTTTGAACTCTAAAATAGAATATGGCATGTTTAAATATAATAATTGTAATAACTGTTTAAAGATAAACAACATTTGGTAAGTTTAAAAATTTTGGGGGGGGGGGGCTCTAAAAAAATTTTGATCGTCAATGTGGGGCGGTGTATGAAATATGTTTGAGAACCTATGGTATACGACAATAACAGGTAATTCGCATACGAACGTATCGAATAAACGTTGAAACAACCGTGACGTACACTGTGGTCGGAATTAAATTCGAACGATACGACACACTCGCGCCGGTCGACAACGGTTTGGCGAAGAATCCGCCGTGTATTAGACAAATGGCCGAGCGCGTTGTTTCGGAAAACGGAAATAGTTTAAACGTGAGTTTGAATTCCGTTCGATGTATTCGGATACAAAAAAAAAAATCGAGAAAAAAATCGGTTTCGATATTTCCGTTTCCAGTTGGAGTGTACAAAAGTATTTATTCGAACAGCTCGCGGACAATAGAAATACGCGTTTTATCTCGCGACCCAGACAGATATTATAACATCGAATGTTACATATATTATACGGTTTGTTCGATTATTTAATTCGGTACAAAAAGAAATTAACAAAAAAAAAAAAAAAAAAAACGACGGAGTGTTGTCGTCGAATAACGCTAATAAGGAAGTGAATTACTTAGATGAACATTTCGTTATTGTTACAAATTTGAAAGCAACGATTTGCGCTGAAACGATTTGTAACGGTTCTGAGCGGAGCTTCGGTGCAAATACGCTCTGTCGAAAAATTTGCGAAACGGTAATAAAAAGAAAAAACAAAAACTTACGACGATTCTCGAGATTTCTCTTTTTAAATGCAGTCGAAGTGACACACGTCTGACACACGTTACTGTACATTTTTAATTCTTAAAACCGACAATTCCGTGAAATCGAAACATCTCGAAACCTACAATTGTACTACTGTATAAACAGTACAAAATTAAATTAGAAATTTTGTTCAAAAAATGTTTCGTGCGCGTCGTTAATACAGTCTGACAGTCACATGATTTGGTGAACGTTTCGGGTTTCTACGACCATTAGTTTCGAAATAACGATAATCGATTTTGACGGAATCGCGTTTTTTCGGTAATTTTTTTTTGTTTTTATGACGTTTACAAAAAATTATTGAGAAAATCGAATGATCGAAATTCTCTGAAGTACCAGCTACGGCGAATGTGATTTGCTAGGTAAAGATCGGAGTAAAGATCCCGGTAGACATTTTTGAATAAAAACGTTAAAAGAGCGCGTCATTGCGCAACGAGTAATACATTCTCTCCTCTCGGAATATAAAAACAATATATTTTATATTATACACGCAAATAATATTCAAATATCGAACGTTGTTTTATTATATATGTATACGATTTACCGTAAAATCGTAGGTAATTGTTTTACGAGAACATCAACGGTAAATCGAAATTAATTCGGGTGTATGCGTTTAGAATTTCTACTCCAAAGAGAGGGTTTCAATAATGTTCTACGAAGTTGGAAATAATAGAATTCCTGTTGGCATACTATACCCAGAGTAGTTATAATAATAATAATAATAATAATAATTTAATCACGCGAATCGGTGAAAATCCCCCCCCCCTGCCGTATTAACAATAATGCCGAACAACAATAATTATTACCGAAGCGTATGAATTTTATTTCGTATATAATCCGCGCCGGTACATTAGCTGATACGTACATATCGCGTAAAGTGTATTTGAAATTTACTTTAAAGTTTTACGGAGAACGTTTTCAAAACACTGTCGATAAAACACGCACGCACCGCAGTGTTTTAGTAAATTAATTTTTTATTTAATACGAAAATGTTATTATTAGGGACCGGATTTATATGCACAAAAAATCCTCAAAATATGCTTCTAAAAATGCTGTAATATGCTACAAAATATGCATTTATTTTTAAATATGCATTTAAAATTGAATTGAAAACATTTTATTTAAAATTATTTAAAAATAAGTATTCACTAATTAAGTATTACAAAAGGTATAAAAAGGTTTTAAATGTATAAAAAAGTATTTTGTCGTCTTCACTAAGTTCGCCATTTAACAATCTTTATCTTCGATCTATAAAATATTAGCCCACATTAATAAAAAGTGAAAACAAAAATTGAATTCATATTTTACCTTATTGCACTGGATTATCAGAAGTTGCTTAATTAAAATTATATATTATCAAATATCACTAGACACAAAATTTAACACAATTACACGTAAAACGCACGACACTGACTGATTGGTCTCTGTCGAACATTTGAACTTTATTATATAAACAACGAATTTATCTTATCTTTTACGACCAGTCATCATTTGATCGATATTATGTGGCATTGGACGTGAAAATACCACGAAAAACAATTATATGTGCTATAAATAGTAATACGCGCTATAAAACTACAAATATGCATTAAATATGCATTTAATAGGTAAAAACGTTGAAATATGCAAAATACAATTATTGTTATTTTAAAAAGAATGATCTAAATCGGGCACAATTCTCATCAGATTTCAAAAAGCTTATTCCAATACATATATGCATTTGCATATAAATCCGGTCCCTAGTTATAATTATTATAAAAAGTATATAAAAAAAAAAAAAAAAACAGAAATAATGCGAACTGTTTATGTGTGTAGGCAATCAAACAGATTACGGGCGGAGAAACGTTTTCAATCCGTAGTAATTCTTTTGACGATCGGGAACGCAATAATATTGTATTTCATCGTATCGTGCGAATAGCGATGTAGTTTTATTAATATTATGTTTTCGCGAAATTTTACGCATACATTAATAAGGAATTGATCGATAAATTCTTTGTGTGTATAAAAAATACGTTTTTTTTTTTTTTTTTATAAATGTCGTGATATCGAAATATTCTTACACGGGAGGGAGGGGGGGGGCCGGAAAAGATTACAATAATGAAAATACAATTATCGATGTTTATACGACGTTTTACTATAGGATTGTGCGAAGAGGGCGTGGGGGGATACGTATTATCGCAACATTAACGGAAAAGGAAATTTTGAAAACGTTTGGAATCCGTAGTTGACATACACGCAGTTGGATAATATTTACGCTTTTCGTTCGAAGGGGTCGATGACAATGAGTAGTGTACGCCGGCCGAGTTGTTTAGAAAAAATTAACGATAATTTTTTTTTTTTTTTGAAACGCGCGGTGCGTTGAAATTTAACAGACCGCGTCAAAAGTTTGTTTTTTTTTTTTTTATACGCGTATATTTCACGGCGTGTTCTGTACCGTCGTCGTACAGTGTGGGAATAATTCCTAAACGAACGTTTCCCGTCAATTTCCACATTTAAATTTATATACTCGTCACGTTAATAGTAAGTGGCGGCGGATTAAACACAGTTCGGTCGACAAATGCGACGCGCAACGTACGCGCGAGCAAAACACGTTCATTACGACAAGCATAGACGCGTTTTTAAAAACCCTCGATCGTTTCGAAAATCGACGTTCGTAACATTTGACGCGCATCGTTGTCTGGTTAGAAACGAATCGATCTAAATGCGATAAATTACGCGAATAGTTTTGTCGCGCAATGTAAGTAGCGAACGGACGACAGGTGTGTATTGATTCGTCGTAATTTTCTTCTACCGAGAAACGCACATAATAAATAATTGGACGTTATAACGAAAAAAACGACCGCTTTAAAAAGAAACGCGTTTTTTTGCGCGCGGCGGTGTTTGAAAATCGTAAATTTTCACCGTTTTACAAACGTAGAAACGTACAAAAAATGAAAAGAAAAAGAAAAAACACGAGACTCCTGTTTTATTCACACGGTTGGTTATTCATATAAACGTTAGAAGAAAATCATTAAAAATCTTCCGATTCCGCATCAAATGTTAACACACGATGCGCGCGCGTTCGCTCGCGTCCACGCCGTGCGCAGCGTTCCGCGGAAATCGTCCGAATGACGCGTCCGAAACCCTCGTCTCGAAACCGTTCGAAGGATCGAAACGAAACGAATACCTATAACACAAGACGACAGATTTGCGTTCGAAATTCTCATTTTCCACCAACAAAACGCGTTCGAAACGATCACGTGTGTGTGTTGGGTAAGCGGTGGACGGAATCAGATAATTTCATTACCGCGGTCGTTTGGAAAAAGAGAATAAAATAAATAAATACTGAACGCTAACACGAGTTCCGTTTGTCCACTGGCCACGGGGACAACGCCATCCGATCGGTATTCCCAGTAGGGGGACACCCACGCCATACACGGGTATAAAACGTCGTTTAAAAAACGAACGCGCACTCTCTCTCTCTCGCGCGCTCATCCCCCTCGTCCGAATATAAAAATTCTAATACCTCGGGGAAATCGTTTCGACAACACGTAGTTTTAACGTTCAAAGAACGAATTATTAGTATTATACGAAATAGACGAGTGGCGGGGTAAAAAAAAAAATCACGCATACCTACGCCATACGTGTTTATAATATTTAAGTATAATTTCAATTTTTTTTTTTTTGACACAATACGTGTGTTATCGTTCGAGAAATCGAAATAAAATTACGATTCGATTTATACCGGGCGGCGGCGGAGTTAAAAAAAAAAAAAAAAAGAAAAGAAATCCCCAACGATTCTCGCGTTACGATAATAACGACGCGCATAAAATCAGCAAAGGGCAACGCAAACGAATTGGAATGCATTTCGTAGAATTAATACGAGTTGTCGATCGAACGCGCGTTACGTTTTAAATTTTCAATTATATCCGTAATAAAGTTCAGTTGGAAAACGAAATATTTATTTATTCCCCGTGATCCGATCACGATTATCGCAACAATATATACCGTGTAAAAGGAAAAAAAAAACACAATTATTAAATGTAAATATCGCGCGGCGTTTTCCATATTATAAATACACGACTTAGAATTTAAAATATACGGCAAAAAAAAAAAAAATTCATCCGTCAAAATTTGAAATATCTATTGTCACCAAGTCGGTTATAATCCGGTATTTTTCTGTATTACGTGAACATGATAGACAGAAACAATATGTGGATTTACGGGACGTCTACACATATACGTACTATACACATATAAATAGTGATACATTTTATACATATATGGTATTTGAAAATCGAATGATATCAAGTGAAAATATGATAGACTTCCGCAAGCAAATCCGTAACACGATGAACTAAATAAAAATTTATATATGTATTATATATATATATATATATATATAGTGATAAAATAATATTTGCTTAATATATAATCGAATACATAAATTATATAAATATATATATATATATATAGACTTGTACACACGCATTGTTTATGAATACAGAAAAAAAAAAATCTCATGATTTTCTGATATCGAAATACTGGGGGAAAATGGCTATAGACGGGTAATAACACTGTGCGAAAAAAAAATAAAATATACATACAAAATGAAATGAAATCGACACGTTATATAATGTTATTATTTTTTAAACGTCTAACGATTTGAAATAAAAAAGAACGTTGACAAAATAAAGTCAATTTTATATATATATATATATATAAAAAAAACGCCGACAATCAATAAAAATAATAGTAATAATATACACTAATTAGTTGTATTTTATAAATAAATGTTACAAATATAAAAAAAAAACGCGTTAATTTATGATCAATATTCAATAGCACGATTCTCGTATTTCGATACAGTTTTGTATTTACTAATTTCATTACAACTATATAGGCCATACCAATATAGCGTTGTGAATAATCACATATTATTATTATTATTATTATTATTATTATTATTATTATTATTATTATTATTATTATTATTATTATTATTATTACTTCTTGCGTAATTCATACGAGTCAATATCCATGTGAACAAATTCAAATACAAATATAAATACACAATTTTCCAACGAAATCAATGATTTGGTGTTTAACTCCGAGATTGTTTTACGTAGTTTTCAAACCTCTCAATTCGCATTTTCGCAACTGAAAATACGATCTCTTACATTTTAAAATCATTATAAATGGTCTGCGAAGGCGAAATAACGCGATACGTTATTAAATAATAATTATAATTACGTTGATCGTAGGCCGTATATATTACATTCAAGGACGTAACTGTATCCATACAAAAAGTATTATTCGAAATTTTAACTTAAATCATTCATTAAAGTTTTAAGTGAAAATTTATATACGTATTTAATTGCAAACATAATGCGTAATATTTTATTTTTTTTATTCAACAATATGGTTCGGTGCTTATATTATATACATATAACGGTACAAATGTAGTTTCAATAAGACGAAAAATTAATTTTACACCATATAACAGTACGTTTTAAATAATAATAATATAAAAAAAAAAAAATAATTCTATTATAAGATTTAAAAGTGCAAATATTAGTAATTTATCGCGTAATTACCATATTTATTAAAAAATTGAAAAGAGTTATTTTCGTAAACTGTTAACTCTTCACTGCGTGACATTAAAAAAATGTTTTTTTTATAGATTAAAGCCCGTAGAGTTAATTAAAAAATATTTTAAAAATTCAGTTTCTATATATATATATATATATATATACGTACTAAATTCGACTTAAATTTGATAAATGCATGTATACACCCCCATGCGTTATCGATACTTCTCATGAGTATAGAATTTATTTAATAATACCTGAGAGATAATCAAATTATGAATACAAATAATCAATTAAAATCGATTTATATATTTTAAAAGCGAGATTTCTTTTATTTACATTAATATTTATAATAATAAATGATAATATTTTGCACCTAACGCAAAACGTGGCAAATAATTAGTAAATATTATAGTGTACAGAAAACGAATCCGCAGTTGTAATGAAATGTATCGTAACAATTTCTTTCGGTATTGCAACGTATGTATAAAAATACGTCACATTTGGTACATTTACCGAATGATTGATGCTTACGAGTACAACCTGATAATTTACACGCGCGTCGAATTTTTTCAAATTCTGTGTCGATACCCACCCATCAGTTTCTCCGATTCATCGTTCAACAAAACATATTTTCACTCGTGTTTATTAATTTTTTTTCCATAGAATATTACATTTGTTAACACAAAACTACTGATTAGAAATTAAGAGCAACGAATATGACTTGTGAGAAGTAACTGTAAGAAAGCGTGGAAGTGAAGTAGTGTTTAGTACGTTATCCGTTATTGTTCGGATAATAAATAAATCTCGAAAACTCGGAAAATCAATATTTTATGTGATTTACGACGAGATGACGTGATGAGATGTGATTTACGACGTGGTAGCCAAAAATATCTAAACGGTAAAATGACGGGTGGAAAGGCTATAAATAATATTATATACTATTTAGTATATAATATTTTATTATTATATAATTTTTTATTTTAAGCTCCTTGTCTTTTTATTGTAATATTCATTGTTTTCTCTATAGGTATTTTTTTTTCGCTCAATCAATTTCATTTATTATATTTTTCTGTTGTTGTATTTTTTTAATTTACCTGATGATGACTTTTTGTCGAAACCGGTAGTAATAAATAACTTATACAACAACATTCTTTTATTTTATTTAATATACTCATTGGCTTTTTTCTTTTTTTATATTTAAATATACATTTTGATACACATGTGTATATTTATTTATTTTATATATATTTTTTATTTAATAATATTAGTTTTTTCTTTTTAGTTTCTAACGTGAACGAGAACTGTTCTGTAAACGTATAATTAATATTACAAAACACACGTAGATCATAGACCGGCACCACGGGTGTATTCGAGACGAGACAAGAAGGGTGGACTCCTACACAGTTGAACGATCAAAACTTATTTATTTTTAAAACACGATCCAATATAGTGAGAGAGAGAGAGAGAGAAAAACCATTCATCTACCTAATTTCAACAAAAATTTATAATATAACCCAATTATTATTAAAATATTACGAGGTTATTCGAATTTTCCGGGAAGAAATAAGAGAACAGCCAGCGAGTCGAAAAATTAGTATACACGCAAAATATCGTCAATATTATTTATATACTGGCACAAAACAAGTGAACGAATCGTCTCGTTTTTTTTTTTGATATTTTTCTCGTTCGTTTCCAATATTTATGAGTATTCATGATGTTGCGGAGAAAAAAGAACCTACTACAATAAATACTCGGTAAATTTTCCGAAGACACTCGGACATTTTGGCACTGGTTTATAAGCGTCGAATAAAATATACATATTATAAAATCGACGGTGTATAAGCAATAATAATAAACCGTCAAGTACTGAAGTCATATATATATAGGTTTATTATTTATCGTATTCGTTTATAAATAAGTTTAATAATTGAAAATTCATAAACAATACGGTTAGTTCAGAAAATGTAATACGAAACTCCGTTCGTTTCAGTGAATGTAAAATGTATTTTTGTCGTTTAAAAAAAAAAAAAATCTTGTCTCTCCTCTTTTGATTCCGACTGTGCTTACACGTAATGCCCACGTGTGACAAGAAGTATGCATTTCTCGCGGATATACGAACATTTAGTATTTCAAGTATTTCAAACGGTCCCGGTGATGACGGACAGTTGTAACGATGGAGAACATCTCTCCGTTAACGCATTCAAGTATATATTTTTAAGTAACAAATTACATTGAAATAAAACCGACCTCTTTAATTTGTATTAAAACTTTATGTACGACATTGATATAACCGGCAATATATTATAATCGTAAACAGAAAAAAAAATAAAAATAAAAATTTGTTCGAATACACTTTTATACGGTATAGTTCAATTAATAATTATTATTGATTCGAATTAAGTGTTCTCCCGCGTATTATACAGACTGAGGCGGACGAAAAATGCGGTTCGATTATTCGAGAACACGAAATTCGGTTTTTCAAATCTTCCGCTGAGAAAATACGCACGTTCTCGTATGAAACGTGGGCGCGCGAGAAAATACGAAAAGTTTACATAAACCAGATTTTGAATTGAATTCATACAAATACTTAGAAATACTTTCAGCGAACAATCATTGCAATTTTCAAATATAATATATATTTTATAATTCTCTACTTCTGCGTTTGAAAACGATTCCGCCTCGTTATTCTTTTTGTAAAAATGTATTTCAATTTGATATTTGATAACGGGCCGTCTAAATCGTTGACCGTAGTGGTGTGTGTGTGTGTGACAGAAACGGTTTTATTAAGACGGCTTCACTTGCCGGGATTCTCCTTTGGGTCTGTTACCACAACAACCACCAATATTGTTATTTCATTTACTACACATACAGTAGTTGTTCTCCGTTTTCTCCTCGTAATAATATAATTTTAAATGTTTAATCACTGCTATCTTGTGTCCGACTCACATGTTTTGTAATCCGTAACGGACCTCCAAACGTGCACACACCGGCTCGGCTTAGTCCACCACACACCAAGAACTAGACTATTTGAAATCAATGTTAAAAATCAAATATAAAGATACTCATTATGTATTATTATTCAATAAATCAGTACGTGCCGACTGAGTGAGAAAATACCGTCACTATCAATTGTCCCGCACAAACTATATGTATGCGTATAGACCGTAGACAAGTAGTTTCTTTGTTTGAAAAATTACATTCTAAAAATCCGGTTGCCATTCATTTAGATTCGAAAACCATCGTGCGTTAACGACACAATATTCCTTTGATTAATATGCTTTTCCACCATCTTCGTACGACAAAGCTACTATTATATATATTTTTAAATCGCTCCTTAAATAAGTTACCGCATTTAATGTCATCCTTAATCGATTCTGACGCGGTAATCTCTCCCACTTGAATGGAACGCTATACAGATGATCACCATCTGTATAACTTATACACTCTGTCATTCATACAGTTTTTACATTTATCTTGGTAACCATTATGATTATTATAGCTATAATAACCCGCTGACTTTTAACGTGACCATTACACTACGCCGCATATACATAAAACAGTATCGGATATTCAAAAACGATACGAAATTTATTCTCCATTTACTCTCTTCTCTTTTACACACTATTCAATTATTATACTTGACTTTTCTTTTACTTGTTACGTGTTTTGGACTGTTACCGTTATTACTGCTACTATACCGTTTAATTGCGAACGTTCGGCCGGCAAACGATACACTCAAAATGCATTATCATTATTATTATTATTATTATTATTATTATTATTATTATTATTATTATTATAGTGCACGAGACCGCGACTGTCGATTTATATGACATCAGCAACGTGAAATGCGAATGACCACGCGCTGCAGAGGCTAATAAAAGGGTCGATGATATTTTAAGACGAGGCTACGGCCAAAGGGGGACAGGTACGTCGGAGGGTTGACCAGGACATACACACATCAAAGACACGTTTTCCGTAACCGTAGTGATGGCCAAGGGCGTATAAAATATGTAGCGAAGAGCATCAACTATAATATGCAAAACGGGTATAGGCACTTCCATAAAATTTACGAAGTTAACGATGAAATCAGGGCATCTCAAATAATCGAAATTTAATATTAATTGATTTTCAAAATTATTTTATTAAATTATTGTATTAATTTTTAACAATATTACTGCAAGTTTAATCAGTACTGATTTTGTATAAATACTGAATGATTTTGAATTATTATTATATTATGAATTTTGCATTCATAAACTATATTAAAATGTAAATTATTATATAAATATATATATATATGTATACAATAAATGAGGGACACGAGCCCCCTGTGTGTCCCACAGCCACAATACGCCACTGGTGATTGTAGTAGTTATTGGTTAGTGATCTTAACGTATGCACATAACTCAAAACTTATATAGGAGTATTATAATATTAAAAAGGTTTTACGACAAGATAGGTAGACTCACGACCGAATAAAAATAGCGGCAGACGTATACTGTAATAATAATGGCATAAGATTACGTGTATATATATATATATATATATATATATATATATATATATATACATACATATATATTAAGTCTTATAAATTGTTTGATTAAAAAAATGTAACATTAATTCAATATCGTGTATTAAAAAAATGAAATTCGACAATATTTTCACGTACACGTCAAATATCAAACAGCAACCTATCAATGATTTATGATTCTTTTCAAGTATTAATAGAAAAAAATAATACGGATCACAAGTATGACAGTTTAATAATATAGTTGTGCGGTTAAGAATTAAAGAAAACGAAAAATAGAAATAAATCATAAAAAGTTTGATACATAAAACAGATTCATCGTAAATTGGGATTATTATTATTTTTTATTCTAATAAATTTAGTATTTTCGTTATCAGTTTACATCATTTGATTAAGATAAATAAATTTTAATAACTACACACAGAATCATGTACTCGTTGGAACATTATAAACATCACCCGCAGAATGCGTGTGTGTGTTTAATAAAAAAAAACTCGTGCGCACGTTAATGGGTAAAAACTAAAACTATATACACACACACGACATAAAAATGGATTTTTGTAAGACGAACTGAAATGAGTTTTTTTTTTTTAATCTTTTAACTCCTTTGAAAGTACCCGCGGCACACGAGCATTTTATTTACACAACATACACATATTTTAAATATACGCACTACTTGTAGAATATACGCGGATAATATGAACAGAATAAAATATAAATTACGCGTATTATTAATTTAATAGATTTCGCGTCGTTAGCGTTATAAAAACAACAAAAATCAATATGACACCGCCGCCTGGTCAACCGCGCGCAGATATAATATATTTATTTCTACAAAAATCCAATAAATATTATCGAAATATGCTCTCAAAAACGTTATATCGCACGATTAA
Organism: Chaetogeoica ovagalla; assembly: GCA_032441825.1. Taxonomy (NCBI): domain Eukaryota; kingdom Metazoa; phylum Arthropoda; class Insecta; order Hemiptera; family Aphididae; genus Chaetogeoica; species Chaetogeoica ovagalla. The sequence continues at coordinate 8,155,916 of CM063743.1, read as the reverse complement.
TGGATTTTGTTTTTATGATGTACATCTAATACGATGACGACGTGGAAAGACGAGGATAAAGAAAACGAATTTTTCTTTTTTTTTTTTACACCTCATTTCGTAATAATTAATTAAAATCTTTAAAAAAAAAAACAAATTGTCCTTCCGCCAAACGTATTATAATATTTACACAATTCAAAAGCGTTTCGCACAATTATTTTATACTGGACGCGATGGACGGGAGAAGAAATAAACATTTATTTTACAATATTCAATACAGCAGAATTAGGTGTGTGTATATAGTCCGGACAGTTTTGCTGGTTTTTCGAAAATCTCTTAGTGCATATCCTTTACCTATACTCACACGCTATCCAACGTCGTATTATTAGAACAAATGGCCTGACACAAAATACGTTCGCGTCCCATGGCGTTTAGTAACAGTGTTTTCCTTACCAATTGTTTCCAATTAGATTTAGTAAAATATACTTTTATATTAAAAGTTATAACAAGGAATGTACACGTCGTGATATTATTTCCATACATCATTTTCGGACATATAACAATAATAACACTAATAATAATAATAATAATATTAATAATAAAATACTATTCTATCGGATATAATATTTTGATCGAATACATATTTCGTTTTCTGTTCCAAAAAAAAAATAATAATAATAAAATTTAATATGCTTTTTTCCTGAATTTTTTTTTTTATTCCCTCGTATCGTATAACATTAACGTTCACCGTACTCAATAATAATTTGTTGTAGTATTTAAAATAATAATAATAATAATAATTCGAATATTATACTCAGCAATAGTTGAATAACACATTGTGATTAATTAATGCGAATTTACATTCAAATGGAACGAATAAAAATAATATTGTTGCGTTTTACGTACATAATAATACGGAGAATTAAATTATGACCACGAGGCGGACGAAACCCTTGCACGAGGGTTTACAAGGTACTTTATCATATTCGATAATACAGGACCTCTTGAATACAAACATTGAATATGCCAACCGTAATAATTTCATTTAAACGAGAACGTCGTAAATCTTATTGCGAGCGTTTCCAACCAACGCACAAAAAAAAAAAAAAAAAAAAATTATATGACGATTAATAATAATAGTGGAAAAAAATATATTCCAATCGGAAACGTTACGCTTTGTTTTAATTATCATATTTCAAATAACGATCTACGACTCCCGCATTAGAATAATAATATTAAAAGAGAAGTTTTTTTTTTTTTGGGCGGGGGGGGGGGAAATATTTACCGAAGTAATTAAACATTTATAGTGTGACAGTGTTTTGATTTTATAACCAATAGAGTGATACGTGTATACATAAATCCACCGATATGTGAAACTGACACGAAACGATATAGTTACTGCAGTAGTGACGTTACCGAAAAACAAACAAAAAATGCTCGAAACACATATGTCCCGAAATTACGACGAAACCGTCGACTTCGGATTGTCGTACGAAGTGAACGGCGTTCGCCACCTGCGCACAACCAACGCGAACATAAGGACAATAATACGTTAAAAGACCAAACGCGTGTAAAATATATTGAAACCGTCTACTGAATCCAATACGCATTCTTTATGATTTATCGTATAATATGAAATGTTGTGGACCTTTATAAATATAGCGAACTGTTTTTCTGTTTTCGTTACCGACGTCATATTATGTATTGTGTGCGCGAAAGACGTTGCTACGCTTCTTACGTGACTTAAAAATATTTATTGAACAACATGTTTCACACAATGTTCACCGACGATGATAATTATTGTAAATCATTACCGTGTTGACAAACCGCGAGCAATGAGACAATATTCAATTATTATTATTATTAATAATAATAATAATAAATCGTACAAAATACGACGAAATCTCGCGTTTCTATAAATATATCGCATTAACAACGGTCTCTACAAAGGGATACGTATTGTCTTACGTAAGAATACAATAACGTATAGAAAATATATTTTCACGCTATGTCTTCGCTCGTGGGCAATAAAAAATTATTAATTTTTTTTTTCCGCGTTAAATTTTATCGTGTACTAATACGCGCGGCGCGCCCACCGAACTGTAATAATATTAATATTTAAAACCAGACGTGGCGAAGTCAATAATAAAATTCGAGTCTCGTGCAGGGCCAATAAATTATTATATAACTATTAAAAATTATCCGAAGAAATTTTTTCACGTCGCAAAAAAAAAAAAAAAAAAACAAAAAATCATTTACTCTTAAAATATATGCCGGAAAACGATTATATATAAATATTTGTCACGATACAGATACAAATATTATCGAAATAATAATAATAATAATAATAATAATAATAAAAAAAAGAACTTCGAACAATTATAACCGAAACGAATCATCGACGATCTACGTGACACGCGCGGAGCGACTAACTGTTTTATCGTCAAACCCGCGATTATTTTCGCCGATTTTAAAAATACGATTTAAAAATGTTCGAACGAAACGATGTACGGATTAGTGTATAGATTATTACAGTGTACTACATAATGTAAAAAAAAAAAAAAAAAACTAATAACACTTGTGTTGTTAAAACTTTAAAGCGAATTGGAGAGGAGGAAAGGGACTTTTTATAATACGTCGTCGCGAGTGGCGGGGGGGGGGGGTATGGTATAGAAACGCGCGTGGCTTAAAACTTTGTCACAGCCAATTTTCAAACAAGAATTGAAGAATTTTCGATTATTCTGATGCGCGTAGATGTAATATATATTGGTTATAGGTACACTCGGACGCCTACGAATAACGGTGTACCATTCGTATTAACGTTTTCCGCGAATGAGAATAATGACTAGAATCCCGGATTTATTATTGTAACGATCGTTTGAAATTCTCGGAAAATACGACGTTTTTTTTTTTTTTATGTTTTATAACCCGGATAACGTTGGTGATCGTAATAACCACCACCACGCACGACATTTATATGTCTTATTATGCGGTATATTATTATTATACGTCTGCGCCGGTAAAATAAACGTCTGTTGTCGTCGCGTTTCAAACGCCACTCGGATTCGCCGTTTTATAACGGCACGGGTCGATCAATCGTACGCGTTGTGCATACGAAACGCACTTTTCAAAGGAACAAACTTTGTACACACGTGTATTCGTACGGCACACTATTAGTCGGGATGATGAGCAGTACAAAATGATTTATTTCCGATAAACGCGTTCCGATCCGAGGTAGTTGTCGCGCGTTGTCCGGTACGACGTCTGACGGAGCACACAGAACGAAGACGAAAAAGAGAGAATAACGTTTTAAAAGAAAGCAAAAAATAAAAAAATATTACCCGGCCGAGGAAAATACCGGCGGCGGGGATTGTATCACGACGCGCAGGAAACGATTGAAATTATTGTCGACAACCGCGCGCGCACTGACGCGCTACGACGACACAGCGGCGGCGACAGTCCACGTAATACGTTGTAACACGTTTTGAATTTTTCCCGAGGCCCCGCAGGCCGCGGCTTTAAAAGGAAATTGCCTTCCGTTCAAATTTACCGAGATAAACTTCTCTTCCATCGCTCACCGCCGACACACGTCGTCGCACCACAGCCATTTGTCAATTTGCCTCTTATGACGTATTCGCACCATGGTAGAATACCACGCGAACCTTACCACACACCGTCGGGACCCAAGAAATATTTAATACGAGTTCTCTGTAAGTAAATGTCATTGATACTGTGCCAAGAAATTGCGTAATATTAATAACAACAACAACAACAACAACAACAATAATAATAATAATAATAATAATAATAATAATAATAATAATAATAATAATAATAATTAACGATAATACCTTAAAAAAAAAAAAAAGTTACTAATAATCTATTTATAAAATATAATATACCGAGTTCTTTTTTTCCATTATTATTATTATTATTATTATTATTATTTGTGTCGCTCATAACGGTGGACTTTAATGGGTTTTCAATGATTACTACTTGTAGCCTACTACAGTTTTAGTACGGAATACGAATTTATTATTAATTCGAAGGAAAAGGAAAAAAAGAAACGAGAGAATGAATTTTTCAACGATTCCCATGACACCGCCCCGTCATGTACAAAATCCATTAGAGTCAATGATATGAAAAACGCTATCGGGAACGTTTAAATAAATTGCGATTTCAGAAAAAAACAAAATCCAATTATCAAAACATTGTGCAGATGATCTTCACCGAGCTCTAACAATCGAATACTTAAGCGGGTTTTCAATGAAATCAACCGATTCAACGAAAAAAAAAAACATGTAATAATTAAAAAAAAAAAAAAAAAAAACGAATGAAAGAGAGAGAGAGAGAGAGTTTTTCCGGACTTAAATTTAACGAAAACGTTACTGATTTGAGATCGACCGTAGAACAAGACCGCGACACACGTATATATAATATATTAGAATAGTATTAGAATAAATCAAATTGTACATTTTAAACGTTGTAAACAAGTATGATTAATATTTTTTACTTAGTTTCATTAAACTAAATAAACGTTGACAACACAAACAAGTAACGTTTTATATTATTTATCGTTCGATAAAATAAACACATTTCAGGGATTTGTGCGAACATTATATTCTTATATTAAACGAATTCAATTATTTCTTCGAAGTGCGTTAACACTCTTTAAAGATTTTATAATTAATTTGTGAAAATTCGGCGTGAGCGTCAAGTATTTGTATTAATGGCGAATAAAAGAATGTTAAATTTCCATTGACAAGTTTCATCATAAACTATGTACGGCCATCATCGTCGAAAAATGTAATTAAATAAAATAAACATTTAATTATAAATTTTAAAAGGTTTATATATATATATTTGTTCCAAAGATTCGTGTACACGGACTACATAGACGGTTCCAATAATTGAAAGTCATTTTTTTAATAAATATACCATATTTTATACAAATATAATCAAAAAATAGCCGATTTCGCGAAATGTACAAAAAAAAAAAAAACTTATGCTTAATAAAAAAATTTACATTTCCTCAAAATATAAAAGTAACATACAAATATTATTATTATTTTCCCATGTCTTGAAATACATGACGTGTGTTATATTATACATAAGTATAATAAATCGATTTTCCACAGAAACGTGCGTAAAGCTCGAAATTCTACGTATCCGAAAAATATAATACACACACACAGAGTTAACAACTTTTTATATATATATATATATATATATAATAACAAAGTCTATATTATATAAAACACGAATAAATCATGTCTATGTATTTTTCATCAATTAATTTTAATATGCGTGTTTTATTTGATAATAAAATATATATATATATATATACAATATCAGGTAACTGAAACGGGGTAATATAATAACAATACGATCTGAAAATATGAAACAGAAATGGGTTTGAAAAAATAAACTGAGACAATGATATTGAAGACGGATAATAATAATAATAATAATAATAATAAATTAATTAATGAAACGATAAAAAAAAATATTATAAACTAATAATAGTAGTAAAATGAACGACAAGATCTTTTATCGTTTTCTTACAATATTATACAATTTTACAATTAAAAGAATCTGAAACCAAATAAATGTGTACGCACATTTTGTACGATTTGGTATGGAAATAAATAAGCGAGCATTAAAATAGAACGTTATTTAAACGCGTGGATGCACGTACAGCGTAATATTATAATTATTATTAAATGTATGTAAGCGAATATTTATTGTTTAATGACAACATAACATCATGCCCGATGAGTTCTAATGGCTTGTACGGGGTTATTTTAAACACGTGTTGTTATGTAATTTTACATTTTGTTCGAACAATGATCGCACAGTGTTCCGGCCGGACGAATTGTATGAAAATAATTTTTTTCCCGCTCAACAATAAACTGATTTTATACAGTTTATTTGCACCAACGAAAGTGTATTAAATGTTTGATCTTTAAGTGTTTCGCATTGAATTCTGACACGGGAATAAAACAAACCGGCGTAATAACTTCTTTTTTTACCCGCTCGTGTACACAATAAGAAGGGGTGTATGTAGCTATTGTAAATCCTGAAATCCAAAACTTTCACCACTCACATTTCGGTATGCGACTTCTTCGCGTCCATAAGTTAAAACCAAGAATGTTAATGAGTCTCCTCGGAGTATATACGTCGTAGTGAATTACAATTCGAATAATACAGTTATTATAACGCATCTCCTCGTCGCTAAAATAATAATGTACCTCTACGCGTGTGTGTTCGCAGAGAGATTTGTTAAACAGAATCGATTTATTTCGAAAATGACGTTTAACGAACACGAATCGTTTAAATTAGGTCAAGTGATAATGGAAAAACGTTATTATTTTTTTTTTAATTTATTAATTACGCGTTTTTAAATGGAAAGAAAAAAAACGGAAATTGGAAAAACGTACGAAGGACGATTAATAATAATAATGATAAATAATAATAATAATAATAATAATAATAATAATAATAATAATAATAATAATAATAATAATAATAATGATAATAGTTTCCACTCGATCAAAACCACATTCTTCCGAAAATTATTCGATCTAATAAGTCGACGTATGCGTATTTCATTATAATTTACGGGGAAAATAACAAAATAAATACATTGCGATTATCCATACAACGAGTACGCACGTATAAACGTAATATGTTATATGCGTACTATCGGAGTGCTGTCCTAAATTTGCAGCATACATTTCCACCGCTATACTTAAGTGTACTTGCGTAGTATATTAACAACAAACGTAAAGTTATATTTCGTATTATGATCGTATATTTTCGAGAACATCATCATCATCATCATCATTATCCAGTTGAATAATTTCAAATTTCGTACACCGCGAAATTAATTCGAATATATTTAAACGCAAAATTCGATAGGAATTTTGAACAACAATACACACCATACATTTGAAGAATTAAATTATTTATTACAACTCATTAATGTAAAATGAATAACTTTTTTTTTTTTTTGTACAAATAATTGAACACGAAAAACTTTTAATCGTATAATCTCTGTGTATTGTTTTTGTACTTTAAATGATATCCGTACAGATATTTTAACATTTGAGAACATAGCAATTATAATAGTACGGATTATTATACGAAATCAATACGGGTAATTTTTATTAATGTCGATTGAATGCGAAAAACAAAAAAAAAAAAAAATTTACTCACGTCTTTTCAACGATAAAACGCGTTAAAAAAATAATATTACGCGATTTATTGATTTCCGTACAATTTCACTTCCAATATTCCCCCCTCCCCCTCCTCGCCCATCTTCGTCCCATTCCTTTCGAATTTCATTGACACAGAACACTGTCACATAAAACGCGTTTTATCGGATCCACTGCAGATTTGTTGACGTAACGTAGAAGAAGGATCGGTTTTTTATTTTCATACGACATTTAACCAACGCAGAAAAGTGATTCATCATCGACCGTGTTATATAGTATTTTTTCATTTTTTTCGAATACGATGAAAAATCAAACGACGGGATAAGACGGGAATCGTATTGAATAATCGCCTTGCTTTCTCCTATGGGACTCCGGGGCCCTTTCAACATAAAATAAAAAAGCAAAAAAAAAAAAAAAGATTTTATTTATATACGGCCCATATACCACGCTGTAATCGTAGTACTGAAAACAGTTTTTATGTTCGAAAACAACGACAGCAACGAGAAGTCGCCGAACATCTTGAATAAATATAACGTACACAATATAACGTCGTAGACAGCAAACAGAAGGGAAGAAAAGCGTAGAAATGGCATTTGTATATTTTATACGTTATAGTTATTTCAATAATGTATTGTATCTGATAACGCTGCCGCGTGTATGTGTGTATATAGCGGAAAGTTTTCTGGCCATTCAAATGTCGAGTCGCGAGTCACGACTACTAAATAATTCACACGGACGAAACGGAAACAATATCGTAGAAAAAAAAATGTACATATTATACTAGAAATATTTCGTTTGATACGACTGGTTATTCTTTTTTTTTTTATATATACTCGTATATATAATATTTTAGGCAATTTAAAAACGAAAACGAAATAAAATTTTCTAAACGAAATGTACGATGATATATATATAAGTACGAGAGCGATTTTAGTGAGTACGATTAACGGACGAATTTGATTATAAATAGCGATGATATTCGGTATACGTGTAATTTCGACGACTGTGTGATTTTGCAAGTATATTGACGAAAATTCTACGCGATTTCAGGTGATGACCGCGACGCAACAAGTTCCGGCGGACACGGCAATTACCACAATGTCGGAAGAACACGATGACCACGAGCCGTCTAGTTCGAGAGATTTGTGAGTAAAATAATCTATTTGCAGTATGTCGAATGCTAGAATTAAAAAAAAAAAAAACTTTTTCGGTATACGCGACAAAATATACGTATACGAAACACGTTTTGCGCTCGTCAAAACGGACGCGATTCGTATTTATTTACGCGTTCCGCGCGGTAACATATCGCGCGCGCACAGTCTCCCTGTGGTTTTCGATTGTCGAAAGTAATGGCGGATTCGAAAACGCAGGGCAATTGCCGAGGAACCGGTGAAATCGTCGACATATTTTCGATTGGACCGTGGAAAATATTCGTGTATTTCCTTTTTCTCGACTCGAAATTTACTTACGAACACGTGAAAAAAACTCTCCGAGCGTCCCGTTCAAAACGATTATATCCCCACCAAGCGTTTTACAATTCGTCGCTTTTTTTTTTTTTTTTTTTTGAATCGTTACATTTTTCGCGAGAACCGTTTTAAATATTATTGTTAATCGGCGTACGGTTCGACGAAATATTAAGGAAGCGTTAACGATATATATGTATTATTATTATTCATTTACGACGGAAAAACGTAACCGCAATACGAATTATATATATATATAAATGACGTCGTGATTATTAGACGATATTTAATTTTGTAAAACGAAATTTGATTTATATCGATTATATATAATAACCGTAGAAAAATTTGCGAAAAATCGTTAGGAAAAAAAAAATTATGGCCGTACGTAATGAAAAAAAAAAAAATCGCTTTTCGTACGCGGGAACGTGTCAAAAGATCACAGTGAAACACTGCGTGATATAATTAAAATGCTCGGCGTGACATTATATCCGGTTATCTCGTTCTGCCGCCGTTCTCAGTGTTTGCTTGTAAAGGGGATGAAATATAATAACAATAACAGCAACTGAACGGACCAGATATAGCGACGAGATGGCGGAACGAGAGAGTTAACGAGCGAGACGAGATTAGTGGAGGAGGGAGGGCAGAAAAAAAAATACCAATCGAATTCGAACGGATGACGAGGGTCGTGTAATTAATGTCAGCGACCGAATTCAACGGCGCGCGTAGAGAGAGAGAGAGATTTTTTTCTTCAGAAGTCGATTCCGAAATTTCGTACCGTTTCGAGTTCATATCCGCAGAACAAATATTCACACACCTCGTGTGTGTCACTACACCGCCGAAACGAATAAATGCGCGAATCTCGGCGCAGTGGACGTCAACGCGCGCCCCGCGGTAATGATATTCTTTATTTATTTATTTTTTTTGTTTTTAACGTTGACGAAAATTCCGCGTCCCCCGTGAAATAACACTCGCGTTTGTCGAACGAAACGCAAAACGACGCTGCGTTTTTCGCGTACAACAATAATCACCCGTCGTCGACAACAGCAGCAGCAAGTGAACATCACTCCGGTTGTCCTAAAACGAAAACGAAAAGGAAAACGAGGCGAAAAACGAAAGAAAAAAAAATAAATATATATTCGGCCGTTCTTGTAACGCTTAACATTTCGGTTATTACGTCTCGTTGAAAACATAACGCAGTGGACGTCCCTCGACGATACGAGGAGATTCGAAAAAACGAATATTGTTTTGTAAATCATACACGGCCGCGTTTCTCATCGTTCGTTAAAAACCATTTAATATAAATAATATATTTCTATTCCGCAGGTGCCTTTGAAACGCCGCCACACTACACAAGGGGTAGAATATATTGTATTACAGTGTTTAATAGAATGTTCCGAATCTAAAACCCGGCGACGCGCAAAAACACGGAATCGCTGCTCGACGACAATAAATTTTAAGCGAAATTATTGATTTGGCGTGAAAAATGTGTTCAGATTGAAACATACGTATTTCTTCTTCTATTTGTTTTCTGTTTTTTTTTTCAGGACAATCATTAGAATACCCAATAGTATATATTATGTATACACGTAAAAAACAAAAAAATCACACTCGTTAAATATATCGATTGTTTTATTTTTCGATTTCAGAATATCGGTACGGGGGAATTTTTTGTTTCAATATGTCATTTTTCTTGTTCGAATTGTCCATTTTAGAAAAAATTTATATAAGAATTATTCCGTAATCGTTGCCGTAAAACGTTTCACGCGTGTGCGCGCGACTACTACGAAATCATACATGACCGTTTTGACAATTTCACTGTTGGTGTGTCACTTTTCGATTCGAATTCGACATTTTTTTCAGTTATATAACGTTATGTCAAATATTGTAACACGATAATCGTACAAATGCTACAGCGTAATCTATGGGGAATTTAATGAATTTTCAACGCACTCTCGAAAGTGTTACACCGACGGAGGAACTGATTGATTGTCCCGCGTGTGAGTCCTTTTTCGCGATGTTGTCAAACATTGCGAAAAAGGACTCGGGACGTTTTGCACGTCTCCTAGTTTTTCGACACGAAAAAACAAACCGTTATGAGAGTATAAAAATAAAATAAAAATAAAAACCCCTTCATACAAAACAACGTATACGTACGTCTATCGTGACAGTCTTTCGCTTCAACTCGCAGTTTAAAAACACGAGGGATAAAATGCAAAAACGTAAAAATACCCGAATAGTAAATATTAACATAAAACAAAATAAAAAAAAAAAAAAACCATACACACGCGCGTTTGTATAGGTGAAATTCCGATCTACTACTTGAAATACGTACGTAAATGTCGATCATATGAATATTTATGTTTCGGTATAATATTTGCTTTTCGTGCAACTTTTACGGAAATTCGAAATCGTAAAAAATTATGGCATCATCTTTTGCAGCGAGAGGCGTTTTAAATTTTTAAGCGAGTTGCTCTACAGTGTTCGAGGTGTATGCATACGGGGGGGGGGGGTTCTTCGCGTTTTCCTCTATAACTTCAACAAATAAAAAGAAATAAAAAATTGTTACATTTATTAAAAATTTCTAAAAACAAATATCGCGTACGGGTTTTTATTTTATTTTAAATAACTGACGTACTCGGTCCATAAAAGCTTACCAACGAACTCTAAGAGAATATTTACTTTTTTTTTTTTTACAAACAACCGACAACTAAAACTATACAGTAGTTCTTTTTTTTTTTGTGTCCACAACAAGTCCTATAGTTGACACACTAGGTTCGTTACGTAACACTGCACGTACTCAAAAAATTCGTAGTATAAAATACTAAAATGGCGTTCCTCGTGAAATTAAATTATCACTTGACGTACGCGGCACCCACACTTTACGGAAAGCGACGGAGCATTGGCGAATTAAAAGTTGAAATTACATCAAAAAGTTAAGTCGGTTTTAATTTACAGCACACACGCACACACACGTAACGTATTGAATTTCTATTTTAAATTGATTTTTCTAACCTCGAGTTAACTTTGGACAAACCACTCCAAGTTGAATTTCGACCAAAAACCAGTTTACAAATTTTCTGAATGCGATTTTTTCGCATTTTTAGTGAAGTCGATTTTTATTTTTATACGTTTACATCTGAAATACAGTAGAATATTAAAAACGAACGTTTTTATTTTATTAGTTTCCTACTTTTTCGAATGACACGGCCATTAGAAAAGTCTTTTAATGTTTCAAACGTTACATAAAAAAAAATCGTATCCTTTTAAGACATTTATCAAAGGTTATTCACGCTATTTCATTATTATTATAATTACTTAGCAGAATTTTAATTTTTTTTTTAAGTTTGAAATATAAACGAATTTTAATTAAACTCATATATATATATATATATATATAATATATATTTTACATTTACTCGATTAATAACGAGTCGAGAGAATATTTGTACAACCTCGTAAAGCAATACAAAATAAAGTGCGCGTCTGATTTCTCCGTATCGCTTTATTATATACACATAAAACACGCGTAAATAAAATAATATAAATAGGCACATTGGCGGTCGTTCGGTTTTACAATCGGCATGAAAACCACGTCGAATAGTTTATAAAACACTTTTATATTAGGTGCAAGAATATTATAAGATAAAATGAAAAACACAGCCATTGTGCATTTTTTACTGTGATTTTTATTTGAAAATCAAACGATTTATTGATATACCGATCAAGTAATAATTTTTTTTTTTGTATATTTATAATATACGATATATGTGTGTCAACGTACGATCAAACCAAAGAACGTTATGAAAAAAATATATAAAATTCGTTGTATTATATTTGTTTACTTATTACAACAGCGGTTTCAACCAAAAGGGCAAAAACAAAACAAAACCAGAAAATAGAAACGAATGAGGATTATTTTCGTTTCCGTTTTTTGAACAACCACGGCGCGTCATTAATATTATTTATAATATCTGTTTGTAAATTTACTTTCGTTAAATGTTTCCGAAACGGAATTTCCATATAAAAATATTATTTGTAAAACAGTGCGCGATTGTTTTCGCAAATAAATTGAATTCGGATTAGTTTTTTTTGTTTTTCTAATTTCTTATTTCAGAAATCTTCGCGTTTCGTTTCAAAAAATCCTATTCGTGTTGCCAACATACAATGACTACGTTTAAAAAGTCTCTAAATTCCAAAATAATTAAATCGATCGATGTTTAATTACTCGGAAACCGCAGTTTTATTATCGTTATTATTATTATAAATTTTTTTCTTTATAATAAATTATTCGAATAAAATTATTACCTAAATATAATTTTTACATCGAGGCGGTCAACTACTCGTATACGAGAGAGGGACTGGATATGGATTTCCATTTCTGTTGTATTCGGTTCCGGGCGGCCGTGCAGTGGTGACTCGTAGTAGCGCGGGTCGAGAAGAGCAAATGGCGAATTTGTAATAAACGGAACGAAAAACACACACTCCATAATAATAATAATAATAATAATAATAATAATAATAATAATAACGTATCATCGTGTGTAATTGGAAGCGCAAACGGCCGTATGTTGCGTCGGCTACGCACAAAATTTAGATTAAACGCAATGGGAGATGTCACATTTGTAATACGCACAAATGACTCGGGACGGCAACTGGTATAAAACGTTAGTGTCACGGAGAACTCCGACGTATATTACACAGTTTAAAAAAAATAAAAAATTTAATATATGTATATTGTAAATGTACGCAAAAGCGTAATAAAACGCGCGTGTAGACGTTCGTATACAAATCCGGTTGAGGGAATATAAAGGAGTAAGGAGAGATGGTATAAACGACTGAACTGAACTAATGCGCAATCCGAAATTAACCTATAAACGTATATCGTTTTAGGTATTAACGACGTTATTTCAGATGATTCGCAGATGCATTATGGAAATAATCCGTGCCCGTATAGGATTTGAGAATAAATGCGAGCAAAGAGGATTTAAAATACAACTTATTAAAACGCATTAACGGTTAAATTTATTCATATTCCGGTTAAAAAAAAATTAATTCTCATTAATTCCGCATCCGTCATGTTTTCGCATTATACGCGTATAATAACACGACGTTAACGAATCTCAAGTGTTTTTTTTTTTGTCGTCGATACGTGAGAAATTGTATACGTGATGTAGTAAATCAATTTTTTTTCTCTCGTGTCGAGTATAACTGATTTTTTAAAACGAGGAACGTTAATACATAATAATAAATTAGAAAATTAGTAATGATAATAATAAATTACCCCTAAGCGATTTATAAAATTATTATATTTCCGGAGTGAAATGAATTAAAAAAAAAAAAACGTTTAATTATAAGAAACGAAATGGACACTAACACTCTGCCGACACTGGCGTTTGCTCTCCCTCCCCCAATGGACTCGCCAAAAAGCGATTTTGGAAATGTTAACTTTTAATTATCGTTTAAGTAAATATTTCACCGATGTCTAGTCTGACGGTTAGTGTAGACGTATAAATTTGAAATCGACACAAATAAGAGTACATTTTATAATACGGGCCTTCGTAATAATATATATATATATATATTATTACACTCACATAATTTTACAAGGATATTATAAGGGATATTCGAAAAATACCGACTCGGCGGAAGGGTTATATGTGTGTTAGTGTAACACGTTACAGTCTGGATATTAAAATTATTCGCCCCCGGTCGAGCGGTTTGTTTTATAAAGATTTTCGCATAACCCGGGAGTACAAAAACTAACTGAAAGTATCTTTTTTTTATTTATTTTTTTTTTAGTAAATATTTTAAAAAGTAACGCTCGGGATTAAGTGTCCGTGACGCGAATTCACAAATGCGACGGACGAGATGGCCGTTACGTTTTCTCAAATCGTGGAACAACGGCGTAACTTTCTCGCACCGCCATAGTTTTAACGAGGGACGTTTGATAACGTATTATTATTACGACAGCGACCGCTGAAGATCCGGCACTTGTCCACAACGACGGCCAGAGCGAGAGAGAGACGAGGAACTCTCGTGATTTTCGGATATTCGAACTGATCTCCATAACTGTTTGAGTGTTCTACTCGATTAAAGAGTCGGTTCGTTCGAGATTCCGTAAACCCAATGCAAATCGTTTGCCCCCGTCAACTTGCATTTCGCGGTACCGCGGTTTGGGAACGTCTGCGATTATTATTATTATTATTATTATTATTATTATTATTACACGCCGCGGCGTTCGTCTTTCGTTCGTCGAAAACAACGTTACGTCTCGTCGAAGCTTTTCCCCCAAAACACGTGTGTTTACACCACGCACACGGAGGAATAATTACATGAATATTTTTTAATCACGTCGTCGTCGTCGTCTCCGCGTTGTATAATACGAGAGTGCCGAACAACTAAAACATTAATTACACGAAAATTATCCCCCGACACGAATACCGTCGTCGTCGTGTAATACGATAAATTACACGCGCGCCCCGGCGGCCCGTTGACGGCGGGAAAACGATCGTCGAAATACAGTGGGGTGCGTTATCCGAAAATTATAAATATGTCTTGGGATCACGGTGAGGCGCGGCCGTCTCGTTTGTTTTCGTCACGTTTCGCGTAGAGGTTTTATTAGAATATAATAATAATAATAATAATAATAATAATATTCTCGAATTCGTTGACTGTATGAGGAAAAAAAAGTCTGGGAAACGTCCGAGTTTTTCGTTTTAATTTCTTATTCAACACGCGCCGTCGAAATTCAATAATAACCTTCGGATACGCGGTGAAAAATTGTAATAAGTCGTCCGAAACGCGCAATACAAAAAAATTAAAACCAACCAGACACCACTGTCGAACGATAATACCACCACACAATAATAATCGTATGGTGTCATTTTAATACTCACTTTTAAACGATCACGTGTAAACTATCGGAATTCACTACATATTATAATATTATATGCGAATTGTTCCGAGGCCGCTGCGGACGACAGCGAATATGCTCGTATGTGGACAGTAAAAAGTATTCGCGTTTTCCGAATTGCCAAAGAAATTTAAAAGCAAACGCACATTTTTTTATTTCGCGTAAAAAACGCGTGTTTTGAGGTCGAAGAATATTTTATATCATCGAACGAATACAAATGATTCGTGTGGTTCGTTAAATAATTTTTGTACTGCGCGGAGAATTATTAGAAGGCGCGTCGCGAACACGCGAAATGTTCTGTTTCTCGACGAATTATTATTATTATTTTTTTGATTTCGTACATTTTAATATTATGTAAAAACTATGAAAGAAGAGAAATAGAAACGAAACCCGCGGGCGACGGTGAGCACGACGAAATAATAATAATACGGGCGACCAGCAGTATACATTACAAATGTTAATATCGACTACAGTACAGTGTTGGTTAGAAATTAAATAACCATTTCCTACGCAAACGGAATAAAACAACAGAGAATATATAATAATTGTATTTTTTTTTAATTTCAAAAATATCACGTTCAAACAACAAAGAGTTGTAACTCTACTTCTTTTTTAATTAATAACCATTGTAAAATAATAATAATCATTTTGCGCTATATTTCATTACGATACTCGAGTATAATATAAACGCGTAAATACGGGTTTTAAATACAAAAAAAAAAAACGATATTGAACATTTTTGTTATCACACAAATCGTATGTTTTAAAAAAAAGTTTTTCCGTTCTCTAATTTTATATATATATATATATATATATATATATATATATACAAGTCTAATTATTATTCGTGTGAAAATCAGTGGAAACGTCATTGAACAGTATTTGAAAATCTTTCACGTAAATTTTTTTTTTTTTTAGTTTCTTCTAAATTTTTACGCGAGTTATTGTTATTTTTTTTAATTTACAGAGTGACACGTTTGCACCGTACTGCTCGTCTTTTAATTTCACAAAAATACAATCAATATTTCTAAAAATACAAAGTACCCAGAGGTGTTTAATTCGTGTTTTTCGGTCATAACAGGATTTTTTTTTTTTTTTTTACGTCACGTTTTTAATAAAACTTTCAAAACGTCTCTCTACCCAAGAGAAGAAGAGTTCACAAATATAGTTAATGGAGTTGAAACCTCGTGGGGCTGCCGCCACTATCCAATTAGGCTTGACATATTATGGTCCGTAAATTTAAACAGAGAACGCGAACTAGATTCATAAATATACTGATATATAAAATGATTTATTAGTTTATTTATAACGCGTGAAGGCGTTTTTTTTCTCTCTTCCGTTTTCTTTTGTTTACCTTGAAATATTTGAGCACCACCAAGAGCGGTCGATTTAAAACTTTCCTCATTTAAAACGTACACAGCGCGCGCTTAGAGTTTTATTTCCTAAACACATTATACTTCTATAATAACAATTAATGATCACTAAGACAATGTTAGAACCACAACGTTTTCGCGTAAATAATATTATTAACCACTCACGATTTGCAACACGCGATAAATGAATTTAATGTAACAAATATCTTTGTTTTTACATAATCTACATAAACATTATTAGGTGAATGTTTCAAAACGAAAAAGTTAAACATAATGTACGTTATTTTTGTATAGAATTATATATATATATATATTAATATTTTATACTAGCTGTCGTATTTGGTAATCACTTTGATAAAGTAATTCGATGTTTGTAACATGATGGCTGTCACGTCTTCTACGAACAGCTCCTTTCGTCGTTCGTCCGCCTTTTACACGACGCGGAGTGAAAGAGGCTTTATAGCGAGGCGAAAATTCTTTTCACACTCGTGAATTGTACAAAAAACTTTTCATGATTTCCCTATTGTTTTGGTCCAAGTTCAATTGTGAAAAATTTTACCGAGCTCGTATAAAACTGTTGATTTACTTTCTTTTTTTTTTTGAACACGAAACAAACGATCAAATACCAATTCTTTTTGTGCATTTAGAACCATGAGGGTGTACACCGCGTTTTTCGTTTGTTCAGTTGTTCCCAACGCCCGGACAGCTTTTTGTCTTTTTGCTGCCCAATATTATTCCGATGCTAAACCTATTTCATAGGCTTCTCTTGCCTTATATGCACAGATAATATCATTAATCATTTACGATTTTGCCGTAGACTCTCTTTCTTTCCAGGTTCCATTAGACGCAGAATCCCTGCCGTAGACGAACGTCCAATGCTCTCTAAAAATGTTTTGTCTTTTAGCTACAAGTCTTTTTTTTTTGCCTAAAATATATTTCTTTTCTCCGTTGACGTATCAATAAAATGAAGAACTGACGGGTTTATTTGACTCTAAGGGTCGAACGAGTACGATAAACTTCTATACAATACAAAAACTCATACCGAATTTTTGAACCTCGGGTATTTCTATCACAGATTATTATTATTATTATTATTATTATTATTATTTTATATTCTATAACAATTTAAACGATCGCCGAGGTAAAACGTTCTACACATGAAATCCTAAAATTTCAACGGTTCCTAATGCGATCGGAAAACGAGTGTAATAACCTATCTCCGACAATGTCATGACATCCAATGCAACATTTCTTAGCTATGGGTCGAGGCGCGTAAATTTGTATAAAGTGCACTCGCACACAGAATTTTATATAGATTTATGCGAAAGAATATTTTTATATTAAATGAAATACAGCACATATTACACACACACACACTGAATATTAATTATTTGAGGAATTCCTTACTACCATTATTGTAATATAGTGTCTTAATTGCACAAACTTGGTAATACGTTATATACGGGACACAGAAATCGTTCAACGGTTTCTATTATATTATACATAAGACTCAAGTATGGAGTAGTGTAATAATGTATTCTCGCGGGAATTTCTCATCAACTGAATATATCAGTACATCATTGTTAAAAACCGATTGAAAACCGTCAAAGGTTATATAATAGGTACATATAAATTGTACGCGATATATAGTGTACAATAAATGTCTAGAATCTAGGTACGTAATATAAATAAAATCAGTCACCATAACAAATTATAGACATACAATGGAAGAACGCGTTCGATTCACAAATAGCCGCCGACGTTATTTGAAAATAAAGTTTTAGTCGGTCGGAAAAGCGTAATGCGTGATATTTATTCACTCTTAAACTCGCGAAAAGTTTTATAAAATTTAATTTTTTTTTTTTGTCGACGACAAAACTACAGATGAAACAAATAGTATTATCGGTGGAACTTTTTGCGCTCTTACACATACACACTTTATGTCTTATGTAATATAAATATGTGTCTACTCTTCCTTCCCGTGACGGTATCTTTCTCATTTCATAAGAACCGTATATCTTAAAAGTCAGTAAAAAAAAATATCTAAACTTCAAGTAGAGATAACATAAGAAAATATGACGAAAAGATTTATATAACCATTGATTTTATAATATATATATATATACATATACATACAGATAAGCCGTTTAAATATTAAATATTGGCGACCGTTGGCCCGTCAGCACTGCTGTAGAGACGCCGCAGTCAACAGATGGGGGGGAGTACATTTCAGGCACATCAATAACATATTGATAAACTGGTAACGGTACCAAAAAAGTGAGGTGACGACAATAAACGTTCAAATGTACGAGGAAAATCAAATTATTCCCGGCCATAATTTTCCCCAGTTTTAACCGACAACACCACTGAGGAGGGGCTCTGTGTGAACAGTGCGTCTCCGAATAATATCTGTTTCCATAATAACGAAATAATACGGGGGAAAAAAATCTATTAAATGTGATACAAGTATATTAATTTTTTCGTTTATTTTATTAAAACGCCCGGGGATCCTACACAAAACCTCCTCCTCTCGCCGGCGTTAAATTTAAAATTGCGCAGGGAAAACACTGCAAATGTTTGCCCACACACGATACGTTCACACCCGGCGACTGTTGTTTAAGGGATAACATAATATCGTTCGTACACGCTATGGCAAAGACACCTATGGACCACTCGTATAAAAATTTAATCGTCAAAAATATCCCTCCCTGTACAATGGGTCTATTACGAAAACAACGAATTCCGGCTACACGTGTGTCATCGTGTTAATCTAATATCGCGTAATTACGACTATAGACTTTCGAGGTTCCCATAATAATAACACATTTTACACAATTAACATTTTAAATAACGCTATGTTAACTCGCCGTATTAATGTTACTCTCGTCGTATGGCCTTTATGACATTTATAAAAAAAAAAAAAAAACTGACTCTTTTTTTGTAAATTATCTATTTTCACGTCCTACACATGACTCGTAATATTGACGGTATAAACCATTTGTCGTCGTCAAACGCGAATTCGAATTTAAATACTAAGAGCGGGGGAAGGGATTTTTGACGTTCTACTTCTCCCATTCGATATCTTAAACATTTTTACCACACGTAGTAAATCGGTTTACAGATAACAATTAGACAATTTCATATATTACATTTCCTACCGACTATTGCAATTGACATTTACTTTTAAATAGTTGAATGCATTTCATCATCGGAGAAACAACATTTAATCGTAACAGTTTCACTCGAATATATTTTTATTACCTACGTCTGTTACATGAAACGACGTTGAATGCGAAAATTCCAATACTATCGATCACGTAAGTGTTTATATTTATTTTAAAGTGAATTTTAACACACGTGTTTATATAGAAAAACGTACTGAAAGAGCTTAATACATTTTCCTCTTTTATCGAGTTTAAACGAAAAAAAGAAAAAAGTAAAAGATTAATATGGCAATAATTGAACTGTTCTTTGACTTGAAAGTCCCCGCCCGCAACACGCTAAACCGATTCAGTTTTTCGTGTAACTCTACAGCCTACGGACACACATAGGCCCACTTCACGGGATTCCTCGCAGTACCGATTGCGTCCTGGTGGTTTATAAACGGTTTTTTCCCTCTTTTCTATCACTATTATTTAATCGAGTTATTGTTTCATTACAGTTTAACTAACGTACGTTTCGTTAATTGCCGTTCTTATATATTTAAATAAATAATTACTAATATAACGATAAAATCATCAGTCGCCATCACACAATTGTCGTGATCGGATGGATATATGTACCTAAACAGATAAGTCTCGACGGGTGGAAAAAAAACCAATCAACTCTTAGAGAACGGCCACCACCGTTGACGTCACGATTTCGTGACTGCGTCGGAAAAAAAGGGACGCGACCGACGACGACGACGACGACGACGACGACTAAACGGCGGGAAAGGAGAGAAAAACCGAGCGCGACACGGAAAATAAGTTGATCAGCCGTAGCAGTCGCACGGGAAACGATAACTACTTTTGTGACTTGTAATTATTATTTTCGTCTGCCACGACGACCTGCAGCTCTCTCTCACTCTCTGTGACCGGGATGGCAATCATTTTACGCGTCCCAGGGACGAAATTCCCTGCGGTGCAATGTATCCAGAAAACAGGACGCGGCGAGACGTCAATAATTCCTCACCGCTTCACCGTCATCGACACGTGCTATCCACGACGTGACGACCACACGCGCACGCGTATTATTATACGTATAATATAGATAAAAAAAAAAAAAAGACTTTTTGTCTAGATAATTTTTTATTACGAATTTTGTATATTTTCAAGGTTTACATTGTAAACGGAGCGAGAGGTATATTACAATGTGAAGTATTCCTATTTTTTTTTTTTTTTTTATATGTCTGTACACAAAAATTCTACCAGAAGGATAGCCGGGGGTTGGTCGGTACTTCGAAAACGTCGTTTTTCGATTTTCTTAAAAATGCTTAAAAACTCAAAAACTACGCCGAAAAATTACACAAAAAATGCGATTCCGTCAAAATCGATTATCGTTATTTCTTCATAAATTCAAAACTAACGAAAACTTGAAATAATCACCGACCGAACACGTGTAATTTTATATTAAGGTAACATTTTGATGTATTTAATTCATAAAAAGAAGTGATTTTTGATTTTAAGGCTTAACAATTTAATTTAAGTTATTTCAACTATATGTATATATATATATATATATTCAAAAACCGTTAGTCGCGATTTTCTTTTGCAAACATTTCAAGTTTTTCGAGACAAAATATGTATTTCATTTCTTCGTGGAAAATTAAATGCTATTTCAAAACTAATTAGTTCTAGAGCCTTGAAATTGTTATACCGGAATTCCGCTCAGTTTTATCGCACTGCTTTCAAATTTATATTAATAACAAAACTCTAAAGTCTTTATCCCGAAGTAATTCGCTTAAGCGACATCCACAAGACCCCGTGGCTCGTTACTTTTTCTTTTTTTGCTGATTCAAAACTCCTATCGCGTATAATTAAACACAATATTATGTAAATTATTGAAAAAAAACATATCTATATATATTATCAAAACCCCGATAAAAATGTTCTAATATAAAATTATTAACAGGACGCTATACGCAGACATTTGTTATCTCTCCGTTTGCTGTCTTATTACCGGCAATATAGCGAAACGGTACTTTCGCAATTCAGACGCTACGAAGTGTACAATAAAAAGCACAATAATTATATACCGTATTAAAAAAATGAGAACTTTTTCAGTGTTTTGTTGGACTTTCAGATTTTGAAAATAATATTTTACGCAATTGATTATTTACCACCGAATATAAACACCGTTTATCTACGTCATATTATACGGTGTTCACAAATCAGTTTCCAGCGAAACACAGCTTAACGTCTCGTCTCTCAAACAGCGGTACAATTTCGCTCCTACGTTGTTTCAAAACCACGCGGTGCTTGAATTGCGGAATGATGATTTGCCGTATGTTGCCAGCGGTAAGACAGACAGACAGACGGGGAGACGACACCAGTAGCGTTCTCTTAACGGAACGCGCCGAGAATTACTAAAGAAACGATTGCCACAGCCAACATAAACAATAAAAAAGAAATTTCGATTCGATAGGAAATAATAATAAAAATATATATATATGAGTGAAATTTTCATCCGAAACACGTATTTGGATAATTTGCCATTATTCACCTGGATATATGATGAAATATTAGAAAATACGTATCAATCTAAATGAATTATATTAAAAATATATAATTACGGGCTACGCGCGTACGTACGTATGCAATAGCACATGCCGAGATACATACAAGAAGGGATTTTTGGCGACGAGTTTGGCGAGCGAAACTTCCATGAAACAATTATTGCAAGCATTATGGCGTGTACGCGTTGTAGCGGAGAAATGAAAAAATGAAAACGCACGCCGGTGCCGACCGAGCACGTATAAAATATTTCGTTCCGGACCGTTTCACTAATTACAATACATTTTAATACACACGATGCGCGCGCGTGCGAACAAATTATTTTATTTAATAAAGCGGATGAGGTTTTGCGAACGGGAAAGACAAACACCCGTACGACTACTGCGCGTTACACGTACAGACAAGTCCTCGGCGCTTTCGATCGGACGCAAATACCGACGACACGAGCCGTGGAAAAATCGTCCGAGAAAACGCTTCTACGCTTCTACGCGCAACGTGAACGTTTTATTGTTTGGAAGACTAAAACGGGCGCGTATCCCTCCCGCCAACGGTAAAACGAATGACGTTTACGCCGACGAACACTCGCGACGGATATATCACCGGGTAAAACTGAAAAAATAGAATCTCTGCCCCGGAATGAAACGTTACGGGTGTGAAATCGCGACTAGTGAGTTTCTGTTAAGATTTTGCCGGACAATCCGGATTTAGTACGTGACCGGGGCGCGTTTCTTCGACACCGGATTCCCCCCCTTGACCCTGCAGCGTCGACATTTTTTTTCTCTTGTGCGTCCACCTGTTGTGGGATGAACAATGCGCCTCCTACAGTACCGTCCCTTGTGATCGTCGCAAAGCGCCACGCGAAAATCTTAACGCGTTCGGTACACAATGTGTCTTCTCTTAAATATCTATCCCTCCATCGGGAAATCGTTTTTAAACCGTTGAGATTATATTTTTTGTGCCATTTTGACGGTGCACACGCGACTTTTCAATACGCGTTTTTTTATCGTCCCGTATTATTATTATTATTATTATTATTTGTTTATGCGTGACCTCATTTAATTAATTCGTTTGTTAACGAACGACTCGTTGGAGACGTTTTAACGAAATTGTTCTTTTAATTTTTTTTTTTACAATCTATTTGGGATAAAAAAAGAAAGAAAAACGTTATCAATTGAAACAGAGTAAGCCGGTGGTACCGTTTCGAGTACAAGGACCGACGACCGTGGTCGTTTCTATATATTTGTACGCATATGAGGATTTTGCACTTTAGACGCACTTGGAACATTTTCTTCGGATTAAAATTAAGTGTTCCCCCCATTACGCCGAAATTGAATAACGAATACGAAATATAAATCCGGCATGTGCTGCCCGTGCTACAGAGTTAAAAAATCCTCCATCCCCCCCGTTAGCTCTCCGCGCCAGACGAACGTTTATCGATTATATAAAATGTTGCGTGAAGCGTATAAATATATATATATAGGTAATAAAGTTATTTCTGTTCACGGTTTAATAGTGTACTCCGAGAGTTTATATGCTGAAAATCGATTTTTAATCAAAGATTGAAGGAGAAAAAATTGAACTCTAAAAATAAATAGAATCAATTCAATGGAAAACTAAATCGAGTTTACCCACCTACTATAATATATATATATATACCGATACATTAATATTATATACGTTTTACTCCATAGTATAATCTCTCTCTTATTGACATTATCGAATTACTTCATTGCTTATAACCAAACATAAACTCAACTTCAGTGAAATTCGTATGAATAAAATATCACGTAAACATGTGACGTATGCATTGAATATATATATATATATATATATATATTATATATGCGCAGTACACATATATTTTAATAATTAAAACACGGGATAAATTATTATTATTTTTTTTTTTTTAAACGTCGCTTTTGGTAAAAAGAATTCTATTAAAGTTTAATGTATTTTCTAATACGAACGCCAAGAATATCAATAAATCGCCTCTTTAAATACATTACGGACAGTGGACACACATTTTATTCTCCTCCCCCTCCCCCCAACAGACTCGCTAGTTAAAAATTAAAAGAACTTTTCTTTTTTTTTTTTTACTTTACTTTACTTTCAGGCGCGTCTACGATTACACAGTAATCTTTAAACGCATATATTTATCCATATTAAATAAAATATGACGACATCCGGCCATAGAGTATTTAAACATTACGCGTTACATGAAATAATTTTGACGAAACGGAATTTCACTGAATTACACATTTTACAATTCGCATCCGTTACGCATTGTTCGTTCAATAAAATTCCCTCGCAGCAACTGTATATACGCGTCCGACCCCGTTCCGTTTGGCACACGATTGAAATCGAAATCGAATTTCATGTAACCGCGTAACAAATGTTATTATAATAACAGCGGCGATATTAGAGTTTTAAATTCCGGTAAATCCGTAGAGTGGTTTTCCAGTTTGACGGCACATTTGTTCGTGCAAGAATTACAACACAATCCGTTTACGATTCAATCGCGTTGGCCGATAGACATAAATAGCGTTGTTTTCTATGTGAAACGTCTCGAAAACAAACGGATTACCGTAGACTATGAGCACGGTATACGTATAACGAAATTCAGCGTGACGGACTCTGAGTAAACCGAGTGGGGTGTAACTACTTAATTGTGTTGACGAAGCGTTGTATTCAGTTTGCCCTACGTCAGCGCTCCTCGAAATAAAATTCGTTTTTCGCCACGACGCTTCTTAACCGCGCGCATCGATTCTAACCACTCATATATTGTTTATATTAATAGTCGGCGCGTTTAAAAGACCGTTGATTTTCACCGATTATATACATCAAACAGTTTATGGACAAATTATATTATCGATCAATGAAAACTAGAAAAAAAAAAAAAAAAAATTAACTTTTAAAACGTTACGAGATGGAGATAATATTATTTCATCTGCCGTATTACTTATATATATATATATATATATATATTATATAGTCACCGGTATTGATTCGAATTACGATCAACGAACATGAAAAGCCATTTTCAACCCACTTTTTTTTTTTTTAAAGGCAAGTATGCACAGCGTAAAAGCACCACACACGTACGCCGATTGACCGCAGACGCGGCGACAGAAACCGCTGCGCCGCCGACCTATTCGGAGACGTATACTGGCTGCTAAATTGAAAACAGCGGTTATAAATCGCTATCCGAATAATTATTTGAAAAAAACCACCCGGATGCTGTACAATGTCAGCTCGTCCGGGGTGTTGTTGCTAGAAACGCTATCACAAAAACGATTCGATGACGAAATTACGTTTACGATTATTATTTGTCGTTTCATTTTTTCGAAATTCCAAATGTACGCCCAATTCAAAAAAAAAAAAAAAACAAAACAATTACGACAAATGATACTTTAAAATACATTTAACAAATATTGTGTCTAAATGATGGTAATAAGTGTTTAGAACTTAAATACGAAAAAAAAAAAGGCGTACGTGTCCAAAACGCGTACGTTAAACATTATTCTATGACGATTTCTCGTAAATTTTCTCTATACGCGCGCTTGATAATAATAATAAAAAAAAATACTGTTGAGAAAATGGAAAAGAAATACCGACTACGTTATATAACTGTATAAAGCGTGTGTAAAAATCAACTCTTAATTAAAAAAAAAAAATTGACATTGTGTGAGACCAAAAATGTATTACCGTATTCTTTAGCCGCGTGCGAAATAAAAACATTGTAAAAAAAACGAGATATTCTAAAAACAATAAAAATCGCCGATTCACCGCGCGTATAATACGTGAAACAAAAAAAAAGAAAAAGTGATCAACTATAAAATGCGGTAAGTAAAAAAAGTTTATAGAATTATTATGAACCTCGTTTAAGAGGACTCTCCACACACACACACTACCGCCACTCGTATATTCAAAGTAGGCCCGCGAGTGGAGAAAAAAAAGAAAATGGAAAATGACGTCAACCTCCACTCGACCGAATCTCCCCGCCGTCCATCCGTTATTTCGCTATAAAGAAAACGATAAAAAAACGATTTCTTTTTTTCTCTCTCTCTCTTTGAAGACTTCATTAGCCATATATACACGTATCTTACTAAGAAGGTTCGGGGTGCTTTTTTGTTTTTTTTTGTTCGGAAAACGTAAAAATCGACCGAGTTCATCAGAAATATTGTCCACGACTGACGACGGGCAATGTTCTGGTGTAAACGCCGTGCGGCGCCCTCCGAGTCCACCGATTTCATAAATGTACGTGACGGAATTTCGTTTTGCACAAAAAAAAAAAAAGTTAAATTTAAATTTATATTTGACGGTATATTTTTAATTCCAACGCAGAGCGAACGTTTGTTTTCTTAATATTTTAATATTACATATAGGCCCGTGTGAAAACGAATCGCATAATTTGGTATCGCTAAAATACGCGAACCGATTTCGAATCATAAGATGTGCGCACCGTACGCATATAGATCCTACGCCATTTCACACATAACTCTACGGCCGGTTTTAAATGATATGCGTTGCACATAAAAAAAATAAAAAAAAAAAATACGTATGCTTTTTTAAACGCAAAACGAAATTCGTTAAAAATCGTAATGAAAATAATAATAATAATACGGGTGTACTCGAGAAATAAAATTCCGCGTTAAATTGCGATGTAAAAATTAATTACTACAGTAGCGCGTACAATTCGCACGGTAAACACGCCGGCGGTGAGTTTGAATATGTTACGAAATAAAAATAATAACAGTTCTCGCGTTTATTCTCTCGTGTATACGAATAACGACGGCGGTGGCGCGAGTTATATTATGTGTTCAGCAAAAAAAAAATTAAACGTTTTTAACACGTCACTTCATCGATAATAATAATAATAATAAACGCCTATATAGTACACACAATATGAGCGTATTCGACGAGGGGGAAGTATTACGGCCGGTTATGTTCGCACTTATTTGTTTTTAAAACGAAATTCAAAATAGTAATACTAAAAAACAAAAAAAAACAAAAATACAAATCCGTTTACCGCGTTTTCTATCAAAATAATAGAATAATCGTGTTGTAAATTATTTTAAATCGCGTGTCGCGGTGTATTCAACCTCCCACTTAATTATGTCACTTACGTTAACAGTGATGGGGAAAGTATAAATTCGGAATTACATTTTGTGTTCAAATGATATTCGTGAACAAAGCACACACACACGTGCCGCACTTCAGTGACTCGGGCGGTTTTTTCATAACGGATCAACGGATATTTTTCGTTTGAAGCTCCGAGAGGAGCTCGCTTAGACTTGTCAGTATGAACATAATACAATAATAATAATAATAATAATAATAATAATAATAATAATAATAATAACCACACCGACATCACAGACGACGTGAAACACAAAATTTACCGGATTTACACTTTATTATCGCTATTTTAGTAAGTGAAATCACAGACTCTAATTAATGAAACCAAATATTACGTAGTGTACTCGGGCTTAATGAAAATCGTAAATAAGTCGCACTTATCGGTTACTTGCAAAGTGTTGTATCCAGTTACAATAATTAAATGTATTGTACGCTTTATTTACGTTATGTTTATCACGCCTACCGCCAATTTTCAATGTTAACAACCTTATGATTTATTCAAGTCATGTTGAAAAAGCGTATTTCTCATAGCTTTTAAAATATAAATATATATTATTTTTTTTATCATTAAATACAAAAAAAAAACGTCTAGTAGGACTATCATTACTAAACTTAGAGAAATTAGAACGCGTATCGGTCACAAATGCTTTAAACGTGGGGATAGCTATTCTAAAAAGTTTTGAAATCGTGGAAAAACGATAATTTCTTGTAATTCTAACTCAGTACAGCTGTTGGAAACCAAGAGGAAAACAACAAATCCCCGCAACACTGATTAAAATAATAAACAACATGTGTATTACAATAAAACGATAATTTTTAATTTCAATACGCGATAACACTACTTTGAGGGCTCGACAGTAGAGATACAACTATCGAGTCGATTTTTGTCTCCGAGACCCATTTAGACAGTGCACTGTCTGATTTCATTTAGTCCACGGTGTAGAGATAGGAAAATTGAATCTTTCAAACGATTCGAATCATTTGAATCGACTCGCTAAAAACGATTCGTTCATTGATTCAATTGGTTCACTCAAAACGTTTTACAAATTCAATCAGTGAACTAATTAATTATTTAAGTCAATCATTCGTTTTCGACTCAAATATCTTAAAATACCTGTACAACAGATCTGAATTGGTCAGCCTCTAAAATCGGTTGAACTCTGGTTTTTATCTGACAGCCTCTAAAATATGGAATAACAATGTGAGAATATAAAAACTGACAAACAAAAAAAAAAAAAACAACAATAAATAGGCCGTAAAACGATATGTGAGAAAGTATACGATTCGCGGCGGTTCTCGGTCGCGTAGGGCTTAGGTTCGAACGAAGTCGCGAACGAAACGAATATTGTCGAACGAATCGTTCTTTTCTTCTGAATCCGAATTAATTCTCGTTCGCCGAAACGATTCCCCCGTTTATTTTGAACGACCCGTCCTTGGCCTGCGTAATATCATATGTGCGCGAGGTTAATATAAATAAGAGTGCACACCGCGACAAGATTTAAAATTACGCGCGCGTGCGGGGGGAGCGAAGAGATCGACGCCGATGATATTTCGAGCGGACAAATCGCCAAATCGCTTAATCTCGCACGCCATTGTGGATCGTCGTTATCATTTCAACAACAATAATTTACAATAACGGGGAAAATTTGTTACAAAACAAACCGACGCCGTTGTGTCGTCACGCGCAGCGAACGCGATATATTATTATATTATTATATTATAATAATAATGTAATTTACGTTATGCGCGAGAGGTGAAACGCGCGTGCGCGACGCACACTCGTGACGCGCACGCGCGCTTTTCGCATCCTATAATAATTATTTATATAAGCGTCAGCAGACGTCGGCGGGCGGTGAGGAGAGCACGTTTTACTACTACCCGTACTGCCGGATCGACAGCGCGCCGCGAGGCGGCCGTACTCAGAGATTTTCAACGGTATAAACGCGCACACACACACACACCGACGCTATTAAAATATAATACGCGACGTTGCGCGCGAGAAGAGGGTTTTCGCGAAATCGGGTCTCGGATTTACCACCGCATGCCGCGCGTAACGTTACAACATCGTGTAAACACAGGCGTTGTACGAGAATAATAATATGACGTAACGACGATCAGATGGCCGCGTTAAATTCCCAGTTTTCGAAATTTATTCGCGGTCTCTCTCATAACAATATATCCGACACGCGCGCACTACTCTCTCGACGAATTTCACCCCCGCGCCGCTCGATTTCACGCGGGTTTAATCACATCGGCCGGTGGTATTCATCACGAGGGGGGACGTTTCCCGCGTACGCGCGTTCACAAGACTTTCAAAAATTATTAACAAATAGATTTTTGAAATTTATATTTTTTTTCCCCCTCGACGACGCGACGTTATTAAGAGTTTACGGGATTTCACGAATTTCAATAATACCCGCGGGTTGGTAACGATAACGATCGACGAGATCGCGGTTTTTATTCGATTTTGCCAAAAGTCTTTTTATTTCGTTTGTTTTTCGAACGCTTTTCACGTCCTCTCTTCGAAGAGTGCCGCCCCGATCGGCGGCGGACGCGATTTGTTACCGGAAACAAACTGTGACTGTATTACGCAGCAGCGCACTCTTCTCCGCTTCCTCCTCGGTATAGTGGCATTTTCGGATACAGACGTAAAAAGAAAAAAATACCGTAAAACCGACGGATTCCTCCTCTCCGTTGCGCTCGGATTCCGAAATGTCGAAATTTCATCGTCGTAATGCCCCACGTTTAATTTTCTTTTCCCACGTCTGAATACGGCTGAGCTATGGTTGGTTCATGATGAAAAAAAAAGAAAAATCACTCCGCAGCAATTATAAAATATCGAGAGTGCATACGATTTTCAAACGTTATTTCAATTTAAAATCTAAACCCCCTCCCATCGTTCGAGACCGCTTCAAAACCACCACATTGAAGTTGTTTTTCTTAGGATTTTCGGGGGTACGCTTAAACTTGAAATAACAGCGAAACAATACACTACAACGCTACGCGGACTTAATCAAAATGATTTTCAGTACTTTTTTTTGTCTTTTGTTTGTTTTGCTCTAAACATCGTCAAACGATAATAATATTATTATAACACCGAATCGACGCTCCAGAACATATTAATTAAATGTAACGCGGCGAAACGAGTGTCCAACACCGGAATAACAACTCTCATTCAAACACGATTTTCCCTTACTTTAAAAACAAAAAAAAAATATATATATATATACACGAGCCAACGTCTCGTTTGTAAATCGACGATGATTGCTGTGTACTTAACGTAAACGTATTTTCACGATTTCGACGAATGTAATAAATTTTAAAATTGCACAAAAGCCGAAGATACAAACATTCTCATTGCGCCGTGAGCATACTCGGCGAATCTTTTGTTAACGCGAGTATATAATATAATATAATTCATAAGAATATTTTAATATGACTACCGTTACGCGCGAATATTATACACATATAATATATACGCATAAACCATGAAGTTTTTTTTTTATTATTATTATTACTTTTTTTTACAGTACACGCGACAAACTACTCGGCGTCTATAAATTCATTATAAATAGATATTACGTTAAAAATTTGTTACACATTAAACGTTTTTTTTTTTTAAACAACTTCGTTTAACGAACGACGATGATTTTCTAAATATTTACATGGAATTAAACAAAAAGGAGCGATAATATGTACGAGGCATACGCGTATAACAATATGTAAATATCATTTAACGTTTGAACACCGTTCAAACTTATTTACCGTTCAGTCTGAATAATAACCAATAATCGAGTTCAAACAATACACGATTATTAATCACATTGTTTATTCGATAAACGCACGCAGAAGAAAAAAAAATACGAAGACTTCATAACTTTTCCCCCGAAAATATTACGAAATAGTATCGTGTTTTTTTTTTCTACTTTTACTTATCGTCTCAATGAAATTTCAAAAATTATAGTGATATCTGTGCACCGTAGTTAAATATGATTTAAAATTTTGATATTATTTAAAGAATTTTTTTTCTTCTCTTCTTTAACCGTGCAATTATTATTATTATTATTATTATTATTATTATTATTATTATTATTATTATTATTATTATTATTATTATTATTATTATTGAAATGCGTAAACGAAGATTTTTTTTTTTTACGATTCAAATAGTTTAAAAAATTAATACACACGAGCAAATCGACAATTCGTTAACTCATCTCCACTACAACAGACACATACAAATTATTTTGCTTTTTATACCATGTTTTTAAAATAACTCCAATATACGCATAGTGATTGTTATTTTTATTATAACACAGAAGGGATTAAGATTTAAAACGAATTTTATTTCGACGCTTTTGTATTCGTTAAAAAAAAAAAATTAATTCAAGATTTATTCATATTCCCACTTCGTATACGTTAATCAAATGTATTGATTTTTAAATGGCGACCTTTATTTATTTTTTATTTTTCCTACACCGAACGTTTTATATACGAACGAAATAAATATCAATTGAAATACTTTTTCGATAGTGGATTTTCAATACTCCGCTTATAATAATAATAATAATCGTTATGGTTAAAAATTTAAATACGCGTATTTTTATTGCGATAATAAATTTATATTTGATACATACGCGCTTCATAGTAGTCGTAATTAGATTAAAAGCGTTATTCAACCAATACGCTCTAAAAGCATCTCTTAGAAGGTAAATTTTCAATAAGTACGCTACAGTACAACGGTTTCGTTTCACCGTGTCTTTAATGCTCAAAAATCTAATCCTCAGGAAATACTGATCGTATTTTAAAAATTGGCGTGCGTAAATTCCCATTAAAAAAAAAGAAAAAAATAGTTATTTCAAAATTTATAAGATATATTAAACTCACTGGGTATCGTTTCAAAATCATAAATCGATATAGTTATAAATGCAGGCAAGGGGGACGGATGCAAAAATATATATGACGAAAAAACGTAAAATGGAATGAGCAAGAAACAAATTACTACAAAAATTATTTACATTTCCCGAGATATGGCCGAGCAGCACACGATAAAAAACTCTATATGCAACTATTCGTTTTACTTTTCGTTATTGAAAAATAATAAAATACGGAATTTGTTTTGAAAGAAAAATCAATACGTACGAGTATATGCCAGACGTAAAAAAAAAACAAACCACTCCGTTTTACAATTCAATGCGGTACTGCAGTGTTTTAAAATAATCTATAATGTTTTACGCATATATATAATATCCATTTGTTTTACTTTTTAAATACGCCCGGAATGAATCTGAAAAGAATGTTTTATTTAAAATTTAATTTGTAATTTAAGAAATCCGCCGAGTGCTGCGGTATTATCGCATTACATCCGTAACCTCGCGACGCAATTCAATTGTTTTTTTCAATTGAACATAATTTATACCTAATAGGTATCATCGTTATAGTGCAAAAATAAGATCGCGCAACAAAATCATAAGACAAAATGTATTTCATAATAAAAATGCACACAAATGAATGTGTACAACGCATAAATAACCCGGTAGTTGGAAACATATTCTAAAATCCAATTTAACCGTATCCGAACGTCAGGACGACCAAAAATATTTGGTCTTCATAATACGGTTTCCAGAAAACCATTCGAATAAAACTATTTCCGTGAAGACGTTGTAATAATTCATTAGTCCGTTTCGGGATTATAACAGACATTCATTCAAAATGCACATACACACCAGTTAGGATATCGTACCTGAGCACGACGGTGAGCTATGTCGTCGACACGCGAAAACAAATAATATTTCATCGAATTACATATTATAGTTTTGCACATCTTGTGTCGGTATAGAAACTGACACGAAACAAACTGTATTCAAACAATAGAATATTTTAGCGTCAGTAGTTCCTTATAAAAATCCTAGAGGAAAAAATATATATATATACATATATATATTTTATTTGTATATGTCAACCGGGATAACGAAAACGATCAATACAATAATAATAATAATAATAATAATAATAATAATATGTTATATTACATTAAATAAATGTTTCGACGTTATCATCGAATTACAACAGGACGCGTTTATTGCCGATATCCGTCAATCAACCGGCACGTCTCCAATATATACTGACGGGGCGTACTCATCATTAGTAATAATCTAAAACGCAGCCTGTCAGTTACTTCGTGAACACGCAATCAAAATCAATACTTGGGCCGAATCAATGACGGAATAAAAATTAACGAAGACAAATCTATAGTTTTCAATTTAATCTTTTCACTGTAAAAACAACACCGTTGCGAACGAAAATAAAAAGAAACGATGTCTCTCGATTCTAATGCGAACTATATATATATATATATAATATCCGGGCATTTGATTTGACGCGGTGCCCGTTTGAAATCGAAAAAGAAAAAAAAATTAGAAAATCCGCTACGCATCAAATACGGTTATTCCGTCCGAGTAAATCTACAAGCATATACCAATTTGTATAATATGTCCATAATATTGCTGACAAATTATTATATTAGTGTTCATATCGAGATTATTATTATTATTATTTATTTCCCCTAATTCAATTACAATATAACTGTAGTATAATTTATTATAACATTTATTTCACAATTTTATGTGAATAATAATCGATTCATTTAGAAACGTCGCGTTCGAAATATAATACCGAGTAAGACTCACAAAGTCTTCCGAAACACGCTCGCTTTTCACCGGTTTTTTTTCCCCATTCATTCGGCGGAACTTTCCCTTCCGTGTAATTGTAAAATCACTCGGAAAACCGGAACACGACCCAATATCGAAAGTAACGTCTGTGCTAAAACGTCATGTCGTCTACGAATATTGAATATGGAACTTTTGGAACGTTTCTTCCATTCGAACGTGTTCTGCAAAATAAAAACACCGCGAACGCAAGATCAACACAATGATTTACTCGTCGCGCTCATAATATTAATAAACGGTTTGGATCGGTCTATTTGTTATCCCGTTACGAAGTCTATAACGACAATAATAATCGTTTAGATACTCTAGAAATGCGTAAAGCATTTGAAAAAGTAAAAAAAATTCCCGTAACAATTATTAATCGTACATTTAACGGGATCACGTGATTTTCGACATTAATAATACATTTTTCAATAATCGTCCAATTGTCCAAATTAGGAAACACCGAATATCGGAACGATAAAAATGATTAATAAACAGAACTCGGGGAGTCTTTTACCCGGAATTGACTTGAACATAAATTTAACTATAATATTATATTCAATTAGTAGTGCCCTGACCGCGATGTTATTGACTAATCGTCGATACGCGCTTGCAATCGACAATGCTTTTTAACAACCGTCTACAATCAAAACCGAAATAAACGTCTTGATTTTACACTATTCAAATTGACAATTGCAAACGGTTTCAATTAACACAACGCGTGTACGATGCTCATAGAGAGGACACGTGGCGATATCGAAATACATTAAAACACCTGAAACTATATTTATATATATATATATATATGCCATATTTATAACAATATCGTTCGCTGTTTGGTCTGTATTACGTATTGATCCGTTAACGACATTTCGACGAAAATATTAATTTCCGTCAACACAAATGTCGAAAGGGAAAACGAATTAAACCACATATTTGCACATCAATATTCATTATTCCGCTATAAACGACGTTGTAGAAGTATACAGCATATATTATATCGACGACCATTCAAACTGAACGTACCACTACAATTATTAATAATATTACGACGACGATTTCGAACAATTGAATATTGTGTAATGAGAATACAAAAGGGGAAAAACGACGAGTAGAATTTCGTCGAATTATTTTTCAACGTGATTATAAAAATAGTGTGTACAACACTGAAACGTGAATACGCCGAGTAATTATTATAAAAAAAAATAAATATATTATACTTGAACGTGTAATAATACTGTTGGAAACGTCGTGAAAAGTCGAAGAATAATGTGAAAAACAACAACGTTTTATTGGCGCGCACGGTGTTCATTTTTCAAACCAAACTTGTCACACACTATACACGTATTATATGGTAACGTGATTATTTTTACTACGGCGGTCCGTTGTGTGTCTATGTTCACGTCATTATATATCGAAATGACAGTTCAGGATGAAATCAATGTAAAATATAACATTATAAATGTATTGTCGTCGCTAGTGTACGGTAGATTTGTGTTTTATTTCACGATTTTATAGGAACGCGCAAGACGAAACGTTTATAATTTTTCGCTGGTTCTCACGACGTGTCACCAAGAAATCTGCCCATCGATGCCGGATTAACTGTTAAAACAATTACAATATCGTCGCTTATTGAACAAATAATTAGGAACGACATTTTTATTGAAATGTTTTTACGTAACACGTCGCAACCAATCCGTTTGAAAAAAAAAAAGAAAAAACGTTTATTTTTAATTTCTCGACAGCGAGCGTACATTTTTTTTTTTTTTTTTAAGTTAAATCTAACTACATCGTGTTACAGAAACAGCTAAGTGTTAATAAAAGCAAAGTGTCCGTATTATCATCGACGGTATTGCGAAATTCCAACAATTTTCACGTTAATACCTATGATCGTAATATTATATAGTGTATTTTTGTTACATATCTAAATCGTTCGAAAAACAAATGTCACATAAACGAGTGTTATTCATTGTTAATGTTATGCAACGAACAAACAATTGTCGTTTGTTCCCTTACGGTCCAAATGTACCAACTATACCGAAAATAATCGTTTAACCAGATTTCAATTGAGTCGTCGCTTATTAAAACAATTTCGAACACAATTATTACTAAAATCTTCGAGAATTTATTAAAAAAAAAAAAACCGCGTTTGACGCTGACACGTCTGGGATTGATTTGGTATTTTCAATTTTTCAAATAAAAATAAAATATTAAATTTAATTCGGTCAACTCAAATATATGACCGAATTTAAAAACGATGTAGCTTCTCGAATCATAATGCATATATAAATATCAGATGAATTTAAAAAAAAAAAAAAAAAAAATGGTCGACCGCGAGTTTACACTCGAATATACCGAACACACTGTACTGTTAGTTATTGAACTTATTTTACTCGATACATTATAGATTTCCAAACTCAAATAATAATAATAATTGTATTTGATCTGATATAGAACTGTCAATGTGGTTTCGGTGAAAGGAAAACTTCACCAGTGCAAATATATTTCCGATTCCTCTCAAAATTAAAAAGTTTTCGCATGCTTTTTGAATTATTATTTGATGTAAATCATTGTTTACTATATATTATAAACTGGTACAGTCAAATCGATTTTCACAATAAACTATTGTTTGGTTAGGGAAAATACCTTAATGGGTTTTCCAATCAGTGTATTTGCGAGAAATCCCTCGTATTTCAACGGTTTATGGTTCCGCATTAATTAATATTTCATTTGCAGTAACATGGTAAGAAGTTCAACTCGAATGAAAAAAAAAGGAAATCGTTAATATTGTGAACATATAACATCATTTCATTTCAGCCGCGACGGTTTATTAAATAGGAAAGACAATAATAATAATAATAATAATAATAATAATAATAATAATAATAATAATAATAATAATAATAATAATAATTGCGTGTAATATAATTATTATTACGAACGATAAACAAAAATGCACAAAAAAAAAAAAAAATCGTGCACAGTTAAGGCCAAATCAAGTAATAACAACATTTTTCCCATTACATTTTCACAATGTTTCACCACGCGTGGATATCATTTATCAGCCGTATTTTGTTACATGCATTGCACGTATTACGCATTTGCATAGTCTACCAAACCTCCCTCGTGTCTTATAAAAAAAAATTCTAATTTTTTTTTTGTTGTTGATAAATTATAAATACAATATTGCCAAATATTATTTTCGTTAACCGTAATTAAACACTCCAAACGAATACGTATTTTAGTAATAACTATGGCGAATTTCAATTTTAATCGTAAAAAATAACAAAAAAGTTTCAGGGTCCATAAAATAAAATTTAATATGTTATAGCGATTTGAACATGTGGAAAATACGAAAATTCTCGATAATAATATTCTTCGCGCGTCATATGAGATTATTTGATACGATCATACGGGATTAGGTAGTATGAAATAAAAACCTGCCGTTTTTATTAATATTAAAATAATCAAAAATAACAATGAATACTATTATAATTCACACGCCTTAATATATATATATTAGAAATTCAACTTGAATAAATGAATCAGCGTTCATGTGAATAAGCCGTTCGAATTATCCAGATTACAATACATAAGCAGACGCATTGTTCGTTTTTATTTAATTTTTAGAGTGTCCCACTATTGTGTAAAAGCTCGGAACTTAACATTAAAACTAAATTATTTTCTGAACGAGTCACTTTTAATGCGCCGATTTGACGCACATTGTCTACAAATACATGGAGTTCGGCTAATGCATCAGACATTCAAAGCATTTTACAATCTGTCTCGCACTTCGGATGTTCACATTATATTTCTGACCACAAGGCGTTACACTCCGACTGATGCGCATTAACACTGTATCTGAAACTTCCACTGCCCTAAACAAACTATTGCGTAAACGTAGTCTCAGCTATCATCAAAATCCTGTAATTAGAAAACCTAATTCAGTTATCATCTCCGGAAATTTTCCTAGATGACTTGAGTATCATTTTTTGGTGTGGATATCTCAATTTATAAATTTAAATTAAAAAAAAAAAAGTAACAAATGCCATCGTTAGGTGATTTATTTTATCTGCAATTAATGTGCTACTTTTTTTTTCATTTTATCAAATATATGCGCATACTTATATAGAATGTTTAACGATTTTTTATTTTAATTAACGTTAAAAAATTTAAAACACAGATCACTAAGATACTCCAACGGCATTATCAATGCGAACAACCGAAGTCATTATAACACATATTATACAGTGGTATACGTGGTGTATTAACAAATGTCATTAACTAAGTCAATATTCAAATATGCTTTAATCGCTCTCGCTATCAATTATACGGACTGATTACGATTATAGTCTACACTGGATTAAAACCATTAGGATTCAATATTTAGACATTTTATCAATATATTTATAGTTCATACATTAATAAATGACTTTTTAACCTCTTGATGTTTTACATTTAAAATGAAAACGAATAACAGATATAAATGGTAATTTTCAAAATGGTTTTTTGTTTAAAACCTTTTTTTCTGCATAAAATATATATTATATATTAATAAAATCAATGTATAAAAAAAAATTGTGTTATATAATCATTAAAAATAATTCAAAATGTATGTAAATAAATTATGGATATTATTTTTAAATCGAAAGTTTTCATACCGCAATATAATTCAGAAAATTAAAATACTTATATATTTTATATATTGAACAAAAATACACTCAATAGAGCACAAAGCAAATACCCCCGAATATCGATAATTGTATTACTGTTACAAATTATTAATTATTAAATAGTTTTTATTTTTAAAACTTTTTTTCAGGTCATGCATTCAAGATTCTTTACAAGGAATAGCGCACAGGTAATTTTGTACTTAAATCGTTATATTTTTAATTATTTCAGATGGTTAAATTTTGAAAAATTTTTGTTTTTAGAAATAACTTCGCATTAAATTTAATAAATCTTATAAAAACACATAGATCGACATTATAATTATAGCTTATAATACGTATATAAACAATAAAACTTGATTGACAAGAACTTCTATTAAAATTATTCTAATATAAAAGAATGAAACGAGTAAATATAAAAATATTCTTCTTTGGTGTTGTTTTTTTTTTCTTAAAGAATTTCTCTTTTCGTACGAAAATACAAAACGAACAAAAACGAATGAACACGAAATTAACAATGAATCCGGAGCACAACGACGGATGCACAATGATATAAACCAATAATAATTGCTGTTTGCGCGTAACGAGAAATAATATCGATTTCCTAAAGTGCACAGAAATTAAAACGATGGATGTATATTATAATAACGATAATATACCGTCGCATTTATTGAACCGCGTTGATTTTAAGAGAACTCTCAAAAAATTATTCTCGCAATTTACAGAGTTTTCAGAAAAACCGCTCAAAACAACAAGCTGTGTTTATATTTGGGAAACAGAGATGTAGTTGTGTCTAACACCTCGGCAACAAAAATACACGGGATCGTGTTAGTGGATCCGGATCTACTGAAAGACACAAAGAAAAAAGTATGACGTATATTTTTAATTTGTTTTAATTACTATTGAACGACATCATTATTAACACCGCATAAAAAGTAAAGAATTTCATCGGGTATTCTTTTATTATTATTCGTTTATAAAAGTACAAATCATTAAACACCTGTTAATGGTATACAAAAGAAAATTATCGAAAAAATAATTAAATGAACTTGAAGAATCACTGAACTATAATAGACGGTAAAGGGTAAATCACAATAACTATGATGTACAATTCATAAATCGCGAATACTATCGAAAATACAATCATTTTTTTTTTTTTTTTATGGTCGTCAATTAAAGTTTTCACGTTTAAACATGATGACAAGGTTGACGTATAAAATGTAGACATAACGTAGGCGGCTCCCACACTAGTTCATCATTCACTGGACATATTCGAAATATTACAAAAAAAACTTCCGTTTAGTAAAAAAGAAGCCGACCCCGTTTCTTTAGAGATTAATTACAAATGA
This sequence comes from Chaetogeoica ovagalla, assembly GCA_032441825.1. NCBI lineage: Eukaryota > Metazoa > Arthropoda > Insecta > Hemiptera > Aphididae > Chaetogeoica > Chaetogeoica ovagalla. The sequence continues at coordinate 8,115,389 of CM063743.1, read as the reverse complement.
AAAAAAAATAAATTAACTCTAAAAAAAAAAACAAGTCAAAAAATTTAAAAAAAAAAAATCGAAAACAAATTACAACCATAATGCTCGCGTGTAAATTAATTTATACGAATTTTAGAAACACACTGAAAATCGTTCACAGAAATATATGTAATCAACACGGTCATAAACAGATGATACACAAAGTGTTAAAATAAAATTACTTTTTTCCAGGTTATAACCAATAATGACCGAAATATAACAAACATATTTAGTAGATAATCTCACGAAACGTAATTCATTTAATATTATTTAAATCGTGTTCAACAATTTCGGTTAGAAAATGTGTACGTACGATAAAGGAAGTGTTAAGCACACTGCACGTATCACGTTTATATATACAGTGTGTAAACGCTAATTGAAAACACTCAATATTTTTGCGTAGAGCAATGCATTTTGAATTCTGTTTTTTTAGATGGAAGTTGTACTTAATAATACACATTTTATGGTCTCTGAACTTAAATCTGTTTATTATATTCGCGCATGCGCAATGCAACTTTTTTTTCTTAAATGGCAACCCCCACTTTTGAGCACAAATTATTTTTTTTCATATTTTTTTATGAATTTTAGTGGTTCAACCAACTTTATATGTCCAAAATTGATTGAATTACAGCAATCTAACGAAAAATATCGAAAATTTCGCGATTTTCATTTTTGTCCCCTATTACTCTGAAAAAAAACCGTCCTAGATACTTGAAAACTACCCCATCTAATTTATTAAAGTTTTATTTCATTTCGAACTACCCATTGTTAGGTCCATAATTAGCTGAGTTACGGATATTTCAATTTATTTGAAATTTTCCGCAAGAATTTGTAATAATTTTGCCGTTACATGGACATTTTTTAATTACAGAGGTTGATTCTGTCACTTTACCATTTATTTTATGTTCTACAATTGTTTTTAACTTGTGAATGAATAGTGCGACACTGAAATGTCTATTCAATATTACTTTTCACAATTATACTATTGAAAATTGCAACAGAAACTTAAATAATTTGTTTCATTATTATCTTTAACATTGATCATTAAATTTTATCGGGCCTTCTACAGTATCTTTTGGATAAACTTTATCTTAATGGCCTCATATCAAAAATGTATTTGCTTTGACACTAATTTAAAGAAAATAAATGAAATAAGCAAATAGTTCAATATTTCTCACTGTTCATTTATATTGTACAACATTTTGTAAAATTTGACTAAAAAGCAATATTAAATATGAATCATTCGGAGAAAGTTGATATGCTATTTACTTATTGGGAGTGCCGTAAAAATTCACGTCTTACAGCACAAACTTATGCTCAACGTTACCCAGGTATGCTTAGTTAAATTTATTATTTTTATTTAGAGAATTTTCTAAATTAATTTTTTTATAAATTACTCCAGATAGAGAACACCCTTCTTGCAGTTTTTTCAACTTAGAAAAATCTTAGAATTTGGGGATCATTTTCAAAAGAAGTAACAATCCACAACAAAGACGAAGTGATTCATTAGGTGAAGAGGTCGAGAACCAAGTATTAGCGTACGTCAGATTAAATCCTCGAGTATCTACACGTCACGTTGGTAAAGAAATTGGAATATCTCATACTATGGTTCATAAGGTTTTAAAAAAGTATAAAATGCATCCGTATCGACCTGATATAGTTCAACATTTGCGCGAGGGTGATGCAGTTCGTAGAATTACATTCGTTGCTTGGTTGGTGGACAGATTAGACGAAAATCCATTTATTTTAAATTCGATATTATGGACAGATGAATCTAAGTTCACCAATAATGGTGTTATTAATAAACAAAATAACCGTTATTGGGACGATCAAAATCCACATTGCACATTTGAAACTAACAACCAAACCGTGTGGGGAACAAATGTCTGGTGTGGTTTAATTGGTGGTAAACTGTTGGGACCATATTTTTATGATGGAACACTTAATGGTAGAAAATATTATAATTTTCTAATAAATGATTTACAAATGATGTTTGAAGATATTCCGTTAGCTATTAGACAAAATCTAATTTTTCAACAAGATGGCGCTCCAGCTCACAATGCAATTATTGTTCGAAATTATTTAAACGAAACATTTGTAAATCGATGGCTAGGAACGCACGGACCCATTGAGTGGCCACCAAGATCACCTGATCTTACTCCATTAGATTTCTTTTATGGGGTCACTTAAAAACTATTGTGTATGCCGATCCTCCTATAAATCTTCAACATTTAAAAGATAGAATAAAAGAAGCATGTAACGAACTGACCGAAGCACAAATTACAGCTGCAACTAATAAAGAACTTATACGGCGTGCTGAAGCATGTATTGAGCACAACGGACAACGATTTGAGCAGTTTTTAAAATAAAGTTATTATAATTAAATAAAATTGTTACTAGAGTTAAGTTTATTATCAATTAAACTGTTAATTACCTGTTAAAAGTAAAGTAAAATACATAAATTACATACCTACATTTTTTTCTTTCCTAATCCTATTTATTCAAGTAAAATTATGACAAATCGACATTTCAGTGTCGCACTATTCATTCACAAGTTAAAAAACAATTGTAGAACATAAAATAAATGGTAAAGTGACAGAATCAACCTCTGTAATTAAAAAATGTCCATGTAACGGCAAAATTATTACAAATTCTTGCGGAAAATTTCAAATAAATTGAAATATCCGTAACTCAGCTAATTATGGACCTAACAATGGGTAGTTCGAAATGAAATAAAACTTTAATAAATTAGATGGGGTAGTTTTCAAGTATCTAGGACGGTTTTTTTTCAGAGTAATAGGGGACAAAAATGAAAATCGGGAAATTTTCGATATTTTTCGTTAGATTGCTGTAATTCAATCAATTTTGGACATATAAAGTTGGTTGAACCACTAAAATTCATAAAAAAATATGAAAAAAAATAATTTGTGCTCAAAAGTGGGGGTTGCCATTTAAGAAAAAAAAGTTGCATTGCGCATGCGCGAATATAATAAACAGATTTAAGTTCAGAGACCATAAAAATGTGTATTATTAAGTACAACTTCCATCTAAAAAAACAGAATTCAAAATGCATTGCTCTACGCAAAAATATTGAGTGTTTTCAATTAGCGTTTACACACTGTATATATACACACAATTCAAATCCACCCCTGTACTATAACGCTGTAAAACGCGTTAGTTAAATGACTTTTGAGACCTACACTGGCGTTAAAAGCATTTCATCGCGGTCACGCTGAGTTTTACAGTATTATTATTATTATTATTACACTTATTACTTTCCGGTTCTTTTGCGTCTTTAATGGATAAATAAATGGGAAGCCCTTCAACAAAATGCAGTATAATCGTATAGTTTAATACGATTTTAATTTTTAGACGGTTGTATACGGATGTCGTATACACAGTAAAATGAGTAAGGAAGAAAAACGTCTTACGCGTGTCTTATAAATATGTACATTTAATAACGCTAAATTCTTTAAAAAAAAAAATGAGCTTTGAGCTATAAATTATAATACACAATTTTAACTGTCCAAACACATATTATTATTATTTCTTTTTAAAGTAACAAAAATAATAATAATAACAACGCGGTAATATTACAGCCATACCAGCGGTGGAGCCGCAACGCGCGCTCGTATCAGAGTTGACTATCTGAATCGCCGCATCGATCGAACCTCGGGGGCGAGGGATCTTTACAATAAACTTTCCAGATTTTTATATCTCAAAAATAACACGCTATAATAATATATTATACCAACATAATATAGCCATAAACCGCTATAAAACGGCGAGTATATAATCTCATAAGTTAACTGATATATCATACGCGTTGTGTTTTTCACTGCAACGAACCGAGAGACGTAGGCAACTTCATCAAGTGGGCCGTATTATTCGTCGTTTCCCTGATCGTAAAACTCGAACAATCTACCCATTGTTTTTATGTAAAAATAATTTACTGGTACTGGCACTTGTGTGCAATAATACTAATTTTCGTAGTGTAATTTTCGTAAAAAAAAAATGTACTTTAGAGAATATACCATTTGAATAGTTTCTGAGCCTAATAAAATGATATTTTAGTATTTTTAAGTAGGTATATAATTAATAATATTATTATTATTATTAGATAACATCATGTTATAAATGATTATTATAAATCCCAGTTTTAATTATAAGATACTATTAAATAATGTATATCTCACACAGGTATGAATAATATGTCATACGTATACGTGTTTCGAAAAGTAATTAAATTGATTTAAATCGTATCGACGACCGTCCAATATTAAAAATTTACAGTCACCGTGTAATAATTTTAACATTATCCATTAATATTTATACGATTTTAGACATTACCCGTAATAGATATAACTTTTTTTTTAATGAAATGCATATATCCAAATACGTACACAACAAAAATATAACTTAATTACTGTAAACCGTTAAGATTTATTATAAAAATAAACAAGGGGAATTAAAAAAAAACCCCTAAGGCATACGTGTACTTCAGCGATGAATTTATACTGATAAATTTTATTTTATTATCTTTTTTTTTTTAAACTTACATAACAAAATAAAATTTTTAAAAAAACCTACTTTATTATATAAATATTATAAACGTACCGTGTTTTACTTTTGACATGGGCGTATATTAATATAATATTACAATATTGAAATACACGATGATCCAAAATTGTGATGTAAATTTGATAAATGCATGTAAATTTTTATTAGTATTTTATACGTTTCGATCGATACAGGTATTTGGTCAAATTACGTTAACATTCCGATACGGTCGAGAAGACGAAGAAGTGATGGGATTGAAGTTCTGTAACGAAGCAATTATGTGTTTAGCACAAATATATCCACCACACGAAAACGCACAGCGTGAACAAAATACACCGTTACAGGTAAATATTAACTGAAAGCTATTAAAAATACAGTTAGAAAATAAAAAAAAAATTAAATATCCGTGTTAATACACTTTTAACGATCATTTAATCGATATTTTACAAAATTAATTAAAAAAAATTTTTTAAACGAGTACAATATTCATTTTTAGTATTCTATTTTTTCTAATTTAATAAATATTTGCAGTAAATCGAAGAAATTAAAAACAATTCACTAATATATTGTAATAGGTTATAGTAGGTACAATAATTTTGATTTTAAATAATACACGGTTACAGTGTGAATTCCAACAAGATTTCGAATAATGTTCAGACATTATTGATCACAATAAACATCCCGGATATATGATTTCCATTTTCGAAATAACTAGAATATAGGTGAAAAATAATAATTTATGCTATTAAAATAATCTTAACCTTAAAAAAAAACTAATGACATCGTGCGAACAAACGCAGAAATCAATTCGAGAATCACATATACCGCGTTATTATTTTTATTCTTTTATTTTTGGTATTTTTAAACCTTACAGTGGAAATAAAAATGATATGAACAGTGTATAATACGCCAATTTATTTATCGCTCACGTGATGACATTAAGTTTTAATTTGTGAAAAATTGTTTAAATATTTAAAGAAACAACTGTTAAAATATATTGCATTTTTTTTTTTTTTAAATAACTAATATAATAAAATTAAAAAAAAAAAAAAACGTTTTCTCAATAAACATAAATAATTATCTACCGGCGTCCGCCAGATTTTTATTAATAACCGAATGATAAAATAAACCAAATAAAACAGTTGTACATTTCGACAAATGATTTTAAAAATATTAATATATATATATATTTTTTTTTTTTTTAAAGGAAATGTTAATACAAAGACTGGGAAGCAATGCTCATGCGTTTTCGATGGAAGTCACCTATTTAGCTCCACCTAGCGTCCAATTAGTTCCCGCTAAAGAATATAATGGCGCTCCAATAGGGACTAGTTATGACATACGAGTGTACATAGGTATGAAAACAAAATACATATTAATGTAATCATAAATACGCAATGGCAATATTGTTGTGTGTACATACGTTACCGTCAATGATGATATTTCGCGGGCAATGACTAAATGAATTATTTATAATATAGACCGACAACGTCAGATAACGTGAAAAAAAAAAAGTCTCATCAATTATTAACACTGACAACGTTATAATTTTAGACAATAATACTATGTTTCATTATCGTTGGTTTCTATATACAGTACTTGTAGGTCTTTGTTATACATTTACATTACGTGTAAGTTGGTAATTTCGCGTGTCATTCGGCACTTACTCGCAATAACGCTCCACTTATTATTATTATTATCACCTAAAATGTCCCTGGACTTGCTGGGAAACACCTTCAGCGCGTAGGTCGAAGAATTAAGAAATACACGAAACTATTCGTAATTTTATATAACCGAATCGTACGTGTATTCCAGATATTACATGGAAACGAAATGAACGCCAAATTGTAACAACAAATGCGTGATTTTGTGCGTGATCGATTCACGCGAATATTCCCAATTCAGGGCCAGTGCGCGTGAATCGATAATAATATACGTAGAAACCAAACGAATATGCTTTGTAACGTCCCGAATAAAAAAAATACGCGCGCCGTTGTGAAATTAAATGCAAGATAAATAAAAAACGAGCCGTATCGTGCAACTGATTGATAAACCGTTTAATTTAAATTTTCGTTAATGAAATACATATAATGAATACTATTTTTATTAGACGATTTTCCAGATTATTTTTATTCAGTTCTGACGTACAAGTTATAATAAAAATAACAAGCGGAATAGACGATCAGTCATAATAATTCCAATTCCGGTTTACATAATAATCACATAATTATGATTAATTAGCTAAAGTAACATTTTTTTTTTTTTGTCGCGATTATGTCCATAGAAATTAGGCAATCCGTCACAGACTTAAGTGATGTTACAATAACGATAATAAAAAAAATACATATATATTTATATATATCAAGTACCAATTTTATGTTATACATTGTATAAACTACATCGTAAACAAATTGCGTTAAGTAAATTTATATATCGGGTTATCTATAAATTCTGAATAATAAAAAAAAAAAAAAAACATATGTATATCGATGACAAACGATATAAACCCGTAATGAAAATGTATTATAATACATAAAATGGCCGTCGTATACGCGAACATGCAAGCATATCTCATTATCGAATGCATTGAAAACATTCATATTATAAAAATCCATATCTCAAAGGAAAGCTTTAAAACGCGACCGTATTCAAATTACATCAAACCCTACCGGTGTCTCCACAAACCCTATTAGTTTAATTAATTACTAGTCTAACAAATGCCGGGAAGAGCGGAGGAGGCAGTTGGAAATAACAACGCAGTAGAGATAAAACTTTAATGCTTTTTCTAAATGAAAAACGTCAGCTACGAAAACGAAACAAAAAAATAAATATTAAATACCACCTACCGAAGGATTGATTTTCTACATCCCCAACACACGCACGATACAAGTCAACAATATTATATTAACGAAATATACGGTCCATATATATATATATATTATATATTTACTTAAATTTTACGCGCAAAAGTTAACGCGTATACGTTTAATTACACGTATAGCCGAAAGAGCCGACGAAAAGCTGCAAAGGAAAAACATCGTGAAAATGGGTATCAAAGTAGTACAGATGGCATCAGCGCCTCCGCCGCCTACGCCGACGCCGAGGTCAGAGCAACCGAAAGGATGGCGTCAAAGAGGGCCACAAGCTACATCGGAGAAACCATTTTTACTGAGCGACGGAAAAGTCACTCTAGAGGCAAACTTAGACAAAGCTATTTATACACACGGCGATCCAATCCATGTGAACGTAAGCGTGAGGAACACTAGTAAAAAAGCTGTCAGACGAATAAAGGTAATGATTCTCGTAAAAATTCAAACCCAACTCTCTTATAATAAAATATAAATGTGTTAATATATCCTTAGAATAACAGTTTTTCGATTAAATCCAAGTTTTTTTTTCTTTTCTTTTGACATTCGAATAACAAATATCGAAATTCGACGTATGTTACACACTGAGCGTGTTGTTAAAAAAAAAAAAAAAAAAAAATTTGTTTTGTTAGTAGAAAACACTTCATTTGAAATAACGATAACTAATTGATTTATTATTATTTTTTTTTTTTTTTTTTTTTACTAAGAACGCAACTACGATCCCAGTTTATTTCAAACGCGTCCATCGTAAATTTAATGCAATAACGGTTTACGTAAAATTCTAAACGAGAAGTATTATAAATGGCAAATAGATCATTGTAGCAAATAAATTATATTGATAGAAAGAGAAAATTACGATAATTTAGATCCTAGAGCCGAACACGACAATTATTATTAATACGTGATTACTATATTTTATTACACCACGCTCGGATTGTAGATTTTCGATTAACGGGGAACGTAAATTTAATATTTCACTGGATTGTTAACAAAAAATAAAAAAAAAAATTACAACCTCACACTATCATCAGCAATCGATATTAATCGATTAATCGTATTGTTCGTTTTGACGTATGTAACAGGTGTTCATAGTTCAACACGTGGACGTGTGCATGTTCAGCAATGGTAAATTCAAGAACACCGTAGCGTCGGAAGAATGCACGGACGTGCCGATACCCGGTAACGGTGGTTCGCTCGAAAAGGAATACCTGTTACACCCGATCAAGGCGAGGACAAAAAATTGGATCGCTTTAGAAGACACGCTTGGATCTACAGTGAACAAATCCGAAGGTTCGTTATCCAGCACCGTGGTGTGCGTGTCGCCCGAGGACCGGAACGTATTCGCCATTTACGTGACGTACTACGTGAAAGTCAAACTCTTAATAGGCGCGATGGGCGGTCAAATGTCGCTGAAATTGCCGTTCACGTTGATGCACACGCCGTCAAACACGTATCCGTCAGGTAAATAAATAAATGCGAAAATGTGTATTGGTCTATGCGTTACCGCGCGTACCGTTTACTCTGAATTAACACATATATATAAATTTAATAATATATATATTATTAAATTTATGTAATTTTTGAATACGTGTGTAAATGATTTTGATTCGCGTACATCGTGTGTAGAATGCAAGGACGCTTCGTGCGGATCTTTGGGATCGTGTCCACTGGTGGACAGTAGTAAAGAAACTGGCACAACTATAGACGAACAGTGCAGTACCAACAACTTGGGACTCTGAGGATTAATCGAATCGGCCGATAATCGAGATATTCATTCGGCACCAGCCACGGCCGATCGAAACGACGAAGACCGTCACGAAGACAACCGGTTTAAATTTCAGAAAATCCTCTGTTGTTTCAACAAACACAAATAACGGCGACAATGGGTCCAAAACACATATAATATTATTATAGTGTAAATGTTATTTTCGATGACGCGTTTTTATAAGATGTAAAAAAAAAAAAAAAAAAAAATGGTTTGTAAATAGTAATCGTTTACGTTAAAGATTGTGTTTGTATAAAATATAAGGGTAATACGTACGCGGTTATTACATCGCATTACGATGTTTCGCTACTTAAATAGTATAAGCGCACACGACTAATCAAATCCGACAATTAGCCTAATATAATATTATTTACGGTTTGTAGGGAACGTTTCCTCGTGTAACGTCAATTTGAATTATTAAATCTCCCCGAAACAGAAAAAAAAAAAAACACAAAACAAAGGAAAATATTTGTATGTATTAACGAGCTGATTTTTTGCAGGGTAGAATATTTTTACAATTCAAAAACTGTACAGTATTATATATCATAGACGAGCCATATTCTAAAAGCTATTAAAGCTCAATAAAACGATCTATTCAATGCTTCAATAAATATGGTTTTTTCTCAAATCTACACATTATGTAAAACATAAATATTAACACAAATATTATATTCGAATAAAAATGAAATAACGAACTAAATGACCGTTTGTATTCGCATAATTTTCAGTTCGTTGACGTAATAAATCGATCATATTTAATTAATTTTAAAATCTAATAAAACATTTTTATAGGCAATCGTATAAAAAAAGACCGTTTCATAAAAAGTAAACGGACTACATCATTTATTCGTTTAATTCAATTAAGGTTATCCGACTTTCGTAATAAAAGTCGTTCACGGAAAAAAAAAAGACAGATATATTTAATATAATATAATTGTATATTGCACCTATACATACACCTTATAATGCCTATACACAAACACGATAACAAGAATTTATTACAATTTGAAAATCAAGAAAACATAATTTTAATTTCAAACAAAATGAAGTTAATCTATGTCAAAATGTTATACAGTTCTGTAAATCCACATAATTAAGAAAAGAAAATACCTGTTAAATTATTTAAAGAAATTTTAAATTAAGATAATTTGCGTATACTGAGAATAAATTATTATAATAGTATTCGAAAAATTAAATAAAATAATATTAATAATGACAAAAAGCGTCGATAAAAATTTGTATAATTTAAAATTCAAACATTGTAAAAATTAAATTATTATTAAATTCTTGTACAGTTGGGAATTAAATTATTTAATACAAAATGTGTTTAATTGATTTAAAAAAAAAAAAAAGAGCCGAATACAAATATTTTGATTGAACCCTGAGAATTAATGTTTGTATATTTCTGCAATTGGTAAAATACAAATTTCAATTAAAATAATAAACAACAAAAATGTTAACAGATCCATAAAACATATATATTTTATTACTTTATTTTATCCCCTCATTCTACTTTTAAAAATCATTTAAAAGTATATTAGAAGCAATCATTTTTTTATATACTAAACAAGAATCTTTTGCCGTTCCGACTTCAATTTCACTTATCTACATACATCAATAAAGAACTCTGAAAAACTATTTTTAAATCAATATCCAACAATTTAATGTGTGAATAAACTTGTACAATCAAATAAAACATTGTGATGTTTTATAGTTCAATTTTTGTTAAAAATGTATTTAATTAAAAATAATAATAAAATAAAAGCAGAAACAATTTTTTTTTAGTGTTTTGACAAAATGTATGGTTTTTTTTTTATGTCTAATTAAAATATTTTAATAGCGATTTTGATAAGCGTAAATCGTATATTCATATGTATATAAATAAATGCTAATATATACCTAACTGAAAACAATATTATTCGAAATATCAAACAAATACGTATTTAATTTTCCTCCACAACTTATTAATAATGTAATTAAAATTGAAATAATTATAACCGTTAGATTTTTACAAAAAAAAAAAAACTGTAATGCAATAATTTCTAATGTGATCAGAAAATACTTAAAAAAATTTGAGAAATTTCTAATGTATAAGATTATATACATATACACACACATATATTTATATAATTCTAGAGGTATTTATAAAGATCTGGATTAAAACTACATTTAAAACCTCAAAATAATTTTTAATGTCACCGAAATGTAAATAGATACATAGATTTGTTGATGTTTATCTATGTTGAACTTAGACATATTGTAATATTAATATAGTGTTGTTCTGTTTAAAAATCATAAAGCATAATATTGTCTGGTTTAAAAATTAATCAATTTTACGTTAATATTTTGAACAGAACAAAATTATTATTAAGACCTAAGTTTACAAATATTTCAAAAGTTTTATATTACCAACCGATTTTGTAAACTTTATTGATATAATTATTTAAGCCAATGTACATATCGAAATATTTTATAAATACTATGTAAGTACTTATTATTATATTTTCAATGATGTAATATCATTCAAAAGGTCAAATCTCACATGTTTCAATAAAATATACTTCAAAGTAATATTTAATGAGATCTGATCCTGATCTCCGTAACAGGAAATTATAATTAGAAGAACCACTTTCTTATAAATTATTTCATATATATTCATTATAGATACATATTAATGGAATTTATAATATATAATGATTTTTAAAATTTAATATTTTAAGTGAAAAATTCATTCAACGTGCTTTTATATTAAAAGAAAAAAAACTTGTAATTATCAAATCTATAAAATTATATTATATACATAAAGTATATTATTATTGTTGAATTTATTATTCCGATAATCATATTATTCACATAACAATAATAATAATAATAAATTGCATAGATAAATCAATCTTTAAAGTCCCAAACTATTTTATTTTAACAATACATGTATATAAAAAGACTAGAATTTTTTTAATTTTTACATTCGTTCATATTTTTAAATATAAATTGTGCATTATAAATGTTTGAAAATAAACATTTTACATGCAGATTTAAATCTATATTTGTGTTCTTTACCCCAAAACTGATTATAAATAAACATTAAAAATTAGATACAATTAATGAACAATTAATTACTTTAGCTACTGGATTTTTTAGATTATGAGCAAATCAAAGAAGCTATTATTAGTTACTCAATTAAATGATATATAACCATCAATACTGTAAAAAATATTGTAGAATAGTTGGTGTGGAAAATCAACACTGTACACAGAATTCAAATACAAGTGTTTCCAGTGAGAACCCCTCGTAACAACTTTTAAAGTTATACTTGAAAAGGATTTCAAATTCTCAAATTAAAGCAATGAACCTTATATAATGCCTAAACAAACTCTCAGTGATTTATGGTACTGACAACCACCTTTGTCAACTAACAGTAAACTCTATCAACCATTCACAAACTTAAATAAACAGCTCAAACACTACATTTAAACTACTTAATGGTGTCCTTTAAAGGTAATATGTAGTAGTATATACAAAACACTTCAAAAGTAATTTTATAGCAATAAATAAAAATATGTTTAGAACAACTTTTTTTTAAGTTTCTCAATGTTGTTGAATATGTCGAAATATTGAAAATCTAAAAATGGGTTTAAAATAATATAAAAAAAAATATATATATATAAGTAATAAAAAATTGATAGGTATTTACTTAATTTTTTTCATAGAGAAAATTAATAAGTACTTCTTTTATTTATTTATGAAAATCAAATTATAATTACATAATACATAGAAAAAAAATGTATAAATATTTTACAACAGATATTAATATAAATTTTTCAATTACTTATATGAAGTTCAATATGAACAAATATTTCAATATAAAATATCATTAAAAAAAAAAAACCATTTATTATTAATTGGATTTTTTTTCCATCAATCCACTTATATTATTAGAAAATTATTGCTTACCATGATAATCGAAAGTTCGACCTCCTCGTACAACATATTTCGATTGATTAGAAGAGTCATTTTGATCAATAATCTTAATCAATATGTACTTGTAACGGCCTCGGTTATCGATTTCTACATTCGGAATCTTGTCCAAAATTGAAGAAGACATTTTGCGTATTAACTGAAAAATATACAAACCAAGTTAATGAATACGCATGAATTCACATACAGAAATCGAAATTTAGAAACTATAATAACATGTACATACAGTGAAATCCGTCTAAGACCATTTAAATACAGGTCTCAATTTTATCGAGTGCGTTAAAACAAACAATACTGAAACAATATTGTAAATCATTTTTGAAGCGAATAAAGCAACTAACGCACAACACACAATTTATGTGTATAAATACGATTTCAGACGCCTATTCAGGGGGAACAGGGCTCACGTGCAAGCGTTCAGTCGAAATGATGGTTCGGAATGCACACCAATATTTTTAATATTTACATTCGTCTACACTATCACAATGTGATCATTTGTTAACGATCAATTCCATTCGTAAGCGCACGACCATGTAGTGAAATGTGTGCACGGTCAAGGTTAGTATTACGGCGACTACCATATTTATTATCGGGCGCATGATTCTGACTCGTACGTAAATATTCAGTCGGGCTGAAGTGATAAAATGAAAAACGATTTCATCGCCTAGCCAAAAAATATCAAATAGTTGTATCGTTTTTATTTACTACACCGGTTTTGGCACTATAGGTATATTATAACAATAGAAGTACGTTTTGAATAATAAGAAAGTTTTAAGTATGAGAGTTATGTCGTAATATCGAATGGCGCTTCAAACACAGGAAAAATACAGAAAACATACAACGCACAGTTTTAAGGTACTATATTTGTTTAGTCGACGACCGCCAAGAAAGTAACTTATAATATATGTATTATTTTAATTTATTTTTTCTTCGTGACTATATGGTATTGGACGAGATCGACACCAGTTATAACGAATAATAATGTTATTATTATTATTATTATTATTAATTATTTATTAATTAACATTAGTAATATTATAGTTTTGTAAAAAAAAAAAAAAAAAAACCGTTATTGCCGACAAATAGTCATCCGTGTCGCTATGAAATCGTCTCGAAATGCACAAAAACACTACCTTTGTTTGTCAAGTACACAACATAGGCACGGTATACGAGAAAAACGTGAAGTCCAACCACTTACCTGGACGAATTTCACCGATGAAAACGACGAAGACAATGTTCTTTTGAAAATCATAGACTCCGCGATAAATTGAAAACGCTCACCGGACCGGTAGATCAAATGATATCAGATAACCGTTATCAACAAAACACTGATAGCGCGATAATGGTAACGCGCGTGATAAAACGGTTTATGAAAACGTGACGGAAAATATAACGAAAATATTCGTTTGGCGGTGTTCCTGGAGCTTCTCCCGACGAACGACGCCCGGAAACAATTGAAAATCTCATCAAATCGTAAACAAAACACAAAGATCGTGTGATAACTTAATACTCACCGCGGTGATTTATTAATGTATTTATTATTTAAAATTCGAATTTTTTAATCTTTTTTTTTCTACTATAAAATAACGGTGTAAGTTTTTTTTTTTTTTTCGATTTCTGTCGCCCGCGTTGCGGTGTAGCATCGATGTCAATCTCGAGACATGGCCATGAAACGAACCATTGATTTTCATCTGAACGATCAACGAAAAAAAGCCAATCTGTTTCGAGCGATCAAAAACGACGTAAACAAACAATATTCACTTATTTTATTCCATCGTTTTGTAATGCTATTTGCTTGATTACCGCGAGCAAGCACTACTGTGCCGATCGTTTACCGTAACCATTCTGTGAATTTTTTTCTGATCGGATTGCAAGATATTTACATTTTTTAAATTATCCGCGTGTAAATTTTAATACAAACAACGGTCTACTTAATAGTAGAATTTGTGCAGATAATATTAAATTGAATTTTCAGTGTACCTATTTTAAATTTCATCTACTTAAATTGTTGTTTTGTGTTTAGTTGGGTAGCAATTCTAGTACAGATGAAGAGCCCACGGAACTGGCAAATGATTTATATCCTCTCAGTCACTACGCAAATGATCCTGTACAGTTAATACATCAGTTGTTTTCTGTCGTCCGTGGTAAACGTCTTGCTCGACTTATACCGCCAGAACTTAAGGTCAGTACACAACAATAATACGTACAGTATTGTATTACATTCTAATATCATCGAATTCTTCTTAGAACCTGTCATTTGAAGAGTTGAAAGCTGATTGTTTAATTCAGTTGCTGTGCATGTCAAAAAAACGGGTTTTAGCTACATTAGAAGGTAAACTTATGGTAATTTAATGTTTAAAATCTCGTTTAAATTATTTTCGCATTCTTTTTTTGTTTCAATATTATTTATTTTAGGTAAAGAAATGGATTCTTCGTCAGACTCTGACGACTCCGTTAATAATCCACGGAAAAAAAAGTTTGAAACGGAAAGGAAAGACGAAATTGTTCGTAAAAGATTGCACGAAGAAAAGAAAGTCAAATTGTTGAAAAAAAAAAAAGTCGAAACAGAGTCCGAACCTGAACAAGACAAAGCGGATGAAAAAGAAGGAAAAACGTTATTAGAGATTTTAGAATTAGAAATGAAAGCAAAAGCTATACGAGCTCTGCTTGGACCAAATGAGAAAGACGGAGAAACACAGATTGAAGAAGCTATTAAAAATGAAATAATTACCGAGAAAAGTGATGAACAAAACAGTGAGGATAAGAGTTGGAATGAACGTTACGAGGAAACAGAAACTGTCAAAGAAGTAATTAAAACCAGTCGACTCTGCACGAATATGAGACGACGAATGCTTCTATATCAGCAAAAGGTAAATTACGTTAAATGTTATTAATAATTATGTGTAACAAATTAAGCAGTCAACAAAATATTGTTGTAATCAATTATCCTGTGTAAGTAGTATATATATTTTTTTTTTTTTTGTAGATGTTGGCTGACAGAGCAAAAATGAAAGGTGAAAATGATGAAAAAAACAAATCTGTAGATACAGTGAAATTGAAATTGAAAGAACAGTTAAAAAGTTTATGTACCACAATAGAAGGAGAGCAGTCAAATGATGATGTATTAGAAAACAATTCAAAGAATACCGCCAAAGAATCGTCCTGTAATAATGAAATTATTGAAAAAGCCCAAACGATAAAAGAGATATCCAATGATAATGAAATTAAAAAAAAAAATGAGAATGCTACTAGTTTTGATGAGTGTGTTAACACGAGTAATGCACGAGAATCAACTGATGATGACTCACAAAAAAGTACAGATTTTGAGCGTGTGTTAAATGAATACACACAGAAGAATACAGATTTAGAAACAACAATTAATGAATATTCTCAAAAAAACACCGATTTGGAACAAGAGATTGACAAGTGTTCAAAGAAAAATGATGATATGGAAAATGTGATGAATAAATGTGCACAGAAAAATTCTGATATTGAATCTACCATAAACAGTTATTCTGCAGAAAATAATAATGTTGATAAATCCATTGCTGAAGGTATTGAGAAATCTAGCGAGTTAGATTCTGCTATTGGGGAGTGTTCTAGAAAAAATACTGACCTTGATAAATTGATCAGCCAATACTCGAAAAAAAACGTAGACCTCAAAGCTATTGTTAATGATTATTCTAAAAGGAATTCTGAATTTATGACATTGATGGGCGAATATTCTCAAAACAATATTGACATCCAATCGGTTATTGGTGATTATACTGAAGGCAACCACAAGTTGGAAACAATAATTGACGAGTACTCGATTAGGAATGCTAAAATCAAAACTATGATTGATGAATATTCAGCAAACAATAGTAATGTGGAAAGAATAATTGATCGGAACAATCGAAAACAATTATTAATCGATAAATGCAATATGGAATCGTCTAAAGGAAAAGCCATGGATTTAGATATGGAGAAAAACATTGAAACTACTAATATTTGTGAATCAATAGATTCAGATCCATCATTAGTTGACAAATCAATCGATGAAAAAGATGAAACAAGCAATACTGTAAATTAGATAAGCAATTTTTAAAAGTTTTCATGTCTTCCCAACACATTATATTAAACTATAATAATATCTAATCCAATCAAATTATATATCTAGTGTAGAATACAAATTAATTTGCTTAAATCATTTTTAGTGTTGAAATAATGATTACACAAAAATTGTGTTTTACAAAAGTCAAATTAAATGTAGACAAATCTTAATTTCAAATAGTGATTTATTTGATTTAGCCGTGTATAAAATTAAAAATATTACCAATTATTATTTGGTATCATAGATGAACAATTATAAATTCGACGATATGAATGATTAGTATACGAATCTGATATGTTTTATATCTTTTCAATGTAATACAATATTTAATTATACTATTATCATAATTCGTATTAAACATAGTAGAATTCAATTTTAAAATGTAATATGTAATTATTTACTAGTTTAATATTTTAGTATTGAAATCTTGAAAACATTTTATTCTCTATTTAAACTATAAATTACTAAAGCCATGATGTTATCTTCCAACAAAGTTAAAATGTATTTTTCGACTTTCTTTAAACTTATTTCATCATGTCTTATTAAAATAATTAGATGAATTGTCATACTATTAAAATCTAGCAATAAATTGAAATTAAATGAGCTTGTAAACTTGTAGTAGAGTATAATATGCTTTTGCCATAATATTTTGTAGAAATATAAAACAATTTATTTTGCATTTTTTTGTGCTTATATTTATAATTATTAATTACTCTATTGTTTTAACTTTTATCCATATAATTACTGTTCAATTTTCATAAAAAATGTGTTTAATTTTATTAATTTATTAAAACTCAGTATTTTAAAATTAAGTATACTTTTTAAATCATAATATTGTGTTCATAATATAGTGTTATAGTACCTACTACTGTGTAGTAAATAATAATAATAATAGTAGAGTTTTATGTATTTATTAAAAGTATAACTTAATCACTTTTGAATGTGTTCGTTGTTCGTATTCTTCGTTTTAATTCTGTAAAATAAATAATTAATAAAATATTTCATTTACTATATAAACAATTATTGTTCTAAATTTATATTATATGACATAAATTGGGCAGTTGAGTATTATTTTCTATACGTGTGGTTATTTTGTTATTCATTTTATTTTTAATCAAATATTAAATTTGTATCAAAAATACATTTTAACACAGTTCATTATTTCCTAAGTTTTTCATACTGTATCAAAATATAAATTATATTATACTTATATCTTAACTGTTTTCGTATTATATATAAATTATTAACAAATTTTTTATTTTATTATTATTTTGCGTGTGTAATCCTTTTTTAATTAAAATCTTGTCACATTACTAATAATACATAATATTGTTATTTATATTTTTGGAGAAATATATATTTCAGCTTTCAAGATCTCTTTTATTTGGAAATGTTTTTGATATCATTGGTGATTTTAAACAAACGTCCATCGTGTCACTACTAAATTCATACATTTTAAATTATTAAATTGTACATTTAAACCATTTTAAAAATGAAGAATAAAAATAAACATATTTATAAACGTTATATTCTACATAATAGGTCCGGAACATTAATTGAACAATGACGTAACGCAATAATTCATTTACATAAGACGACAATCGATACTCAATGTACACACATAGACAGTAGGTATAAACATAGATTAAATATAAATTATTTGGTATTTAATCTATGATAGATATGTATGTATACACATTTCAAAAACATAAATAGGTATACTTTATACTTAAGTTCTATATATAAATTAAGTATAATGTTGTTAAAAATAAACATATATATATATATGTACATGGAAAAGGACTAATGTTACGATTTACAATTATATAATTTGATTAGGTAAACAGCGGAGGAAAAAGAAAAAAAATTACACGTTTTCAAAGTATAATCTATTTACAAAACGTAAAAATAATTTTATTTTCTTTAATTATGAATCTTTGGTTGCAGAGTATTTTTGCATGCGTGTACGGTCTTTGTAAGCGAATTATCGAGTCGGCCTCAGCAGCTCAGCAAGGTACATCGCATGGTATCTCGTCATGTAGAACAACCGCATGTGATGGGTATCCTTTCCAATTGTCAAGCGTTCATATCAAAACACTGATTGTACGTGCCGACTATGATATTATTGTTTTCCTGGTTGCTAGGCATGTCCACACAACATGTGATCTTCGGAGGATCGACAAAGCACTGGTTAGGCAATTGCTTTTTGTAGAGTTTTCGGGCCAACGCGGCCAACAATAACATTTCCCACAGCATAGTAGAATTGTATATCACTGCGAAAATACATTAAACAAAATCTCATATTAATCTGTTATTATACGTACACGTTAAATCCGATCACCAGACTATACTAAAGTGTAGGTACATACGGTTCGCGTAAACTGTTGGCGAAATAGGAGGCTTGCAAGGTAACCATCCCTTCCACACCATCGTCCTGAATGCCAGTCGTTGTAACTTGGCCAAAACTAGTACCAATTGGAGTACTACAAATTTCCCCTGGATGTTGTGATCCTTAAGAATGTCTGCCAGCACTCTCATGGTCATCGAAATGCCCCACATGCCGCATATGATGGATATAATGATAAACGGTTGCATGTACATGTAGTTGACTTGATACAAACTCTGAAATTGAGTTTAAATGTGTATACTGGGTACGTATGATAATAGTTAAGAGAGAAAATCATAAAAAAAAATTAAACCTAAGGAAACAAAAATTATATAAATACGAATTGAGGAAGAAAAATGTAAGTTCATCGTGTACCGTTTGAAGAATTTCAAATGGTATTATAGTAATAGGCGAATATTTATCTTTAAACATTGATAATGAAGTATGTGCACTACCCATTTGGCAAGTGAGACACTCGAGTTATAGGTCTGGAGCTTGAGTTTTGAATGTATTTTGAGTAGGTGTATCGACTAGTCTTTTAACAGTGTACCTTGGGACTTATATAATAATACATAATAGGTATGTATAATGGTATTACCTCTTCTTCAGCCCACATGACGAGCAGCACCATATAGACAAATCCTTGGACCACAGGTAATTGTAGGACCAACATTCTCAAGTGCCTCAAATGTTTCCTAGTACAAAAAAAAAAAAAAAATTACATAGATAGGTACATAAAGCTAAACACGACGGGTACCTGTCGTCGTAATAGACGCGTCATCATAATATATTACGTAAAGTATAATTAAAACGATTTGTTTTAATATTAAAAATAATATCGCGTACTTGGTGAGCGTATATTTTGGTAGGAAACAACAACACGGCCAACAGCAACAGGGCGGCACTTGCATGTCCAACGACTGTGGTTTTACCGAAGCGATTAGATTGGCTTCACCGCCGCAATAGGCCATAAACAGGCAGAACAACTGGTACATCGAAGCCATGAACATGCCCTGTGTCATAGCTTCGGCGAGCAGATGAGCCCTGGGTACAAGGATGGCGCAGTACGTAGCTACGGCAACGACCTGTTGAACAGAAATAAGTGAAGCGAGAAAACGTATTTTAATTACTTAAAAACACAAAAAAAAAATTAACTCAATCGAATAATTATTATTCCGGGCGCACACCATTATTAACGCCTAAATAGGTTTAAAAATATACGTTTATATAATATGTAGTTTAATGCGAGGGTTCAGACACTTGTAATGTGTAAATGTCGTATTATAATTGAATTTAAGCTGTTAGGACATAAAACAATTTTTGTTTTATTACAGTAGAGCATCGATTATCCACAAAAAAAAAAAAAAATTGTGGCCCGTGACATTTGGATAACGGATCAATAACTGTGATGTCATAGGAGCAATACGAATTAATGATATTAAACACAAAACTGTACCTATATATTATATACATTTGTATCACGTATTTTACGTAAAGTAATAGTACGGTTTAGGAAAAAATGTCCGAAATTGTCTTTTGCTCCACAGCCGAGAATCGTTATATATATATAATTAAATGTGTCATACAGCGGCGGTTATAAGGGGGGCGATAGGTGGATCTTCCACTTCCCCATTGGAATTTGATTTTTAAATTAAATACATCTCTGACCCAACAGCGCCGACTTGTAAGTTGGTCTAATTATGTTATGGTTAAGAGCCATTTTCATCCGCCACACCTTTTGAACATCATGCATAAGGCTGGAATTAGTCCTCGACCGACGATCAGTGTATACGGTACGCGCTGATCATCCGTCGTGATTGAGCATTTGGTGCTTAGCTGACGACAAATTCGGTCAGTCGCGTAAACGTGTAAATGTGAGTAAACCAGTAAACGTTAAACAAATAATAAATAAACGCGTATTTCATTCCATTGAAATAGGCGTAATAATAATGATGTTATTAAGAATAACAATAATAAAACGAGAAATAAAGCACGCACGTATACGATTGATCGTTAAACTAAACTCTCGTGTATACAGACATAGCGCGTCAGTCAACAGCAATAAAACCGGAAAAGTAGAAAGTAGTCACCAGGTAGCGTTACGACACAACATAAAGGGGGGTAGCAGCAAGACGCATATAAATAGCGGTCCGAAACTGACGGATCGCTCAGTGTATCCATGTCAAGCGAACGCGAACAACCTTATTCGCCTCTGACCGCAGCAAAAACATCGTGTGTGTGTGTGTGTGTGTGCGACTACTTTCTTTTCCCATTTTAAGCCCGATTTACACTCATAGAACACGACACGACAGACAAAAATCGCGTCCAATTCACATACGACCGTCAAAAAAACGACAGAAGACGCGCGTTCAGTTCATTTCAATTTTCGTTTCGAACAGTCGGAAATTGTTAATTCCCAACATGTTAAAATTTGAAGATTTGGCCGTGATATGCCCAATATAATACAAAGACTGTATCTATGTACCTACTGTGTGTCTATAATTATATTATTATAGAAATAATATAATAATAATTGGACTCGTTGTGATCAATGCAAAAATGTTCGTTTACAAATGTAATTTATAAATGAATCTAAATATACACGAGTAAATAAAAAAGATATGAATATTTTAAATAAATTGATTCCGACAAAACATTTCAACTTTGCTCGTGTCGTGTCGTTACGGAGCTTGCCCCGGATCGGTGTGAATCGCCGCCGTATTCAATTATATTCATAGAATATTTTGTCGTGTCGTGTTCTACGAGCTCAACGCGAAATCATATTATAATATTTATGTTTTTATATAATATTAATGTAATATCAGTTATTGATATTGTCCGAACCGGCGGAAGGACAATGATGGCTGTAGTCGATCGTGCGAAAACACTAATAAGTAATAACTATTGCCACTTACCGGATACACGCTCAGTATGAACGCCGAGTGAGTTTTCACCATGGGCGGTGCGTTTTTTATGATATAACTCAGAGTATCCACGTACAGATAGAGGATCATGGCCACGAATACCGCACCGACCGTGAATATCGTTACCCCAGTCAGGTTTATAGCTGTAAAAACAAATATACAAATATTGATGCGGTTGAGCGTTGAAATCATATCGTCACGAATAATTCACGTAATATAATAGTTATAAATGTACGATTGCACGCGTTGAGGGAAATACGCATCATCCCTTGAGAATACTACGAAAACACCGTAAGACCGCTTTGAATACTTTCCAAAGTGTACAATTATATTACACGGAGAGAAAGATTTTCCGTATACGCGGTATACACAGACGTAGAAAATATTATAAATGCATTAGATTACAAATAAATAATATAATTATTATGATAAAGCTGGTGTGTTTTCAAAGTAGATCTGCGCGCAGGATTGTGAGTCGTAATACCTACACTTTATGTGAATGAAACTTGTAGTTCCCTCTCCTGTTTCTAAAATTCAATTAAAATCTCCGCCTACGGGAATCGAGTATAGAAATTACGGTGACTACGATTTCTGCAAGCGTTTGACGGATCCTAAATTTAAAGTTTTTGTTTTGGCGTAATATACCTATTGGTCTTACCATCGCAATACTTTTTTCTCGGTTAACGCGGCTCTAAAATAGTAAAAAAATAACGTTTCGAAACCTTTCGCTTTGACCTATGAAAATTTGACTGGTCCGATTTTTGTAGTTCTGTAAAAATCTATACATTCATTGATATCTCTCCTAGAGAATAACAGAGGCGATTTTTCGAATTACAAATTTTCAACATCAGTGTATATATATATATATATATATATATCTGTAACACGATTATATAGAGTAGATTTTGTTAAAAAAAAAAAAAAACAAACAAACCACGCCGTTATTGTTCTCTAGACAAATCTTAACGTTTTTATAAAATTCAATTCAGAAAAAAGACAATCTTCTTAACATCGTCTCAAAATATGAGTGTAAATCGGAATAGCACATACTTCTTTCCCCGGTATAAGCATCCCCGAGTAAATCAATTTATTAGTGAAAAGGATTTTTAAACACACCAATTATAGTGTTAATGATGTTTTAAAAATTGCGTAATATTTACGAATTCGGGGACATTTTGAAAAAAAAACCCCCGTTTGAAAAGCCTTTTGTTAATAAAAAAATTGTTCGGTTGTTCAAATCACACTCATACGCGGTCCTATATCAAAACGGCGTAGACTCTTTGTTATTTTCCTTACAGTTTCTAAACGATCAAGAAATAGAAACAAACAATATAATAATTACTAAAATATGTATTTTGTATTTTACCTATTTGATCGTACGCATAATAATTAATCCAAAGACTTGACTGGGAATTATTATATAATGATATCTATCTACGTAATAACAGTGATTAAGACTATATAATGGACCGAATATTATAATAGTTATTATTTCAATGTGCAGAATCACAGTGTGTTACACTCGTGAATCGAAAGAGAGAGAAAAAGAATTCCTCATTGAGTTCACACTTCGCGTAGTAGTCAGTAGATAAATATAATAATAATAATAATAATAGTTAAGTCATCGATACTCCTCTCCCCACATGACCCTGACCAGGAAGAACTGCCGAATGCAGACGAAAGATACGCGAGGCGTTTTATTGTTTTATTTACGAAAAAAAACGCGCCCCGCGATTGAAATATTATGTACAACATAAAGACACAAACACGATCCAATTGAAAAACCACAATAACATTATAATTAGCGCTGTAACAGTCGTTAAATAAATGTATACGTACAAAAAAAAATAAAAATATTTTATTCCAATGAGTAATCAGCGCAAATATCATAACGCGACGAACGTCTTTTGTTTCCATATTATTCGCGAATTTATACATATATTTTAACACTTCGCTTAATGATGACGTTTCGTCGTGTGTAAACGTATTTGGTGAAGACATTTTATTATATAAACCCGTGTAAATAGTATAAACACATTACAGTTTCAATATGGAATACAATTATAATAAACATTATATTAAATATATTATTTATTTATTTACCTATGACGGTTGAAGGGTAAATATACATTTATAAATGCGTATGAATAATATAATCGTAAAAAAAAAAAACCTTACCACTTATGCGTATACCTCACACATTCTTATTTCTTATATAATATTACTTTCTAATATTATATATTAGACGCATTATACATTTCAATGTGGGTATGTATTCGGCTCCGCGCGTTTGTATCGAACCAATGTACAACGATGACAGCACTATAATAATTAACATAAACTTTTCGTATTTTATAGATATTGTTTTACGTCGGAATCGTGTAGATTTACAAGAAAATAAAAAAAAAAAATCGATGTAATATGGTAAACCGGAAATTGTAAAAGTATAAAAAAAAATTCCGACACCCTGCTCTAGTCGATTATTATTAGCATATCGTCTATACGATATTCCGTACGCAATATACGCACGGATGTACACTAGTTTATCGTTCAAAAGAAGAACATATGTATGGTGAAGGTAAAGCTGCGTGGTTTATTCGCGAGTCGCACACGATAGAATTCTATAGGGGAGACCGTGGCGCACGATACGCCGCGGATTCGATGGAGTGTGAACTGCGAGAATTTCGTAATATAATATTTTTCGTAAACTGCGTTCGAGATGAATTCAGTACGGCTAGGGCATTGCGCAAAAATAAAGTAAATGACGTGAACAAAAACAAAAGAGTAAATAATTTATTTATAATTGGGCAATGTAACTTACTGTATTGACGTGATGCAATTTCAAGGATTGAAACACGGGAGAAAACTTTTCACCGCGTCTAACCGCAATAAAATAATAATAATAATAATAATAATAGTGTTGCAACAATGATGTGACGAAGACAAAATAATATTACGACTTATGAGAATTTACACGCTGAACGTTCATCGATGCGCGTATAAATATATTATTTATAATACATGGGACCTATTTGGTCGTCGACGATGTATGCATAAATAAAAATATATAGATCAGTACAAGTTCCTGATGGAAATGAATCAAATACGTATCGCTAGGTATCGTTGGTTATTGCCTATTATGGGAAATATGAAACATGAAACGTCGTTTAGAAATGAAATCAATTTATAACAAAATTGACTTGGTATTTATTCGGAACATCGATTGCAAGCTGCGAACACGGTATGTGTTTTTGATCTTTTATTATACTTTTTTTTTTGACGCTAAATATTGACGAAACACGATTAAAAACACAATGTTACCGGTACAGAAATACGAATGCGATTTGTCGGAAAGTAGAGAGTCACGAAACGTTACGTTTCAAAACTTAAAAATATCCTTCGATATATTGTTTCAAAGTAATATCGAAATGCCGTTCATGCGAAGAATTTATAGTTTTTTTTTTTTTGAAGGGAGAGGGAACACGTGTTACTATTTCGGTTACAGCTGCAGAGCAGGAGCACAGAGAGATCATTTACAGTGAGGAGGAGTCGAGGAAATTCATTTGAGACTCGTAGCAACATTGTCTGCAAGAAGATTTCGACGAGGTGATCTCAGTGAGGTTTGCTCGCTGTGATCAAAGCACGCGAGGGAAAATTTTTGTAAGGGCATTTTTTTTTTTTTTTTTTTTTTACTCGAATAAAATCGTAAACTACTTTAATGTTATTAATTATTATGCACGAAGAAATATGCACGTATAGGATTCATAATTATTATTTAATAAACGCGCGGCGTATTGAATTCGATATACTATTAGAGCGCTGTTAGAGGCGCGCTGCAGTTGTATTCCGCGCTGTATAATAAGGCCCGAAGGAATTTTTTAATACAACACAATATAATCGTATGTGGTGTGGAATAATGGGGCTGGGACACATATTTATTATACAACACTGATTATACCTATATGCCATAACTAAATAGTTATTTTCTTTTTGCGTGCCTATCCATAATATTTATTACACATATACTCTCATTTTATATGAAATCCGTGTGAAAAGACGACGATGGTCTACTCTTCAACTGGTTTACGGGATACACACAAATACGAGTACCTATATAATAACGTGATGTAATAATAATTACGCATTTGCATTGTACTGCTGATGCAGTAGTAGTACACACGCGCGTTGTATATGTATATATATATATACGATCGTACGGAAATGATTGACGAGAGAAGTGGAAGGATAGATCGGAGAAAGTGGTCTGTCCACTGCACAACGCGATCGCGTTGACCATTATTTTAAACGAGTATACGTTATTAAATAAGTCTGCGATATTAATATACGTGTCGTATATTATTATTATTATTATTATTGGCTATTACCGTAGAATGGTTTGTACGCGTGTAGATCAGGTGGAGGAATTTATTATAATATCCTATTGCGCAATCGAAATTCAAAAGCGACCGGCGGCGAATGTTTGCATACGATCATGTTATGCGCAAACATATATTTTCGATATATATTCGGAAGTGTGTGTGTGAGTACGACGAATTCAAGTGTACGTTCATTGGATATACACGAGGAAATAATGACGCTGTTAGTAGTAGCTGGCGGTATCCTTGAAGTATTCAAAACTATCCGTGTCCAAATGACCGCAAACCGTGCAAGTTACAAGGTACATTATATATACGTATGGAATTTTTTTGCGATTCTCGAGATTTTATTCGTGAAAAAAAAAAAATAAAAATTACAGAATCCTACACGTACATATGAATACATTAGTTATGCAACACAAATTTCTTTTTCCTCTCGTGATTTTCCACTGTTGTTGTTGTTGTTATTATTATTTTTATTATTTCGTTCCCGCGATTGAATTTAAGAAGCGAAGAAAAAGCAAAAAAAAAAAAAAAAAATTAACAAAAAACACCGTATATATAAATATATAATAAGACTTCTTCTTCTTCTTCGTTGACGTATTAAAACAAAATTATTACGCGCGGATGATTTTTGAGTCATGCGCGATAATCAAATATTGCTACGTTGAACGTATTGAGTTTTTTGTTTTTTTCTTCTTATGTATGTAAAACATTCGAACGAAATGGAAAAAAAAAACAACAGGGACTCGTAGACAAACGAATAACTAAACAACAACTGGAAGAATTCGAGAGTTGATTATTTTTTCCCCGTATATCAACGGGGCTTTTCAGCTAATTAAATACATACTATTTTACATATAAGTATCACGCGCGTGATTTTGATTTGTTTCATTTTCCCGGACACTAAAAATCGTTTAACAAATTAAATAACGCGTCCCGTCATTATCTCTTCGATCGGGTAGAAAATTGTTTTCAAAAATGTTCGATATATTATGTACTATCGATCAATATGTTCCCACAGCGATCATCAAACGATAAACCATAAAAAAGAAAAAAAATGTGTTATTTTATTATAAAAATATATATATATATATATTTGTATGTATTACGAACCGATTGATAAAAAAACGAAAAGGAATTTTTCAGCCCCGTCTGAATAAAATTAATTCGGAACCATTTTTCTTGTATTAAAATTATTTCTTTAAGAATTATTAATTTAAAAAAATTACGTATTATATAATAATTTTGTTTATTATTATTATTATTATTATTTATTTCGATCTGTACCGGGGTAAGTTTGACGTATACGGTTTTCTTTTTTACATCGCGTCATTTAGAAAAAAGAAAAAAAAAATTGTAATCTCGTCATAATTGATATTTTTGTAAAAACAAAAGAAATTTTTTTTTTTTTTTAGAAAAACCGCGCTTACCGGTAAAATATTCGTCGACGGACGGTATGCCGGTGGACGGATGGCACAGGGCCACGGAAACGTTTCTGACCGCATAATCAATGGCCGCGGTGGCCGCATCTGTGGACACGGCGGCGGTCGTGGAGGTCGGCGACGTGGACAGCTTACCGAGTGCGAAGGGATAATCGACGGACAACTGCAGACGTCCGGGTGACGCGGGCGCGGCTACGGTCACAGCCTCCGCGGCTTCCCGCTGCACCATCATCGTGGTCAAGTCCGCGTAGTAGTCCGCCGCGTCTTCCGACACGTTGTACGCGACCGTCGAAGACGTCATAATTATGCGCACAGCAGTTGTACGATCTTATAAACGTCTGTGAATCTGCCGCCCGGTACGAGTGTCGGCACTACGCGTGATTATATATTATACCTGTGCAAAGAAACACATTTCAAAGTCAATATAACGTATCGAATTAGACGTTTTTTCAAATCTATTTCACACGAACAAATTCAAATGTTTTTTTTTTTTATAGCATTTGTTTCCCAATATCGATTTAAAGTAATATTTTTCATTTATTTCAAACACTTACGGCAATTTATACGTGTATAAATATATATATATTCCAATAAAAATGACTCGCGTTTTTAATTCAAATTTCACATTTCCAGTGGTTATTTTTTGAAGGGACTCTAGTGTGTGTGTATGGACAAATAAATGACGTGTGGAGACGCCAGCTCCTACGAGTTGATCGGATGCCTGAAACGAAAACCTGGAGCTCATACCTGGAGCTGTGCATAGTACACACACGCACTCGTATATAATATTAATATCGGTGAACAAAATGTTCGAACATTTTCAGTGAGCTAAAAATCAAAACGGTAAACGATTTTCGTAAAAATATTTGAATTCGGTTTTTGGACAGTGAACTACTGTTATAAAAAGAAATGGTAGATACAGATCTTTTCGTCAACTGGTTCTCTTCTAATAGTAGGTACAATGTATTGTATTCTTCAATTCCTGTCCGTGCGAAAATTTAAATTTAAAACAGTCGCTACAATACTTGTACACATTTTTTCCGGTTGGGGGGGAGGGAAAGCGAAATTTACATATTGACCGGCTAGTGTTACCGATTTATATTTGTACTGTAAATACACGAGATCAGTTGCAGACAATGATGATAAATCATACGAATAAAATATTTAAATAATTGGCGTACAATTTATCAGCTGAACACTTACGTATTTAATAAGTATAATAATATACAATTAAAATAGCTATTAATATTAACAAATACAATTGACAATTGTATTTGTATTTCTAGTGAGCGCGAGACAAGCATACTTGGCCGGTATGTTTATACAGTATTACGATTTAATAACGCGATACGAAAAACACGACGACGAATAGTAATAATAATAATAATAATAATATAATTGTATATAACAGGAAATTGGAAACGTGTTTTAAATTGTTTTTCGAATGCGTTTAAATGTATAACTTATCTGGCTTACATACGTTATATTATAGCTAATATCCAAAAAAAAAAAAAAAAAAATTCGAATACGCATTTATAATAATTTTATAGACAATCAAAATGTTCTCGTTTGTGTTATAATAATACGCATATAGGTAGTCGTATTGCGAGAGCACGAATTCAGTCCGAAATTCAACTTCAATTAAAATAATTAAAAAATATTGAACGTGAGTTAGTACGTTCAAACGGGAGGATTAGCATTAATAATAATAATACTTATAAATAAACGACCTTATTTATTTTGTTATTAACGATCGCATCATCATACATATATACATGTGCGTTTATCTGTTGGCCGAGAGTTCAAACTTGCACGCGAGTATACATAATATATTATTTATTATGTAAATAAATCGCGGGAATTATTTCAGGGGGAGTACAATGCTTACACTCACAGAAGTGTATATTAATGCGAATAGTATATAGGTTAATGGAATAATAAACTCGGGTTGAACAAACCAACCGACCAGGTACCATCTTAGAGCATCGTTACGTATGAAAAAAATATAATAATAATAATAATAATAATAATACGAACGAGCATAAGCAATTGTATTCCGCGTGTATAATTTATTTCCTATGAAAATATAATATTACCGGCCGTGTCACACTATCCGGCCGTTTTAGTTTATTGCTCGTTTATTATTTTATCTTAATAATAATAATATTAATGACCTGAAAATGGATTTCGCAACGAAAACCGTTTTCTGTAACCGAGGAGTGGCTGGTAAAATATTCTTTTATAAATAAAATAAAAATATTTTATATGCGCAAACACCCGCTGCTCTATTATAATTCTAATTTCGATGTATACGCGTACACGACCTGGCTGGATCGGAAATATTTCCATTTTGTTTTTTTTTCCCCCTTTTGATTTTAAAGAGCGTATTCGCAACGCATAACCATAACACGCGTGTATTTAAATCAAACTTTTATAATACCCGGGGGAAAATATTAAAATTATTATCGATTCGCTAGAATACGTATATAGAAGCGCGTATACCATAAAATAATTATTATTATGGGTTAACGCTGATATAATATGGTTAATAAGCGTATTATTCATTAAATAACTCGCCAGATTAATCGAAATACACAACACATTTTTTTTTCTTTCCATCGCGATAAAATTAAAGATTGAAGTCCGCTAAATGAACGCGTATGGAAAACAAAAATATTCAACTCGATGCTTAATCGTAAATAAAAAAAAATAAATAAAATAATTTTTCGTAAAGTAATAATAAATTTTGCGAAATTATTTAGAAAACAAATCGATAAGAGTCAATGACGAGACGTCGAATATTAAAATTGTTTAGCCTAATACATATATATATATATATATATATATATAACACCTCAGACAATAGAAATAGTAAAATGAAATCTATCCAATTATGTTTCAGGAATTTAATACGAGCGAAAAAAAAACTTAGTTTTTATATACGTCTTGTTTTCGCCTTTGATTTGTTACAATAATAATGAATAATAAGTAATAACCTAATCATCTCGAGCAACAAACCATACGAAAAATCAACAATAACAATTGTGTCGAACAAAAAAGTTCGAGAATAAAAATTATTCTTATTTGTTTAAATCCCCCCAACACTAGGTATATATATATATATATAATTTTGCGTTTTTTAGACGATTATCCGTTTTTTATCATTGCTTCGAATCTGCCTTCTCTGTTCATTTTTTTTCACGTATACACTGCGGGTTACGAAATATCACCACCGTGACTAGTAGTGAAACAACGTGTCGAATTTTCATCACGGATATCACACATTATTATTATTTTTTTAACGTATAGTATACATTTTCTTTTTTTCCTTCATATAAATATATATATATATAAAAAAATCTAATATTAAAATAATGTCGAGGTTAATATTTCACGCATTGAACGTCTTGTAAGTATCTTGAACCCCTCGTTCGAAGGAGGATGTCGTTTGACAAAAAAAAAAAACAGACTACATACTCACGATTTCTGGAAATGGCGAATATTCTACACTTTTGAAGTGTACTTTTTAGACGTTTGGCAATAATTATTATATATATTATCATATTATATAGTCGATTTCGTAACGTATATACTATATACGTTACATACGATTTTTTTAAAACCGATAAAAATTTAACCGCACATAAAACAACGAAAGTTTAACGGCACGTGTTAAAAAACCACGAAGGCGTGGTACAGTGGTACATGTATATATATATATAACTCCACGTAATATGAATGGATGTGGAGTGTGGACATTTTCAGAAAATATCGTGAAATAGAAAAAAAAAAGCAGAGTCTACGACGAAAGATTTCTGATAAATTGTAAATACGACTTACTGTCAAGTGCCAACACGATTTTATATAAATATATATCCTATACTATTATAATAATTGTTTTGTATTTTCTATATTGAAAACGGAGGATTGTGACGAAAAATGGTTTGAAATTTCCCAGGACATCAAAGCTATGTTGTATCTATATACAAATATGGAAATTTGGAAAAATCGTTAATAAAAAATTCCTAAATCGAAAAATTGTATTAAATGTAGTCACTATGAAACGATTGATACGTCAACAACTGTTTAAAGTTCAATTTTGCGAATTCGTAAAAAAAAAAATGATTTGGTTTTACGTTTTACTCCACATCCTAAGTCCACATTCATATTAAAAAAAAAAACTTGTATTATTTTTTTTTTCTTATCAAAGGCTATTTTATGCACTAAAAACTAAAGAAATATGCGCTTAAAAAAAATAAAAACACGCAATAAAATACGCGATTATTTCAAAATATACAATTGAACATTATAAATTATAAAAATTTAACTATATATTTTATTGTAATAGTAAAAAAAAAAAAAACAAAAGAATTAAGAAATCAAATATCTATTAATATTAAAATTACGTTTTTATATATTACAATGAAAAAATAAAATTTATATAATACGTCGTAATATAATGGATTTTTGATAATTATGCACGCAGCTTTAGCGTTATAGCCGATATCACACAATCGATTAATTATTCATCGCCAATGGTGTTGGGGGTCCAAAACCGCATTCGTCAAGAGATAAACAATAATAATAATAATAATAATATTAATACATGTTCTTTTTTATAATATAATATTATATTGTTCATTTTTATTTTTTGCTTAATACCTGAGACGATGAATTTTCATCGGAGCCGCCGGATAGTAAATAAAGAAATTTAACACAACAACTCCTAATTATGTTTCTTTATTTTTCATTAATATTCTTTAACTTGATTGTGTATTCACATATGTACATATGTATTTTTAATTTTTTGCTTTTGTTATACTTGTTAATAATAATAATAATAATGTTCGTGAACGAATTCATTACAATTATCAAAACGTAGTGGAACACGCACGAATAAACGAAATATATGTACGAGTAAAATATATTTTATAATGAAACTAAAAAATATTTTTTTTGTTACGTTTATTATTATCATGGGAATTACAAAAAAAAAAAAAAAAAAAAACGTTTTTGTCGGGGAAAATTGTACAAAAATATGCGCTTAAAAATGTTTAGTTTCAAATCAAGACACATATAAAAAAATTAATTAAATTAAAAATAAATTTTTATCAGACTTCGGAATTCCGATTCCGGAGTCGTTAATTGAGAACGAACACGCACGTTGCCGCGTGCAATGTCCCGAGCGCCACCCCGTTTAATTATTATTTATAGTGGTTGTCGTCGTCTAAAATCAGTGGTCGGCGGCGGCCACCTTTTCGGGCCCTCGGACCATATTTACAAATTAAAAAGAGTTCGCGGGCCGGACAAAAATGAAAACGTTTTATTCTTAAATTATTTAATATGAAAAGAAATACTATCTATAACAGCTTAAAATAATAAAATGTATAAAATAAGAATTACAGTTTTCAATATAATTATTACGATATAAAAGTGTGGAAATTACGATGCTTAATGTGATTTTTGTTGTTGGACATCGTTTATATTATTTTTTCAATTTCCACATTGAAATTACTTGTGGCCCGTTCGAATAACATGCGGCGGAGACGGTCGTCATCAGTCGAGCGTGATCGGCACGGGTCTTTAATATTTTTCACGTGAGAAAACGCCTGTTCGCACACGCGAGTGGACCCTGTGGAATACTGGAGTATTTTGCAGCTATGTGTTTTAATTTTTGAAAATGACGTTGCAAAAGTTCAGGGAAAAAAAGCAATGGCGATGTGTTCGAATGAGTTTTTTAGGATATCTTTCTGATAAAATACCCATACCCCAAAAACGCAACGTTTAATAATTATATTCGTGCAGTGTGACGTTCAATTAAATTTCGTCGTTCTAGAATCTAAAGGGGGCCGTCGTATTTTCAATAGCCACGCGGGCCGCCGACCACTGGTCTAAATGGAATTGTTTTTGGAAAAAAAAAAGAAATATATAAAATGTATACATTAAAAATAGTGTTTCGTTTATGGCAGATTTCCGTATTCAAACGGCAAAAATCACCGAGGAGATTGACGAGAGTCCACTATCACCACGTAACGTAATAAAACGTATATTATATAGACGTTTATAAGATGCGCGATAGAAATCCTAAATAACAATAAACGCTATTTAAAGAAGAAAACCGTATAAAATTTTACACTCACTCGCACGTGTTTGCCGGTATGTGTGTGTGTGATGCGCTTCGACTGAATATACCGTTGAATTCCGTGTTTCACTGCTTTGACTCGGCGTAAAAATTCACCGGAACTCCAAAACTGCGGACGCCCGTATATGTATTACCGGTACTCGGCATTACTATTTGAGTTCGCTGGCAAAATACATTTTTTCCGGTAGGTAATCGTTTTTTTTTTTTTTCTTTACCCGCGAAAATTGTACACTACCGTCTCCAGTTTATTTGTACCGATTTATCACCGCGTAACCTACAGCGTGATTTTCCTCAACCGTCTCATCGACACGCGCGCGCGATCGGTCATCACGTGGCAAACACCGCGTCACCACTGTGGTGCGGCCACCGCCGCCGCCGCCGCGAGCAGCACGTTAATATATTTTTATTATACACTCCGCCGCGTGTGGCGGCCGCCCCGGTCACGCCAATCCACTTTTCGTTTCCTTCGTCGTTCGGCGAATAGAAAGCGAACAAAATAAATAAATAAAATGTTGGTAGTGGGAACGGTATATGTTATAACGTATATAATAATAATAATAATAATGTACGGATGCTGTAGTGAACAGTCTCACGCGGAGGGGAAGGGAGAAGCATTCGGCGGCGACGGGGCACTAGAACCGAAAAAAGAGCGAAAAGGGTTTTCCGGAGCCCGAAAACGCTGAAAATACCGAATAACCCCTGCGAAACGGAACCCGTATTACTTGTATTGCGAAAAAAAAAAAACAAAAAAAAACCCCCTCTCGGAGACGTCGAGGGAAGGGACAAAATAGTATAAAAATGCGATCTCGATTTTTACGGATAATTGAATTTTATAATAAAAATTACTCGGTCGAAAAACGTTTCTTTTTTTTTTCGATTTAATATTTGAGATTTTACTTCGTCGAACACGCTCCCCCTGCACAATAACAACGACCGCCGCGCATTACTATTTACTATTCACACACTTACTTTGGACACGATTCGCGGAACAACGAATACATTTTCTCGTTTTCCGGAAGAAGGAACAATTTCCAAATTCCGCTGTAGCGGAATCCGTTCCCATCGCGTTCTAAATAATTTTACACAAACAATCCAAAACGTAGATATTATTGTAAAATACCATAATTATTATTGTACGTCAATGCAAAACATTAAAAAAAACAATTTCCAAATGGCCTCGTCCAAACAACTCAGGGGCAGGAGAGAACAAATAGTCATTAACAGAACCAGAATAGGTCACTCTCATCTTACACACTCATACCTCATCACCAAGGAACCTAAGCCTTTGCGTGACCTGTGCAAAGTTCCAATTACAATCACACACACATCATCATCGACTGCCCCAAATACTCCGCAACACGCCACCTTCTCAATAATCCATCATCGACAGAAGAAGCCCTCAATCAAAGCAACACTCACAATATTTTCAAATTCTTCAAACACACAGATCCAGATAAAAACTTGTGAATTTTAAACCACGATGCATCACATAAAATCAACATTAGAATAATTGTATTAATTACGTCATAATATGTAACCCCTCTCCTCGTTAGGCTAATAATCTTTGTAATTGAAGCCTTGTGTTCTAATAAAAAGAAAAAAAAACGGGTTGATTGAAATGTGATGGGTATATAAATATAAAACGCGTGCGATAATTTTACTAACCTTAGCGTTTTTTTTGTTTTTGTTTTTACAAGGATACGCGGCGGTAATATACATGGACTGTATACACGGATGTTCAAACGTTCAAAATCTGTTTTACCCGAAGCAGTATAATATGCGTACACGCTTCTATTTTTTTTTTTGCGTCTACGCTTATAACCTCAATTCAGTCGTTCTCTGATTTAGCAAAACGACACTATATTATATGTAGCGAAATCCGGTTGTTTTTTTTAACACAGTCCAGGATGCGTGTATAATTTTCTCGGGCGTAAGCGTATCAAAAGTGGACATTATTAACATTGCGTATAAAGAGTCAAAGTACCGGGGAAAAAAATGTCTATCAAACAAGACGAGAATCAAACCATATTTTTTATTTTTTTTTTTTAACAAAATCAATACTATTCTACGTGTAAAATAATCTAAATAGATAGATACATAAAAGCCAAATACCATTAACTCGCTGATCGCTATGTCGCAAAAACTACACAACCTACGGACTTGAAATTTAGAATAGAGGTTCCTCTAATAACGCGAATGCGAAATAAGAAAGAATTTCAAAAAATGTCGCGTTTAAGTGGATTAATTAATTAATAATAATAATAATAATAAAAGCGGTGAATACGTATACCAGCTATCTGCGACCCGTCATTTATATATATATATATATATATACAGAATTATTTATCACAATGATAATATTATATTCTAAAATAATATTATAATTATGAAAAATACAACAACAAAAAATCACATGGGCGAAACCGAGTAATTCAGCTATATGTGTGTATATAATAATCTTTTACAAATATCATAAATTAAGTTGAATTATAAAAATAATATGTTACATAGCTAGGATTTAAATAATGTATGATTCGTTAAGACCTATGCCCAGGCTATGAATGTTCCGTGTGAAACCGGGTAATTCAGTTAGTATTGAATAAAAACTATTTTTATTTTTTTTTTAATAAAATTTGATCGAGATAACGGGTCGTGTTAAAATTAAAAAATTTACCGCGTGTACATAACTATTTATATTAATATTTTTCTGAAATAAGATTAAAAAAGTCTAATCCAAATTCAAATTTTGCAAAACACGTTTTAAAAAATAATCATTTTGTTACTTTTAATATAGATAATGACTTAGAAATTTTAAATGTACAACATAATATTTATATCAACTCTGTTTTGGAAGAATTATATATTTATAAAGAAATTAAACAAAATAAATTTAAAAATATTATAAATGTACAAACAGATTTTAAAAATAACATTTTATTTAAATATATATTAGACAATATTAATATCATGCCATAGAACTTTTCATCATATACATAATTTCTCTGCTATTTAGTATATAATATTTTATTATTATATAATTTTTTATTTTAAACTCCTTGTCTTTTTATTGTAATATTCATTGTTTTCTCTATGTATTTTTTTTTCACTCAATCAATTTCATTTTT
The DNA here is from genome assembly GCA_032441825.1 of Chaetogeoica ovagalla. Classification (NCBI taxonomy): domain Eukaryota; kingdom Metazoa; phylum Arthropoda; class Insecta; order Hemiptera; family Aphididae; genus Chaetogeoica; species Chaetogeoica ovagalla. The sequence continues at coordinate 8,077,710 of CM063743.1, read as the reverse complement.
TATATTTTTCTGTTGTTGTATTTTTGTAATTTTACCTGAGGATGACTTTTTGTCGAAACCGGTAGTAATAAAATAATTTATACAACAACCTTCTTTTATTTTATTTAATACTCATTGGCTTTTATTGTATATTTAATTATACATTTTGATATATATATATTTATTTATTTTATATGTATTTTTTATTTAATATTTTTCATTTATACGTATATAATATCAATGTTAATAATATCATTATGTGGAAAAAAATGACTGAAATTTATCCCGTACAAATTATATACGGACGACGCGATAATAAAAAACATCTAACACATAAATTCGCGTTAATCAAAAGCAGTCCTATCGCACACTCTGCCTCACGTACGGTTCACGATAAGTTTAACATATATTATAATAATATACAAATTTTACGTACATAATAATATAATATGACGTGTTTACTCACTGCGTAATGCTCTGTATAATATATTGTGTATTTTTTTTTATATATGTATACTTTCTTTTGATTCAATACACACTCTCGGTCTACTCCTCTATTCGCGTTACGTGTTTTGTGCCACATACACGACGATATGAGCTGACATAATATACAAGTTTTTCGTTATATGAACCATTATTATTATTTATTTTTTTTTTTTTTTATCTAAAATATTACCATTTCACATTCATCAATAATCCGTGTATATAGAATGTCGCACAGGTGCTTTCTCGTTATTCTACACGCACAAACCGTTGAGAACGAACGAATAAAATTGATCTATATATTTTGATGATAAATTAAGTCGATACACGTCGATAGAAATTTAAATCATTATTAGAATGGATAATAACAATAGTAATTAACAACGATGTTCTTTTTTAAGAGGACGAGTAATGGACAAGAAACGTTTCGTTATAGACGATATTGTTTCGATGAAGAGGCATTTTTGGGACAAAAAATAATGAGATTTGGTAAAATGTATCGACAAAAACGTTTTTATTTTTTAATATCATAATTATCAAAAATAAAATTATACGTATATACAAAAATTCGTCGTAGTAAAATCGGTAAAACTAGTTGATAAAAATAAATATTTATAGTCTTATAAACGCCTTATAAAGAGTATATAATAACATTATTAAAGGCTGTTCAATAATTAGATAATTTTTACTCGAAAGTAATTTCCGATATAAATGTGTCGTTTTATTACAATACACATTTATTATTTCAAACAATTTGTTAAAACGAATATTGTTAAAAATTTAAATCAAAACATTTTTAATAATTTTAATATTATTTGTGAATTACACGTTCCATTATTATTATTATTATTATTATTATTTAACGTGCGCAAGTGTCATGGATTGATTATACGAATATTTGTGGTAGTACCCAGAAGGAAATAATAATTATTAACTAATCGCGAACGATTATAATTTGATAACAAAAATAATGAACTAGGAAAAGGAAAGATTACTCGAGTCAAATAAATCATAACACGCTACTACCAAAACTATTAAATTTAATAAATAATAATAAAACAAATGTATAAAAAAAAAAATTTAAATAGTATTTCAATTTATCTCATAATTCTGCAACGAAATACAAGACATTCTTCTTATGTTCGGAAGCGTAACGCTCGGCATAATGTGTATATATACACACATACAACAAATTAAAAATAATTATTACATATCACATATCGATTTTGCTATTTAACACTGACGCAATATTTTAATAAATCAATTACAATTAAAATATTCAAATGTATTAACATATATCCTTTATGTCTCTGTCCAGATTACGCATACTGTTTTAGAACAATTTGAAACCGAAATACAACAATATTAAATTAGAAAATACAGCGAATTAAAACTAAAACTAAAAACAATATTACAAATTGGCCGTAATGATCGTATATTATATTTCAATTAAGAATATATATATTGTAATAAGAATATCAATATATAATTCCCAGATTACGTACGAGTATGTATGTACTTGTACACTTACGTTGATAAAATGCTCTTATAATTAGGTCATAAAAAAAACATTAAAAAATAATGTTTATTATATGAAACTGGATTATTTCTAAAAAAAAAGAAAAGAAAAACGATTAAAGATACGTTTAAAATCGATCGTTTTTGTAATTGACTTGATTATTTAATCACTGTATGAATATCATATGCTTTACAACAACTGTGTTTCCTGCAATATGAGGACGGTCCGCTGTAATTTTTTTCCGAACACTACTATAAAATTTGTGTAATAAATTGTCAAATTATTTATTTTTAATCGTTTAAAACATAGTTTTTATTTTTTGAGATGTCTCGTGTATTTATGTATAAGTGTCCAATAAAAAAAAAAAAACAATTTGTCGATTATTCCAAACAAATACGCTATTATATATATATATATACACACATAGAAACACAGCCGAGACTCGCGTGGCAACACTAATTATTAATTATTAATAAAATACTAATTATTAACAATTATTATTATTAATTATTAATTAACATTAATTATTATTATAGAAGCCATGTCTTGTTTTATCCTATTCGCCACAATGGCCACCACTATTTGTAAGGCGACATGTTATTGATTTGTTCGTTCGGTTTGAAAAATTGCCGATTACACGAAAAGAAAAGAGAAAAGTGTAGCGTAGTAGTAGGTTTTTGTATACGAGTAAAAACAAAACAAATTTGGGCAATAACACAGTAGTTTATCGAAATTTTATTATTATTATTATTATTATTATTATTATTATTATTATTATTATAAAACCAAAAACAAATATATGTAATCGTACAATATTTCTAATTAGATAGATAACCTGTAGCTTACATTTTCACTCGATGCACACAAGGCCAAATTGTCATTTTACGACGACAAAAATATAAAATATTATTTTATTTGATTTTCTGATTAGAAATGCTTATGAGAAAACAATTTAATAATTATATTTGGAAAAAATAGCTAATTAGGATTTTTTGGGTTCAAAAAATGCTTATAGTATTCTAATTAAAAAAAAAAAATGTATATTAAATTATTTATTTATTTCGAATTAATGTTATAGATTATAATACGTATACAAATATATTTTATGATTATATATTATAATACATCCATATCCTTATCATACTTATCGATCTTATCACCATCATCATTCATCATCGTCATCATCATCATTGGAATCCTGATCACCATTACATACATCATCACCAGCACAGAATGAAGGCAGTCTTATCATACTCAATACAACTTCATTGAATTGGGTTTGTTGTTATCGTCGCTACGATGTTTGACTATAGGAGAGACTATTTCGTGTACAGTTTCCCGAATACTTATTTTAACTATAATATCTCGAGCTAATAATAATAATAATAATAATACCAATAAGGAATCTTATGGATCTCTTGTCGCTCATTGTTTTATACGTAAATGATAATAAACTAATTTTAAACGACTAAAAGAACGTTCACTGGATTAATGCGGTGATGTTAGAACCGGTTTGACAACGCGGAATGCTCGTGGTATGACAATTGTCTCAACACGCATATTTCTTTTTTTTTGGAAATATCATCAAAAATTTCACACTCCTTACACAAACGTCTAATACATTTATATAATACATTAATATAATAATGATTACATTATTACTAGACAAAAACTGTAATCCGAACATGGATCATCATCATACGCGGCAATCACCAAAGTGAAATTACAAGAAACGCACACTAAAAACTATAAAGTTACAATAAAAACAAGATTTCGTAACTTTACTTACGCAACACTTAATTATAACACAAATCAAACAACTAACGTATACTGCACCTGGTCGCGATTGATCGATACGTTAGCTCGATTGAGTGGTTTAGCAGTGAGAGTTTTGTTGCAACAAAACTTCAAATAATATTGAAAGGCTTTTTTTTTTTTTTAAATAATAATCTTTGCGTACAAGCGTTGAATTATGGTGTTCACTGTAAAACATGTATTGACATATCGTAAAAAAAAAAAAAATACAACAAAATCAAAGTTCAAAAAAATAATAATAATAATAACCCTGTCATTCTTGCTACAATAAATAAATTAATAAAATCAACGCGAATCCGTTTATACCATGCGTTTAATCCACGCTTCTCTAATTTTCTATTTATTTTTACTATTCACGTTTGTACGTACTTACCTGTTTTGTAAGATATCTTCTGCTTTAATATATCAATAAAACAAACAGTGCTTGGCTGGCGGTTGTCTTCGGAGATTTGATCCTCTGTTCTACTCTTCGATCTGTGCAGTCGATTATGGCAACGGATAAGCGCTTACGCATAATTTATATTATAAATTTTATAGAAATCAAAACGTAATATTATCGTACGAATAACAAAGTAACGTATTTATCAAACGTATACAATAAGAAATAAAAATCGCAGAACTATTAACGTCTAATAATTGTTTTCAAATTATTCTTTAATCGGGTTTTGTCATTTTATTTATTTTTTTTTCTGTTAAACCTAATAACGTCAACGACGACGAGCGTTTCGAAAAGCAACAAGTTTATCTTTTTTTGATTTCAATACAATTTTACCACTATAGTGCGAATACACGAACGTTGTTTAGAATTTTTAATGTCGTTTTGACCGTTGTTCCGCAGAATTGCCTATTTTTAATTTTCTTTGTTTTTTTCCCCCGTCTCTTTCAAAATTCCTTTGCATCGCGTACAATGGGGGAATAACAAAATTATTTTCCGCGCTTAAATTAATTAATTGCGTATAAAAAGTGTGTTCTTATTTTATGTCGATTTTTTTCGACAGTTTGATCGCAGACGTGATACGTTTATTTTCGAATATTTCCGAATACATCTTGCCAATGTTTTCATGCCGCGGCGGAGGTGTGGGATAAAATTATTCTACTTTTCTGTGGTAACATTGCGCGGAACTGATACAACGATAAGGTCACGAACGCGGTCGCGATTAACATTTGTAAATAAATATCATTTGTTTTCGCAGATAAAGTCGTTGAACCGTGTATAAGTGGTTTATTGGACGCTTCCAGTATCTTTCTCCCGAGTCATCCAACCGTAATTATGTAAACACACACTCGAAACCACCTTTTTGTAATAATAAATTATGTAACGAACGAATAACATCGCTATTTCGTTGTGTTTGTGGTCTTATCTATTCGTTGTTTTTTTTTTTTCGTTGCCGTTGTTGTTTCCCAGTGAAAACAACTCGTCGTCGGACCGGATTGAACCGAATCGATCCAACGTTTGGTCGCGTTACTCGTAGTTCGCAATATGAAATACGTCGTCGGACTACCGCCGATAGTCTTGTCGGTTTTGTCGTCGATACTTTTACAATGTTCCCGAGCGGAACGTTTAAATATCGGTAGGTATTGTCTGTGTGTTGATTATGACACGACGTAGCTTGGTCATTTACATAAGCGGTTTTCAATTCGTAGCGATAATCGGTGGCGGCATCGGGGGAACGTCTTGCGCATATTTCCTAAAAGAAATATTTAAAAATGCAGTCGAAATAGACGTATACGAGGGTAACAAGGTCGGCGGAAGGTTGGCCACGGTGACTATGAACGACGGACGGGAATACGAGGCGGGTGGGTCGATCATACATCAGAGAAACAAGTACATGTCTAATTTCGCGAACGATTTCGGTAAGTAATTCGGTGCGGACTCTCTTTCGACGCTTCGTCACCTCATTATTGTACGACTGTGTTGTGTACTATATTTGTGTGTCGTTTCCGTTAGGTTTTCAAAGACGTGTGCCGGTGTTTAACAATGAACGACTCGGTCTGTACAATGGAAAATCGTTCGATTTTATCGAAAACGATTATAGCTTTTTGAATTCGATAAATATCCTATGGCGATACGGTTACGGCATCCAACGTTTAAACAATTTTATCAATAGTATGTTAGACAAGTTTGATAGGTCGGAAAATTAAAAATAATACAATTTTATGAAAATCTAGAATCAAAAATGAAATGTATATTTTTGTTATAGAATTTATAAATTACAGTCAAATGGTCAAAGTTTCGATACAACGTATGACTTATTAGCGGCAATGGATTCATCGTTTGTCAGTTACCTTAATATTTCTGTGAGAGACGGGTACTTGAAAAACCAAGATATTCCTGAATGTATTGTAGATGAGCTTGTACAGGCTTCTCTTAGAGTTAACTACGGACAAAATACCAATGTTCATGAATTTGTTGGTAAGAATTTGATAGCATACACATTAAATAATCAAAGTTTCACATTTCATTTGGTTCAATTTTACATTTCCAATTTTATTAGTGGCGTACCTATGAATTTTTATCTATATTGTTCCATAGTTTTTTTTAAAACGCATATTCTAATGAATGATTTTTATTACCTATTTACATATAAATATTTTCGATCCACCAAATACTTGTAAAAAAAAAAATTTGGCTTCTTTTATATCTCCTGCCACTTTCCCCTCTCCAACAGCCACACCAAAAAAATATTATGGTTAAGTTTTTTCTTAGAATTTCTTTATTCGATTTATTCAATTTTAAACGTTACGAATATATTAATATATTTACCCTTTTTTTTCACCAAAACAAAACTGTCCCAATACATTATTACTAATCTTTCTAGATGTGTTAGTAATAATAAATAAATAAATATATTATACATACGTTTTAAATTGTTTTATAGGATCAGTTTCTATGGTGGGAATGGATGGGTTGTTGTGGTCTGTAAAAGGAGGTAATCAAAAAGTCGCTGAAAAACTTCTTGCAATGTCCAAAGCACAATTAATAAGTGAATATGTTACACAAATAATTAAAAATGATGAATCGTATACATTGTTGACAAAGACTAGGAAAAATACTACTTACGATTATGTTGTTTTTGCCGCACCTTTAGCTGAAAATCAGAGAGTACCCATTATTTTCTCTAACATGCCATCAGAGTTAAATAAAGTTGGGAAATACCACCAGACAGTAAGTACATTGGTTATCGGCGACATTAAGACATCAAAATTTTCTCCACTTTCTAATGATCACTCACCAATTTTAGTAATATCAAACAATAATAATGATTTTTTCAACTCAGTCGGTAATGTTGAAGGAGTCGATGAAACTGCCAGTTTAAATGTTTGGAAAATATTTTCTCAACGACCATTATATAAAAATCAAATCGACGAATTATTTGAAAACACTAGCGATGTCAAAGTTATAGATTGGTTGGCGTATCCTCATTATCAAGTTCCGACGGAATCGCAGAGTTTCCACATTGCAGATCGGCTTTATCACATCAACGCTATAGAGTGGATGGCAAGCGCCATGGAAATGAGTTGTATTGGTGCGAAAAATATAGCACTCTTAATCAAGAAACACTTTTACGGTGAAAAACAAAGTGGAATAACTGAAAGAACTCACAAGGAATTATGATAACTATAATAATAGTGATTAGAGACAAATATTGTAATATGTCAACAAAAATTACGTCGTGTATTTTAAATAAAACAAATGTTAATAAATGTAGAATGTACAAATGATTTCAAACAAAGAAATCGGAAATTAAATACTAATAGTGGCATTTCAATGTACATTTATATGTATACGTATTTAAAGACAAAATCTACCGCTGTTGAAATGTACCGAATCCAAGACCCAGACCTCGATGTGTGTGAGTTGCCATACGAGCAACTTCGTATTGGCTTTCCATGGAGTTAAACATTTCTTCTTGTTTTTTAATAATATCTTTCGATGGCCCTTGCTGAGTCGTCTGGTTGTCAGCACCTATAAAATAATCAACAATTAATATATATATGTACAAATACAATTGTTTTTAAATATACAATTTATAATGAACCACTATCTTATTACCTGTATTATCTTTGATGCCCATTAGCCTTTTAAACTTGGCAGTAACTTTGCCGTCTTGATCTCCAAATTTCGTAGACTGCCATATGGTCGCCGTCTTATTTGTAGGTGTTACAGCAGCTGGTTTAGCTTCTTCAACTTTTTGAACAACATTATTTTGTTTATTTCCCCACAACAATTTTCGTTTCTGTATTTGTTCGGCGTATTTATTTGGATTTACAGCCACTGGGTTGTAATAAGATGGTAACTCTATTCCAGTTTGTACCTTCACTTTTTCTACTTGTGCCTCCATAGACTTTTGCAGTAATTGTTGAGGAGTAACTTGTGGGGTTGGTGGTAGTATAACATTTCCAACTGATGGGACTTTTAATTCAATTCCCAATTTATCCAAAACTAAACATTAATTAACAATGAATTAATAATAAATCCTGTTACAATAGAAAAATGTAATATTTACTTTGGCGTTTATTATTAGCCTTTTTTTCTAAGAAATAATTATGCAATGTAAGTTTTTCTTTACTATTAGAACGACTACGTTTTTTGTGTTTCTTCGAGTCGTGTCTAGAATACGGACTAGATTTCTTACTGCTACTACCATTCCTATTTAAAAAGCAAATAATATTATGTTTTTTGAAAGAAAACAAATATATAGTTACTACTTATACTTTTCACTTCGACTCCGACTACGCGATCTACGAGATCGTTTTTTGCTTCGGCTATGGCTAGATCTTCGTGAATGCTTTTTAACACTACTGCGACTACGTGATCGACGCGAATGTTTTTTACTATGACGATCCCTTGATTTATTTCTAAAATTAGACATACTATTTAGTAAATTTGTATGTTGCGATAAAAATAAAAACAAATTATACTTTTTATGACGTTTACGACTTTTTGTTTTTTCTTCTTCGGAACTACTTGTTCTTACATCACTAGGACTATCATATTTTCTGGAGTGGCGTGCTCTTGGAGACCGTGATACAGAAGGAGATGATGCTGAACTGGAAAGTGAAATTCGATCTTTGTGTCGAGATGATTTGGTTGAACTATGATTTGATTCTTGCTGAAAACATAGAACTAAATTAATTAATACATACATAACGTATTGTAATTTATTTTTTAACTAAATTAAACAGATTTGTTATTAGTCATTTGTTTTATGTAAATATAATGATAAGTTATTATCAAATGTGTTTTGATAATTAAAATTAAGACTATAAACAAATATATATATATAGATATATTTATATATATATTGTTAAGAGTCAATAACAAAAAATAAAAAGATATTCAACATAGGTGTTTAAAATCAATTATTACCTAACGATTAATAATAAAATAAAAAAATATACCTTTTTTAAGGCCACAGCTCACAGAGAATGACATCTAGCGGGAAGGGGTTTACCTGATTGTTTTTCGTTATTACTCACCAATGTCAATGTACAGAATTCATAATCAGCCGCAATCAAATTTCCTCTTCAAGCGGCGCAAAGAATCAGTGGCAAGAGACTCCCACAGTCGACTGACTACTCGTGGACTATTTTATATATAATTTCAGAACAATGTCGTGTTAATATTGGTTTTAACCGGAATTTACTTTTTTTATTTTTAGAATTGCATTAGGTATATTAGCTTACTTATTCTTTATTTATTTATTTTTGTAATAGCCTATTTCAAAATATATTTTACCCACCTTCAGTCTTGGTCATATGAATTTAACCAGGACGACTTGTGTAATCATACTGAATGGCTGGTCTCTTTAATAAAATCTTCAGAATGAAAACAAAAATATCATTATGAGGGTTTAGTGGAATTAAAATGTACGAAATTAAGACGTGTATTAAATATCTTCTAATTGTTTTGGTAATCTCCATTAAACAGATAATGATTGCTCAATAGCATTATTGTTAAAATAAGAATAAAATAAATAAATAATTAAAAACAATATTGCTGTAGGTACCTATATGTATTTATATGTGATCATAATGAATACACCTTGGAAATTTTATTATTAAAATAGGAACTACTTATAATAAAAAAATAATTTTTGGTTTTTTTTTTTAATGGACCAAATGAAAATATAAAATACGTATAATTATAATAAATAAGAAGCGTAACAAATTAACAACTAATATAAACTTTTTAAAGTTTACCCGAAAATAACCGATTCAAATGGTAAGTCATAGGTACACACTTAATATCTAAAAAAAAAAAAAATAAAAAAACGTTCTCTATGGCATTGTTAGGTGAATTATGATAGACAATCCTCGTTTATTGTAATTACAGAAATTTGTGTTTACCCCTAATGTCCTTAAAAATAATTCATAAGTGTCCTCAACTAATATTAACCCAAATAGACAAAAATTCATACTTATCCATACCTCACTCATATCCATGGTGACTTGTTCGTAATTTGCATCAGCTTCCGTTCCGTTAATTTTGGTAGATTTACTCTAAGAAAATGTATATATTGTACAAAATAAATATTTCCGAGTAAACACAAATAATTGTTAGGCAGTTGAATACTACCCATAATTTAATGGTTTTTTTTTTTGTTTTTTTGCGCGTCGTTTTCATAGTTATTCCCAAAATCCATTTTATTTATTTCTTTTAAACCAGCAAAATAATAATAAATCGGAACAAGTATTTATTTTAACGTATAAATTCGAAAACGTTTTCAACACAAACCGACCACCACACACACCACCAGCTGGTGTTATGATAACAATTACCACGTACACACAATAATACTGGTAATTTAAGTCGCAATTAAACAACGCATACGTTATGGGACAAACAAATGAATGCGTACCTATAGATACAATATGTGGGCCATTAAGCGCGCATAAACGTGTCGTGGAAATAAAGAAATATGAACTTACGGTGGTGATTTCTCTTTTAGGGCTAGAACTGTTGTCATCGTCACTGGCGTAGTTGCACAAACTTTCCATGGTTATTATCCGTCGTCGACGTATTATCGTTTTTTTTTTTTTTTTTCTTTTTCGATCGACAACAACAGCAATAGAGCGGACTCCTATGGGTTACTTATCGGAGACGAAAAACACACAAAAAAAAAAAAAAAAAAAAAAAAAACAAATGTCGAAACGTCGTTACCGCAGTTTTTTCTCCCCTAACGTCTCGAAACCATTGCGCTGCGTCGACGTGCAAACGAAAACTAACACCACTACAATCGCGTTTTAAGAGTTGCCAATAGAATCGGGGAAAAAAAAAAATACTCGTTACCGCAACGACATAAGACGGACCGTAAATAGTTGATTTTTTTCTCACCGGAGAAAAAGGAATAATCGAACAACGCGTTTTACACGCAGCTGACTGACACTGGGGACGCGCAAAACAATAATAATAAATACCGAGTTAACGAGATTCGACAACAGAAGCGCGTTTACGATAATTGAATTTCGCTTTGTACAGGACAACAATTCTCGTAAACTCGAGTGAAACAAGTGACACTGCGCGTTCCGACCAAATCGACAAAATGGCGTCACCGTCGCGAATGAATGACCTCGACCAAACGACAGGCCACGCCCACGAACGATCGATAACATATGTTTTCCGTTCCCACGAACGTCCGGATAGTACACAGTGTACCGGACGTTCACATTGTTACCACACCGTACCGCCATACGTTAAATACGCCGTTGTCGTAATCTATGCGAATTACCGGTAGACGCGCTCAACGAGAACCAGCCGAGAAAAACGGCGGCGAGAGAGAGAGATTTGGGGATATTATTTTATTTTTTTCCAACAAAACAGAAATTCCGTTCGACAATACCCGCCGAATAACAGCAATCAAACAAACAAACGTCTAACGCAAGAAAACAAATAACGGATGACTTAAAACGAAAAAGACGGGGGGGGGGGCTCTTCTCCTGTATCATAATGTCCACATTGATTCGCAATGCGGTCACTCACACACTGGAATATGTTTTTATATATGTTATTTTTTTATGTAATTATTATTATATAATATTTATATATATGACGAGTGTGAAGTTAGCAAGAGGTGCCCAGCAAGTGATAAGAAACGTATATTTAATTGCCTGTATAAAGAGCCTACTAATAAGCACTTCGAACCATAATATACAACAAAATTTAAAACCTAACCCTAACCGCGACTACAACCGGCGTAGATGCACCGACAGAATCATTTCAAAGAACATTAGAGTTCAAAATCATTCTCCAAATGGTATCGAGAAATAGTCACATCGCATACTTTTTTTTTAAATAGTCACGTGGGTGGAACCGCATATGTGATGAAACTCGGTACCCGAGGTAAGACTTTTGTTTAATTTATATTATATAACATGCTTTATTTTTTCGTTTATAATATATTAAATTCCTTGTTCTCAACTCGTTCTTAATAATTTTAATATTCTTGATTTTTATTTTTTTTTTTTTTTTATAATATTTTTCGTTTATTTCGTGTATTTCGCGTTATTTCGACTTTCTTTTAACGTTTATAACGAACATTTTCTGTTTCGATATCTAAAAAATCGTTCTTTGACCGGAAAACTCTTTCTGTTACGAAACGTAAGAAGCGTGTGTATTCCCGCGTATTATATTATTGTAAACGTAATAGAATAAGTATTTTATTAACGAATTCAGGTAAGCCAGCCGATTTATTATTGTTTTTTTTATAATCAGTGTTTATTTCAGACCTAATGTTCCGGTGAGAGGAGGGGGAGGCGGTATCAAAAATTTTCAGGTTTAAAAAAAAATTTTGTAGCACCTGTTTTTCTTTACTTTAATTATTTATTATATTACAAAAATTACTTTTTCTCGTGAAGGAATATACATATTTCTTCAGAGGGAGGAGCTAATTTTTATTATTATTATTACAAAAACTTCAAATAACTTTTTTATTCGTATGGTGTCGAAGAAAAAAAAACCCCAACGTTTTAAAAGAAAAACCTAGGGGGTGTGTATGGGAAATTTATCGATAATGTTTGACGTTGCATTTTAATAATTATTTATAATTAACGAAAATAGGCGTCTCGAACAAAAAACAGAATTTAATTCAATCGTGTGTCGAGGGAAAACGAAATAAGATTATTAATCGCGGGACGCGCGTATATTTATTTATTTTGTTTTTCTGTGAACGCACCTCCGTCGTAACACACGCATATATTATAAATTTTTAAATGCCGCGCGCTTTTTTTTCACCGTGTTATCAAATAGCCAATTTCATAGATAAGGTATATCTTGAAACGTGAATGATAGTGTTCTGTGTGCCACCTCGTGGTTGTGTTTACCGATTATAATTTTTGAAATATATTTCGAATTTTTTTTGTTGCTCTGTATTAAATTCGAATTTAAAGAGTATGGAAATCTGTCGTTCGCAAGAGTAATATTCAGTTGAACCTTATAGTGACGAATAAATGAGATGAAGAACAAACCATTGCGTCACAAAGAGTATAATACATTTAGGGTAAGTAGATGTCGACAGATTGTTTATGATTTATATTTATTATTACGAAACTTTTAGTTTCAACCGTTCAGTGAAAGGATATCGGAAATCGACATCGATGTAGTCCATCGTGTGGGACACAGCAATGAAAACGAAGACGACACTGAAAAAAAAACGATTTGCACTGGCTATTGAACTATGGAATGATATAAACAGGTCTGAAAGTTACAATGACTTATGCAATAACTTAAAACCGTCACTGTTAGAAAGTTTGTCTTAGTTTTTGGTAAGAAAACAAAAAGTAGCACAGGTTCTATTTGCGTATTTGCACAATTAGGATCCACTTTCGATTCAAGCAGCATTTGAGTAAGATATTTAAGTTTAGTAATTTTCAGGCAATATATTTTCCTTGTTATTATTATTTTTTAAATTTATATTTATTTTTTTTGTCTTTGTTAGGTTTGTTGTAGCATTTGCTCAAGACTTGCAACAAGAATTATATGAATATTTTCATGAATTTTTGAGACTATGCATAAAACTTCTCCGTACAAAAGATGCCGAACAAATAGAATAATAATTTATTTGTCTAGCCTATTTGTTCAAGTTTTTATGGCATTTAATAGTATGTGATATGAAACCTGTGTTTAAATGTATAGTTCTTTTGCTCGGAGATGATCAGCCACCTTATGTTAATGATTTTGCTGCAGAATGTTTTTTATTTGTAGCCAGAAAAGTGACAAAAAGCACTTTTTGAAAATGGTTCTCAAAAATTTAAAACATAAACGAGATGTAATCGATAATATTTTATTATTTTTTATATATTCATATGTATTTTATTAATTTTCAATAATTTATTTCAGTGTATTTACGGTTGTTCTAAATTTCTTTTTGAAGTAATCAAAGGCATGGGTGGTGGTTTACATACTTGTGCAGATTATTTTCTACCAGTGTACATAAATTCTCTAGCCGATATCGACATTTCATACAAGTTACTAAATTATGTGTTGGACGTGTTGTTCGATAATATTCTTGGACATGTAGAACCTAAGTGTACACTTATATGGACAACACTTAAAGTAAATAAACATAAGTGTTAAATAATATTTTTGCTATATTTTTATTGATGAAGTGTTTTTATTTTTAGAAAGCAACATTAGAATATACAATAAATTATGACAACAATCAAAATGAGTGAACCACTGAAAATTTAAACCAAGTATTAATTCTTTGCCATCGTTTCGTCGCTCATAGAAATGGGTTGTGCGTTCAAAATTTGACTGAACTGTATGAATTTATTCATGAATATTTGAACCATGAATCACAATTAACTCAAGATCATTTGAATATTTTAAGTTCCTTTGTGAGCACGCTCTGTCTATCATCTATTGGTCTTCCATCATATCAGTCTAATGCCTTAATAAAAGTAATTAATATTGAAAATGTTATTTTGCTATATGTACATCAATGTATTTTCATTTTAAATTATTTTATAGGTCATGTCTTTAAAAAATATTGACATTCTCCAGCTGTATTAATACTTAAACTAAATTTACTTTTAGAAAATATGTTTGGATATTATGCCTTAGTATTAGAAATAATTCGTTTTTGTTTTCGGGTTTGATAATTCAGACTAATCATAGTTGTATCAAGAAATTAGAAATAAAACTGATTAATTTACTATCATCACCTTATCAAGTGCACCTAAAAAGTTGTAAAAATATTGGTATTGATTAACTCATCAACACAAACACATCTTGAGGCAAGGCACAATATTTTTAAATTAATCGAATCTGTAGAGACCGTACCAGCTTCGTTGAATGAATATCATGCCCGTCTTTTACGTATTTAACATTTGGATTGTTATTGTAATAACACATTTAAAAATACATACAAGAGTGTTGAAGATGCTTCAGAAATTGCTGTAAAGTTCGTTTTAGGAAATCTACATATAAATTTTAGACTCATGTGGGATCCAGTAGTCAAGTTGTTGATGTCTCATTCCAAAAACATTTTGGCCAGTAGATGAAAAACAATTAGAACTTAGTGTTAAACATGTTAATTATGTTATCAAACTCGCAGAACCAAAAGAAGAGTTTAAAAGTGCGTTGTATGTACAATGATTTTTGTTCTGTTTTTTTTTTCTTTTCTTTTTAAAAAAAACGTTTATAATAGTTTATATATTTTTCAAGTGATTTTATCTCTGAAAGATATAAAAAATTGAATAATACTACAGAGTGAGTAGATATGAACAATTATAGAATTTTACTGTAGAACACTATAGCTGATTTTGGCGATTTAATAGAACAAAAAAATAGAGATATAATAATTTTCTACAATTTATTAGATAGAGTTTTAATATTATATTAACTGCATTTCAAAAATGATATTTATTTATCATTGTTTAACTTTTATTTAGATCTGGATACATGCAGAGTAATTCTGAATTGGCAAATAGCTGGAATATCAAACAAAATTCTGAAGAATAAAATCCTGAACTTGATACTGAAGATAATTTAAATGAATCAAGCTCTGAAGAAACTCACAATTCGAATAAGTCTCTTACCATGTAGGATACATATATTTTTAAATATCTAAATTTATTACAAAACATAATTTTTCTTTCAGATTATTATTGGTTCATTTGAAGTTGATGTGGACTATCCGCAATCCTAAAAGTATATACAAAGAGTCTGAAGTACATGATGTTTATTTGAGTCTTCTGTCAAACAAAAATGCAGAGATACAAAAAGCAGCTTTTGATTGATAACATATAAACAGAAATATGTTACTCTCTACAAGTAAGTGAATAATAAAAAATTAGATATATGATTTGATTTAAAAAATGTTTTTTCATTTGCGTTTTTCAGGAAAAACCATTACAAATTAATCAATGAAAAATCATTTAAGGCTAAATCAGTTACATTTAGAGTAGACACTGAATGTCATGAAATCATACCAGAGCATTGGCCACTTTTAATATCTCTTATAATGAGGTATGTACTAAACGTGTGCTTTTTTATTTAAACAATCATTTCATTTCATAACAGTTGACATACTTTTATTTTCAGAATAGTTTATGGTAAATTATTGGGTAGAGGTGGTCCTAAATCAATTAGTAAATGTTCAGGACAAAATCGAAGAACTGTTATGTGTTTTCTTGTAGGCTGTGAGAGCCTGAACTCATTTTTTTTCATGCAAATGGTATTCAGAGTTCTTAAAATACATTGTGATGTGTTATATGATTTAAATTCTTGGGACAAGAGGTATTTAGATCAACCAGATTTTGATTGTAGAATGAATGCATTGAAAAACATTAAAGTTTTGTTGGATAATAATGATGTCACTATTGAATTTGGCGTTTTTGTGATTTATAATTGTTTTTACGAGGTGTGATCAAAAAATACCCGGACTGTGTTAATAATATTTATATCAATTAAGACAATGGTCTCAAACATACGGCCCACGGGCCACATGTGGCCCGCAATAAAAATACATTTTGAACAAAAATATACGAAAAAATATACAAAAAGCTATGACTTATGGTGTAAATTTGAAGTCTTCATTGTATAATCCACGAAGAATCTTTATGTTCAAAAAAAATTAAAATGGAACATGTTATGGATATAGTTATTAAAACAGTGAATTGGATTAGATCCCGTGCATTGAATCATAGACAATTTAGTACACTACTCGATGAAATGGATGCTCAGTATGGTTGTTTAGTATATTACAGTGAGGTAAGATGGCTAAGTCCTGGAGCATTTTTACAAAGATTTTTCAATTTATTAAAAGAAATAGACTGTTTTATGAAATCTAAAAATAAGATTGTTTCAGAATTAACTAATAATGATAGGATTAAAGATTTAACTTTCCTTGTTGATATTACTACACATTTAAATATTCTCAACCTACAATTACAAGGTAAAAACAATGTTATCACAAATATGTACGACTCAATTCATTCATTTACCATGAAACTTTGATTATGGGAAACTCAACTTTCATTAAATAATTTGGTACACTTTTCTACATTAAAACAGTTATCCACAGATAGTAATGATAGTAAAAAATACATTTCTAACATTTTATTACTAAAAAATGAATTTATGAATAGATTTACAGTTTTTCAAAAGTATAAAGATGATTTTCTACTTTTTAGTGAGCCATTTTCTATAAATGCAGAGCATGTGAGGGAAGATTTACAACTCAAGTTAATTGATTTGCAATGTAATTCTGTTTTAAAATCAAAATTTGAAGCTGTTGGAGTTCCAGAAATTTTTAAATATCTTGGTAACAGTAATCCAAAACTAAAGAAACACTTTTCTAACATTTTATCCATGTTTGGTAGCTCTTATGTATGTGAACAATTAATTTCTCTCATGAAATTAAACAAATCGAAAAGTCGCAATCAAATTTCAAATGTCAAATTACAATCTGTTTTACATTTGGCATCAAGAAATTCTTGTGCAAATATAGACAGCTTGGTACAAAAGAAAAGATGTCAAGTTTCAAATGCAGCTCAAAAATAAAAATAAACAAATAATAATAAGTGAAATAAATAACTACTTTGTTTATATTTTTAAAAATAATTTTGGTAATATAGTAATTAATAATTATAATAAAAGTAATTTCATAATATATTATAAGTCATTTAGAATATTTTAGATAAATGGATATTTTATGTATCTTTGCATTCATTTTGTCTTCAGTTTTTAGTGTATAAGTAAAAAAGAGGACACTTAAAATTCGGCCCTCGAACTTTTTTTGAAAAAATATATGGCCCGTAGATAATTTGAGTTTGAGAACACTGAATTAAGATAACGAAACCCCGATAATGTCATTCGATAAAGTAACTTCTACCAAGAATTTGAGCGTTGGTTTAAAATCGATAACAATATTTATTTTTATTTTATGGCATTTTTACGAAAACATGTTTCAGTCATGCGGTAAATTTCGTAATGGAAGCAATAGAAGAACAACGTGTGTGCGTAAAAGTTTCATCACCTGTTATAATATTTTTTAAAAAGTCGTAAACGCGTACGGAAACTAGAAAATCAGAAACGCCGGTAAAAAAAAAAAATTTGTACAATATTTCGTTTGTTGATAACGTGTAAAGCGGATAACATCTTATCGCATTGTAAATGTGTGATAATAATAGATGAAGTTATTATTGTTGTCATCACGTATTCACGTCCCTTATGTAACCACCACATCAGAGGCGTAGCCAGGAACTTCCAAGGGGAGGGGACCCCTCCGAGGGGTGTTATGAAAAATAAACTTAATTGAAAAAATAAACCATGAATATAATTATAAAAAAAAATAAACCGTATTTGTCTATACTCTATACTAATGTTTATATTTTAAAAACTGATACTGAACAGCTACATGTGATCTGATGGACGTTAAATTTTGTGTGAGGCAAGAGGAAGGTTGTAATAACTAGTTTCCGAAATTTCATGAAAATAGCAATAGTACCGATTTTAGAGCCACAGTTTAAAAACTTTAGGGACACACTGTGTATATATTATAATAAAATTTTCTACAATTATTCCTATTATACGTATTTATAAAAACATAATACCCGGATTTTCAATGAACCCGTATCGAAATCAACAGGGTAATAATATGGTTTCTACGAATTTATCATAACATAATATCAAGCATGTATTATAAATGTTTAAATGCTGCGCGCGCTTTCTTTTCACCGATGTCCGCCGATACGTTGACCACAGAAATCTAGCACCAGAGCGCGTGCGCGTCAACGGCAGCGTTCGTCGTTGCATATTTGCCCAGAGACGCTTGTGTCATTTGTCATTTCGCGTCGACACGTCCGTGTGCCAATGAAAAAAAAAACCATTTTTTTTTCGCAGCAATGACCATCGAACGTAAGGCGCTTTCGTAAAACTTTAAAGCCTTTTTTAAAACTGCGATATAGCCATACGCTAAATGAATAAAATTATTTTTGTTTCGTGCTCGATGTTTATTTCAAACATTTATCATCATTGCGCGTTCGGTTCGTACTCTACCTTTGCCTCGTCGTCTCGTTTTTCGCGTTTTATTTTTTCGAGAAAATCTCCATTGTGTGAATTAATTTTTCTATTTTATTATAAATACATAAAACTGTTGCAATATTTTTATAATACTCAACACTCGTAATTCATCCGCGTTGCACGTACCATTATATTATTGTCTATTTAATTGAATATAATTCAACATTGATCAGCGTATTACTTCGTATTTTTCCAACGGTTTTATTTAAATTTTTTCTTTAGACAATCGTTCGAAATGCGTGCAATCGTGATCGCCCGTCGTCTATGTTCCTACGTGTCCTGTGCACCGTGACTACAACCGGCGTAGATACACCGACAGAATCATTTCAAACAACATAGGAGTTCAAAATCATTCTCCAAATGGTATCGAGAAATAGTCACATCGCATATTTTTTTTTAAATAGTCGCGTGGGTGGAACCGCATATGTGATGAAACTCGGTACCCGAGGTAAGACTTGTTTAATTTATATTATGTAATATGTTTTATTTTTTCGTTTATATTATACTTAATTCCTTGTTCTCAACTCGTTCTTAATAATTTTAATATTCTTGATTTTTATTATTTTTTTTTTTGTAATATTTTTCGTTTATTTAATGAATTTCGCGTTATTTCGACTTCCTTTTAACGTTTATAACGAACATTTTCTGTTTCGATATTTAAAAAATCGTTCTTTGACCGGTAAACACTTTCTGTTACGAAACGTAAGAAGTGTGTGTATTCCCGCGTATTATATTATTATGTTCGAGCTCGGCGTGTTTTCGAGTTATTTTTCGAGAACATTCGCGAAGTTTTCACCGCCCCGCTGGTATACAGCACTTATTGGCCGCACGCGACATACGCCGTGTATTCGCCGTCTGCACGTCGTTCCAATTTTTTTAATATCTTAAGCTAACTTGTGAAACTATTTTTCATAGAATTCCGATATTATTTTGCTAATGTATATATACTCACAACAATATAATATCAACAAACTCATAAACACATTTTAGCGAATAACTTCTATTATTTAACACACAGTATTTTCGATATTTTAAAATTATTTTTAGCTTTCTGAAATAGTACTGCCTGCGGGCGCCGGGGAACCCCTGCTCAAATTTTTTTAATATCCTGAGCTAACCAAAGAAATTAATTTTCTAAAAATTTCCATATTATTTTTCCAATGTAAGTAAATTCGCTTCAACACAACACACAAACACACTCATATACACATTTTAGCCCATAACTTCCACTATACAAAAAAATCATTTTCTTAATTTTTTAAATTATTTTTAGCTTGTGTAAAATAGTATTGCCTGCGGGCGCCGGGGAACCCCTGCCCAATTTTTTGCAATAATCTGAGCTAACTTTAGAAATAATTTTTCTACAAATTTCCATTTTATTTTCAAATGTAAGAAACTCGCATCGACACAAAACGCATACACACATAATATAAGCGAATTGCTTCCAGTTTTCAACAGTCATCGTTTTCTTAATTTTCAAAATATTTTTAGCATTTGTAAGAAAATACAGCCTGCGGGCGCCGGGGAACCCTCGCTCAATTTTTTAATTCTCATAAGCTAACTTATGAAACTGTTTTTCTTAGAATTCCGATATTATTTTGCAAATGTTAATATACTACCAACGATATAATATCTACAAAAATATTAACACATTTTATCGAATAATTTTTAATAAATAAAAATATATATAAAATAAATAAATATACACATGTCTATTAAAATGTATATTTAAATATAAAAACGAATAAAGCCAATGAGTATTAGTTAAGAATGTTGTTGTCTATATTATATATTACTACCGTTTTCGACAAAACTCATCATCGGGTAATTTTAATTTTACCTGATGATGACTTTTTGTCGAAACGATAGTAATATATAATATATACAACAACATTCTTCATTAATACTCATTGCCATTATTCTTTTTTTATATTTAAATATATATTTTAATATACATGTGTATATTTATTTATTTTATATATATTTTTTATTTATGATCACGAGTATTAAATTATAAATTTTTTTTTCTATCTTTTTGAATATTAATTTTTAAAAATCCTTTTAATTTTTGTTTTTAATTTTCTAAATTCATCTTTGTTTTTGCTACTTTGTTAATTTTCAATACGTAGCACATCAATTTTGTAAAATTTTAAATATTTTAACATTTGTAAAGTAGTACAGCCAACGGGCGCCGGGGAACCCCTACTCAATTTTTTTTAATATTCTATGCAAACTATAGAAATTATTTTTCCTAACATTTCTATATTATTTTACAAATATAAGTAAACTAGCATCAACACAACACACACACATATACACATATTAGCGAATAACTTCCATTGTTTAACACACAGTATTTTCGATATTTTAAAATTATTTTTAGCTTTCTGAAATAGTACTGCCTGCGGGCGCCGGGGAACCCCTGCTCAAATTTTTTTAATATCCTGAGCTAACCAAAGAAATTAATTTTCTAAAAATTTCCATATTATTTTTCCAATGTAAGTAAATTCGCTTCAACACAACACACAAACACACTCATATACACATTTTAGCCCATAACTTCCACTATACAAAAAATTATTTTCTTAATTTTTTAAATTATTTTTAGCTTGTGTAAAATAGTATTGCCTGCGGGCGCCGGGGAACCCCTGCCCAATTTTTTGCAATAATCTGAGCTAACTTTAGAAATAATTTTTCTACAAATTTCCATTTTATTTTCAAATGTAAGAAACTCGCATCGACACAACACGCATACACACATAATATAAGCGAATTGCTTCCAGTTTTCAACAGTCATCGTTTTCTTAATTTTCAAAATATTTTTAGCATTTGTAAGAAAATACAGCCTGCGGGCGCCGGGGAACCCTCGCTCAATTTTTTAATTCTCATAAGCTAACTTATGAAACTGTTTTTCTTAGAATTCCGATATTATTTTGCAAATGTTAATATACTACCAACGATATAATATCTACAAAAATATTAACACATTTTATCGAATAATTTTTAATAAATAAAAAATATATATAAAATAAATAAATATACACATGTCTATTAAAATGTATATTTAAATATAAAAAACGAATAAAGCCAATGAGTATTAGTTAAGAATGTTGTTGTCTATATTATATATTACTACCGTTTTCGACAAAAACTCATCATCGGGTAATTTTAATTTTAATTTTACCTGATGATGACTTTGTCGAAACGATAGTAATATATAATATATACAACAACATTCTTCATTAATACTCATTGCCATTATTCTTTTTTATATTTAAATATATATTTTAATATACATGTGTATATTTATTTATTTTATATATATTTTTATTTATGATCAAGATATTAAATTATAAATTTTTTTCTATCATTTTGAATATTAATTTTTAAAAATCCTTTTAATTTTTGTTTTTAATTTTCTAAATTCATCTTTGTTTTTGCTACTTTGTTAATTTTCAATACGTAGCACATCAATTTTGTAAAATTTTAAATATTTTAACATTTGTAAAGTAGTACAGCCAACGGGCGCCGGGGAACCCCTACTCAATTTTTTTTAATATTCTATGCAAACTATAGAAATTATTTTTCCTAACATTTCTATATTATTTTACAAATATAAGTAAACTAGCATCAACACAACACACACACATATACACATATTAGCGAATAACTTCCATTGTTTAACACACAGTATTTTCGATATTTTAAAATTATTTTTAGCTTTCTGAAATAGTACTGCCTGCGGGCGCCGGGGAACCCCTGCTCAAATTTTTTTAATATCCTGAGCTAACCAAAGAAATTAATTTTCTAAAAATTTCCATATTATTTTTCCAATGTAAGTAAATTCGCTTCAACACAACACACAAACACACTCATATACACATTTTAGCCCATAACTTCCACTATACAAAAAAATCATTTTCTTAATTTTTTAAATTATTTTTAGCTTGTGTAAAATAGTATTGCCTGCGGGCGCCGGGGAACCCCTGCCCAATTTTTTGCAATAATCTGAGCTAACTTTAGAAATAATTTTTCTACAAATTTCCATTTTATTTTCAAATGTAAGAAACTCGCATCGACACAACACGCATACACACATAATATAAGCGAATTGCTTCCAGTTTTCAACAGTCATCGTTTTCTTAATTTTCAAAATATTTTTAGCATTTGTAAGAAAATACAGCCTGCGGGCGCCGGGGAACCCTCGCTCAATTTTTTAATTCTCATAAGCTAACTTATGAAACTGTTTTTCTTAGAATTCCGATATTATTTTGCAAATGTTAATATACTACCAACGATATAATATCTACAAAAATATTAACACATTTTATCGAATAATTTTAATAAATAAAATATATATAAAATAAATAAATATACACATGTCTATTAAAATGTATATTTAAATATAAAAACGAATAAAGCCAATGAGTATTAGTTAAGAATGTTGTTGTCTATATTATATATTACTAGTTTTCGACAAAACTCATCATCGGGTAATTTTAATTTTAATTTTACCTGATGATGACTTTTTGTCGAAACGATAGTAATATATAATATATAACAACATTCTTCATTAATACTCATTGCCATTATTCTTTTTTTATATTTAAATATATATTTTAATATACATGTGTATATTTATTTATTTTATATATATTTTTTATTTATGATCACGATTATTAAATTATAAATTTTTTTTTCTATCATTTTGAATATTAATTTTTAAAAATCCTTTTAATTTTTGTTTTTAATTTTCTAAATTCATCTTTGTTTTTGCTACTTTGTTAATTTTCAATACGTAGCACATCAATTTTGTAAAATTTTAAATATTTTAACATTTGTAAAGTAGTACAGCCAACGGGCGCCGGGAACCCCTACTCAATTTTTTTTAATATTCTATGCAAACTATAGAAATTATTTTTCCTAACATTTCTATATTATTTTACAAATATAAGTAAACTAGCATCAACACAACACACACACATATACACATATTAGCGAATAACTTCCATTGTTTAACACACAGTATTTTCGTTATTTTAAAATTATTTTTAGCTTTCTGAAATAGTACTGCCTGCAGGCAGGGAACCCCTGCTCAAATTTTTTTAATATCCTGAGCTAACTAAAGAAATTAATTTTCTAAAAATTTCCATATTATTTTTCCAATGTAAGTAAATTCGCTTCAACACAACACACAAACACACTCATATACACATTTTAGCCCATAACTTCCACTATACAAAAAAATCATTTTCTTAATTTTTTAAATTATTTTTAGCTTGTGTAAAATAGTATTGCCTGCGGGCGCCGGGGAACCCCTGCCCAATTTTTTGCAATAATCTGAGCTAACTTTAGAAATAATTTTTCTACAAATTTCCATTTTATTTTCAAATGTAAGAAACTCGCATCGACACAACACGCATACACACATAATATAAGCGAATTGCTTCCAGTTTTCAACAGTCATCGTTTTCTTAATTTTCAAAATATTTTTAGCATTTGTAAGAAAATACAGCCTGCGGGCGCCGGGGAACCCTCGCTCAATTTTTTAATTCTCATAAGCTAACTTATGAAACTGTTTTTCTTAGAATTCCGATATTATTTTGCAAATGTTAATATACTACCAACGATATAATATCTACAAAAATATTAACACATTTTATCGAATAATTTTTAATAAATAAAAAATATATATAAAATAAATAAATATACACATGTCTATTAAAATGTATATTTAAATATAAAAAACGAATAAAGCCAATGAGTATTAGTTAAGAATGTTGTTGTCTATATTATATATTAGTTTTCGACAAAACTCATCATCGGGTAATTTTAATTTTAATTTTACCTGATGATGACTTTTTGTCGAAACGATAGTAATATATAATATATACAACAACATTCTTCATTAATACTCATTGCCATTATTCTTTTTTTATATTTAAATATATATTTTAATATACATGTGTATATTTATTTATTTTATATATATTTTTTATTTATGATCACGATTATTAAATTATAAATTTTTTTTTCTATCATTTTGAATATTAATTTTTAAAAATCCTTTTAATTTTTGTTTTTAATTTTCTAAATTCATCTTTGTTTTTGCTACTTTGTTAATTTTCAATACGTAGCACATCAATTTTGTAAAATTTTAAATATTTTAACATTTGTAAAGTAGTACAGCCAACGGGCGCCGGGGAACCCCTACTCAATTTTTTTTAATATTCTATGCAAACTATAGAAATTATTTTTCCTAACATTTCTATATTATTTTACAAATATAAGTAAACTAGCATCAACACAACACACACACATATACACATATTAGCGAATAACTTCCATTGTTTAACACACAGTATTTTCGTTATTTTAAAATTATTTTTAGCTTTCTGAAATAGTACTGCCTGCGGGCGCCGGGGAACCCCTGCTCAAAATTTTTTAATATCCTGAGCTAACCAAAGAAATTAATTTTCTAAAAATTTCCATATTATTTTTCCAATGTAAGTAAATTCGCTTCAACACAACACACAAACACACTCATATACACATTTTAGCCCATAACTTCCACTATACAAAAAATTATTTTCTTAATTTTTTAAATTATTTTTAGCTTGTGTAAATAGTATTGCCTGCGGGCATGGGGAACCCCTGCCCAATTTTTGCAATAATCTGAGCTAACTTTAGAAATAATTTTTCTACAAATTTCCATTTTATTTTCAAATGTAAGAAACTCGCATCGACACAACACGCATACACACATAATATAAGCGAATTGCTTCCAGTTTTCAACAGTCATCGTTTTCTTAATTTTCAAAATATTTTTAGCATTTGTAAGAAAATACAGCCTGCGGGCGCCGGGGAACCCTCGCTCAATTTTTTAATTCTCATAAGCTAACTTATGAAACTGTTTTTCTTAGAATTCCGATATTATTTTGCAAATGTTAATATACTACCAACGATATAATATCTACAAAAATATTAACACATTTTATCGAATAATTTTTAATAAATAAAAAATATATATAAAATAAATAAATATACACATGTCTATTAAAATGTATATTTAAATATAAAAAACGAATAAAGCCAATGAGTATTAGTTAAGAATGTTGTTGTCTATATTATATATTACTACCGTTTTCGACAAAAACTCATCATCGGGTAATTTTAATTTTAATTTTACCTGATGATGACTTTTTGTCGAAACGATAGTAATATATAATATATACAACAACATTCTTCATTAATACTCATTGCCATTATTCTTTTTTTATATTTAAATATATATTTTAATATACATGTGTATATTTATTTATTTTATATATATTTTTTATTTATGATCACGATTATTAAATTATAAATTTTTTTTTCTATCATTTTGAATATTAATTTTTAAAAATCCTTTTAATTTTTGTTTTTAATTTTCTAAATTCATCTTTGTTTTTGCTACTTTGTTAATTTTCAATACGTAGCACATCAATTTTGTAAAATTTTAAATATTTTAACATTTGTAAAGTAGTACAGCCAACGGGCGCCGGGGAACCCCTACTCAATTTTTTTTAATATTCTATGCAAACTATAGAAATTATTTTTCCTAACATTTCTATATTATTTTACAAATATAAGTAAACTAGCATCAACACAACACACACACATATACACATATTAGCGAATAACTTCCATTGTTTAACACACAGTATTTTCGTTATTTTAAAATTATTTTTAGCTTTCTGAAATAGTACTGCCTGCGGGCGCCGGGGAACCCCTGCTCAAAATTTTTTAATATCCTGAGCTAACCAAAGAAATTAATTTTCTAAAAATTTCCATATTATTTTTCCAATGTAAGTAAATTCGCTTCAACACAACACACAAACACACTCATATACACATTTTAGCCCATAACTTCCACTATACAAAGAAATCATTTTCTTAATTTTTTAAATTATTTTTAGCTTGTGTAAAATAGTACTGCCTGCGGGCGCCGGGGAACCCCTGCTCAAAATTTTTTAATATCCTGAGCTAACCAAAGAAATTAATTTTCTAAAAATTTCCATATTATTTTTCCAATGTAAGTAAATTCGCTTCAACACAACACACAAACACACTCATATACACATTTTAGCCCATAACTTCCACTATACAAAGAAATCATTTTCTTAATTTTCAAAAAATGTTTAGCATGTGTAAGAAAATAAAGCCTGAGGTCGCCGGGGAACACTCGCTCATTTTTTTAATTCTCATAAGCTAACTTATGAAACTGTTTTTCTTAGAATTCCGATATTATTTTGCAAATGTTAATATACTACCAACGATATAATATCTACAAAAATATTAACACATTTTATCGAATAATTTTTAATAAATAAAAAATATATATAAAATAAATAAATATACACATGTCTATTAAAATGTATATTTAAATATAAAAAACGAATAATAAAGCCAATGAGTATTAGTTAAGAATGTTGTTGTCTATATTATATATTACTACCGTTTTCGACAAAAACTCATCATCGGGTAATTTTAATTTTAATTTTACCTGATGATGACTTTTTGTCGAAACGATAGTAATATATAATATATACAACAACATTCTTCATTAATACTCATTGCCATTATTCTTTTTTTATATTTAAATATATATTTTAATATACATGTGTATATTTATTTATTTTATATATATTTTTTATTTATGATCACGATTATTAAATTATAAATTTTTTTTTCTATCATTTTGAATATTAATTTTTAAAAATCCTTTTAATTTTTGTTTTTAATTTTCTAAATTCATCTTTGTTTTTGCTACTTTGTTAATTTTCAATACGTAGCACATCAATTTTGTAAAATTTTAAATATTTTAACATTTGTAAAGTAGTACAGCCAACGGGCGCCGGGGAACCCCTACTCAATTTTTTTTAATATTCTATGCAAACTATAGAAATTATTTTTCCTAACATTTCTATATTATTTTACAAATATAAGTAAACTAGCATCAACACAACACACACACATATACACATATTAGCGAATAACTTCCATTGTTTAACACACAGTATTTTCGATATTTTAAAATTATTTTTAGCTTTCTAAAATAGTACTGCCTGGGCATGGGAACCCTGCTCAAAATTTTTTAATATCCTGAGCTAACCAAAGAAATTAATTTTCTAAAAATTTCCATATTATTTTTCCAATGTAAGTAAATTCGCTTCAACACAACACACAAACACACTCATATACACATTTTAGCCCATAACTTCCACTATACAAAGAAATCATTTTCTTAATTTTTTAAATTATTTTTAGCTTGTGTAAAATAGTATTGCCTGCGGGCGCCGGGGAACCCCTGCCCAATTTTTTGCAATAATCTGAGCTAACTTTAGAAATAATTTTTCTACAAATTTCCATTTTATTTTCAAATGTAAGAAACTCGCATCGACACAACACGCATACACACATAATATAAGCGAATTGCTTCCAGTTTTCAACAGTCATCGTTTTCTTAATTTTCAAAATATTTTTAGCATTTGTAAGAAAATACAGCCTGCGGGCGCCGGGGAACCCTCGCTCAATTTTTTAATTCTCATAAGCTAACTTATGAAACTGTTTTTCTTAGAATTCCGATATTATTTTGCAAATGTTAATATACTACCAACGATATAATATCTACAAAAATATTAACACATTTTATCGAATAATTTTTAATAAATAAAAAATATATATAAAATAAATAAATATACACATGTCTATTAAAATGTATATTTAAATATAAAAACGAATAAAGCCAATGAGTATTAGTTAAGAATGTTGTTGTATTATATATTACTACCGTTTTCGACAAAACTCATCATCGGGTAATTTTAATTTTAATTTTACCTGATGATGACTTTTTGTCGAAACGATAGTAATATATAATATATACAACAACATTCTTCATTAATACTCATTGCCATTATTCTTTTTATATTTAAATATATATTTTAATATACATGTGTATATTTATTTATTTTATATATATTTTTTATTTATGATCACGATTATTAAATTATAAATTTTTTTTTCTATCATTTTGAATATTAATTTTTAAAAATCCTTTTAATTTTTGTTTTTAATTTTCTAAATTCATCTTTGTTTTTGCTACTTTGTTAATTTTCAATACGTAGCACATCAATTTTGTAAAATTTTAAATATTTTAACATTTGTAAAGTAGTACAGCCAACGGGCGCCGGGGAACCCCTACTCAATTTTTTTTAATATTCTATGCAAACTATAGAAATTATTTTTCCTAACATTTCTATATTATTTTACAAATATAAGTAAACTAGCATCAACACAACACACACACATATACACATATTAGCGAATAACTTCCATTGTTTAACACACAGTATTTTCGATATTATAAAATTATTTTTAGCTTTCTAAAATAGTACTGCCTGCGGGCGCCGGGGAACCCCTGCTCAAATTTTTTTAATATCCTGAGCTAACTAAAGAAATTAATTTTCTAAAAATTTCCATATTATTTTTCCAATGTAAGTAAATTCGCTTCAACACAACACACAAACACACTCATATACACATTTTAGCCCATAACTTCCACTATACAAAAAAATCATTTTCTTAATTTTTTAAATTATTTTTAGCTTTCTAAAATAGTATTGCCTGCGGGCGCCGGGGAACCCCTGCCCAATTTTTTGCAATAATCTGAGCTAACTTTAGAAATAATTTTTCTACAAATTTCCATTTTATTTTCAAATGTAAGAAACTCGCATCGACACAACACGCATACACACATAATATAAGCGAATTGCTTCCAGTTTTCAACAGTCATCGTTTTCTTAATTTTCAAAATATTTTTAGCATTTGTAAGAAAATACAGCCTGCGGGCGCCGGGGAACCCTCGCTCAATTTTTTAATTCTCATAAGCTAACTTATGAAACTGTTTTTCTTAGAATTCCGATATTATTTTGCAAATGTTAATATACTACCAACGATATAATATCTACAAAAATATTAACACATTTTATCGAATAATTTTTAATAAATAAAAAATATATATAAAATAAATAAATATACACATGTCTATTAAAATGTATATTTAAATATAAAAAACGAATAAAGCCAATGAGTATTAGTTAAGAATGTTGTTGTCTGTATTATATATTACTACCGTTTTCGACAAAAACTCATCATCGGGTAATTTTAATTTTAATTTTACCTGATGATGACTTTTTGTCGAAACGATAGTAATATATAATATATACAACAACATTCTTCATTAATACTCATTGCCATTATTCTTTTTTTATATTTAAATATATATTTTAATATACATGTGTATATTTATTTATTTTATATATATTTTTTATTTATGATCACGATTATTAAATTATAAATTTTTTTTTCTATCATTTTGAATATTAATTTTTAAAAATCCTTTTAATTTTTGTTTTTAATTTTCTAAATTCATCTTTGTTTTTGCTACTTTGTTAATTTTCAATACGTAGCACATCAATTTTGTAAAATTTTAAATATTTTAACATTTGTAAAGTAGTACAGCCAACGGGCGCCGGGGAACCCTACTCAATTTTTTTAATATTCTATGCAAACTATAGAAATTATTTTTCCTAACATTTTATATTATTTTACAAATATAAGTAAACTAGCATCAACACAACACACACACATATACACATATTGCGAATAACTTCCATTGTTTAACACACAGTATTTTCGTTATTTTAAAATTATTTTTAGCTTTCTGAAATAGTACTGCCTGCAGGCATGGGAACCCTGCTCAAAATTTTTTTAATATCCTGAGCTAACCAAAGAAATTAATTTTCTAAAAATTTCCATATTATTTTTCCAATGTAAGTAAATTCCTTCAACACAACACACAAACACACTCATATACACATTTTAGCCATAACTTCCACTATACAAAGAAATCATTTTCTTAATTTTTAAATTATTTTTAGCTTGTGTAAAATAGTATTGCCTGCGCCGGGAACCCTGCCCAATTTTTCAATAATCTGAGCTAACTTTAGAAATAATTTTTCTACAAATTTCCATATTATTTTCAAATGTAAGAAACTCGCATCGACACAACACGCATACACACATAATACAATCGAATTTCTTCCAGTTTTCAACATACATCTTTTTCTTAATTTTTAAAATATTTTTAGCATTTGTAAGAAAATACAGCCTGCGGGCGCCGGGGAACCCTCGCTCAATTTTTTAATTCTCATAAGCTAACTTATGAAACTGTTTTTCTTAGAATTCCGATATTATTTTGCAAATGTTAATATACTACCAACGATATAATATCTACAAAAATATTAACACATTTTATCGAATAATTTTTAATAAAAAATATATATAAAATAAATAAATATACACATGTCTATTAAAATGTATATTTAAATATAAAAAACGAATAAAGCCAATGAGTATTAGTTAAGAATGTTGTTGTCTATATTATATATTACTACCGTTTTCGACAAAAACTCATCATCGGGTAATTTTAATTTTAATTTTACCTGATGATGACTTTTTTCGAAACGATAGTAATATATAATATATACAACAACATTCTTCATTAATACTCATTGCCATTATTCTTTTTATATTTAAATATATATTTTAATATACATGTGTATATTTATTTATTTTATATATATTTTATTAATGATCACTAATTATTAAATTATAAATTTTTTCTATCATTTTGAATATTATTTTTAAAAATCCTTTTAATTTTTTGTTTTTAATTTTCTAAATTCATCTTTGTTTTTGCTACTTTGTTAATTTTCAATACGTAGCACATCAATTTTGTAAAATTTTAAATATTTTAACATTTGTAAAGTAGTACAGACAACGGGCGCCGGGGAACCCCTACTCAATTTTTTTTAATATTCTATGCAAACTATAGAAATTATTTTTCCTAACATTTCTATATTATTTTACAAATATAAGTAAACTAGCATCAACACAACACACACACATATACACATATTAGCGAATAACTTCCATTGTTTAACACACAGTATTTTCGATATTATAAAATTATTTTTAGCTTTCTAAAATAGTACTGCCTGCGGGCGCCGGGGAACCCCTGCTCAAATTTTTTTAATATCCTGAGCTAACTAAAGAAATTAATTTTCTAAAAATTTCCATATTATTTTTCCAATGTAAGTAAATTCGCTTCAACACAACACACAAACACACTCATATACACATTTTAGCCCATAACTTCCACTATACAAAAAAATCATTTTCTTAATTTTTTAAATTATTTTTAGCTTGTGTAAAATAGTATTGCCTGCGGGCGCCGGGGAACCCCTGCCCAATTTTTTGCAATAATCTGAGCTAACTTTAGAAATAATTTTTCTACAAATTTCCATTTTATTTTCAAATGTAAGAAACTCGCATCGACACAACACGCATACACACATAATATAAGCGAATTGCTTCCAGTTTTCAACAGTCATCGTTTTCTTAATTTTCAAAATATTTTTAGCATTTGTAAGAAAATACAGCCTGCGGGCGCCGGGGAACCCTCGCTCAATTTTTTAATTCTCATAAGCTAACTTATGAAACTGTTTTTCTTAGAATTCCGATATTATTTTGCAAATGTTAATATACTACCAACGATATAATATCTACAAAAATATTAACACATTTTATCGAATAATTTTTAATAAATAAAAAATATATATAAAATAAATAAATATACACATGTCTATTAAAATGTATATTTAAATATAAAAAACGAATAAAGCCAATGAGTATTAGTTAAGAATGTTGTTGTCTATATTATATATTACTACCGTTTTCGACAAAAACTCATCATCGGGTAATTTTAATTTTAATTTTACCTGATGATGACTTTTTGTCGAAACGATAGTAATATATAATATATACAACAACATTCTTCATTAATACTCATTGCCATTATTCATTTTTTATATTTAAATATATATTTTAATATACATGTGTATATTTATTTATTTTATATATATTTTTTATTTATGATCACGATTATTAAATTATAAATTTTTTTTTCTATCATTTTGAATATTAATTTTTAAAAATCCTTTTAATTTTTGTTTTTAATTTTCTAAATTCATCTTTGTTTTTGCTACTTTGTTAATTTTCAATACGTAGCACATCAATTTTGTAAAATTTTAAATATTTTAACATTTGTAAAGTAGTACAGCCAACGGGCGCCGGGGAACCCCTACTCAATTTTTTTTAATATTCTATGCAAACTATAGAAATTATTTTTCCTAACATTTTTATATTATTTTACAAATATAAGTAAACTAGCATCAACACAACACACACACATATACACATATTAGCGAATAACTTCCATTGTTTAACACACAGTATTTTCGTTATTTTAAAATTATTTTTAGCTTTCTGAAATAGTACTGCCTGCAGGCATAGGGAACCCCTGCTCAAAATTTTTTAATATCCTGAGCTAACCAAAGAAATTAATTTTCTAAAAATTTCCATATTATTTTTCCAATGTAAGTAAATTCGCTTCAACACAACACACAAACACACTCATATACACATTTTAGCCCATAACTTCCACTATACAAAGAAATCATTTTCTTAATTTTTTAAATTATTTTTAGCTTGTGTAAAATAGTATTGCCTGCGGCATGGGAACCCCTGCCCAATTTTTTTGCAATAATCTGCGCTAACATTCGAAATAATTTTTCTACACATTTCCACTTTAATTTCAAATGTAAGAAACTCGCATCGACACAACACGCATACACACATAATATAAGCGAATTGCTTCCAGTTTTCAACAGTCATCGTTTTCTTAATTTTCAAAATATTTTTAGCATTTGTAAGAAAATACAGCCTGCGGGCGCCGGGAACCCTCGCTCAATTTTTTAATTCTCATAAGCTAACTTATGAAACTGTTTTTCTTAGAATTCCGATATTATTTTGCAAATGTTAATATACTACCAACGATATAATATCTACAAAAATATTAACACATTTTATCGAATAATTTTTAATAAATAAAAAATATATATAAAATAAATAAATATACACATGTCTATTAAAATGTATATTTAAATATAAAAACGAATAAAGCCAATGAGTATTAGTTAAGAATGTTGTTGTCTATATTATATATTACTACCGTTTTCGACAAAAACTCATCATCGGGTAATTTTAATTTTAATTTTACCTGATGATGACTTTTGTCGAAACGATAGTAATATATAATATATACAACAACATTCTTCATTAATACTCATTGCCATTATTCTTTT
This sequence comes from Chaetogeoica ovagalla, assembly GCA_032441825.1. Classification (NCBI taxonomy): domain Eukaryota; kingdom Metazoa; phylum Arthropoda; class Insecta; order Hemiptera; family Aphididae; genus Chaetogeoica; species Chaetogeoica ovagalla. The sequence goes on along the minus strand of CM063743.1, from coordinate 8,043,077 downwards.
TATATTTAAATATATATTTTAATATACATGTGTATATTTATTTATTTTATATATATTTTTATTATGATCACGATTATTAACTTATAAATTTTTTTTTCTATCATTTTGAATATTAATTTTTAAAAATCCTTTTAATTTTTGTTTTTAATTTTCTAAATTCATCTTTGTTTTTGCTACTTTGTTAATTTTCAATACGTAGCACATCAATTTTGTAAAATTTTAAATATTTTAACATTTGTAAAGTAGTACAGCCTGGGCAGAACCCCTACTCAATTTTTTTTACTATTCTATGCAAACGATAGAAATTATTTTTCTATTATTTCTATATTATTTTACAAATATAAGTAAACTAGCATCAACACAACACACACACATATACACATATTAGCGAATAACTTCCATTGTTTAACACACAGTATTTTAGATATTTTAAAATTATTTTTAGCTTTCTTAAATAGTACTGCCTGCAGGCATAAGAACCCCTGCTCAAATTTTTTAATATCCTGAGCTAACTAAGAAATTAATTTTCTAAAAATTTCCATATTATTTTTCCAATGTAAGTAAATTCCTTCAACACAACACACAAACACACTCATATACACATTTTAGCCATAACTTCCACTATACAAAAAATCATTTTCTTAATTTTTAAATTATTTTTAGCTTATGTAAAATAGTATTGCCTGCAGGGCATAGGAACCCCTGCCCAATTTTTGCAATAATCTGAGCTAACTTTAGAAATAATTTTCTACAAATTTCCATTTTATTTTCAAATGTAAGAAACTCGCATCGACACAACACGCATACACACATAATATAAGCGAATTGCTTCCAGTTTTCAACAGTCATCGTTTTCTTAATTTTCAAAATATTTTTAGCATTTGTAAGAAAATACAGCCTGCGGGCGCCGGGAACCCTCGCTCAATTTTTAATTCTCATAAGCTAACTTATGAAACTGTTTTTCTTAGAATTCCGATATTATTTTGCAAATGTTAATATACTACCAACGATATAATATCTACAAAAATATTAACACATTTTATCGAATAATTTTTAATAAATAAAAAATATATATAAAATAAATAAATATACACATGTCTATTAAAATGTATATTTAAATATAAAAAACGAATAAAGCCAATGAGTATTAGTTAAGAATGTTGTCTATATTATATATTACTACCGTTTTCGACAAAAACTCATCATCGGGTAATTTTAATTTTAATTTTACCTGATGATGACTTTTTGTCGAAACGATAGTAATATATAATATATACAACAACATTCTTCATTAATACTCATTGCCATTATTCTTTTTATATTTAAATATATATTTTAATATACATGTGTATATATTATTTATTTATATATATTTTATTATAATCTGATATTAAATTATAAATTTTTTTTTCTATCATTTTGAATATTAATTTTTAAAAATCCTTTTAATTTTTGTTTTTAATTTTCTAAATTCATCTTTGTTTTTGCTACTTTGTTAATTTTCAATACGTAGCACATCAATTTTGTAAAATTTTAAATATTTTAACATTTGTAAAGTAGTACAGCCAACGGGCGCCAGGAACCCTACTCAATTTTTTTTAATATTCTATGCTAACTATAGAAATTATTTTTCTAAACATTTCCATATTCTTTTTCAAATATAAGTAAACTCGCATCAACACAACACACACACATATACACATATTAGCGAATTACTTCTGTTTAACAAACAATATTTTCGTTATTTTAAAATTATTTTTAACTTTCTAAAATAGTACTGCCTGCGGGCGCCGGGGAACCGCTGCTCAAATTTTTAATATCTTGAGCTGACTAAAGAAATATATTTTCTAAAAATTTCTATATTATTTTTCCAATGTAAGTAAATTCGCATCAACACAACACACAAACACACACTCATATACACATTTTAGCGAATAACTTCCACTATACAAAAACATCATTTTCTTAATTTTTTAAATTATTTTTAGCTTGTGTAAAATAGTATTGCCTGCAGGCATGGGAACCCCTGCCCAATTTTTTGCAATAATCTGAGCTAACTTTAGAAATAATTTTCTACAAATTTCCATTTTATTTTCAAATGTAAGAAACTCGCATCGACACAACACGCATACACACATAATATAAGCGAATTGCTTCCAGTTTTCAACAGTCATCGTTTTCTTAATTTTAAAATATTTTTAGCATTTGTAAGAAAATACAGCCTGCGGGCATGGAACCCTCGCTCAATTTTTTAATTCTCATAAGCTAACTTATGAAACTGTTTTTCTTAGAATTCCGATATTATTTTGCAAATGTTAATATACTACCAACGATATAATATCTACAAAAATATTAACACATTTAATCGAATAATTTTTAATAAATAAAAAATATATATAAAATAAATAAATATACACATGTATATTAAAATGTATATTTAAATATAAAAAACGAATAAAGCCAATGAGTATTAGTTAAGAATGTTGTTGTCTGTATTATATATTACTACCGTTTTCGACAAAAACTCATCATCAGGTAATTTTAATTTTAATTTTACCTGATGATGACTTTTAATCGAAACGATAGTAATATATAATATATATACAACAACATTCTTCATTAATACTCATTGCCATTATTCTTTTTTATTTAAATATATATTTTAATATACATGTGTATATTTATTTATTTTATATATATTTTTATTATGATCACTAATATTAAATTATAAATTTTTTTCTATCATTTTGAATATTTATTTTTAAAAATCCTTTTAATTTTTATTTTTAATTTTCTAAATTCATCTTTGTTTTGCTACTTTGTTAATTTTCAATACATGTAGCACATCAATTTTGTAAAATTTTAAATATTTTAACATTTGTAAAAAATACAGCCAACGGGCATAGGAACTCCTGCCCAATTTTTAATATTCTGATGCAAACTATAATAATTTTTCTAACATTTCCATATTATTTTCAAATATAAGTAAACTCGCATCAACACAACACACACACACATACACATATGCGAATAACTTCCATTGTTTAACACACAGTATTTTCTTATTTTAAAATTATTTTTAGCTTTCTGAAATAGTACTGCCTGCAGGCATGGGAACCCTGCTCAAAATTTTTAATATCCTGAGCTAACCTAATAAATTAATTTTCTAAAATTTCCATATTATTTTTCCAATGTAAGTAAATTCGCTTCAACACAACACACAAACACACTCATATACACATTTTAGCGCATAACTTCCACTATACAAAAAATCATTTTCTTAATTTTTAAATTATTTTTAGCTTATGTAAAATAGTATTGCCTGCGGGCATAAGGAACCCCTGCCCATTTTTTTTCAATAATCTGAGCTAACTTAAATAATTTTTCTACAAATTTCCATTTTATTTTCAAATGTAAGAAACTCGCATCGACACAACACGCATACACACATAATATAAGCGAATTGCTTCCAGTTTTCAACAGTCATCGTTTTCTTAATTTTTAAAATATTTTTAGCATTTGTAAGAAAATACAGCCTGCGGGCGCCGGGGAACCCTCGCTCAATTTTTTAATTATCATAAGCTAACTTATGAAACTGTTTTTCTTAGAATTCCGATATTATTTTGCAAATGTTAATATACTACCAACGATATAATATCTACAAAAATATTAACACATTTTATCGAATAATTTTTAATAAATAAAAAATATATATAAAATAAATAAATATACACATGTCTATTAAAATGTATATTTAAATATAAAAAACGAATAAAGCCAATGAGTATTAGTTAAGAATGTTGTTGTCTATATTATATATTACTACCGTTTTCGACAAAAACTCATCATCGGGTAATTTTAATTTTAATTTTACCTGATGATGACTTTTTGTCGAAACGATAGTAATATATAATATATACAACAACATTCTTCATTAATACTCATTGCCATTATTCTTTTTTTATATTTAAATATATATTTTAATATACATGTATATTTATTTATTTTATATATATTTTTATTAATGATCACAATATTAAATTATAAATTTTTTTCTATCTTTTGAATATTTATTTTTAAAAATCCTTTTAATTTTTATTTTTAATTTTCTAAATTCATCTTTGTTTTTGCTACATTGTTAATTTTCAATAAGTAGCACATCAATATTGTAAAATTTTAAATATTTTAACATTTGTAAAAAATACAGCCAACGCAGGCGCCGGGAACTCTCCAATTTTTAATAATCTATGCAAACTATAAATTATTTTTCTACAAATTTCTATATTATTTTCAAATATAAGTAAACTAGCATCAACACACACACACACATATAAATTACTTCCAGTTTTAACACATCATCATTTTCTTAATGTTTAAATTATTTTTAGCTTTCTAAAATAGTACTGCCTGCAGGCATAGGGAACCCCTGCTCAATTTTTTTTAATATCCTGAGCTAACTAAAATTAATTTTTTAAAAATTTCCATATTATTTTTCCAATGTAAGTAAATTCGCTTCAACACAACACACAACACACACTCATATACACATTTTAGCCATAACTTCCACTATACAAAACATCATTTTCTTAATTTTTAAATTATTTTTAGCTTATGTAAAATAGTATTGCCTGCAGGCATAGGGAACCCCTGCCCAATTTTTTCAATAATCTGAGCTAACTAAGAAATTTTCTACAATTTTCTAAATTTCCATATTATTTTCCAAATGTAAGTAAACTCAACATCGACACAAACACACACTCAATACACATAATATAGCGAATTACTTCCAGTATTTCAACAGTCATCGTTTTCTTAATTTTTAAATTATTTTTAGCATTTAGAAAATAGTAGCCTGCGGCGCATGAGAACCCTGCCCAATTTTTAATAATCTGAGCTAACTTAAGAAATTTTCTTACAAATTTCCATATTATTTTCAAATGTAAAAACTCGCATCGACACAACACATACACACATAATATAACATTACTTCCAGTTTTCAACAGTCATCGTTTTCTTAATTTTTAAAATATTTTTAGCATTTGTAAAAAATACAGCCTGCGGGCGCCAGGAACCCTCGCTCAATTTTTAATTATCATAAGCTAACTTAGAAACTATTTTTCTGAGAATTCCGATATTATTTTGCAAATGTTAATATACTACCAACGAAATAATATCTACAAAAATAATAACACACTCTATCGAATAATTTTTAATAAATAAAAAATATATATAAAATAATAAAATATACACATGTCTATAAAATTGTATATTTAAATATAAAAACGAATAAAGCCAATGAGTATTAGTTAAGAATGTTGTTGTCTATATTATATATTACTACCGTTTTCGACAAAAACTCATCATCAGGTAATTTTAATTTTAATTTTACCTGATGATGACTTTTTTATCGAAACGATAGTAATATATAATATATACAACAACATTCTTCATTAATACTCATTGCCATTATTCTTTTTATATTTAAATATATATTTTAATATACAATGTGTATATTTATTTATTTTATATATATTTTATTTATGATCACTGATATTAAATTATAAATTTTTTTCTATCATTTTGAATATTTAATTTTTAAAAATCCTTTTAATTTTTATTTTAATTTTCTAAATTCATCTTTGTTTTTGCTACTTTGTTAATTTTCAATAGTAGCACATCAATTTTGTAAAATTTTAAATATTTTAACATTTGTAAAGTAGTACAGCCAACGGGCGCCTAGAACCTCAATTTTTTAATATTCTATGCAAACTATAGAAATTATTTTCCTAACATTTCCATTTTATTTATTTTACAAATATAAGTAAACTAGCATCAACACAACACACACACATATACACATATTAGCGAATAACTTCCATTGTTTAACACACAGTATTTTTGATATTTTAAAATTATTTTTAGCTTTCTTAAATAGTACTGCCTGCGGGCGCCGGGGAACCCCTGCTCAAATTTTTTTAATATCCTGAGCTAACCAAAGAAATTAGTTTTCTAAAAATTTCCATATTATTTTTCCAATGTAAGTAAATTCGCTTCAACACAACACACAAACACACACTCATATACATATTTTAGCGCATAACTTCCACTATACAAAAACATCATTTTCTTAATTTTTAAATTATTTTTAGCTTATGTAAAATAGTATTGCCTGCAGGCATGAGGAACCCCTGCCCAATTTTTTCAATAATCTGAGCTAACTTAGAAATAATTTTCTACAAATTTCCATTTTTTTTTCAAATGTAAGAAACTCGCATCGACACAACACGCATACACACATAATATAAGCGAATTTCTTCCAGTTTTCAACAGTCATCGTTTTCTTAATTTTAAAAATATTTTTAGCATTTGTAAGAAAATACAGCCTGCGGGCATGCCGGGAACCCTCGCTCAATTTTTAATTATCATAAGCTAACTTATGAAACTATTTTCTTAGAATTCCGATATTATTTTGCAAATGTTAATATACTACCAACGATATAATATCTACAAAAATATTAACACATTTTATCGAATAATTTTTAATAAATAAAAATATATATAAAATAAATAAATATACACATGTCTATTAAAATGTATATTTAAATATAAAAAACGAATAAAGCCAATGAGTATTAGTTAAGAATGTTGTTGTCTATATTATATATTACTACCGTTTTCGACAAAAACTCATCATCGGGTAATTTTAATTTTAATTTTACCTGATGATGACTTTTGTCGAAACGATAGTAATATATAATATATACAACAACATTCTTCATTAATACTCATTGCCATTATTCTTTTTATATTTAAATATATATTTTAATATACATGTGTATATTTATTTATTTTATATATATTTTTATTTATGATCACTGATTAAATTATAAATTTTTTTCTATCATTTTGAATATTTAATTTTTAAAAATCCTTTTAATTTTTATTTTAATTTTCTAAATTCATCTTTGTTTTTGCTACTTTGTTAATTTTCAATACAGTAGCACATCAATTTTGTAAAATTTTAAATATTTTAACATTTGTAAAAAGTACAGCCACGGGCGCCGGGAACTCCTACCAATTTTTTTAATAATTCTATGCAAACTATAGAAATTATTTTCTAACATTTCTATATTATTTTACAAATATAAGTAAACTAGCATCAACACAACACACACACATATACACATATTAGCGAATAATTCCATTGTTTAACACACAGTATTTTTGATATTTTAAAATTATTTTTAGCTTTCTTAAATAGTACTGCCTGCAGGCATAAGGAACCCCTGCCCAATTTTTAATATCCTGAGCTAACTAAAGAAATTAATTTTCTAAAAATTTCCATATTATTTTTCCAATGTAAGTAAATTCGCTTCAACACAACACACAAACACACTCATATACACATTTTAGCCCATAACTTCCACTATACAAAAAAATCATTTTCTTAATTTTTTAAATTATTTTTAGCTTGTGTAAAATAGTATTGCCTGCAGGGCATGGGGAACCCCTGCCCAATTTTTTAATCTGAGCTAACTTAGAAATAATTTTCTACAAATTTCCATTTTATTTTCAAATGTAAGAAACTCGCATCGACACAACACGCATACACACATAATATAAGCGAATTGCTTCCAGTTTTCAACAGTCATCGTTTTCTTAATTTTAAAATATTTTTAGCATTTGTAAGAAAATACAGCCTGCGGGCGCCAGGAACCCTCGCTCAATTTTTTTAATTATCATAAGCTAACTTATGAAACTGTTTTTCTTAGAATTCCGATATTATTTTGCAAATGTTAATATACTACCAACGATATAATATCTACAAAATATTAACACATTTTATCGAATAATTTTAATAAATAAAAATATATATAAAATAAATAAATATACACATGTCTATTAAAATGTATATTTAAATATAAAAAAACGAATAAAGCCAATGAGTATTAGTTAAGAATGTTGTTGTCTATATTATATATTACTACCGTTTTCGACAAAACTCATCATCGGGTAATTTTAATTTTAATTTTACCTGATGATGACTTTTGTCGAAACGATAGTAATATATAATATATACAACAACATTCTTCATTAATACTCATTGCCATTATTCTTTTTATATTTAAATATATATTTTAATATACATGTGTATATTTATTTATTTTATATATATTTTTTTATTATGATCACTAATATTAAATTATAAATTTTTTTCTATCATTTTGAATATTAATTTTTAAAAATCCTTTTAATTTTTGTTTTAATTTTCTAAATTCATCTTTGTTTTTGCTACTTTGTTAATTTTCAATACGTAGCACATCAATTTTGTAAAATTTTAAATATTTTAACATTTGTAAAGTAGTACAGCCAACAGGCATAGGAACCCCTACTCAATTTTTTAATATTCTATGCAAACTATAGAAATTATTTTTCTAACATTTCTATATTATTTTACAAATATAAGTAAACTAGCATCAACACAACACACACACATATACACATATTGAATAACTTCCATTGTTTAACACACAGTATTTTCGATATTTTAAAATTATTTTAGCTTTCTAAAATAGTACTGCCTGCAGGCATAAGGGAACCCCTGCTCAAATTTTTTAATATCCTGAGCTAACTAAAGAAATTAATTTTCTAAAAATTTCCATATTATTTTTCCAATGTAAGTAAATTCGCATCAACACAACACACAAACACACTCATATACACATTTTAGCCCATAACTTCCACTATACATAATTTTTAAATTATTTTTAGCTTATGTAAAATAGTATTGCCTGCGGGCATAGGGAACCCTGCCCAATTTTTTTTATAATCTGAGCTAACTTTAGAAATAATTTTTCTACAAATTTCCATTTTATTTTCAAATGTAAGAAACTCGCATCGACACACAACACGCATACACACATAATATAAGCGAATTGCTTCCAGTTTTCAACAGTCATCGTTTTCTTAATTTTTTAAAATATTTTTAGCATTTGTAAGAAAATACAGCCTGCGGGCATGGGAACCCTCGCTCAATTTTTAATTATCATAGCTAACTTATGAAACTGTTTTTCTTAGAATTCCGATATTATTTTGCAAATGTTAATATACTACCAACGATATAATATCTACAAAAATATTAATACATTTTATCGAATAATTTTTAATAAATAAAAAATATATATAAAATAAATAAATATACACATGTCTATTAAAATGTATATTTAAATATAAAAACGAATAAAGCCAATGAGTATTAGTTAAGAATGTTGTTGTCTATATTATATATTACTACCGTTTTCGACAAAAACTCATCATCGGGTAATTTTAATTTTAATTTTACCTGATGATGACTTTTTGTCGAAACGATAGTAATATATAATATATACAACATTCTTCATTAATACTCATTGCCATTATTCTTTTTATATTTAAATATATATTTTAATATACATATGTATATTTATTTATTTTATATATATTTTTTTATGATCACTAATATTAAATTATAAATTTTTTTTTCTATCATTTTGAATATTAATTTTTAAAAATCCTTTTAATTTTCTAAATTCATCTTTGTTTTTGCTACTTTGTTAATTTTCAATACGTAGCACATCAATTTTGTAAAATTTTAAATATTTTAACATTTGTAAAATAGTACAGCCAGCAGGCGCCAGGAACCCCTCAATTTTTTTAATATTCTATGCAAACTATAGAAATTATTTTTCTAACATTTCTATATTATTTTCAAATATAAGTAAACTAGCATCAACACAACACACACACATATACACATATTGCGAATAACTTCCATTGTTTAACACAGTATTTTCGATATTTTAAAATTATTTTTAGCTTTGTAAAATATTACTGCCCGCGGGCATAGGAACCCCTGCTCAAATTTTTTTAATATCCTGAGCTAACCAAAGAAATTAGTTTTCTAAAAATTTCCATATTATTTTTCCAATGTAAGTAAATTCGCTTCAACACAACACACAAACACACACTCATATACATATTTTAGCGCATAACTTCCACTATACAAAAACATCATTTTCTTAATTTTAAAATTATTTTTAGCTTTCTAAAATAGTACTGCCTGCGGGCGCCGGGGAACCCCTGCCCAATTTTTTGCAATAATCTGAGCTAACTTTAGAAATAATTTTTCTACAAATTTCCATTTTATTTTCAAATGTAAGAAACTCGCATCGACACAACACGCATACACACATAATATAAGCGAATTGCTTCCAGTTTTCAACAGTCATCGTTTTCTTAATTTTCAAAATATTTTTAGCATTTGTAAGAAAATACAGCCTGCGGGCGCCGGGGAACCCTCGCTCAATTTTTTAATTCTCATAAGCTAACTTATGAAACTGTTTTTCTTAGAATTCCGATATTATTTTGCAAATGTTAATATACTACCAACGATATAATATCTACAAAAATATTAACACATTTTATCGAATAATTTTTAATAAATAAAAAATATATATAAAATAAATAAATATACACATGTCTATTAAAATGTATATTTAAATATAAAAAACGAATAAAGCCAATGAGTATTAGTTAAGAATGTTGTTGTCTATATTATATATTACTACCGTTTTCGACAAAAACTCATCATCGGGTAATTTTAATTTTAATTTTACCTGATGATGACTTTTTGTCGAAACGATAGTAATATATAATATATACAACAACATTCTTCATTAATACTCATTGCCATTATTCTTTTTTTATATTTAAATATATATTTTAATATACATGTGTATATTTATTTATTTTATATATATTTTTTATTTATGATCACGATTATTAAATTATAAATTTTTTTTTCTATCATTTTGAATATTAATTTTTAAAAATCCTTTTAATTTTTGTTTTTAATTTTCTAAATTCATCTTTGTTTTTGCTACTTTGTTAATTTTCAATACGTAGCACATCAATTTTGTAAAATTTTAAATATTTTAACATTTGTAAAGTAGTACAGCCAACGGGCGCCGGGGAACCCCTACTCAATTTTTTTTAATATTCTATGCAAACTATAGAAATTATTTTTCATAACATTTCTATATTATTTTACAAATATAAGTAAACTAGCATCAACACAACACACACACATATACACATATTAGCGAATAACTTCCATTGTTTAACACACAGTATTTTCGATATTTTAAAATTATTTTTAGCTTTCTGAAATAGTACTGCCTGCGGGCGCCGGGGAACCCCTGCTCAAATTTTTTTAATATCCTGATCTAACCAAAGAAATTAATTTGCTAAAAATGTCTATGTTATTTTACAATTGAATGTGTATTCGCATCAACACGACACACACACACATAAACTCGTATTAGGGAATTATTTTTAATGTTTAACACACACTACTTTCGTAATTTTTAAATTATTTGAAGCTTATGTAAAATAGTACTGCCTGCGGGCACCGGGGGACCCCTGTCCAATTTTTTTTAATATTCTATGCAAACTATAGAAATTATTTTTCCTAACATTTCTATATTATTTTACAAATATAAGTAAACTAGCATCAACACAACACACACACATATACACATATTAGCGAATAACTTCCATTGTTTAACACACAGTATTTTCGATATTTTAAAATTATTTTTAGCTTTCTGAAATAGTACTGCCTGCGGGCGCCGGGGAACCCCTGCTCAAATTTTTTTAATATCCTGATCTAACCAAAGAAATTAATTTGCTAAAAATGTCTATGTTATTTTACAATTGAATGTGTATTCGCATCAACACGACACACACACACATAAACTCGTATTAGGGAATTATTTTTAATGTTTAACACACACTACTTTCGTAATTTTTAAATTATTTGAAGCTTATGTAAAATAGTACTGCCTGCGGGCACCGGGGGACACCTGTCCAATTTTTTTAATATTCTCATCTTACCTATGAAATTATTTTTATTAAAATTCAGATAATTCTTATTAGCATTTGTAAAAAAGTAGTGCCCGCGGGCGCCGGTGAACCCCTGCCCAATTTTTTAAATATATTTAGCTAACCTATGAAACTTAAAACTCCGATATTATTTTGGTAATGTATATATACTCACAACAATAAAATATTAACAAACTCATAAACACATTTTAGCGAATAATTTTTAATAAATAAAAAATATATATAATATAAATAAATATACACATGTCTATTAAAATGTATATTCAAATATAAAAAACGAATAAAGCCAATGAGTATTAGTTAAGAATGTTGTTGTCTATATTATATATTACTATCGTTTTCGACAAAAACTCACCATCGGGTAATTTTATTTTTAATTTTACCCGATGAAGACTTTTTGTCGAAACGGTAGTAATATATAATATATACAACAACATTCTTCATTAATGCTCATTGCCATTATTCTTTTTTTATATTTAAATATATATTTTAATATACATGTGTATATTTATTTATTTTATATATATTTTTTGTTTATGATTACGAGTATTAACTTATAATTTTTTTTTCTATCTTTTTGAATATTTATTTTTACACATCCTTTTAATTTTCTAAATTTCTCTTTGTTTTTACTACTTTGTTAATTTTCAATACTTAGCACATCATTTTTGTAAAATTTTAAATATTTTAGCATTTGTAAAATAGTACTGCCCGCGGGCGCCGGGGAATCCCTGCACAATTTTTTTTTACTACTTTGTAAACTAAAGAAATTTTAATTCATAAAATCCCGATAATATTTTGCGAATGTAGGTTCACTTGCCACAATACAACACATAATTACATAATTACGCATCATATAGAATTCTTCAAATACTTAACACACCTTATTTTTGTAATATTTTTAATATTTTAGCATTCGTATAAAATTACAGCCCGCGGGCGCCGGGGAACCCCTGCTCATTTTTTTTAATATCCTGAGCACACCTATGAATCTTTTTTAAATTTCGATATTATTTTGCTAATGTAAATGTATATGCAACAATATGACATCCACAAACACATATACACTTTTTATTGTATAATTTCAAATATTTAATACACCTCATTTTTGTAAAATTTTAAATATTTTAGCATTTGTAAAAAAATACAGCCCGCGGGCGCCGGGGATGCCCTGCTCAATTTTTTTAATATCCTAAGCAAACTTATGAAACTATTTTTCTTAAAATTCGGATATATTTTGCAAATGTAGGTCCACTTGCCACAACACAACACATAATTACATATAAGTACAATATTACACATTGTACTTTTCTCTTATGCCTCTATGTTTGTATTTCCATCTATGTATGTCTCTTACTCTATGTATGTATGTACATCTATGTAGTATCTCTCTATGTATTTTTCTTTCTATGTATGTATAAACCTCTATGTATTTTCTTTCTATGTATGTATATACCTCTATGTACGTTTCTCTCTATGTATTTATGACTCTATGTTTGTATTTCCCTCTATGTATTTTCTTTCTATGTATGTATATACCTCTATGTATGAATGTCTCTATGTACTTTTCTCTCTATGTATTGATGACTCTATGTTTGTTTTTCCCTCTATGTATTTTTCTTTCTATGTATGTATATACCTCTATGTACATTTCTCTCTATGTATTTATGACTCTATGTTTGTATTTCCCTCTATGTATTTTCTTTCTATGTATGTATATACCTCTATGTATGAATGTCTCTATGTACTTTTCTCTCTATGTATTAATGACTCTATGTTTGTTTTTCCCTCTATGTATTTTTCTTTCTATGTATGTATATACCTCTATGTACATTTCTTTCTATGTATTTATGACTCTATGTTTGTATTTCCCTCTATGTATTTTCTTTCTATGTATGTATGTATATACCTCTATGTATGAATGTCTCTATGTACTTTTCTCTCTATGTTTGTATTTCCTTCTATGTATTTTTCTTTCTATGTATGTATATACCTCTATGTACGAATGTCTCTATGTATCTCTATTTGTGTCTCTCTCTATGTACGTATGTACCTCTATGTATTTATCTCTCTATTTGCTTTTTTTTTTTTTGTTATATCTGAATGTATAATATGCAATCTATAATTATTTTTTAATAATAAATAATTTTGATATTAATATATGTGTGCAAAGCGTGAGAGAACGATGTAACACTACTTCAAAATGATTTTTTCTTTATGATTTATTTATCAATTTTTTTTGTATGTATGTATTAAATAGGTTTTGTGGCCAGTTTTGTTTAAGACGACGGATTTTGCGGACTATAATGGATATACCGTTAAAAAGTTATCGAATTTATTAGATAATTTGTTTCTACAATTACATCGGCAATAACGTCGCGAGTATAAGATGACAATTTATTCGAAATTATACGTATACAATTTTACGGATTGTTTAATAATATAAGGTTTTCGAAATATTAAAAATTGCTCATGTTTTGACCAAATAGGTGTACCAAATTGTACCAACGATTAGTTGTATTCTGGTAAAAGAATTAAAAAAAAAAAACGTATTACCGAACTACTCGAAATTACTATTGTGCAATTCATATTAAAGGGCGGGGGAAAATTTAAATTATTTATTATTTTTTCAATTTCGGATCTAATTTTTTTTGTCGTTCTTCGGACGGTGGTCTTCTGAGCACATTATTTTATCACGGGACAACCAGGATAATAATAATAATAATAATAATATTATTATTATTATTATTATTGTAGTTTGTGGATTGTCAACACTGGTGATCAAATTTAATGATGCCGGGTCTCGCAACACGGTTCTGTGACTATAGCATTATTATCTAATCTGTGACAAAAGTATCCACGTGTGATTATTGGGCGATAATAACCTACAACGACGTAACGTTGTTTACATCCGTTGTACTCTCGTCTTTTCCCGTACGTACGATTTTGTTTGTTTGAAATTTTTCAACGCACCCGTGAAATTTCAAATTTCAAAATGACCGCAAACACGAGCACCACAGAATCGGTAAATGAAAAAATCTCCTACTCCACGAGAATAAAATTCCTCAACGAAATCGCAAAACCGTTGGCGAGCAAGTCGCTTACAAAAAGAATTTATAAACTCGTTAAGAAAGGTAAATCGTTTGCATATTGATAATATTATATAATATAGAATTTTAGCGCCTTAATCCCTATCCATTTAATGATTTTAAACGCCACGCATATAGACTATATTTTTTTCTTTTTTTGTTACTTTAAAAAAATTACCGAAACAATTTCTGAACAAAATTCTTAATATTTGTTCTTGGGTATTTGAATAGTGCACGTATGCTATAATTAAATACTCAAACCAAATAAAAACATCCGTTTACATCGTATCGATCTGTAAACACTCGTTTTTGGTAATTTTTCATAAAGGTACTGTTGAAAAGATTGCTCCCGATCATTTAATATTATCTTATTAAACCAAACGACCAGTTTGGATTTTGTCATGGGTATTCAAGAATCCATGATGTTCACTGACTGACAAAATCTCAACAGTTTTCGAAAATAAACACTACTGTCCTATAATATTTTTAGAAATTTCAAGCGTTTTATAGAATCTGGCAGGAAGGGCGTATTATACAACTTAAAGATTTTCTTACTTGTTTTTTGTCTTAGATATAAAATCATACTTAGATCCTTAATGTCTCCTTTGTTATACTACAGGGTGTTTAGTTCACTCACCAAATATGTGCCCGAGATTTACTAGGCATTCATCTCCAAATCTGTACAATGTTCTTACAAATGTTATCCCCCTAAAACTGTTCACAATATTCTTGCTACACCACTGTTTTCGTTACCGATGAAAATTCCACAATCGAGTTAATCAAATTCTCTAGGATTGTGTGAATATATGCATGGTCTAAAGAAATAGCGAATTAAAATCAATAATACATATCTGTGCTATTCACTTTCACTTTAAAACAATCATGTCAAGACTTTACAACTTTCCTATCTTTATGTAAACTGAAATTTAGGTACAATAATTAATGCAAACCTTGGGATTTTCATTTAAAAAAAAATATATATCAAATATTTAATTGTATTTACTGCATTTTATCCATAATTCTAAAACAAACTTCTAATATTATAAGGTAATCATGAGGTCCGTTTGGTCTTATGTAATTGCTAAAAAGATCCTCTAATATTAAGCCAATTTAGTCATTCCAGTCGATTGCACCGAGGATTCTACTAATGCTTACTCTTTAGTATGTATCAAATCTTGCTTTACATAACGACAAAGTCAAAAACAACTAACCGAACTGGACCAAATAATCCATAGAAGTTTTCACCAAAATTTAAATATACACTATAATCCACTCATTTCTTATGTGTCTATCTTTTCTTTCCAAAAACCTCATCATGTAGACTGAAATGTAACTGATGTAGTGACCTATTGAAAAACAAGTGTTATTACTTATTTATTTACTTTATTACCAATGGGTGATTTCCTCATGCTATTTATACTGTGTATTAATTTTATTAAATGTAAATTATTAGATTTATTTGTGTTATTGTACAGGTTATAAATTATCTCTTTAAATAAATAATAATAAAATGTATGTAAAAATACCTTCTATTATTTTGAATGTTATAAAAATTGTTTAATTTACAAATTTAAATGTTCATTTTTTTAATTAGATTAATAGATTTATATTTTTTTAATTTGATAGTAATTTCTAAATGTTATAACAGATTTGTTTTAAATTCAATACTTTTAGTTTTAAAATACATTGAACATTTGTGTTTGTAAAATAATAATACCATGCAACATTATGTTATGTTTCATAATCCATTAATAATTTAATATTTATTATATATAAAAATATAATGTGTAAATTATCATAATATTAGGTACACATACACAAATTTCAGTCATTTTCCTGTATATTTATTTAGTACAATGTTTTAATATACGTAATTAGTTTTTATATAGTGTTAATAATAATAGAGTAATAATTTTTATTTTTATTATAGCGCACAAGGAAAAAAATCATTTAAGAGTGGGTTTAAAAGAAGTGCAAAGAAGAATCCGAAGAGGTGAAACAGGCTTAGTAATTTTTGCCGGTGATATAACACCAATTGACATTATGAGCCACATGCCAGGTGTGTGTGAGTCCAAAAATCTGCCATACTGTTATGTGCCTTCACGCGAAGACTTAGGTTCATCAATGGGCGTTAAACGTTCGTCAGTCATGGTACTTATTATAAGAAATGAAAACTTTGGAGATTTATATGATGAATGTTACAGTGAGATCAAGGCTATGCCATTTGACTTTTAATGAAATTAAAATGTACCCCATTTTATTAATACAAATGTTATAATTATAATTAAACAATATATATATATAATAATATAAGCAAAATTTATCATCGTAATTATTCAAAAATAAAGTTTATATTCATACCCATTAAAATATATATACATGTAAACTGTATGTTATGTTCAACTGTCTAATGAAAAGTGTACAAGAGTATGATAAAAGTACACAAAACAACAACACCGCCGATTATTAAAGAATCGCGTTTTTTACGCATGTTAATTTTTTGTACAAGGGTATTGAGAGCTGGAAATCTACTTGACAAATCATGTAATCTTGATTGTAGACGTTTGAAATGGTGACGTTGTGACACTAAATGTTCTCTGGTTTCCATTGCAATCGCTATTTGATCGGATACCAAACGGTCTGAATTACGTACGTGTTCATATTCTTTAACATACAAATCCATACGTCTGTTTTTTGTCCCAGAATTTTTGTAGCCACTAAAAAAAAAAAAAAAAAAATTAAGCCCAAATATTAAATACATATGATATTCAATATAGTTAACAGGAATGAATTTACTCAATATCTTGTCGAACGCTGTGCAACAAATCTTCTCTTTCCCTTCGAGCCCTAACATTGGATTGTATCTTTCGAAATTCTTTAGTATAATCCTGCAAAATGTCTCTATGACGCTGAACGGTATGCATAATCTGTGATACTGTAGATTGTTCACCCTCAGAACATCGCTCTGCCATTTTTTCATTGACCGTGTTTAGCTAAAAGTCCGTTTAAAAATAATTGTACGCATTTGTACGTGAAAAATTTTACCTTGGACAGAAGTTCTTCAATTTCAGAAGTGGCCGTTTCGAATCTATCGTCCGACAGTAACAATTGTGATTCATCATCGCCACCCATTATTGGATTATTAGTGCTTATTTTACTCAATGATACCAACATTGAATCAATTTCTGTTTCTAATCTTCTCGCCTGCTTCCTCAAATCTATAAAAATACATAATTAAAGTTAACATCTTGTTTGTATATCATATAAATTAATAAGAAAGACTACGCGTATTTCCAATACGGAATGCAACTTTGTCCATTTTTTGTAGACCTTATTCGAATACGGAAACCTAACGTAATTTATGCAAATACTTTTTCGAAATATTTAACCGTACACACACATACACGTAAACTAGTTCAATACATCCTTTAACCACGCGTGTTTTTCAATTTCAACGTTTTTAATCGCATCGGAGTCAATCGACATACGTCTATATCATATACATTTGACAATTTATTCAAACACGAGAAACGGATACGACAACAATCGTCGTGTAAAATAATAAATTTTTAACGGACGAAGAACCATACCTTCCCAAGACATATTTTCAAGTGTTATTCGTGGCGGCCGACTGTCTCGAAGCGTGTTTCGCCGTTCACAACGCAAGTGTTGGGACGCATAGGACGGTATGAAATACAATAATATTTGCACTTTGAAACGAAAAACCGTGAAAATTGAACAAAATAGATTAATTTTCGGAGATTGATAAGACTATGGAGAGGCCACGAAATGTCTCACCTTATCTTTTGCGTCGGTCTTTTTTTGATAATAATTTTTTTCTTTTTAGTGCAAAACGCGCGGGTAAATGGAGGCGTTGAAAATGTAAAATATTCGATTAACGAGAAAAAGTATTTTTGTTCAAATGTTCATTGTGCGCATTGTTCATATCACAGTTTCATTTCAAAAGTACATTATTATGTATTTCACTAGTCGGATCGGAAACAGTTTTAAAAAAAAAAAAAATTATTGCACTGAGAAGTGTTAACGGGTAACCTTTAAAGTTACCCATTAGGTAATTTATCTCTGTGATTATAAGTTATAACAAAAAAACACCCACGTATACTATAAATTTAGAAATAATTATATTATTTAGTTTAATTGTAACATAAATTGTTAAAAAATCTAATAACACTGAAGGTCTTCTAAAAATATTAGAGTTTACAAGCAAGTATAATTGAAATATAATTAATATTTGTTTTTTTTTTTACAATGAAAGAGTACTCATATATTATAAATAAAAAATATTTCATTATCTAAAAAAAGAAAAAAAAATGTAAACATATGTTTATACATTTATATTTATATTATACAAAAATGAATAACTAAAAATACAAAGCTAACTGATAAATTGAGGCTTGTGGTTTAAAATGAAATTCAAGAATGCCTCTCTTCAAGTTGTTTTTGAAGTTCTTCGTTTTTGAGTTTACGGTTATGTAAAATTTTTTTCATCACCCTATTATCATTTTCCAATTTAATTATTTTCTCAGTCAAGATTTTATGGTCAGCCATCTAAAACAATAAATAACAATTAAAATTGATAAATTTATAGGTATGTATTACGGATATTATAAAATTATTAACTTACAATTGCAGAACTCACTATACTTTGTTCTTCTACAACAGTTTGAGTGTGTTGATCAGATTTTTTTACGTTTGTAATCTCTTTAAAACGTCTTAATTCTTTGCGTAGCATATGATTCTGTACAAATAAACCAATTTATTTAAAACATTCATACATTAAATTTATTGTATACAAAGAATTTATCTCAATGTTTTATAAAAAATATCAAATAGGTAAGATGTCTGTTCCTATAATTTAACCAATTTACATTATGTATACAATAAAATAATTTTTGTTTACGTTACCTCATCTCTAACTCTTTTAAAGACGTGTTCTAATTCAATATTCTTCTTTTTGAGATCGTCATTGTTGGTTTTGAAAAGCAGTTCCAATGTAGAAATTTTGGCGTTCTTGTCGACAATACATCTATTCAATTGTTGTATATCTTCTTTTAATGATTTTTCCAAATTTTTAGCAGACTCTGTCAAAGATAATATTTATTTAGACTCATATTTATTTAAGCCAAAGCTTAGTCACATTTACCTGATAATTTGTTATATTCGTTTAGAAGTTCTGAATTTTTAGCACAACTTTCATTCAGTTCAGTTTTGAGTTTCGTCATTTCTTTGTCATGTTGAATGATAAGTTGACCTTTCTCTTTTCTTAGCTGATAAATGTTTTGTTCATAACCACACATTTCGTCATTTAACTTTTTTATATTATTCTTGGCATTTTTTAAAAATTTGTTTTCTTCCATTAACAATTCAATGCTTTGTTTAAGTTCATCTTCACGAGTCATAAGTTCTGTATTCTCGTCTTTTTTATTTTTTATTTCAAGCAACATTGCTTCGCACTCATTGTCCAAGTTAAAATTCATGTGTTTTAGTTCATCTATTTCTTCTTTTAAACTTTCACATTTGGTCATTAATGAAGTGATATTTTCATAAAGTGTGGGCAACGTACCAGTGCATTTCAGTATACTTCTCAATTTTTCAGTTACATTGTTTATCTCAATTGATTCATTTTCATTACTTTTCGATTTTATTTGATTTTTAAATTTTGTAATTGTTAACTTACACATTTTAAGTTCATCAACAAGTTTTGAACACTGTGCATCATTATCTTTTAGCTGATTACACTTAGATCTCAATTCAGTACTCAAATTTTCCAATTTTTCTTTATTTATTTTCGTAATTGTTTGAATATCTTGTTCAAGTTTAGCTACTTTTAAGCACAAAGAATTATTTTCATGCACATGTTTAATTTTCAACGAGCTTGAAGAACTCTCTTCGACAAGTTGATTGTAATTTTTAGTAATTTCTTTCAATAATTTTTCTGTACAATATAACTTTTGAGTTTTGGTATTCAATTCCAACTGTAATTCGTCAATTTTCTTTGTGTGGATATCTTTCAACTCCTCTTTTTGGAAACCATTCTTTTCGATTAATAACTCATAATCATTCGTTTTTACCTTTATATTATCCAATAGGTTTTCAATGTCTTCATCTTTCTTTTGAATAACAACTTTTAAACAATCACATTCCGATTGAATATTATTTATTTGATTTTCAAGCATAGCTCGACTATTTTTTTGATCAGTGTACATAGTTAATGATTCATTATATTTGTTATTTAGATCTTCAAGTTTATTTTTAAGATCTTGTATAGACTGCTCTGAACTAGTTTTAAATAGCTCAAACTCATTTGACAATGCTTGGTAATTTTGTTCACTATTTTCACTAAATTGTGTCTTTAACTCTTGTAACTCGCATAAATAATTAAAAGATTGATTTTCTGCATCCAAAATTTTTTCTGTTAATTCTTTAATTTCAATTTCTCTACTTGGGAAGTTTTGTTTCTGAGATTTCAAATTTTCAAGTTCTACACAAAGTTTTTCATTTTCACTTTCAACTTGTTCTTGCCATTCTTTTACCTTTTTAATATCTTCTTGGTATTGTTTAATTTGATCTTCATGTTGTTGTTTGATCTTGTTGTGGTCATTAACTAAGTCGGTAACTATTTGATGTTCTTTAGTCATTATAAGGCTGACAAAAATGTTCAATAGATTTGATAAATTATGATAAGTAAGAACACCAGTAACTTTTCCAGGTTCAAGAAGATTAATTTCGTTTACTAGATTCTTTTTGCCAATTCTCAATTCAGCATCAACATCAAGGCTATGATTAATTTGTTCTTTTATAGTCTGATTGTGTTCTTCAAGTTCAATATATTGATTTTTGATTTGATTCAATTCATTATTTAAATTGCTTACCAATAATGTTTTTTCTTTTAAATCATTTTCCATTACCATTACATTTTCTACTAATTTATTGTTCTCATCAGATAAAGTTTTTATTTGTTCTTGAAGTTCATCAATATTTCTTTCTTTATCTTCTAATGTCTTGCGTAAGTTCTCAATTTCTAAACCGATTTCAATATCAGAGGTAGATTTGGAATGACAACTTACCTTCCAAGTTTCATCTAGTGGTAAAATATCATCATCAACTGACATAATTTTCGTTCTAAATTGTTTTTCACTTTTATTTCCCGATATCATTGCAGAATTAAGTTCAGTAAGTTTTAATTTAATATCATGAACATAATCAACAAGTGGATCGATTAATTGATTTCTAACATCAAAACCTTCTAAATCTTTTTTATTCATTTTATCAATAAATTTACATTCGAGATGAAGTAGTTGATTTTCAACAGATTCAACTTTAATGCATTGATTTTCTAATTCAAAATGCATAGTGTATAATTCACTTTTAAGATTTTCTGTAAGATCTTCAGACTTAAGTAATTCATGTTCAGCCTCATTCAAACGACTTTGTAAGTTTTCTTTAACACAATTTGCATAATTTATTTCAATTACTAAAACATTAATAATTAATGCTAAATCTTCAGATCGTTCTTCACTGATTTCCAATTCTTTGGTAATATTATTTAGTTTTTGTTGAAGTTCACTCAAATTATATTCAAGTTTCACTTTTTCTTCTAATAATATTTTCTCACATTCAGTTTTTTTTACCAACTCTGATCTCATAGAATCAAATTCGACATCTAAATCCATTAAAACATTTTCTTCAAAATCATTAAATCTGAATTGGAAAGAATCATTTCGCGAAAACAAATATTCAACATTTTTCTTATATTCATCAATAGCCTTGCATTTGGATTTTAAATTATTTTTAAGAGCAGTTTCAGACTCCTTTTTCGATAACAGTACTGACTCAAGATTTATAATTTGTTTTTGTGCTGCATCACATTCTTGACATCTCAATATATATTCTTCTTCTAGTTTTTCATATTCTTGCTGTAAACTTGAATCATGTATTTGTTTTCGTAAATCTTTAAGTTCTATATCCCTAAGTAGAATTTCTTCCTTCAAAATGGATTCTGTATCTAATTTAAGTTTTAGTAATGATTCAACATCACATGATAATTTATCAAAATCTGTATACAATTTTTGATAATTCAACAATTGTGTTTGTAATGTACCTTCCAAATACATTTTCGTCTCTTCATTATGTTTTTTTACTTCTAAAAACTTTTGGCTTATCAAATTCAAATCTGAACAAATCATTTGTTTTTCTTGAATAACTGCTTGTAACTGACCTTGAATTTTTGTGTATTTCACATTTAATTCAGAATTGTAAGTTTCTAATTCTATTAACAATTTTGATTTTGCAGTTAAATCACATTGAAATTGTCCCATGGAATCAATATTTACTTTTATTTCTTTTTCCATACTTTCTACTAAAGTTTGTACTTCATTTTTTTTAACAAGAGCATCTACTAACTGCATAGTTTTAATCTGTAACTCATCTCGTATTTCATTTTCAATTTTCATTTTGTTCTCCAGTTTTATTTCAAGTTCGTTGATAATTTTGTTTAATTGATTAATAACTTCTGAATTTTTACATTTAGTTAAAAGTTCTGAATTGGTTTTTTCTAAAATGAAAATTAAACTTATCTTTTCCACAAGTGTAGATTTAATATATTCAAGTTCATAGTTAAGTTGTTCAATAATACGTAAATTGGATTCATATTTGTTATTTAAGTTGTTCATTACAGATTTCACTTTAATGGCCATATTAACAATAACATCGTCTAATTCTACGGTAATGATTTGTAATTCATTTTTCAATATTTCTTCATTCTTTGACTTTTCTTCTAAATCATACTTAAGTTTGATAATAACTTCATTTAGTTCTTCTATTTCATTCAATTGATTTGATTTTAATGCCTCAGATTTGTTTTCGAATTCTTCAATTATATTAGTTTTTTTTCCTAATTCTAATCTAATACTATCGAGTTCCATGTTTAGTTTTTCTATAACAACATTATTAGAATCAGTTTTTAAATTCATTTCTTCAATAGTTAATTGAAAGATATTTATTTGTGAAAGAGCATCATTTAATTCTTTGGTTTTTGTCAACAATTCTTCGTGAATTTTATTTTTAGAAATATCATTTTCTTCCAATTTGATTTGGAGATCAGAATTGATAATATTGAGTTTATCGATTTGTTTTGATTTGTCTTCTAGTTCAATTATTAACTTCAATTTTTCAGATTTAACAGAATTAAATAAAGTGTTTAATTTTTCAATTTCACACTCATTTAGTTCAATTTGTATTTTTGTTTCTTTCATTTCATCAAAATAACTTTGTAGAGCATTTGTCTTTGTAATTAATTCATCTCGCAATTGCTTTTCAATTTCTTGTTTATGTTCAACATTTTTAGTATATGACTGATGACATTTCTCTAATTCATTGCATTTAGATAATAAAAGTAGTTTAGTCTCTTCAAGTTCAATATTCAATTGATTGACAATCATAGTATTTGAATCGGTTATCAATTTATTGTCTTTCATAATCAACTGTATTCCATTTAGTTCAAAGAGTGCATTTTTTAAATCTGACTGTTTAGCATCCAATTCATCTCGAATTTCTTTTTCAACTATAGATTGGTTTTCTATGGTTGTTTTAAGGTTAGCATTAAATCCATTTAATTGTTCAATTTGATCTTGAAACTCCTTTTTAATTGCATGGTATACAACGAGATCTTCTCTAAGATGGACAACATTTGATTGATTAATTTTTGCTTGTTCAACTATTTCAACACATTCAGATGTTAGTTTATCGAGTGTTTGAATGTTAGATATGAGGAATACATTTTCTTTAATAGTTTCTGAAAGTTGAATCTTTAATTTTTCCTTTTCATTAGTTGTTTGAACTTCCATAGCAAGAATACAATGGAATATATTATCAATATTACTAAAAATGTATGATTTTATTGCATCTATTTTATTTTCTGATGATAATAATTTTTCTTTTAAAATATGATTGTCACTCATAAGTTCTTTGACTTTGTTATAAGTATGTTTAAAACGTTGGTCAACAAGTTTAATTAAAGTATTTATATCATAATTTTTAACATTGATTTCGGAATTGGCACTAAAATCATTGATAATAGATTTAATATATGCTTCAGTTAAATTTAGTTTTGATTTTAATTCATCATTACTTCCTTTTGTGATATTTATCTGATCAGTAAAATCCTTTGTAATACATTTTAAATTGTTATTCTCATCTATTAAATTACGGTTTTCTTCTTGTAATTGTTCTACAGTATTATGAATGTGTTCTAATAGTTGATCTAGTTCTATAATTTCATCTTTTCTTAAAGCAAAATACCCTTCTTGAGCTAAAAATTGAATAGCACACGGAACAGATTTAATTTCAACCACATGTTTCTGCAGATTAGACAACTCATCTAAAAGTGAACAATGTTTAGAGGATTCTATATTCAATTGCTGGTCTTTCTCTAATAATTGTGATTTCAATGTTTCTATTTCATTAGCACATGTATAATTTAAACGACTCATTTCTTTGATTTTCATTTCAAGCATTTTAATTTTTTCTTGCTTTTCTGCTATAAAAGTATCTTTTGATATGACGTTTTTCAATTGTTCTTCCTTAGCTTTTAATTCTTCTCTTGTTTCCTATAACAACAATAAAAGTAAAAGCTTAAAATTCAATATCATTTATAATGTAAAAAAGTATTAACCTTAATTGTAGTTAATAGTTCAGTTTCTCGCTTTTCATACTTATGCTTTTGCATATCCAAAATAACTTCAATATCACGCTTTTCATTTTCAATTAGCTGAATTGAGGATTTCAGTTTTTCAATCAGTTTGGTAGATTCATTTTTTTCATTTTGAAGTTCATTAACTTGTGTTTTTAAAAAACTTAAATCTTTTAATTGCTCATTCTGTAATATATTTAAGTGTAGATATTAGGATACATTTATACATTAAAATTTATTTAATTGTTCTTAATTTACATTTTCATAAAACATCTGTTTTTCAAGAGTTGTGAATTCTCTTAACTCATTATTTTCCTTTATACTCATTTCAAACAAATTTTTATAATTATTTACACGTTCTCTTAAAACTTTCCTAGGGGTTTTCCACACAATGGTAGAAATGTTAGAAGGCCTAAATTATTAGAATAAACATATTAATTACTGAAAGTTTTTAATATATATTTATAATTAAAACTCACGGAGAGATATTGTATTCCGTATTATCATTGTTTGTAGTGCCTACTTTACGATCCTCCTCTTTTATTAAATCCCATTCAAATGGTTCTAATGGTGTTTTAAAATCTAAAAATAAATAATATAATATTAAACAAAAAATATAGGTATTTGAATAAAACTGAATAACCTTTATTGTGATTGCCAAAGTTTGATGGTACACTGGGCCTTGGCAGATTAACATCTTCTTCAATAGTTTCAAGTATACTATTCGATGAAAATGTACTATCAAGTTTACCACCCCATGTTCGTCTACGATTATACCCTTTCTAAAAATAAATTATGAATGAATTACACAATTGAAAATTATATGTTTAAATGTTCTTACTTTATTTAAAGGTTGATCTTTGTGCACAACAGAAGTGATCATATTTTTTTGCAATCGCATTATACGTTCCTTTAATTCTTCATTTGTTTGTTTTTCTACTTGATACTTGTATTTTATTTCATTGACTTCATCATTCTCATATTGATTTTGTTTCATACCTTCCAATTCTTTATTCAACTTAGAAAGTTGAACTTTGTAGCGTTTTAATAAGGTTTCATCTGTGACATTTTCATTTACCTTAGCAGAATTCTTAATTTTCTTGGCACGGGAAGCAAAGCTAAATTGAAAACATACTTAGTATAATTTAATTATAATAAATATTTATTTACTTTTTAATACCTCAGTGTATTAAAAGTTTGATCATCAACTGCCAATGTCACAGTACAAATAATAGCAGTTAATGAATTTCCACCAAGAGATGTTTGTAAAATTCTAGTCAATTTACTATCACGGAAGTTGATATATTGCGAGCTTAAAAAATATTTTTTAAATATATATATGTATTTACTATAATGAACAATATATCATTATTATGTATTAATTCAATTCACCTTTCTGGAAATTCACTGAGTTGTTGGATAACAAGACCTAAAGTTGTTAAAGAACTATTGATCTTGCAACCTTCTTTAAATCGTTCTATCGATGACTGTATTTGAATACTTCGTTCTGAACCAGCCAAATCCACTAAATTGATCACAGATTGTTGGTAAGCACCATTACAGTCATCATCTACATTGCGACTTTCTAGAATCTAAAAATAATTAAAAAATGTATGAAAAGTTTAAAAAAGTATTTGTTACTACATTAAAAACATTTAATCTAATAAAATATTTCAGTATACATTGTAGTTGTGCAATGGGGAGTATTGTATTACAATGCAATTGTACCCTATTATGATCATTTAAAATCCTTACAATGCGAAATATCGTATGAGATCTTGAAGATCTCTCGTTCATATTTGTTTCTCCAATACTTCGGTTTTTCTCGCCAATTTTCATAAGATCGAGGACCTGAAAATAAGAAAAATAATTTAGGAAAATTGGTACGTAACATAACAGGGTTTTTGATTGTACCATTTGAGCGTTTTGACAAACAATAGCTTTTAAAGGTGTGATATGTAAGCCATCTTTCTGAATTTCAATTTTTTTAGTTATATTTTTGTTATCTTTTGCTTCAAGCAAATCTATAACTTTTTCATTGTAAATTTCCAAATAACAAGCTCTAAACAATATAGAAAACAGCATTACATTATATATTTAAGAATATACCAAATTTCCATACAAATTCAATGTTGTACCTGAGCAAATATTCTCTACTAGTAGAATTATTCATAAGATCGAACATGTAATTTATAGCTAAAGGAATAATTCCAGGGTTCAACTGATCACCAGACATTGTGTATGTTTTACCAGAAGCAGTTTGGCCATATGCAAATACTGTACCATTAAATCCTTGTACTCCTCTGTCAATAATTGGTCTGACAATCTCATCAAACACGTCATAGTTAGATGAATTATCACAATATATTCTATCTAAATAATAATAATAATAACAAATAATTTAAATACAATCTTATTGTTTGACGTAAAAGAATAGAAAACAAAAGTACATTATAATAAATTCTGATACTTTTTATTAACAAATTATATAACAATTAGATTTATCTAAATTTAGTGTAGAAATTAAAAGTGTAGTTTAATTGAAATAAAAAAAAAAAAAAATTAGTCATAAATTATGGAGTATATACATTATATATAATGTAAAATTACTATTAAAATGGTCAATAAAAAGTAAACCGATGTTTTGATATTTGACACATTATGAAATCTGCGATCTTTCACATGATAAAAATCACATTTTTAATATGTTCTATATCAGCGGTCGCCAACTTTTTGGACCTCGCGGACCATTAAATCTATATTCTAAATTCTATGGACCACTTATATTTTTATAGTGTTTATACTTTATAATTTATATTTTAGGTGTCCTTTTCACATAATATTGTTAATATTATTATTGTAAATATATAATTATACGACACGAGCTCACTGGAAGGTTCATAAAATAATATTGCAAATAATGTTCAAATTTTTCCATGGACCATCGGTTGGCGACCGCTGTTCTATATATTATGCACAAGCAATAAATGTGTAAGACCTACAAATACATCTCTGGTAAATTATGCAACTTATCACATGAGCTACAATAAGATGGGTATTCCAAACTATTTTTATGAATTAAGTGTAAAGAGATAAGGACATGCTTAGTTTTTTCGATTGCTCAATGATGAAAAATAATTTTTCTTTTTACACGTAAAGAAAAAAAAAAAAGGCTGGCTTTCATAAGTAAACACTTCTCTCTCCCACGCACCATCACATAATGTACTCTTATATTAATTACTAGGCATATTGGTTTAAATCCGTAAACGGCAACTTAACACATACGGATTTACAAAGCCACCGGTAATATTTACCGAAAAAGAATTGATCACCGTTCCTCTTCTTGGTGATCGGATCTACGTGGACTATGCTGTCACATTCTACTTCCCAATAAACTCTACCGTCCAATCGTTCATTGTGGTTCAACGGCCGAGCCTTAATGGCTACTTTAATGTTACAACTATCCATGGTCCGTCGGATTTTCACGCGCACCTACGGTTCCGTCTAAACGGACGTTCTAAATGAAAATCGCCACGTCAAACATTAATAACTCGCGACGCGGTAACAGATGAAAATAAATAAGGACAAAACGAAACGCGGGTTTGAAAAGAAAAAAAATCCGAGACAAACGCAAATCGCACAATCGCGGGACAACGTTCGGTTACTTTGTTGTCGACCGTTCGAAATTGTCCGTTGATATTCCGATTTGATTCGAACGGACCCAGTGTAGCCAATCCCATAACACCGCTCGCGATCCCGGGGATACCATAGAACAGAATATATAGAAACGACACATTCGGCGGCGGGTTGTTTACATACATTTCGGAGGACTGGCGCCAGAAGTTGGCATCGAATTTTCGGGATGCTCTGCCGAAGTTAGCAACGTTAATTTCGGCGTGAAACGATACAACACTCGCCATTGTTACAATTTTATTACGACGTTACAATTGTTAATTATTATTTAATAATATAATGTTATTATATAGAATGTCGTGCGGTCTCTCGTGAACGAACGGCTTCTTCAGTCGATTATATCAGCACTATATTCATGCGGTCTGTGCTATTTTTATATTAAGGAAACCAAGGAATTCCGTGGTCCTGAAAACACTATAAGAGCTCGCCTTATCGTCACGATTTTCATCAGCTGGAGATACCAGTACCGTTTTTGAACGTATTCGTGATAAAAACAAAAAACTGTCTACCCCGTGGTGGCTTTTATTATTTTTTTATTCGCTCCATATTCTTTGCATAAGATGATAAGGTACACGAATAACGTAACAAGTACGTGAGACTGTTTACTGAAAATAGTTGTTCGCGACTCGCAGCTGTTCCTGGTCTTTGTGTTTTAAGAATTTCTTTTTACGATTCCGCGGCATAGTGTAACGAAATATTGAAAACGCGCGCGCATCACACGAAAAGAGCGAACTGACGGATTTCGAACACTGAATATAATTGCCGAACATTGTTAATCGGGCAAGACGTTGTTGTTTGAACAGTGTTCAGGCGCGCGCTCGTGTCTGAGAAATTCGTTTGTTATGCAATGTCCGTATCTCTTTGTGTGTTGAGATTCGAACTGAGTGGAGACGATACGCAATCGGACGAGTTGCAGCAACTTCAGACTTTAACCAATTGGGGTAGGTGAGCCCAACTGAATAGAATTCACGTATTCTGTTGTTTGGTATTTAGAAAAATTGAAAAATTATTATCTAAAAAAAAAACAATACCTAATCGTATTGTGTAATGCTTTTGTTGAGATGCGATGAATGACGATAAGTCATCATTGGTATATATATATATGTATGTATTTTGTATTGGGTATTTGTTAATCATTAATATTGATGAAATAAGGTGATACGCGATTTACATGAATAATATGTTTTATTTTATTATCCATATCAAACTATTACTTAAATTTTTATTTATTTTTTATGAAAATCTTTACTTTAGTTATTTGATCATAGCACCAGTACCTATGTCGTATTAGATAAAATGTCGTCATCGAAGATGTTAAATAATAAATCTAGAATTAATAATACAATTTTATCGTAATGATTTTATGAATACAATATTATGGTGTTATAGATAAACGGAAAACTATGGCTTGTCGGGGTCGTCGTAAATCCAGGGAACTAACAGTGGAAACGTACGGTCGTGTGGACGGTACAGCTCCTGTGGTACCATTAATTGATGGACATTTGAATGAAATACAATTTATTAATAAGCCGAATTCCAAGAGATTGAAGAAAAAAAATAAAAATAAACAAAATGAAGCAAAGCCTGCGAAACATATTAATTTTATTTCTGGGAATCCTTTTGTTGAAGTTACTAAAGGCGTTTTACATGTTTATAAAGAAAAGTAAGAAATAATACGCTTTTGTTTAATCAGAATGTTTTCTATTTATTTGTAATATGTTCATTGATATTTATTTTAATATAAATAAATATTTATTTTTGTGTAGCAAATTGACAGCAGTAGACAGTGCAAGTAGTCGTAGTCAAATGATATGTATTTTGTCTGTTCCTTCAAATATGAACTGTCACGACTTGCTTACGTTCATAGCTGCTTGTCAAGAGAACATTCATCACATACGGATAATTCGAGATGCTGCTTCTCTGAATCAATACATGACACTTATTTCATTCAGAAGCCAAGTGAGTTATATATTGAACAGTATGTAACAGTGTCAATTGTTTTGTTGTAACATTATAGGAAGCAACAATGGATTTTTTTCATTCGTTCAATGGCATGCCGTTCAATTCGTTGGAACCAGATTGTTGTTGCAATTTAGTTTTCGTATCTAAAGTCGAAGTGATAAAAGAAGACGAATCAGGGTGTAGTGCTCCTCCGTCTCAGCATACTGAACTTCCCGTGTGCGCTGTTTGTTTAGAACGTATGGATGAATCTGTAGACGGCATTTTGACTATACTTTGCAATCATTCTTTCCATGGCAGTTGCTTGACTAAATGGGGTGATACTAGGTAATATAACTAATAATAAAAATTATATTATAATAGATAATCAGTAATAATGTTAACCCGTTAACATTATTCTCTCTTAACAAAACCAATTAATTTTATTTAGTTGTCCAGTATGTCGCTATGTTCAAACACCTGAGACAACTCCAGACAATCAGTGTCAGGAATGTCATTCTTCTGAATCGTTATGGATATGTTTAATTTGTGGTTATGTTGGATGTGGTCGTTATGTACAAGGACACGCTTATAAGTAGTCATTGATCATTAACTATCCATATGTGAATGAATATGTATTAATAATAAAACATTATATTTTTTATTTTTAGTCATTATTTAGAAACGTCACATTGTTATTCAATGAACTTGGGAAATAATCGTGTTTGGGATTATGTTGGTGACAATTTCGTTCACCGTTTGGTCCAAAACAAAGGAGATGGAAAATTAGTTGAAGGAAGTTCGCCTGGAAAACTTGATGTACGATTTATGCATATATTTTATAAAGAACTTTAAGCTAAAAATATTTTTGAATTTTATGTTAGAGATTTTAAATAAGATGAATTTTATTTTAGGATACGGATCAAAAGATTGAATCGATTCAACTTGAATTTACATATCTTCTAACCACTCAGTTAGAATCACAAAGAAAATATTTTGAAAACCAAATGAAAAATTTTGAAGAAAGTACATTTTCTGAAGTAAATTTTTATAAAATATATTCTCTTGAACTTATTATTATAGTTCTGAGTATAATAAAATCAATTACATGAAATAATTTATTTACAGATCAATAATGTTAACGCTAAGGCCAAAGCGGCATTAGAAGAAAATGAAAAATTACAGAAAATTATCAATAATTCTTCTAAAGATAGTAATACAATAGAAAAAAAAATTGAAGAAAACCAAAAACTTGTAGAACGTATGAATACAATGACAAAGGAAAAAACAATTCTGGAAAAAAAGGTATTTTATATTTGAGAGCAATATTTAAAAATTAACGTTGATTAATGGTTTTGAGTGGATGCAGGTTAAATTGTTTTGCATTTATATACATTTGTCATTGTATAACAGTTATTATTCTTTACTATTTTCTGATATTTAATATGAATAAGATAATCTATTTCATAAAATAACAGTGATAATTATATTTTATGATTTATTGTTTAGGTTCATAATTTAACAACTAAATTGGAACAAACCAAAATTAAATTAGATGAAGAATGTCAAATTAACTCATCATTGCAAAAAAATCAAAGTGAATGGCATTTAAAATTTTCCAATTTAGAAAAAGATTTTAGCAATTACAAAACTACTAAAGATCAGGTAAATATCATTATGTGTTCAGTTCACTGTTTTATATTTAAGTAACATTTGAATAATGCGAGAAGGAAGATACATTATGACCATACATTTTACTGTAATTAATTAATTATAATTTTAATTTAATTATATTTATAATATATAATTATGATTTAATCAAATTTGATTTGACGATTTTTGAAAATGCAATTAATTTTTGAAATAATTAGACAGTAATTATAAAAAATCATTAAGTCAAAAAGTTGATTTAATTATATTAAAGAAATCTGTTATTTATAATGTAATAAACATATAATACATGTTTGTTTTTTGTAGTTTTCATTAAAATATTGTCATAATATTGCAATTTCGTTTTTAAAGTTTCATTATATAATAATAAACTTTATTACACTTACAAAATAATATAATCTATTATAAAATATTAAATGAATAGTTGGTTATATTTAATGAAATGTTTATCTAGGAAATCACCGAGTTACGAGAGCAAGTCCGCGATCTCATGTTTTTCTTAGAGGCTCAAAACACAATTGACAGAAGTGTTGACCGGGAAGACATCGTAAATGGTTCATTAATCGTCGAGCAGCAAAATCCATCGGGACAAAATAAGGTGTCCAAAAACAAAAAACATAGATGATAAAAAAATAAAATAAAAATGCATATTTCATCTATTGAATAAAGTTTTTTTTTTTTTAATTCATTATTTTGAGGTTTGTAGTTTAATAATTAAGGTTATAAATGCTGCATATTAATTGACAATTTATATAAAGTTCAATTATTTAACATATTCTTATTATTATTATGCATATTGATAAAATTAAAATTAAATATATATATTTATTGTTATTATTATTACAATACAGTAGAAAATATAGTAAAAGCATTTTATATGTGTTACTAGTTTGGTATTAAACTTGACCGATGACCCTTTTGTGATACAAATAATATATTAATTATGTATGTAATGAGGACGCAGAGAATATATTAACACTTAATTATTATTATTGCGCTCAAAGTGAAAATTGTAAACTTATTAAAATTTAAAAATATATTTCAAATAAGTAACTACTGAAAATGTGATGGACTTGTTATAAGTTATTAGTTAGTAGAAACTAGTATATAAAATACATCATCAATCATTGCACAATAGTATAAGTATTTATCTGAATTATTTCAACGTCCTCCATAACCTGTTACACTTGTAAATATATAAAATCATTTTAAGCAATACATTATGATTGCGTTGTACTTTTTATATTTTAAATTTAATTTTTGTTTTCTTTTTTTATATATTAATATTACAGTTATTGTAAAAAAAAAACTACTGCGTAATGGGATTTGAACTTTTGAGTTAATACCATGTCTTTATAATAATAAAGCAAAAGGTTATTGTTAATTAGACACACTATTAATTATCAATACAAGCAGAGATATCCTAATATATATATATATATATATATATATATATATATATATATATATATACATATACAAATAATGGTCATTTTATTTTAATTAGTATTGCAAAATAGGATGTTAATTAAAATTATTATGTTTATGGCGTATTTAATACCATTGAAAATAAATTAATATTATATTTATGTTTATAATCTGTACTCGATCACCTATTAGTGATTAGGAGTTATTGGTAAAACTCGTTTACCTAACCTAACCAGTGGTAAGAGAAGAGCGGTTTCCCTTGAGAAGACATATATTCTCCTCCTATGATTTGTAAATGGTATGTTAGAATTAATGAAGACCCATAAAAATTCAAAATATTTTTCCTAACAATCAGTTAAGATATTGATGTACGTATTATTATTCTACGACTAGAAAATATTTTTTCAAATCTCTAAAATAAAATTAATCAAATTTTTTAATCGAGAAAAAGAGTGGCGAATACTATAGATGATGGCAGTGTTTATTAGCCTATCGTCACCAACATTTTCTGTTTTTCTGTTTGTTCGTAGAGTGACAGGTCTATTTGGCCGAAAAAATATACCACGAATCACAATGTATACCTACTAAAGTCATGTTGTGGACTCGTCTATAACAAATGAATGACACGACACACCAGTCCGGTGTATTGGAAACATCTTCGAAATCACTATATTGTCCTATATCTTTTTGAAATCGACGGATTAAGATAACAGTCGACTAATATATGTTTTACTTTAACACAAATTACGAATAATTCAACTACAAATCCCATAAATCGGCTTTACTTGATTTTAGTGATTTTTTTCGTCTATATTTTCAATCATATATCGAACGTATTCCTAATAAAACAAATAACGGACAGGCTATTCAGAGTAAATATTAGTTATGTTTTCATCTTGAAGTGCTTATTATATCAGTTTAGTCTATTTAATATTCGGTATAGGGACAATCCGTACACTTGCTAGATAACTGACAAGTGACAAAAAGCCATGTTTTCATGAAGAAATTTAGAAAATAATGATTTCTATCAAAACGTATTATCAAGACATAATCCATTTATAAAAATGTTGTTAGACGATTTA
Organism: Chaetogeoica ovagalla; assembly: GCA_032441825.1. Classification (NCBI taxonomy): domain Eukaryota; kingdom Metazoa; phylum Arthropoda; class Insecta; order Hemiptera; family Aphididae; genus Chaetogeoica; species Chaetogeoica ovagalla. The sequence goes on along the minus strand of CM063743.1, from coordinate 8,007,522 downwards.
AAAAATATCGTGGCAGTTCTTTTAGCTATATGAATCATAAAACGAGTTTCCTGAATTATTTAGGAGAAACTATTGAAATAGTATATAGGTAATAAAGCAAGCAAACAGTATGTACTCAGTGCACATAAGATCGTGATACAACTTCCGATATTTTGCATAAGGATCAATTTGCGTACAATTTATAAATTCATCATTATATATATATATATATATATTATACATACATTATTTATCGCATGATATATGATATAATGTATTGTTGTAATGTAGGTATACGTATGTATAAAAATGAATAAACATTTATTTTTCATAACCGATTATTATAACAATATATTTGTCGGCATTTTTATTTCTAAATTAAGAATAGCTGACCTTACTTGTGTGGGATAAAGGAAAAAAAAGAAAGAAGTTCATTCATTTCAAATCGTATTATGACGAAAATACCGAATTTATTTTATTTGTCGTAAATAATTATAAAAAACAAAAAAAAATTTAATTAATGTAGTCTACGGCATAAATCGCAGAAAAAGAATTAAATAAACGAACGCAAACACAATGAAACACATTCTATCGATTACTTTGGCCAATTTTTGTCTCACGTTCAGATGGGCCCGAGTTTGCTCTTTTATTTCTTCGGATTCGCAGAGCATATGAGAATCGGCCGTCATCGTCAGATCCTATACAAAATGTGTGAAAAATTCAATTGAATACTTATATTTTATTATTATAATTATTATTTCATCGTATACGTTCGTTTCGATTCCCAAGTACACCAGACATCTGAAATGAAGGAATTGCGTAATTTCATGCGGCAGTGGTCTGTTCTTCGTACACGTGCTTTTCATAGTCATAGTCATTATCACGGTTATAGCAATCAATCCCAAACTGTAAGTATAGTAGATGACTGTGGAAAAAAAATCAAAAGCATTGGGAGTTGATAATATTTTTATAATAGAGATATTATCATTCCGACAGTAAAAATTACCGAGTTGGTAATAGTACACGCATTACATACGCATTATAAATTTACCTTATAAATAAGTACCTATTATATTTACTTACTGCATTCAGTAGCAGATATTTATTAACAGTTTGTAATTAATATTTCATTTCAAATGATTTATATACATAAGACATAATTTACATTTTTCTTTAAAGAAACATTTAAATAATTGCACAGATATAATGTAATTATATCATACAACGTCTCATAAACATGGATATACTCCTTATATTATAGGAATCGATAAATGGTTACTAAATACATAATAAAAAACTTAATATTTTATGTAAAAATTTTAAGTATGCATACCGATTAATGGAATACTGGAAGTCATAATTGGCACCTTAGAGTAAATGATGAAAATATTTAGAGCAACGAATAACGCGTTGAATAGGTTTGTGAACAATTTATAATAATAATTATTATCTGTGTACGGAAGCCAGAATGTAATTAAATTCAACGATGCACAACCTGCGGACATAAAAAATTATATAATAATATATATATATATATATAGTTTATTCATTAATCAAATACTATACTTTTGTAAAAAAAATGTTTTTTTTTTTATTTTTCATTGAAGTTCTACCATTGTAAATACTGTAATAATTGTTTTTACATTCGGTTAAATAGGTACTTATTAAATTTCGATATTTAGTTAATTTTAAGTGTATACTGAATTTACATATATTTACATTATTTATAATCGAATCCTACATTACTTCTGGATAAAAATGAGCACAAAACATGTAATTATTTTTATTCTAGACAGGAAAGAAATCATAAAAAAAATCCATTAATATTCAATGATATAAATTTTATTTTATTTTATCCAATACATAAGTATTGATATAATGTCTATTGGATACTATTTAATTTAGTGCTAGTTAAAAGTAAAAAAAAAAAAATAATTAAGACGAACTAGTCACTAAACGAATAATAATAATAATAATAATAAAAGACACTTGCATAGTGCTGGAACGTATATCACTGATAAATACTGATGGACTTTTCGCCTTAAAGTGATGTTGTATTCGACACCGATAAAATGCAAATCGGGACAACAAGGGTATTCATACGCAATTCTCTTTGAGAAAACGTTAGTTGTGTCCCATTCGGAATGCGTTGAAGCCAATATTCTCAACTAGAAGACAAATATTGTGGAGCCATGACCGCTATTAGTGTACATTTGTGGTGTTTCATTATGTTTGTATATTGATAAATTATACTCATGAGTAAAAATATGATCTGAACAAGATAGATAGGTTAGAAATTAAGTTTACTTTATTAAACATTTGTAAAGATTATGATTATAATTATCGATATATTGCTTAAAAAAATAAATAAATAAATGAATAAAAAAAGTTATTTTTTCAAACACTGTTTAACTATATATGAACTGAATTGTATAATATATTGTACGTAGGTATTCATTATGGTGTGTCAGCACACATATACTTTAGTTAAATAGTAAATACAATTAATGTTGAAGTTTTAATAAAAAGTTTAGAATTAACTTTGTTTTATTTATCATTAAACCTATACGTTCTTAATAATAATACATATATACGCATTTAATGGTGGGATGTAATTATTACAAAATTAACATATATATAATATATATATATATATACATATATACATGTTAAATGAAGTATTACATTTAAATGAAGTTCAATTTTATCTTTGGTTAAGTAAATAAAAATTCACCATAAAATTCCCACGTATATATTAAAATATATATAATTATACGAAATATACAATACACGGATCACGTACATTGTCACTATATGCTTCATCTGTTGTCAAGTTCAATACGTTATCACTGTACACATAAGATGCGAAAGTCATGACTCCAGAAGGGCTGTCATGAGGCCAATTCGTTAAGTCCGTCTGACAGTTAATGCTATATAGTACTGGTTTGAAACAATACACCAATCCGTTTTTGTTCAATAACTTGTTAATACGCGTGTGGTCGTGTTCTGTGTTGGCATCTAAACTGAAATTGAAAAAACAATTTTTTAATTAATTTGCTGAATTTTTTTTGACATTTATGAGCATATTAAAGGTACTTGTTGGTTAAAATAATGTTCGGCTGCCAAACCTGGTCATTGCCTACTATCATGTATTTAATTTGATCGTATTCATCCGGTTCCCAAGCTAATCGAGAGTCATTCCAATACTAAACAAACGATTGTGTATTTAAAATAATATTTGAATTTAAGAAATAATTTTCATTTTCTACTTCATTTTTTTGTTCATAATAATATAATGTATCAATTCCGTTCGAATTCCTATATTCTTGCCATATACGCAGTATTTATTAGACGAATCATAACTTTTTTATCATAACGGATTTAATGAACCTTAAACGTACATGTACGTTTTAAAAGATAAATTTATATTAAATTAAATTTAAAAATGGTCGTTTCCATTAACGCTGACCACACTAATATGTAACAGTAAGTGCCATTTATTATTCTATTGGATTCACATAATTTACTGATCTAGTATTGAATATTGTGTTATAATTTTCGTGGGTTTATCATAAATATTTTTATATTTCAAACCGTAAATATAGATAGAATACAAATAATTACCCATCGATGGGGTAAAAATTTTGTATTTATGTTATTATTATTATTATTATTATTATTATTATTACGAGTATTATTTTACAATAATTCCTATATACTTACCGTTCATTATATTTTAGAATATTATCATTAATAGTATCAACAAACATTTATTTTTACAACGATGATTCTGCCAACTACACTATTCTGAATATTTTAATCTTTTAAAATAGTTATATTAAACATATAAACATAATTGCTTTATTTCGAATATTTTTAATATTATACTTACTGTTTTAACGTCAATACCCAGGATCATTTGAGATTTTTCATAATCCTATATATATATAGATATTAAAATGTATAATTTTACTGATATTAAGATATAAATATATTATATGTGTATATTGTTAAAAAACAAATTAAGAAATATTAGTAAAAAATTAATACGGAACAAAATGGAATTAATAATAGAAGCAGTGTTAAATTTTGTGATATACTCGTACTTTGCAGAAGATTTAGTGATAATGGTAAAGAGTGAAAGGAATAAACAAGTGAATAAATTTACTTGATAGGGAGTAAAATTAAGTCGAATGGTAAAAGCGTTAGGTATATATATATATATATATATATATATATATATATATATAAATGATTAGTTATTCGATTTTAAGTGAAGACATTATTAATACTTACCAACTCGGTAGTTTCTATCACTAAATTTATGATCACTTTTAAGGAACCATCTTCATTGTTAGGGATCACTAATCTGTCATAGTTTTTAAAAATTTGTTTTTTTAACACGTTTTCTACTGATACATTGTTATTTAGCTTGTCTTGAAATCACAAAAAATAATAATTTTAATGCAATAGATATAAGGTATTTACAGTAAATAGTTGTTTACATTATCCCGATTTTAAAATTTATTGAGTTTTTAATATCTATAGTCGCTTAGAAATGTTCACTTTTATTTTAATATTCATTATCTATACGAAAAGTATTTTACCTACACGTATTAATTGAACACAGCTGTGTGGCTGCAATTAATAATAGTAGTTCAAGACGGCAGTTGTATAACATTATAGAAAATGTTTTTTTTTTTTTAAAAAAAAACACCAATTATTTGCCAAAGTAAAAACTTCACTGATTGTGTGTGATGTACTTACTGGAAATTTTGTTATGAACGTCTGTGGTTATTTGGTCTATTTAAGTACAGGATACAACTTTGAAAGATTCAATTAAGTGTAATCAGCTCAACGTTTATATATATATACAACAACAACAACAATAATAATAATAATAATAATAATAATAATAATATATAAATGATGTAGATGAAAGGCGATTTTCGAATATCGTCCTTGAAGATTATATAAATATTTATCTTGTATACTGTACGTGATAATATGATCGTCGTCACTCGTCAGTAGTGAATTTGTTTTAAGGAACGAACAATTCCAACTCGGAGCCATATCGCTTATAATAATATTTCGGATACTATTGTAAAATATAAAATAATAATACTCAAGTACAAAATTTCTCACAATGTATAATTAGGTATTTATTGTTGTTTACATTAATTTTTCTACAAAAATAATTACAATTATTATTCAACTGTACGAATGGAAATTTATTTTTATTTCAAATTGAATCAATATATTTGAATTTTCAATTTAATAAAACGGTTTATTGGTACAATATAGTTAAATTTGATATAGCATATCAGTACATACATGCATACATATAGTAGGTATTTAATTAAAATATGGTTGAAATATAATAACATGTTAAAATATGATAATAGTAATATTATATTTTAAGTCAATAAATATAAATTTAATTATTAATCTGTATTTCGTTTTTATTATAGTACGCACTAAACGACCCATTAACATTATTTTGATTGCTATGTATTAAATCGATTCATAACGATTAGTATTCTGATCTTTTATGAAATTTATAAAACCTATCGTCGCTTAATGATGTTTATTTTATTATAATATTCATTGATTAAAAAAAATGTTCCTTACTCGTGTCAATCGAACACAGTGATGTGTCTATGAATAATAATATTTTAAGACGACGGTTATATAACATTATAGTAAATGGTAACAAATCATTATGTAATTTTCCAGTGTTTAATACTTCAATGGTTACAATTGGCGATACCTTGAACGTGTATGTGATGTATTTATTGAATAATTTATTTATGAATGTCCATGTGTTTTTAGTCTACTTAAGTACAAGATATAACCTTAAATGATTCAATTAGGTGTAATATTATTATAATATATATAATATAATAAACTGTAGCTGGTAGTTTAAAAATCTAATTCTGTATAGGCAATTATAGTGTGTATTCGATAAATCTTTTTGGTTTTACATTTCTGTAGGCCGCGAGTATAATATTTCTAGTCATATAATGATAACTAATTTTCGTACAATACTGTTGTATCAATTATGGTGGCTTAAAGTCCATCAGCACCAAACGATTTAAAAATATGTCATTAAATATATAATTATTTTTTGTGCTTTTGACAAAAAATATTTATTTCTTTTATTATATATCTACATGTGTTGCAAGAATAATGCGCGGCTGGATAAAGTGGAGAGAGAGAGAGAGAGAGAGAGAGAGAGAGAGATGACGGGCGTGTGCTGTATAATAGAAAAGTGTCATTTAGAGTAAAAGGAAAATTGAAAAAGTAGTGAGATGTGGTATGATGTATGGAACTGAGTGTTGTACATTGATCAAACGAGATGAAGGAAAAAATAGATGTAACAGAAATAAGAACGTGAAGATGGAAGTATGGACAAAACGTTTTGATTTTCAATGAAGCCTTAACAATTTTAAAATTTGAAAAATATAGTATCCTAACATCATATTCCATTATAGAAGTATGAAAACGTTGTGTTTTATTCAATTTTAAGTCTAATATACACGTATTTATCTATATATAAGAACATTTAAGTTCGACAATAAGTTAATAATACAAAATATTAAAAAAAAATTAATTATATATATATATTATATAATATAATCCGAATAGACATGATAGCTGGTAGGTATTAAATTATTATTTCGATAATAATTAATAATATTTTAACTGATAGTTAATAATTAATTTATATACCTCACAATAATATATTATAACAGTAATATTATATTTTATTTACATATATTGTAATTAATTAATAAATCAAAATATAAAATAATACGTACCAACATATATATTATTGGAATTTTTAATATGTTTAATGTTAATTAAAGCGAATATTGTAGACTGTAGTTTACGGCATGAATCGCCGTAGAAGAATCAAATAAACGAATGCAAATACGATAAAACACATTCTATCGATTAATTTAGCTAATGTTAACCTCTTGTTCAGATGGGCGCGACTATGCGCGTTCATTTCATCGGATTCGCAAAGCGCACGACAATCAGTTGTCGGCGTAATATCCTGTATAAATGCGAATAATTCAATTATATATTATTATATCATATTATTATTATTTCATGGTATAGGTACGTTTGTTTCGGATCCCAAGTACACCAGACATCTAGAATGAAGGATTTGCGTAACTTCTCGCGACAGTGGTCGGTTCTTCGTGGATATGTTTTTCACAGTCGTAGTTATAACCGCGGTTATGGCAATTAATCCCAAACTGTGAGTATAGTAAACGACTGTGAAAAACAAAGCATAAAAAAAAAAAAATGAATAGCATTTGGAGTTAATAATATTTTTATAATATTGCTATATTATCATTCCGACATCAATGGGTGTGTATAATAATAAGTTACATACGTATTGTAAATTTACCATATAAATGAGTATTACATTTATCCATTGGATTTAGCAGCAGATATTTATTAACAGTTTTTAATTCATTCTTTTTTTAAAGAAACATTTAAATAATTGCACAGATATATCTATATGTATTATGTATAGGTAATTATGTTATACGTCTCGCAAACACGCGTATACTACTCCTTATAGGAATCGATAAATAATTTGTTGTTAGATAAACAATTTTTAGGTATACATACCGATCAACGGAACACTGGAAGTCATATTGGGCACCTTAGAGTAAACGATGAAAATATTTAGTGCAACGAACAATGCGTTGAATAGGTTTGAAAACAATTTACGATAGTAATTGTCTGCGTACGGGAGCCAAAATGTAATCAAATTCAACGATGCACAACCTGCGGACATTAAATCCAATGCAGTCTGTTCATTAGTCATACACTGTATTCTTGTAAAATATCCATTCGTTTTTCATTGCAATTTTACCACAGTAAACACTGGACAAATCTCTTGCGTTCCGCCAAATAATTATGGAATTCCCGTATTCAATGGTATGTTAATTTTAAAGGCATACTACTTACATATTATAATTACATTTTTTTTATAATTATTATTTTTAGTGTATTAATTTTGAATAAAAATAAGCGCAAAACGTACAATTATTTTTATGTTCTGATTTTTATTTATCTAAACAGAAAAGAAATCATAAAAATTTAATAATACTCAATGATATAAATGTTGTTTTATCGTATCAAATATACAAGTATTGATATAATGCCCAATGGACGCTGCTAGTGAAAAGTAAAAAAAAATCAATTAAGACGAATTAGTGACTAAACGAATTTTCAATTATTACGCGTGTATAAATTCATTTATTTTTTAATGTTTTTGAGCATAACACGAAATTGAATATGTAACGTGAGAAAGTCGTTTTATATTAATAAAAGAAATAGTATTATTTTTTCCAGTGTAATTAGTTTTTGTATCGAGTTTGCGAAAACATTTGATTTATCTTATAATTATAAAAAAAAAATTTTGTACTCGACACATCGACTATATATAAATATTTAATTGTTGAAAAATGTTCAAAAGTTCATTTGCCATTGATCGATTATTTTTATGTCAATACGTTTTAAGTAACCTATGTCGATAGCACGTAGAATATTATTAAAACTTAATAATAATAATAATAATAATAAAAGCCACTTGCACAATGCTGGAACGTAGATGATCGAAAAATATTGATGAACATTTTGCCTTAAAGTGATGTTGTACTCGACATATATAAAATGCAAGTCAGGACAACAAGGGTATTCATATTGAAATTTCTTCATGTAAACGTTAGCTGTATTCCATTCGGAATGTTTGTATTCCAATGTTTCCCCCTACAACACAAATATTGAGGAATTATGATCGTGATTTTTGGTCTTACATTATATTTGCATGTTGATATATGTATTATATTCATAGGCAAATGTAAGGCCTGAGCAAGATTGACAGTTAAAATTTTAAGTTTCCTTTATTAGACATCTGTGAAATTATATGATTATTATTTATAACTGTCGATTCATAATTTCTTCAAATTTAAATAAATAACAAAATTATTTTCAATCATATATGTATATATATATATTAATTAAATCGTCTAGAAAGACCGCATTATATAACATAATGTACGTATTCACTATAGCGTGTTTTATCAATACAGTATGCGTATGTATACGGATGTGTCTAAATTGAATAATAAATAAAATAAAACGTTGAAGTTTAGAAAAAAAAAGGTTACGCAATTAACTTGCTTTTATTTATATACGTGTAAGTTCTTAATAATATAATATAGTCATTTAATGGTGTCATTTAATACCTAAAAAATTAATATGTATATATAAATATATTAAGTTAAATTTTAATTTCGATTAAGTAAATAAAATAATATCAAATTATTCGCACATATATATTTTAAAATGTATATAATTATAAAAAATATAGAAAACACAGATCACGTACTCCAGTGTTATATGTTTCATCTATAGTCAAGTTCAACACGTTACCACTGTACATCAATGACGAGAGAGTCAGTACTCCAGTCGGGTTATTGTGAGGCCAGTTCGTTAAGTCTGTTTGACAGTTGATACTGTATTGCGCTGGTTTTATCCAGGACACCGATCCGTTACAAGTTACCATCTTGTCCATGCGCGACCTGTCGCCTTCTATATTAGCGTCTACACTGAAATTAACGAAAAATTAAATACATTTTTTTTTTAAATAATCAAAGTTTTAATATGTATATTATGGGTACTTGTTCGAAATAATGTCCGGCTGCCAAATCTGTCGACTGTCTACCATAATGTATGTAATTTGATCGTTCTCGTCTGGTTCCCAAGTTAATCGATAGTCATTCCAATACTAAACAAACGATTGCGTATTTAAAATTATATTTGAATTTAAGTAATAATTTTAATTTTCTACGATACTACAGATTTTAACGTAATTATATCAATTATATTATACGAATTCCATTCAAATTTTTAATGATCTTCCCGAACACAGTATTTAGACGAATCATAATTTTTTTATCATGACGGATTGAGGTAATTGTATTTTGCTTAATCAATATTCATTTAGTAAACCTAAAACGTATATGTACGTTTTAATAATTTATATTAAATTAAATTTAAAAATAATCGTCTTCATTAAGACTAAGGCAGAAAGTGTTGTTTATTATTCTATTGAGGTCACATAATTTACTGATCAAGTATTGAATATTGCGTTATAATTTTCGTGAGTTAATCATAAATAGTTTTATATTTCAAAACCGAAAGTATAGATAAAATAAAAATAATTACGTCTCGATGCAGTAAAAGTTTTGTTTTTGTGTTATTGTTATGAAATTATCAAATTCGTACTTAGAGTTCATTATGTTTTAGAATATCACCGTTAACAAATATATATTTTTACAACGACGATAACAATTACACTATTTTGAATGTTTTTCGAAAGTATTTTAATCTTTTGGAATATGTATATCAAACATAATTGCTGTACTTTGAATATTACACTTACCATGTAAATTATAGTACTCAGGTCCATTTGAGATTTTTCATAATTCTATATTAAATAGATATCAAAATTTACAGTTTATAGGATATTCAAATATAATATATTGTAAATGTATATTAGTGGCAAACAAATTAATGAATACAGTAAAATTAAATTTAACACGGAATAAAATAGGAAGAAAAATGGCATTGTTAAATCTTGTGCTAAATATTGCAGAAAATATAGTTTTAATGGCAAAGAGTGAAAGGAATATTACAAGTGAAAGAATTTATTTACTTAAGAAGAAAAAAATTGCGTCGTATGGTGAAAGCACTATAGAAATGATCCAAATAATTGGTCAAAAAAAAATAACTTCTTTTAACAAGATCAAATTAATCGCATAGACGAAAATAAAGTAGTGAAAGAATAATAATAATAATAATAATAATTTATGTCTGGAGCATTGTAACTTATGGATGGCAAATACGTGTGTAAATGAAGGAACGAAAAACTACGAATGAAGTGAAAATAAGTACAGTTGGAAGGGAATGATAATAATAAGTGTCAAAAGAAAAAATATTGGATACAAAATATAATATCTGCAAGAATTGCAGAAAATTATCTTAAAAGGATGATCGAGGCTAAAATAATCATGAGATGATCTTGCAATTCCTTCAGTGGACAATTAAATAAACACATTGGAACCGTTTTGTATAAAAATCTAAAGGAAATCGCAACTGAACGGTTGATATGGAGAAATAGAATAACGGTAAACAACTCTATGGGTTGAACACACGAAGATATATATTATATAATAATAATTTGATATATAATAATATATAATTTGTCATTCGATTTCAAGCGAGGATATTATTAATACTTACCAACTCCGCTGTTTGTATCCCCAAATACATCAACACTTTTAAAGAGCCATCTTGATTGCTAGGGATTACTATTTTGTCATAGTTTTTAAATATTTTTTTTCTCAAGATGTTTTCTGCAGATACATTGTTCCTTAACTCTATCTTTTCTTTAAATCACAATAACAATAAGTTTAATGTAATGGATACAAGGTATTTATAATATATAGTTGTTTAAATTATCCTGATATTAACATTTTATAATATCTATAATCGCTTAGGAATGTTTACTTTTTTTTTTTTAAATTCATTATTTAGACGAAAATTGTTTTACCTTTACTATTAATTGAATGCATCTGTGTAACTATGAATATTAATATTCCAAGTTGGTGATTATATAACATTATAGAAAATAACAACAACAATTTTCCAAAGTAAAAACTCCACTGATTACACTTGATGATACTTTGTAAATATGTGCGATGTATCCACTAGACAACTTTGTTATGAACGTACGTAGTTATTTGGTCTACTCAAATACAGGATACAACCTTAAAAGATTCAATTATGTGTAATCAGTTCAACGTTTGTATATATGTGGTATATATATATATATATATATATAAAACAACAATAATAATAAATTAATGACGTAGACCATATACGATTTTTTTCGTCATAGATGACGAAAAATTTCGATTTGGAGCCATATTGCCTTTATATTTCAGACACTATTATACAATATAAAAAAAAAACAATAATACTCAAGTACAAATTTTGTACAAAATACACATATATATATATATATATATATTAAGGTTTAATATAAAATATTTTGTTTATGATATACACAAAACAAAAAATAATGTATATAATTGACAGATTGTATAAATCGATAAATCTTCTATCTCTTTCATTTTTTTAGGCTGTTAATTTATTATATTTATGACTCGTAATGATAACTTATTATTGTACAACATTCACTGCAGTGTAAACCGTGGTAGCTAAATGCCTGTCAGCTATCACTAAACATTTTAATAATACGTCATTAAGTATATTATTTTTTCTAATTTCTTAATAATTTCTATTTTAAGTAATATAATTTTTTTTTATTATATACTCGTGCTTGTATGTGTTGTAATCATTGACGACGTATTACATTATTATTCGTGTATAATACCAATTGCTTAAAAATATTCTAAGAATAATGAATATATTCTTTCGGCTTTCAGCCAACCATTAATTATTGTTATTGTATCTTTGTAAAATTTGTAAGATCAAATACTGTGCGAAATATACATTGAACTATATGGTGTTTGAACTTTTACTAATTCTGTACTGTTAAATAAAATCGTGATTTTTAATTAGGTATCAAGATTTTTTTATTTGCAGTTGGGATATATAAATTGTTATAATTTGTTAATTATTGTTTTCATAAAAACATGTCCAGTTGTAATGTTTACATAGGATATATGGGAAATATTTACAAACAATATTAGAATCAATGTAATGTTATTAATGTATATTTATAGATGATCGTATATGAGTAGATCATTTTTTAATTTATTAATATGAAGTCAACTAAATTATATTAATATGTGTATATTTGTATTTTTTATATAATAATGTAGGCTTGAGAGTTCCCAGATGATGACTTTTTGCTGTAACCGGTAGTAAATAAACATATTTAATACAACGATTATATTTTCCTTTATTTTACATAATACTCCTTGGCTTAATTGTATAATATTCACATATACATACACACATATTATATAGTTATAACTGTAATATAATCTGTGTTTATAACATATTAATATATAATTATTGTGAAATGTACAAGACATACAAATAATATTGTTAATTATGTTTTACTTAATTTTAAGCGAATAAGGTTCAGTCTACGGCATACATCGCAGTAGGAGAACTAAATATACAAACGTAAACACGAGAAAAAACATTCTATCGATTACTTTGGCCAATATTCGTCTATTGTCGAGATTTGCGTGTGTTTGCGTGTTCAAATTTTCGGATTCACAATTGACCGTTGTCGTTAATTCCTGTACAAATGCGAAAAACCCAATTAAATCCTTATATAATAATGTATTAACATTTTTTTTTCTTTTTTTTGTATACGTTTGTCTTGACTCCTAAGTACACCAGATAACTGGATCGAAGAAATTGTATAACTTCGTTCGGCAATGGTCTATTCAATGTACATACGCACTTCACAGTCATAGTCATCACCGTAGTTGCGACAATTATTCCCAAACTATATGTGTAGTAAATGACTGAAAAACAAAAATTATAAAATAAAGGTCAAATGCATAGAATTTAACAATATATTTGTAACGGCGATTTATTCGTGACAATAACCGACATCACTGGTAAGGTTATGTAGTCATACGTATTCCAGCGGCGGATCTAGAAGTCATGTAATGGGGGGCGAATTTTTAAAAAAATTTCTATTAAGTATCCGAAAAGAGTAACAGTATTATTAATTTTTACTCGTATTTTTTCATTTATCAAGAGTGTACAAAAATATACTTATAGTTATTATTTAAATTGTAATATACGTGGCAATCGATTTTTGAGTTTTCATCCGTTGGTCGTCAAACGAACGGGTAATATGGACTGCGTGGTCACGGAAGAAAAACATGCATTAACGTTCTATCGTATTAATATATTACCATCTTTATCTAACAATATTTGTTATTTTTATTTATTTTTCTACTAAATTTTTTATTGAAATTTTGTAAACGCACGAATACAAGAAAAGCACGACTTATAGGCGTACCATCGCCCCTTGGCCTCTCACTCAAATCCGCCACTGACGTATTCTGTAGGTATTTTATAATGGTAATAAAAAAAAAAAAATGTGATCATTGGTGTTTAGCAGACACATACGAGTATACCTAAATACAGCGCACAATTATTATTTATTTTAAATTTATCTGAATTATTTTCCATTTTTCTATAACCGGATAGTTAAAAATAAAATAGTTGTACTCCAGCCATATTATACATTGTAAAATATAATACTATATTATTAAAATATATAGGTACTGCATAGAAAACTATGAATAGTCAATAAGTAAATAACAATAATAATAATAATAATAATAATAATAATAATAATAATAATAATAATAATAATAAATTAACAATATTTTTTTCATGTATACGTACCGATCAATGGAGTACTAGAAGTCATAATGGGCAACTTGATGTGAACGATCATAATATTCACAGCAATGAATATTGCATTGAATAGGTTTGTCATCAATTTATAATAATAATAATTGTCATCGTACGGGAGCCATAATGTGATTAAATTAAACAATGCACTACCTGTGGGCAATAAAATCTAATATAGATCTTTCATAATATGTTCAACAAGAGTCGAATATTATATTTTTGTAAAACTTCCATTCTTTTATTTAGCGTAGATATCTTTATTGTTGAACTCATCGTCTGTTATTATATAACATAACGCGTAATCTAATATATTCCGGGATTATAGTCTTATTTAATTTTTTTTTTCTTTTGCCAACGACATCAGTCGTCAATATTGTCAACACATTAAATGAAATAATATCATCAGTCTGTATGTTAACTATTATCCTTACAGTAGAGTCACTTTATTTTTCATTGTCTCCGAATTATTTTTATTTGCTGATAAAATTGAATACCGTATAATAATAAATAATGCGTTATATATTATATTGGAATCATAGTGGTTAATAATTTGTCAGTCAGCACGATTAATTTCCATATCATCGAATCAACAGGCATATCCAATTTATTTATTAGATTAAAATAATTATAAGAGAAATCGCACAAGACTGTAGATAACACGCACAATGTTTTTAATGTTCATTTAGCACTGAACCATTATTAATGTGATGATATTATCTACATTTTAAATAATGCATGTATTGATCGAAAATATGTTGTAATATACGTTAATATTAATAAAGAGAAAGAACACTCGCATAGCGCTGGAACGTAGATGATCGACAGATAGGGATGGACCTTTCGTCTTACAGCGATGTGGTATTCGATGGTGGCAAACGGGTCGGGACAACAGATGAACTTCCTCTCATGTCTCTCTGTAAACACGTCGGTTATCTCCCATTCGAAATACGTGTTTTTCACTTCCACCTAAAAGACAAATATTGTGGAACCAAGACCGCGATTAATATATATATAATGATACTTTGGTCGAAACAGACCAAGCTTTAAGTTATTATTAACGTTTTTTTTTTCAATACACGGAGAGAAAAATTGAATACTATTTATTATTATCGATATGTTAATTTTTTTTTTTAATAAAATAAATAGCAAGAAACCTTATATGAAATTCCGATTAATGCGTGTGAAATCGAAATGTAACAGTCTAATATGACCATTTTATACAATTTAAAATATATATATATAAACTACATACTCCGTTGCGATATATAGTCATGTTCATCTTGTTAAGACTATACATCCATGACCCGAGAGACAGTACTGCGTTCGATTGGTGATACGGCCAATGTGTTATATCCGTGTGACAGTGGACGACAAACTTCACTGCTGGTATCAAGTGGATCACTGATCCGTTTTTGGACACCATAATATTGATGTTAGTAGGGTTGTTATTCGTGTTGGGGACAACACTGACATTTTACCATAAAAGCAAGTTAAAATAAATTTTAGAAATGTTTCGTATGGGTTGTTTTTTTTTTTATATAAATACTTGTTGAGTGCAATAATGTCCGGATGCCAAATCTCGTGATAGTCAACTGCTATATATTCAACTTGTTCGTAATCGTCTGGTTTCCATGTTAAACGATGATCAATCCACTTCTAAAGAAACGTTTAATTTTAAATGTGTACATGTATGTAAGAAATTCATTTATATTTCTATGCTATTTTTAAGTATCATAATAATTTCGTTTATATAATGTAATATATAAAAATTCAATTCAAATTTTTATTTTTTATGGATCTTATGTATGTATTTGTTTATATAAATAAACGTATTGTGAAAATTATACGTGAAAAAATATAAACAATATATACAAACATTACGCGATAACGCATTTCTAAAAAAAAAAAAAAATTTTACGATAATAATTTATTTTGAAATACAAATTACTTACTGTATTGATCGTAGTAATTAAAATTATTTGTGATTTTTCATAATCCTATATTAAGATATTCAAATGAGTAAATATCATGATTAGTTAATAAATAGTCATTCAATTTTACCTTATGTAAGTTTTAATACTTACCACCTCAGTCCTTTCTATGAACAATCTTAAGTCCACGTTTAAATTGTTATCTTCTATGGTGGGGATCAATATTTTGTCATAGTTTTTTAAAATATTTTTTCTCAAAGCAGTTTCTACCGTTGTGTTCTTGTTTATCATAACTTAAAATTATTAAAAAAATATAATACATTTTATACAACAAGTATTGATTAAACGTTATGACTTATGCATAATGTCGTATTCAATAGTTTCTGTAGAAAAATAATATCAATTATGTAAATGCCAGAATTGGTAACCTTTTTTATTTTAACTATGTTGCCAGAAGTAATAATTGTTTTGACTTTATGGTTGGCCTATCCTTCTATAATATAATGACCTGTTGTCTAAAAAATTAGTGTTTCGGTTTGTCAATCTCTTGTCATATTTAAAAATAATATTAAAATAAAATAGGTAACACCTGCAGCATTTATATAATTAAATGTATTAATTTAGTTTTAATATTTGAGTTTGTCTTTCGTTTTATTTCATATTATTATAATTATAAATTAATTTTAGATTTTATTATTATTGCTTTGATATAAGGGTCCTTAGGGTAAGCAATATACTTAAATATACGTATAATATGTATTATTATTAATTTATACAGAAATTAATTTAATTTTTTTTTTATTGTTATTTTGTAATAAAATGTACAAATTAATTACAATAGATATTTTACAATTTAATGTTTTTTTTACTGTTTTATATGTTATTTATTTGGCTCTACGGAGACCATAGAAAGCTCATGTAATTAATTAAAAAAAAAAAAATGTTAGGATTCACTTTACGTAATTCGGAAAGGTTTTGCTATACTGGCCGCCTTATTGTGTTTGGAGGTTTTAGGCTATATTAGGCTGAAACCCTCATAGGTTTACTACATAATAATATGTATGGCCTACTCTGTAAACCATATGCAGGTCCACTTGGGTTAAAAATTCTAAAAGTA
Organism: Chaetogeoica ovagalla; assembly: GCA_032441825.1. NCBI lineage: Eukaryota > Metazoa > Arthropoda > Insecta > Hemiptera > Aphididae > Chaetogeoica > Chaetogeoica ovagalla. The sequence continues at coordinate 7,989,990 of CM063743.1, read as the reverse complement.
AGTACATACTTAATAATAATGTGTTTTAAATATACTTAACATAGTAATATTATTATACGATTATACTCGAATTAATTGTGTTTCTTGTTAATAAAATATAATTAAAAAAAGTTGTTATCTCATTAAAATACGAGTAGTTAACACTAAAAGATAATTTAACTCTATTATTATGCACCAATTAAAATATATGTATATATTAAACTGATAATATAATATACCTATCATTTAAATTTTTACGAAATTTATAATAAAATCAATTAGAAATGTTTACTTTTATTATAATATGTATAAAAATGTTTCTTACACGTATTAATCGAACACAACTGTGTGGCTATGCATAATAATATTCCAAGACAACGAATATATAACATTATTAAAAATTATAAAAAAAAACACCATTAATTTTCAAATGTTAAAATATCACTGATTACTACTGGCGATACCTTGTGTGCATAAGTTGGACAATTTAGTTATGCACGTCCGTGGTTATTTGGTCTACTTAAGTACAGGATACAACCTTAAAGGATTCAATTAAGTGCAATCAGTTTAACGTATATATATATATATATATATATAACAACAATAACAATAATAATAATAATAATAATAATAATAATAATAATAATAATAAAAATGATGGCATTTGTTATTTTTATTTAATTAATAATAATTTGTGTAGTCAAGTTTAGTCAATATAATAATAAATATCATTGTCTGCGTTACATTAAAATGACGATTTTTCAATTTTGAAGGTATAAACTGGTCGAAAAACAAATAATTTGACTTAATTTTAACAAAATTTTCACTCAGCTAAGTAGATATCCCAGATTATTTTATCTTGAAGTATGAAGTATAATAATAATATTTTGATTTATTTCCTATCAGCATGCAAAATTTTATTGAGATAAATCTGGTAAGTATGGTAGAAATAATTAATGTTGACCGATAGAATCAATTAATGAACATTTATATAAATATATATAATATTATATATTTAATGTTAATTAAAGTGAATATTGTACTCTACGGCATAAATCGCAGTAGAAGAAATGAATATACAAGTGCAAACAAGATAAAACACGTCGTATCGATTACTTTAGCCAATTTTTGTCTGTCATTGAGATAGGCTCGATTTTGCATCTTCAATTCATCAGATTCGCAATTGACTGCCGTTGTCATATCCTGTACAAATGCCAAAAAATCAATAATTTTTGTTTTATGATATAGGTATGATAATACTATTTTTTTACATACGTTTGTCTTGATTCCTAAGTATATCATATGTCTGGAATGAAGGAATTGCGCAAGTTTGTGTGGCAGTGGTTTATTCGATGTAGACATGCCTTCCACAGTCATAGTTATCACTGTGGTTATGACAATTAGACCCAAACTGTAAGTGTAGTAAACGACTGCGAAGAAAAAACAAAATTTAAAAAAATCATAAGCATTAAGGATTAATAATATTTTTATCTTATTATCATGCCAAGAGTCAGTGGTATATTATATAGTAGTACTAGTACGTATTATATAGGTTATTATAGTAGAGATAAATAGAAGAATTTTGGATAATTGGCATTCAGAGTAATATAATTAAATAAAATTGTAATTAATATTTGTTTTAAAATTAACTACATTTTTTTTCATTTATCTCTAACGTATCATTTTAATAACTGGCCAGGTTAATTTAGCTGTTATACTATACTATGTTTCAGAGAACGATAAAAAGTTATTACATAAATAATGAAACATTAGCATCATAAAAAATAATAAATTATTTTTTTGGTATATATACCTACCGATAAACGGAATACTGGAAGTCATAATTGGCAATTTGGAGTAAACGTTCATAATATTCACAGCAACAAACATCGCGTTGATTAAGCTTGCCAACAATTTACAATAATAATTGTCATTGTATGGGAGCCAAAATGTAATTAAATTAAACAACGCACTACCTGTGGGCAATAAAACTTCTTTTCAGTTTTAATTGATCGACGTAATAATTTTTATTGTTAAACGTACAGTCTGCTATTATAAAATAAGCTCGAATAATCTTATTTACTCGTACTTTCTTTCGCTATCGCATTCTATATTAATTATTTCAACACAGAAATTAATATTTTAAATATAATCTAAAGAATAATGCTTACATTTCGCATGTATATTATGATAAAATTATATCGTTAATAAGATAAATTCGTTATATATTATTTTGGAATCTCAATGCTTATTTCTTTCCGATACGTTTAATATTCATATTGAATATTTGAATTATATATTAAATTATAATAATTATAAAAAAAAGATTCATTCAAGAGACGCAACAACTTTAAAGATACCTATAATGTTGAACCATGTTTTAATGTGTATTCGATACTGATCGAATACTAATATGATGATGTTAAATTACGTGTGTTATTTTAAAATAGATAATAAAGGTTATAAAATGAATAAACACTTGCATAGCGCTGGAACGTATATGATCGAAATATAGGGATGGACTTTTCGCCTTACATTGATCTTGTATCCGATGTAGGGATATGTGTAGACACAACATTCGTATTTATAAATGTATAAATTCCAGGACACTTTGTCTATTTCCCATTCGGAATGTGTGTTTTTCATTCTTATCTAAAAAAAAAAACAAAAAACAAATATTGCACAACCCACGAGCACAATCGATGTATGCACTTGGTCTACGTCTCGGCCACTAGAGGCCAGTAGCGTGATAATTGGGTTTATAAAAAGCTATGGCTTTTGAGTAATTTGGGGTAAGTGGATAGGTTGAGTTAACAAGGCAATGTAGGAATGTTAACATTTAATTATAGTTACATCTTTAACTTGAAATAACAAAATAATTTTTTTTTTCCAAAACATTCATCATGGCACCACCCCATAGGTGATAAGTGTTACAATACATACTTGGATTTTACGTGAAAAATGTTCACCGTTCTAATCATGCTAATCGTTAATTTGGATCACACCAGGTACCCAACAGCAAGTATTAACAAATACAAATTATACTAATAATATTGCAAACATAAGTTGAATAGTTGAACTGTTCACGGTCAAAGATGGTTAATTCAGCTAGTAGTCAATAAAATCATGGATTACTAATAGTGAATATTAAAACACATTAATTGTCGTCAGAAAATATTATGCTGATACAAAGTGAGTCATGGTAATTGTTAACTACGTGTTGACCTTGATATTGAACATGTTAATTGAATGATTATAATATCACTACTACTATTTACGACTAAAAGTCAAGCCAGAAGTAATCTAAGCTAATAAAAATATTTAATTAGTTAAGTTAAAAGATAAACAAGTAAATTGAATTTTCGACTTGACTTGAAATTTTTGACTAATTAATGACCACCTCTGTATATAATATATACTCGTATGTATCCTTTTTGATAGAAAGTTAAATTTCTTTTAGTAGTTGTTTGTGTATATACAAATATTCTTATTAATGGTCTATACTCATACGTACATATTCATATAAAAAGAAAATGAGAATTACATACTTCATTGCTATTTCCATCTGCAGTCAAGTTCATCTCGTTATTACTGTACGCCCATGACCCTAAACTCAGGAATGCGGTCGATTTGTCATAAGGCCAATTCTTTATGTCCGTTTGACAGTGGACGATAAATTGAACTGTTGGTTCCAACCAGGTCACCGAACCATTTTTGAATACTGTAATAATGACGTTCGTTGGGTTGTCTTTCACATTAAGGCCAACGCTGAAATTTAAAAAAAAAAATAAAACAAATATTAGAAATGTTTTTCAATCCGTATGGGTGTATTATTAGGTACTTGACGTATGCCATTATGTCCGGATACCAAATCTTGTGAAGGTCAACTGTTATGTAATCCACTTCTTCGTACTCGTCCGGCTTCCAAGTTAAGCGATGATCAACCCAGTTCTAAAGAAACGGTTAGTTACTTATACATGAATTTAAAAAAAAAAATTATTTATATTTCTATTCCATTTTTTTATTATTAAAATAATTAAATCTATTATATAAAATGTAAATTCAATTCGAATTTTGTATTATGATTTTGCCATACGTAATAGTTAAACGAAGCAAAATGTTTTATTATCATACCGGGTGGATTTTTATGTATATTTTTATATATGTTTATTCCTAAATAATATGTAGTAAATTTTAAATATATGGGTAATGTGTCTATTAAAATAAGCTATGTAATTAAAATATATATATATAAATATTAAAATTAATTTAATAATGATTGTCTTCATTAGAATTTGACGAAGACTAAACAGTAAGAATCATTCATTACGCTATTAAGGGCATAAGAAATATTTATTTAGTTTACTAGACAACTATAATAGTCTATTATAATTCCCTAGGGGTTTACGTAAATAGTTTTATATAAAAATATGTTAAATATAATATGTAAACCATTACACATTTCTGGAGTAAAAGTTACGTATTAATGTTATTATGATTATAAAATAATAGAATTAGTTTTGCCAGCTGTTCATCATATTTATAAAATATTAACATCCATAAGTTTTTATTCTTACAATGATAATAACGTCTGTACTGGTCAATATATTCTTTAAAATAGTGACATTGAACATGACTGTTGTATATAGGTTATTTTAAATAAAAATAAACACGTACCATTTTGACAGCAGTGCTCAGGATCATTTGAGATTTTTCATAATCCTGTATAAAGATATTTAAATGTCAAGTTATACAGCTATACTAATATAATGATATTAGCTATTCGATTTTATGCGATGACATTTTTAATACATACCACCTGGGCACTTTGTATAAACAATCCAAAGACCACATTTACATTGATATCTTCAGTGGCGGCGATCTTTCCATTGTCATAATTTTTAAAAATGTTTTTCCTTAAAATAGTTTCTGTCCACGTTTTATTGTTTATCTTGGCTTCAAATTATATATATATATAAAAAAAAATGATTACACAGTAGTTATAAGATAAGTACTTATAATCGATACTTTTTTTAGATTCGTTTCTCTTATTAATTCTGTAATTGTTAGAAATATGAATTATAACTTATAAATATTTCATATTTAATCAACACTATTGAATTTTTATTTTAATTAAATGGTTTAACGTGTTTGAAATATAAGAAATATAATAGTATGATATTTATAGTAATTATACGACAATAAAGTAAATTTAAATATTAATACTTATATAGTAGTAATCATAAAAATGATGATCCTACTTTTATTTTAAATACTATATATATATATATGTTTACTAAACTGATAATATATATTTTTGGTCACTATTACGGATTTACATTTTTATGAATTGTATAATAGTATTATAAACATAAATATGTACGTTTTAATTATAATATTTATTACTTACCTACACACGAAAGGATTCTTACCCGTATTGATTGAATATAGTTGTGTGGTTATTAATAATAATATTCTAAGATGACGAGTGTAAAACATTATTTAAAATGACGAAAAACACCAATAATTTGTTATAATTTAGACTCCTCTGATTAAAATTGGCGACACTTTATGCGCGTGTATGATATACTGGACAAGCGAGTTATGCACGTCCGTGGTTATTTGGTTCACTTAAGTATATTATATAACCTTAAAAGATTGAATTAAGTCTAATCAGTTAAACGAAACATATATATATATATAATAAATAAATACATAAATAAATAAATGACGGAGATATTTAGATTCGGATCTTAGAATATTGTCCTTGGAGATCACATAAATAATAATTTGTAAGACTGTATACTACACATGGGATTATATGAACGTCATCGGTGTAGAATATATTTAAAAAAAAAAAAAACAAATAATTCTAACATTTGAATCGCACTGTCATATTACCTATAAACATAGGTAATACTATAAAATATCAACATAATAATCATCGTCAATTCTTAAAGGCAACACCTTGTTAAGACAGTCACATCCCTTTTTCAGATGCCATCCGTTTTATTTGTTCATTGAAATTGACATCTATTCTTTGATAGACATATTTGAACCAGCAATGTTTCAGCTGGCCTTCAGCTCTCTTTTCTAAAATTATACTTTCAAAATTGTTTTTCATGAGAATACCTCATTACATGTCTTATTAACTTGATAATTCTCTTCGTTATGGTGTTTAGTAGCTTCTACGTTACTCGTTTTACCTATAAGAATTTGGTCTGAGAGACATTGTTTTTCAATTAATATTGATTTACGAGTATGTTGTTCGATAGAGTTTTTAGTGTTAAGTACATTTCATTTTCTCATACTGAAAGTACAAACATATATCATCGTCTCATACTATGTATAATGTATATGTTTCTCATTTATTACTATTGCAGATGTTTGTTCTTTCATTTTATTTGTTGTAAATTCGAAGAATAGGTTAAAAAGTTAAGAGATAAAGGACAGAATTATCTCATTCCTTTCCTAATTCTAGCTTTTTTTATGTTTGCATTGATATCGATAATAGTGCTTTGGTCTTTGTACAAGTTCAAGGCCATTTTTCTGTCTCTCATCAACGTTCTTCTGTTTTAATGTTTCAAACAATAGTTTTCAATTTATTTAACCTAAGCTTTCTCCAAATAGTGATGGACCTAGAGTATATCTGTTCGCAGACAATATACGTTTATCAATAGTAAATCATTTGTCAGATACGAAATGTGTATAAAAGTACATATATGTAAGTATTAAAATTGAATGTGTACTTGTTTTACAAACAAATTTATTTTCCTAAATTATTTTAATAAGGTATGATTCTGGACAACATGGGGATGTTAGTAGGTTTAAATCTGAAAACAGCTTAGTGAAAGTGTAATTGTTTAAAACGATGAAACAATAAAAAGCCGTATCATAATTTATTACATTAAGCAATTTTTGTGTATTTTAAATATCATGTACGATATTATACCTAGTATTTATCTACCTATTATATTATATTTTTTAAATTTTACATTGCAATTTATTTTTACAATAAATTATACCTACATATAATAATAACATTTTCATTTGACCGTCTGTGTACAAAATATTATTGACATATATCACAATAAATTATGGTATAGATAGAAATAATCTTATGACTGATAGTAACAACTAATGAACTAAGGAATATATATATATATAGTTATTACTGTAATACAGTACGTAAAAATGTTATTATTTAATATTATGTACTTAATGTTAATTAAAATGAATATTGTTGTCTACGAAATAAATCGCAGTAGAAGAATTAAATATATAGACGCAAACAAGACGAAACACATTATATCGATGACTTCAGCCAATTTTTGTCTGTTATTGAGATGGGCTCGATTTTGCGCATTAAATTCATTGGACTGGCAAATTGTTATCGTTGTCGTATCCTATATAAATACGAAAAACTCAATACAATTTTCATATAATACAGGTAGTAGTATTATTAAAATTTCTCAGCATACATTTATTTTGATTCCTAAATATCTGGATTGAAGGAATTGCGTAAGTTTTTGTGGGAGTGGTTCATTCGACGTAGACATGCATTTCACAGCCATAGTAATCACTGTTGTTATGACAATCAGTCCTAAACTGTAAGTATAGTAAACGACTGTGAAAAAAAAGATCAAAGGCATTAGGAGGTAATAATATTTTTTGTAATAACCATATTATTATGCCAAAAACCAATATTACTGGTATATTATATAGGTATAATATAGGTATTATATAGATGTCTTATAGTGATGAAAAATAAAACGATTTCGGATAATTAGCATTCAGAGTAATATAGTAAAATAAAATTGTAATTAATATTTGTTTTAAAATTAACTAAATTTTTTCCATTTATCCTTAACGTATCATTTTAATAATTGTCCAGGTCTACTTAAGTGTTATATTATATAATGTTTCAGAGAACGATAAAAAGTATTTATATAAATAATAATAAATTAACAACATTAATAATATTAAATATATTTTTTGGTGCATATACCTACCGATAAATGGAATACTGGAAGTCATAATTGGCATCTTGGCGTATACGATCATAATATTTACAGCAACAAACATCGCGTTGAATAAGTGTGCAAACAATTTATAATGATAATTTTTATCGTATGGGAGCCAAAATGTAATTAAATTAAACAACGCACTACCTGTGGGCAATAAAACTTCTTTTCAGTTTTAATTGATCTAGCATAATAATTTTTACTGTTGAACGTACATCCTGCTATTATACAATAAGCTCAAATAATCTTATTTACTTTTTTCGCTATCGCATTCTATATTAATTATTTCGACATAGAAATTAACATTTTAAATGTAATCTAAAGAATAATGCTAACTTTTTGCATTTAACTTATACTTATTGCTAGAATAACACAAATCTAATTTCTTTTTATTTGCTGATAAAATTATATCGATAAGAAGGTAAATTATATATTATATAAGTTATATATTATATTGGAATCTCAATGCTTATTTCTTTTCGATACGTTTAATATTCATATTGAATATTTGAATTACTTATTAAATTATAATAATTATAAAAAAATACTCATACAAGAGACACAAGAACTTTAAAGATACCTATAATGTTAACCATGTTTTAATTTACATTCGGTACTGATCGAATACTAATAAGATGATGTTAAATTTTATTGATACAAAATTGATGATTAAAGATTATAAAGTGAATAAACACTTGCATAGTGCTGGAACATATATGATCGAAAGATAGGGATGGACTTTTCGCTTTATATCAATCACGCAGCTGACCTCGATAAATTGGTAGTGATTTGATTCCCATAAGATTCTCTCCCATGGCACTCTTGTTATTTCCCATTCGGAATGCGTGTTTTCTACTTCTACCTAAAAAACAAATATTGCAGAATCTCGACCGTGATTAAAATATTCACCTGGTCTTATTCCATGATTATAAATTGATATAAGAGTAATATATGTATTACTGGAATAAATCATAAGCAGCATCTGGTCCTATAATTAGAAAGGAACTATGGAACTTAACGACTATGATGGAAATACCCGAAAAGCTTATTAAAATGATCAACGTGTGCGTAAAAGTATCTAAATAAAAGTTAGTTACTGAGAAATTTATTCAAATGAGTTTTTAGTATTGACAAATTATAGAAAAATAGGCGCTTTGTCGCATGGTTTTGTTTAACATACGCTGACTATGTAGTGATAACTGCGGAAAATTGAGGATAGCCTAAAAAGGTTATAAATGAGCTGGTTAAGTTAGCGAAAGGAATTAGTCTTAACATAAAAGAAGATAAAACAAAATACCTTATACTATGTGTAAGACTTGAGAAAATACAAAAAAGATGGAATTAATTGGGTGTTTTTGAAATGAAAATACCAAGAAAAATTTTTGGTCTGAAAAGGAACGAAGAAGATTAATTTGAAATTAGAACAAACAAAGAATTAAGAAGTATATATAAAGAAGCTAGTATTATAGGAATCATGGAATGCACCGGAAGTTGGGCGGGACATGTGTAGAGATATATGGGGATACTGGGTAACATTACGAGATGGTTACCGAACTTAAAACGACCCGGATGACCATATTGACAACGGTGATCGTATAGAGTAAAAGAAGATCTCAGGATGATTGGAGTAGAGAACGAAGTAGAAATATCAATGTACAGGGAGTAGTGGAGGAATTTTTTTTCTGCTGCGATGAACCTCAATGGTCTTTAATATGCCTTAGAAGAATAAAAACAATATATATATATATATTGATTTATATACTCTAATTGGTATTGAACGGGTTAATTGGTTAATTGAATGATTAAAAATATTTTAGATTAATAGTTATGTTAAGCCAAAAATAGTTTAAACTAGTTAAATAAATACTAGATTAGTTAATGATCAAAATAATTGACTAGTAAAGTTGAAAACGCAAAAAATATTAAATGTATACTTTGACTTTAACTTTTAAATTTAATGTGCAATTTTGTTCACGATAACTTTGTATATACATATTATAATATCGTCTACCTATATTTCGTGAAAGGAAGTTAAATTTTAAAATTGTTTAAAGAAAGCGAAAATTACATACTTCATTGTGATCTAGAGTCAGATTCATCTCGATAACAGTATACATCAACGACCCGAAAGTCAGGACTGCAGTCGATTTGTCATAAGGCCAGTCCCTTATATCCGTCTGACAGTGGACAATAATTTGAACTGTTGGTTCAAACCAGGTCACCGAGCCATTTTTGAATACGGTAATAATCACGTTCGTTGGGTTGTCTTTCACATTAAGGCCGACGCTGAAATTTATAAATTAAAAAAAAAAAAAAAACAAAATTTTGGAAATGCTTTTTCGATCCGTATTCTTGTGTTATAGGTACTTGAACAATGCCATTATGTCCGGATACCAAATCTCATGAAAGTTAACTGTTATGTAATCGAGTTGTTCGTACTCGTCCGGTTTCCAAATTAATCGATGATCAATCCAGTTCTAATCAAACAATTAGGTATTTAAAATTTATACATGGATTTCAGAAATTCATTTATATCTTCATGATATTTTTTTTATTATCATAATGATTTCATCTATTATATAATATATAAATTAAATTTAAATGTTTACGATTCATGATTTTTGATCGTGATTTTGATTTTTATTATTTATACTAATGTGTTATAATTATCTTGGGTTTCACTTAAATAGTTTTCAGTTTCAAATCGAAAAAATATGCAAAATATAAATATAAAATTTTACTCATTTCTGGTGTAAAATTTACGTATTTATATTTGTGTTATTACGCAATTATATAATTAGTACCTCCTGTTAATTATATTTCTAAATATGAACACTCAAATTTTTTTATATTTTTACAAACTATGGTAACGTCTATACTATTTAATATATTCTTTTGTGTGTAATAAGTATTATAATCTTTTAAAATAGTGTCATTGAACTTGACCACTGTTTATAAGTTATTTTAAACATAAAAAACACTTACCATTTTAATAACAGTACTCAGGATCATTTGTGATTTTTCATAATCCTGTATTAAGATGTTTAAATGTACATTCATGCAGCTGTTATGATTAGTCATTCGATATTATGCGAAGACATTTTTAATACTTACCACTTGTGCATTTTGTATGAACAATCCAAAGACCACATTTATATTGGTATCTCCAGTGGTGGGGATCAAAAATTTGTCATAATTTTTAAAAATATTTTTTCTTAAGACAGTTTCTGTCCACGTTTCATTGTTTACATTAACTTAAAATTATAAAACAAAATATTTTTTTACACAATTGGTTTGAGGTAGATAGGTATTTGCAGTCAATAATTTTTTAGATTCATTTCACTACGAAAAAATTATTAATTCTGTAACTGTCAGAAATATGAATTCATCAAAGTTGTTTTATTTTCTTGATACCATTAATTTTATAGCATATTATTAATTTATATTTTAAAATTAATATTTTAATACTTATAATTTTTTATGCTGGAGCCATATGCAAAAAAAATTACATGTGTGATATATTTAAGTAGAGATGTTCAATTTTATTATAATGTTTATAAATAGTTAATAGTTAAACATTTAGTTTTGTTAATAATAAATTTACTGGAAATCTAAAATATAATAATAATTATTGTAATTGTTTATGATATCAGTCTTAAATAATAAAAAACAATTTAAATACAATTATAGAATATATAAAACACTAAAGAAAAATAAAAAAACCTAAACAATTAAATAATGTATTTCATTTTTGTAATATAAAACGTCAAAATATGTAATCGAAAAAATTCTCTAAATAATTAAATATTGCGAATAATATTAAGTTGCATTAATTACTAATAATAATTTAATTAAACAAATAAATTATAAAATAAAACAATTTCGAAATAATAATTTAATTGTGCTGGGGCTTACAAACATAAATATAGTTTTAATACATTCTAAAAATTAAACATAATAACTTCAATAATATTTTATAATAATATTATACGATATTTAAAAATACACAATTTTATTATTTATAATATTTATTATTAACCTTTGTAAGAAAATATTCTTACCCGTATTAATCGAACACAGTTTTGTGGCTATGAATAAAAATATTCCAAGACTTCGAGTGCATAACATTATAAGAAAATGACAAAAAAAAAAGCACACTAATATTTTGTCAAATTTAAAACTTCACTGATTACAATTCGCAACACCTTCTGTGCGTGTGTGATCTATTGAACCATTCCAGTTATACACATTCGTGTTTATATGGTCCACTTAAATACAGGATACAGCCTTAAAGGATTCAATTAAATGTAATTAGGTAAAGTAAACATGCATTTATATATGTATATGCACTTATAAAAAAAAATTCAACTACAGAATATTTCATACAATTAACAGTTGTAGATCGATATATATATATATAAATATATATATATATATATGTATATTATGTGTACAGGGATCTCTTGTTTTTTTTTAAACTCTTACTAAGGTTTTGATTTGATAATTTTGAATAAAAAGAATAATAAGCAGGAATAAAAATAGATGCCGTTATCTTTAATGTAAAAAGTTAAAAAATACATACAATAATTTATATATATATATATATATGAATTAGTAATTACTATCACATAGTAATTATGTATATAGTCAAGTATGTAAAATGTAGTACATTGTTGCGTGTATATAACCGTTTAATATACTATTATAATTCTTCATATATTTATATTTTAATCTAAACAAAATTACTGCTCTAACGTAACAAATTGGTTTAATAATGCGTTGGTTTCGTTGCAACGTGCACATTGAATAAAATATTTTATAATCTACGTTTGTTGGTTAATGTTTAGTTTAAAATCGGCAACATAAATATTTCGTATTATTATTATTAATAAATAATATATTTTGGCTGATAATCAATATTGTTTTATCATTTTAATAATACATTTTTTGTAGCTGCATTTATCTGTCAGGAAAAAAGTACATTTTGATATTCAAACAAAAAATATATATATATACACACACAATATACATCTTATCAGGCAGTTGGTATAATCTGACTACTAATATAAAATATAATACAATTATTGGCTCATTTCAGTTGTGTCCTAACAGTTTTTCAAGCAACACGTACAACCGGGAACGATTGTATTGAGAGGGTCAAGGACTTCATTGTGCATAATATTTCGAATACAATTTTAAATTATTTTTATAACATATTATATATGTTTTTAAAATTTTTTTTTATCTTCTTATAATTTTTATTTAATTACTTTAAATTATTAATATGTATCAATATTTTTTTAAAAATACTTTATTTTTTATATTCATTTTAAAAATTGTGAATATTGATGCTGCTGAAATTCCAGGTTTGTAAAAGAAAAACTCGGATTTTTGTTATTGACATTTGTTATAATTTTTCTGCGATCCATATTATATATATATATATATATATATATATATATATATATATAAATACATTTTTTTTTTTAAAAAAAATCGAATCACCTTACAATCGCACAATTTATCGGAAATATTTAATAAATAAACAAACATCAATTAGTTAATTTAGTTTGAATTATATTTTATAATATTATAATTCGAACAAAATATTATTTAGGCTAAAATGTCGTTTTGTCGATAGTATAAAGGATGTGGTAAAAAAAAAATCTGTGATAATATGACCGGAAGTTTTAGTTGTAAATAATTTCACGTACGTGTTTATTTTTTAATATAATAATAGTCATAATATACAGTTATTGATTTAACTTATATTTAGTAGTAATACATCAATTTATTAAGTCATTTTAAACTATATATGAATAATTTATCATAACATATTCTCTACACAGTTTTATATAATCTTAACACCATTGATTTTATTTACCAACCTCAATTGAACCTTTCATTACAACACGGTTATATAGAAAATGTAACATTTTATTTTGCACGTTTTTATCATTTTTAGTTGCATTACACATATTTTTGTACGTAAAGGTTTATACTGTATTTAGTTCTTTGTAAAACCTACCTATTTTTAATTAATTTACTATACAAGTAGGTAATTTATATATATTAATAATTATATTTTTCATCTAAATGTACTTTTTTTCTAATATACTCGTACATTTATATAATAGTAATTATTTTCATATTTTTTTTTTTACTATCTAACGAACACAAGAGAAACGAGACATTTATATTTATTATTTATTTGTTCAAATGATAATAATAAACGAAATATCTCTAGGATATATATTATACGACTTCCAGTGGTGATCAGGAATATAAAAATATTTGTTATTTATAATTATATTTAAGTATTACCGATTATAATAAATTAAATATTGCTATTAGGTATCTGAAACAAATGGAATATTATTCATATAACTGAAACCTGAATAATGAAATGATTAATTGTTGACATATTAATGAATTTTAATGAAATGTTGTTTATTTTCAAAGTGCAAGTAAAATATTGTAATAGAATATTGATAAAATATAATATCGATATAAAATGAATAATTGTAATACGCTCATCTTAGTTTAATGAAAAATCAACCAGGGATAGATAAAATTATCAGAAATTAATAATACATAATATATATAATTAACAAGTGTTTTTAAACAGAAAATCGACTTTTTATGTAAAGATAATTCTATTAAAAACATGTGAAATTGTAAGTCGAAATAACAAATAATTAATAAATGAACAAAGAAAACTCAACAATTCCAAAACAATAAACATTATAAAAGAAAATATGCAAAACAATATTAAATAATTATCGTTAACAATAATCATTTTTAAAGGTCATTCGAGATCAAGTACAAGTTCATAATTGAGTGTTATTTTATATTCTTTTCTAATAACCGATAAAATTATTAACTGCAGATATTTTCTCTATAACACATTATATTTTACAAGTGCAGTACCACTTAAACCTATACCACATTTTTTTTATCTCGAATTAATTTTAATAAATCAATATTAAAAAAATCTTTTAATTATGGTTAGGCAGGTACTATAATAGTTATGTACATATATTAATCAAAACGTGTTTGTTTGTAACGTTTAATATCTAAGAGTATTTATACTAATCTTTTTTTTTTTTATATAATATTAAATATGTTCATATTTATGCGTGTATGCGTATGTGCTAACTTCAATGTGAAGAGATATTTAATATTTAAAATTTAAAAATTGTTTAAAATTTTGTTATTTTTCGTGTAAAATGATTTCAGCGCAGTAATATTGTAACCTAGTAATTTTATTTTACAAAATTACTACAAATAAAACAAGTAGAATTTTTTGTTTATGTTTTTTTTTTAATTATCATTTTTATTTTTATGATAGCAAATATATATATATATATATATATATATAATTCATATTTCGTATTTGGATGAATTAAAAAAAAAAAAAATACAATAATCATTACGTGTAATAATCATTATTTTTTGTTATTATATTAATCATTTAGTATTTTGAAAACTATAACAGTAATGTTATTTTTAAATTTTCTTTTACATTATATATAATATATATTCTAGTTTATTTATTTTGTTTCAATACATTTTATCGTTATAAGTCAATACAATGTTTATTTTATTTTATAATAATTGAATTGGCTCTTAATTCTAATGTGTATATATATTTATATATACGATGACTACGCAAATTGTATTATGGTTTAAAGATAATTAATTTTTTTAACAATTCATACGCTATAAAAACGCTTGTAATAAAGGTAACTTAAAAAATACGTATGTTATAATGATGTACCTATTATATTGCAATAAATTCAAAATAGTGTTTGGAACAAAGTCTACGAAAAAAAGCTCTTATGTAATCTAATGTCTTGGCCAATTATTTAACATACTCGTATATATGTATTTTTTCATACGTATATAAGAATCAATAAATAAAATGTAATTAATACTTTATTTTTTTTTTTAATTATGGGAAAATTAAACGTTGATTACTCGTATTTACAAATATATTGCGAGTTCAATTAAACATTAAATTCGAATAATTCGTAGATAACTAGTGACGTATTTAGGATTCCGCCACCCTAGGTAAAGATTTAATTCCACCTCTACTACTGCTCTTCTCCTAATAAAACATTTGAATCAAAAACGTATGCATTAAAATATTAATAACGATAAAATCTGTTTTATTGATATTACAATCAATTTAACTAACAATATATATAATATAAATAATATCACGACGACTTTGTATTTCACGCCTCGATTTCTGCTTATCGAGTTCTCAAATTATTTCATCGTTATTATATTGCGCGTCGATGGTTAAATCTGACTCCGTGTAAAGTATTTTTTAGACTATTTAGACGATTATCTGCAATCCTATATTTTCTATCTCTTTTTAGGCCACTAAAAGATCTTTCCGTGAAACGCGGTCAAAGTTGAAAAGCGTAAAATTTAAAAACATTCTCAGCACTATGTGTTGACGAATGATTTATGTACAATGTAATCCTCTACACATACATATAAATTTTTCAAATTATCAGTTGTATAAAGTTCATTCAAAATAATAATTAATATAAATATAAAACAGTAAGCAAAATAAAATTGAAAATAGGATTTAAGATTAGGTAATATAAGATTTAATACGTTATAACCAAATTTTAAATTTATTTTCTTTAATTTAACTCGTAGAATATCTTAATAAAAATTATACCGCTCCATCGATTGTGAGGTCATTATATTGTCACCTCTGAAACACGTGAAATACGTATATGCCATCCGAAACAATGGGACCCTCTTACCACTTTTAAATACATCTGTGTAGCTAGCTATAATTGTGCGTAATATAATATTGATTTATGGATTATTTTTAATTTCATACAAAAAATGAAATCAATACACATATATACCCGTATATATATGATATAATCGAATCATCATTGATCCACCATCATTCATTTTTTATTAATATGTATCTAACCTGACGTATTAATTTATTATTTAGCGAATTGTAATAATCTATGTCGTTTGTGTTCGAATCAAATGCACAAATTATTATTCATAGCTCCATATTTCGTTTCGATTAATTATAGAGAAAAATGGGAAACAAAATTGGAGTGACACGCGTACGGACAAGCTAAGACGAGATTTATTAAGGTTCTACGACAAGCACTCGAGACCAGTTATCAGTGACAATCTGACTAATGTAACGGTCAACACAGTTCTGAAATACGTGGATTTGGTATGTAACTATTTTTCGAGTAAATATTGGTTTATAAATAAATAATCAAGGCTTTATGAAATATATATATATATATGTACACAGGACTTTCAGAACTCAATAATGACAATTAATGCCTGGGTGTCGATGGTAAGTTCTAAATAGTATTATTATTATTAATATAAAAAGTATAATATTATATTGTATGTTGATTAAAATCCTAATTAAATGGTTATGGATCGATAATCGATCTTAGTTATCCGAACAGTTTTACACACGAACACAAAATGTTTCTCAATTATATTCCATTTTATGTGTTTTTATAAACGGAACGTTTTTGGGTTTATTATCGATATAAAAACCATAAAACAATGGACCGAAACGGTTTTTGAATTTGCTATATTGATCAGTCTATTATTAAAATGTTGCTTTCGTACTCCTACTTTCGTAGACATGGCAAGACGAAAAACTTCTGTGGAACGTATCGGATTACGGAGGTACTAAAGTTGTAAACATGGCTTACGATGAGATATGGATGCCCGATATTGTGGCCTACAACAGGTAGGAATCGTTTGTAATCAAATATTGCACAAATAAATTATGAACGTATATAGACGAAAATAGTACTCACTCGTTTGCTGCTTTCTCGATAATGTCCGTAAAGATATGATGAAAATGTTTTTTACTACCAACGTTTTGCCAAACGTTTTGTCAAGTGCTAGAAATAGCATACGTGTGTCGTCAAATAGAAAAATTATCTTACGAATATTTTTTCAATAGTACGTCCGTAATGGTGTTTTGGTGAATTGGAATGTTTTCATTGCCAATAGAGTCGTTTCAATATTTAATATTCGATATCTGAACTGAAGAAATACGTATATATAAATATATAAATATTTTTGTTCTAAAAATCTTTTTCAAAGTTTTCAATAGAATTATTTTTTTATTCCAGGAATGAATAATACATGAAATAAAATGACAAAGGGCATTCTAAAACGTATTTTTCGTGTAAGTACTCAGTGGATTCGTCGAAAGTTCCATTTTAATAAAAACGTAATAATTCTCGCCCGTTTTATTACGGCACATTTCGAAATAATAAGAGGAATATTTTGTTTTGTTTTGTGTTTTCTAGTTGTTATTTTAGCGAAAAAAACCTACTCTTGGCTACTCGGTAGTTCTAGTTTATTCGTACTAGCTGTATGATGAGTAATCTATATTTTGACCTTTATTGGCTTACACATATCAAATACACAATTGGGTTTGTAATTTAAACACGCAGTGACATAAGCGAAATTTTACAATAATAAAATGTATCGGATTTCGCTCACTCATACGCTTGACGCGATTCCAATAATTCTACATTAGCCAAAAACCGCAAGGTGGTAAAATCAGGTGATACGTATACGTTGTTCGTATACGTGTTTTGTGTGTACACAGAATTATAACAATCGTAACCTTAAGCCTATATATTGAAAATGTAAAATTAGATGCGAAATTCCAGAAAAGTGGAAAGATGAAGACCAATGAAAATCGTCGATCATAATGATTTTAATACACTTGTATTGTGGACAATATTGTATTGAAGGTGTCTGTATATTTGTGTGATTCACAGCGCTGACGGATACCACGACGAGACGTATGGAAAGATCAATTGCGTAGTCCGGTCGGACGGTATGGTCCATTGGATACCACCGGCCAAGTATCGGGTCTTTTGTGACGTGGACTTGACAAATTGGCCGTTCGGAGAGCACACATGTTCGCTGAGACTCGGCTCTTGGACGTACGACGGCAATTCCGTCAGCATGCAGATCAATAATAACATAAACGTACGGATATCGTGACAAGTATTATTACATATTTTGTTTGGAAATAAGTCACAAGTGTAATATTATATTTATAAAATAACTATGAACATCATCTAATCAACAATCAACTGTTATTATTATACGTGTAGTAAAATTAGTATATTATACGAATATTTTAATGCAAAACTTAAAATGAAAATTTCGATCATTTTCATGATTCTAATTAAGTAATTATTCTAAAACACTCCAAAACGTACAAATGCTTGAAGTCGTGACAATAATCTTCTTAAGGTATATTATCACTATTTTTCATTAACTTTCACAATAATTTTTATAAAAATGTACCTATATCAATTCTTTTTTTTTATCACAATTATAAGCAATTATATTCATAAATTAAATAATATAACCTTTCTTCTATAAAATTGGGAAAATAATTTATCTACGAGCCGAACAATAAACACAACAATTTATTTCCAAAATAATTATTATAATTATATTTGTATATGTTGACACATAATCGTGTATTAAATTTTCTCGTTTTCAAAGTACCTACACAAATAATAAAAGTAGTATGTTAAATTTTCTGTAAATTTTTGTATAAGTCGAAATGTTCCAATTTAGGAATTCACTCCACTTTATTTATTTACACATATGATGTATAATATTAGTATTCATTAAATTCATACCGCCTAAATGGAACATAATAATATAAATATTTAAATTCATTTTAAAAACGAAATGATGTGCGAATTAAAAACTATGGAATTTTTCATAGTTCTGGTTTCTGATAATTTACAAATGAAACGATACTTCTTATTAAATATATACACTTTTCGCCAAATAATAGCAAATCACAGTTTATTTTTTTTTTTAGACTGCAGACATGATCAGTTTGAATGAAGGTTGTAAATGGGACATCACGAAAGTGACTCAAAGACGAAGAGTAGAGAGCTACTCTTGTGCTTCTAACGACGTATACGAGGACATTCACTACAGTATCACCGTGAAGAGGAAAATACCGGCTTATCATAGTGTTATAGTTATTCCGGCTTTAGGTAAGTAATTACTTTTATTTATAGTAAGAAATAAACACGATAAGTCGGGCAAATATGTTGCGTGTTTATTAATCGTTTGTCAAACGGATTTTGGAATACATTAGAAACAAAAAAAATTACAATTGCGAAGAAAAAAAAAATTGAAAATATAATCTACGTATATTATGTGAAAATTATTATTTTTTAAACACTATCGTCAAACTTAATCGAAGTATGAACCTAAAAGGAGGATCTCGAGTTAAGAAGATTAATAATAATCAATTGTTATTGTATAAAATGTATCGGAATTATTGTGTTTGTTAATATTTACTGGAATTGTGATATTTTTTTTTATAGTTGTTGTGTTTTTGACGCTTTCCGTGTTTTGGTTACCTCCAGAATCGTCAGAGAAATTCATGTTGAGCGGTGTCACATTGGTCATGATATGTATATTATTGATGATGATTTCCAGCAATGTGCCTATAATGAGCGATCGTATTCCATTAATAGGTAAGTTTAGAATTATGGTATAGGAGGGACAAGGGGTTCCTATAATCAAGATAATTTAAGTTAAGCGTTAAAAATGTAAAACATTCTACTCTTAAGAGTTCCAGCATTTATTTTACACTATTATTATTACTATAGATTTCACGTTGTATTTTTTGATTCACAGTGATTTTTTATTCGAATTCATTGGGCATGGTAACCATGTCTATGGTATTCTCTGTGATGTTGCACAACTTAGCCAAGTCCAAACAGCCCGATCACAAAGTGCCCAAATACATAACTCAGCTGTTGAATACTAAATTTGGAACCGTTATGAGATTCACGTCGTTAAAGGTTTGCGTTATTGAATATTTAATTACGCCTTATTTTTCATTCATGTACAAAATAATATATGGCTGTGTTCATTTAAATACAAATATATTTTACGTGTATGTATGTATATACATTTTTTGTTTGAAATTCTAAAAATGTTTATAATTATAATTTAACTATATTTGATCGAAATGTGCATATTTCTCACATAATATGAGGCTGACCATCCTAATTTTTATTTAATTATTACCACATAAAAATGTTGTTTATTTTTTATTTAAAGTATTCTATTGAAAATATAAAAATAAAACACTATTTAAAAAAAAATATTCAATTTGATTTTTGTTTTACACGCAGGACGACGATGAGGTTAACATTTTGAATGAATCTTCTGAAGATAAATCAAGAACATCTAATGTGAAAGAAAGTCAATGGTATTACCTGGCCCTAATTTTGGACAGATCTATGTTTTTAGTTTACTTATTTTTGTTCATAACCATGGTAGTATATTTTCTGAAGTGAATATTATAATCAAAATAATATCTATTTGAATAACAAATATTATTCAACTTTTTTAATATAAAGCAAAAACGAATAATTATATTCTTTTCAATTCATTTATGAATATCTACTTAGTAGTTTCGGTTACGGAACAATTATTTTTATATTATTTTGTATCGGATTATTAATTAATTTTTTTTTTTTTTACAATTTTCATAAGTATATATTTTGTATAAATTTATAAATATGAATATTTTTAAAATTCATTAATGTTTGATAAACGCAAAAAGCTTCTGATTGTAATAATAATTATCGATGTTTTTTCTTTAAATAAGTATACTTATATTTGTATTTTACCGACTAATGTTTATGTGTGATCGGTTTATGATTTTGTAATTTAAAAGCGAAATTTAAGACAAAAAGAAATATTCAATTAAATATTATTATGTTATTTTATAGGATTTTTGTTTGTTTTGATATTGTATATAAATAAATGCATTATGCGTATTTGAATAATGTAGATCAGATCGTTTATTTTTCAATTTATTATACTTAATATTTATATAATAAGATCCAAAAACAAAAAAAAATTATAAATACATGCTAACATATACTGTATAACAAAAACATGAACAAGATTTCAAACAAACAATTAAACAAATTTTCATAATTATATAGTATGTATTATATTATTTATTATAATAATATATGAAAAGATTATATTAGTTTGATTTGCGTTTTCAAGAAAAATTCTAAGAAACTACAAAACATCCAAGTTCCTTATAATACTTAATATGGGTAATATTTGATTAGTATTCTATAATTAAAAAAAAGAACAAAACAAAACAATAATCCAACGACCCCGTAGTGTCTAATATATTTTAGCAAATTATTATTATTATTATTTAAACATAAATATTATTGTTAACATATTATATACGTTAATTATTGTAGATATACGACACCTATCTAATGACGATTATGAGATTACGTCTTAAATGTAGATAAATATTATATTATTTTGAAAAATTGTGGTATTGTAGTTTTTATTTAAATATGTATGATCTCGCCTTATTCATTAGTTTACGCTAAATCCGGTTGCTTATGGTATTTGCACTCGTTTCTCTTTTTCAAAGGACTGAAAAGAAAAAAATCCTTTGTAAACACTGTTGGTACAATACGTTTTAAAATTTAGGCAAATCAAATGAAATAAAACGATACGTTTATAAATGCTGAACAGTTTAAATATTGTCGAGTTGACAATCAAAAATTAATAAATAAATTTACTGTTATTAATATCAATAAACATTTGTACTCACTGCAGATAGTATAGAAACACAACAATGGCCGTAACCATCACCATGCCAAATCCAAAGCATAATAAATAATCGACGACGCGTGGATCATCTTTGAGTTGCACCCATGTGGCCAACTTATCACATTGCAATTTGTCGTCCGGCATACAGATGTCTTTGGTACAAATATAGCTACCTTGCAATGTGCTGCACATTGATTTTGGTTTCTCCAATTCATTACAAGAAGCTAAAAGATTATAATATAATGTATTAAAATATATGACGCATTTGAAAGCCAAAAGTGATAAGCGTTTATCATAAAAAACAGAAGTTCGTATTAAAATAAAACTCCACTAGTGACTAGTAGTAAGATTTAGATCTTTATGTTAAACCATTGTAAATGGTTTTATAATTTGGTTTTAGGATTATTGTTGGATTTTCGTATCGTATGATATGATAATGGTGAGAAGATGATGAAAAAGTATTTCGAGTAGCACGTAATTGTCCGAATTATCCGATGTCTGAGTGCGTTATAACACATATACAATACACGTGTGTATTAAATTTTGTAAAAAATTTATATTGTGAACATTTAATTAAACATATTTTTCGAGATCCAAACATTCCGGTGTTACTACACCGTGGAATATTACAGAGCCCTTTTATACGTAATTATATTAAAACGTATATTTAAACGTTCGATCTAATCAAGCAAAATAACGAAATGAAATCGTATAATAATTTTTCGTCTCACATTCTGAAACTACAAGTCCATCAGCTCTGCGGCAAATGACATCAGCATTGGCGGTCAGTGCCCATTCGTAGGTCATGCAAGGGGGTATGCGACAATCTCGGGTCTCCCACAGGGGGTCTGTGCACGCGGTAGTACCGGCAGGTGATTGTGATATTACTGTGCGGGACCTTGTTTCATAGCCTATAGTTTCCTTTTGACAGTCTCCATGACAGTGAGACCACGGGCTCCACTCAGATAGGGTACAGCCGGGACCGCAAGACACGTAACAATTTTGCCATGACAGCGGTTTTTGCTGACCCAACGAACCACAGAATGAAGATTCGACTATTTCGCCATCGTTAGACCGCATGCACGACACGTTCCTAGTAGTCACGCCGTGTCCGCACGCGGCTCCCTTAATACAGAAATAGTTTTTATATAAATACTGAAACTTTTAATAAAATGTACACAATTGTCGAAGCAACTACATTATATGTGCACTTAGAAATGTTTCTAAATTACATACTTTTCAATTATTGACATGTCGCAATTAGAAACTTACATGAAGTTGACATGCAGACCAAGATCCAAGAGACCAAGTGTAACACGGCACAGCTGGACAGGGCTTCCATTGTTCGATAGTCATAGGACACTGTCTTCCTGTAGGACTCGGGTTCATAGCTGTATAAGCTCTACGTGACACGCCTATTTAAATTCGAAATAATAAAATTGTATTGCATAATTATTTCTCAACTGTATGCAGACAAAATGTAGTGGAGTAATAATAGTTACCTGTGTCATTACAAGAACAACTTGAATTCCACGGTGACCAACCTTCAAGAACACAATCGACGGGACAGTCAATGTAACACCATTTTTCCAGCGGATTAGGTCTAGGTTGGTCTGCGCAAAACCTATTAAACCATTTTGTTTTTTTTCAAAATCATATTATACTTACATATGTGTTTACCGTAAATAAAATATAATAAAATAATATGGACATATTACCGGTCAGCAACAGTTCTGCCATCGCTCCTCTCACAATAGACTGCACCGACAGTCATACCTTCACCACACGGACTTCCTCCCAAAGGCAAACACGATACATTTGCTATTGTTTTCCAGGAATATTTAAAGCAAGTGAAATTTAAGTGACATGGTTGTGTTTGTATGGCTATTGGACAATTTGCGCCTGTAGGACTCTGACTTCTAAGTAATAATCGAGTACGTTGTTGCTCTTGTGATGATAGACAATCCTTAAAAAATTTAAAAATATAAATTTTCGCTTAAAACTAATTATTAAAAATATTTCTTTATTTAAGTACCTATATATTATTCATTAAAAATAAGTTTATATTGTTATTACAATTTAATATTTTAAACGAAATATAATATGTGGAAAAATTATTTAGCGGTAAATTTATTATGATCTCTATTAAATACTTACAAATTTATTTGATCGAAACATAATAAGTTATAGGTTTTAGTAAAATAATTTAATAATTGTACTTGCTTTTGGACAAGGGGACCAATCTGACCAACCACTTAAAACGCAATCACCGGGACACGCAACTGTACATAAATTTACTCCATCTGGTCGTATTGTCCAATCACAGTACTCTTCTGACATCTCTATTCCAGTATTTACGTGAATGCATCTGTATACATATTGTGTAAAATTAATCGTTTACAATTTTATCGTACAAAATATATAATGACATTCGATCATTGTATTTATTTACCGCACTAATCTGAACATTTCTCCTTCACCACATCCTTTCAATCTATCTTTTTCGGGCAATTTACATTGGCTCCATGGGTCTGTAGTCCATTGGAAACTGTTACAAGGAGTGTTACACACTTTTGTCTGTATTGTTTCACCACACGGTCTTCCACCATTTGTTGAGTTACGTTCAATCTATTTGATAATGATGTCATTATTAAAGTATAAAATTAAAGATAAAATGATTTACCGTTCTATAACGGTGATGTATTCCTGGCCCACACAGCCTATTGCACACACCCCATTCATTCCAATCAGACATTTGACAATCGATTGAGCACGGTACTAAACAAGGTTCTTCTTCAATGCCAGTACTACCACCACATAATCTGTACAAAGTTGACTCGTAAATACAAATTGTTGTTTGCAAATTTAATAGTCAGATTTCTTACGACGGGTCGACAAGATGATTATCCATGTTGTAACAGCCCAATGACCTATATCTTGTACCAGCTCCACATCCTTCAGTTTCATTTGTTAAGCAAAATGACCATTCGGAAGTAGGTTCCAGAAAATATTCGGAACACGGGCATTGTGCTGTTTCAACTTGACGTACTCCTTTACAAGCCGGATGTGATATAGAACCTCCGATAAGATCTCGTGTTCTTGTACGTATACCCGAGCATGGTTGTGGACATGACGACCAGTGAGACCACTCAGTCATTTGACACGGTGTTTGACAATCAACATGACATCGTTCAACACTACTTGGTGTTATGTTTTGATATTGTAAACAATGTTTTAGCTCCACGTGAACTGGAGAATCATCTTTTGTACACCAGAAATCTAAAAAAAAAAATAAAAATAGGTTTAATTACAATGGACATACGTCAAAAAAGAAAGTATAATATACCTCTTGTTCTTAAACCGTGACCACACGTGACACCTTCAGCTAACTGACAGTGAGACCAAACACCCAAGACCCAAAAATATTTAGGACATACTTTATTTGGAATTTGACACGATTCTTCTTCAAATACCGGACCACACGATTCACCACCAAGAATTACTCGATTCCGTTGTCGTTTGAATTTAGTTAAATCCGTATGTTCTTTAAAATATTTATAGATATCAAATAGTTATTTGTTTAAATGTATGTCCTTGAAAACATATATCTTGTTTATTATTTTAAAACTATTTATTACCTAATTTCATTTTAAAATTAATATTTTTTTTTTTATAAATTAATTGAAAAGTAATAATTCTATTATTTAGGTATTTTAATTACTAAAATGGAATACACGGGAGATATATTTAGTTGATAAGCTCTAGAATTTTAATTAATTATATTAACTTACCATTCACACAAGAATCTTGGGGACATTCTGACCAATCACTCCAGTCTGATAAAACACAGATTTTACTTTCACAATCTTTAAAACAATCTCTTGCAGTCACTGGTTTTTTAAGTTCCATACAACTAAAAATATGCACGTTAATTTTGTTTAATTTAATAATTAATATTTGACAAAACTATAATTAATTTCTTTACTTTTCGTCCTCAACATGTTGGTCATTTCCTCTCATACACCAAACTTCTCTTGTTTGTATTCCACGGCCACACGTCCCATTACAATCCGTCCACGGTAAAACTAACCAACTATACCCGTAGCATCCGTGTGTGTTGCAGTTCTCAAATTGAACCATATCATCTTTAACTGGACAAGGATGTCCAGTTGGTCCTGGAGGTCCAATAACAGTACGGTTCCTGTACCTAACACCTATGTCAAAATTGATTGAACAGCCCATTGAACATTCACTCCATTCTGACCATCCAGATACTACACAATCTTCTGGACAGGGCACAGAACATGGTTCGGATTCTGCTGGTTTAAGTTTAGAACACAACGAGTTATGTACTACTTCCTAAAAACGTTTTTAGAACATTACAAGACAACAATATATTATTATTATTATTATTAACGTATAGTACATTTATAATTATAATATTATTTTGATATTTACCTTTTCGTGCGTAGTGCAATACACCTGCCTATTCCTTTGGCCCGTACCGCATTTTTCACTAGGGTCATCAAGCATACAGCTTCCCCATTGGTCATAGTCCCAAATATAACACTGTGGATTTTGGCACGGTTGAACTTCATTAAGACTAGGGCATTGTACACCATATTCACTGGGCGGTATCAATACGGGCCGATTTCTTTTTCTAAATCCATTGTCTTCAAATTCTACAATAAACGTTATAATGCAATATTGCAATAATCAATATGTAGAAATTTTATATACTCGTATGTATACAGGGGAAACAATTAAGTTTTACCTTCTTGTGAATCGTTGTCATATTCAACTGGACACTTTGATGGCACACACGGACTCCATTCGCTCCACGATCCAACTTGACAATCTCTCGGACAAGGTATTTCACATCTGTAAATAATTATGTAATTTTGAAGGCTATAAATACTACGAGTACACCGCGAGTGTAGCTGCATTCATATTTGTTAACCTTTGAATTGTCGGCGGCGTATCTAAAATTCGACAAACCGATGGATCCATAAACTTTCCGGTCATAATCTCAATACAAGTGATATTTCTATACTGAAGTCCACCACCACATTGCACTGATGCGTTAGAAATTGGTTGAGAACATTTACTCCAGCTTGATATTAACCATTTGTATCTAATAAATACGCGCGAACGTATAAATACTCGTATATATTATATTGCAGAATATTTTTGTTTAAATTTTAAAGTAAAAAAAAAAAAATAGATTTGTATAATGTTTTTACTCGAATTTTTATTAAATGAATAAGATACAATTGAATGAAATCAAATCCAATAATTATTTTATGTAATGAAAAATTATTTAAATTTTTATAACAAAATATCGTACAAAACGCATTGGAGTAAATTACTCTTTTGAAGAGAAATTTCTGCGTTTTCTTTTCTTTTTCATTTACAAGAAGAAGAATATTTTTTTTCTCATGGAAATTCGTTATAAAAATTTAAAAATTATTACATTCGTACAAACACTTGTGTTGGTACATTTATCTCGACGTAAATTTTATATCAAAAAATAAGCGTTTGTTGTGCTGAATTTCTGTTGATTTTTTTTTAATTCGTATGGTTAACGGTTAAGTGAAATTACTAATTATGACTGCCGGGAGAACGCCAATGAAGTTTAACGCATTATATGGAACATGTTTATAACGTCTACTATGTTTAAAGAGACAAATGTTTTTTGATAGTATCTCGTAAAGTGTTTCTGTATACGATATTTATTACGGTAAAAAAAGGAGTTACAGTAGTTTGTGTTTTTAATTATTAGTCATTTGAATATTTCGGCAAAATGGCAAAGAGCTGTTTCCGAAAAAAGTTATTTTTGAAATTTATTTAGACTTTAAACTTGTTTAGTTACAAAAGAAAAATCAAACGCGGTAGGGCGTCTTTCCGGTTAATTATTGGTAAAATCGTATCGTTTTACATTTCTTGATTGTACATACTTGTCAGCGCACAGCGGTAGATTTTCTTTCGTAGTTCTCGTTTCGACCAGATGAGGACACGGCGAACCCTGTCCTTCGTGTAGCCGAAGGATTTTACGCTTTCTAATTGCTTCCTCGGCTCGGATCTGTTCGATAGGAAAATAGTTTATAACGAAGTAATATTACACGCATAATTGTCAGTCGTGTATTGCCCGATTTCGCTTGGCAAATAATGAATCATTTTTCTTTTTTAAGTTTTTAATTTCTTTTCCGACAAATTACACTAATATATTCGTATTATACGGACATTCACGATATTAATTATAACTTAAAAGAACAAAAACATTCGAGAATAATTTGGGTATCGATATATGGGTTTTAATCGTATGGACGTCTAAAATGTACATGTTGTGTATACATAGGAGGGACTTTGGCTAATTTTTCGATACTTTTTTTTCTCAACAATTTCGTCGATTTATATTTTGAAAAACTCACGGGAATAAATGTTATAGCGAAAAACTACATCACAGTGGAAATCCTATTGGCTATCGATCCGGTGGGGTTTTCGAGGAGAAACAGACAACGCGTACACGAATATAACACAAATAAAATACAATATTCATATTTATATACTTTTCCACCGGCGCTAACGCATCCACCTTGCGTGACCTCCCAGTCAGTCCAGTCGCTGACGACGCAATCCTGCGCTATTATGCACGCCCTGGTGTTGGTGGGCAATTGTTTGTCCTCGCAGAAACTGAGCGACACGAGAATGCCGGACTCGTCGAAACAGCTCATCGACCGCTTTTGCGTGCCCACCTGAGGCCAGTGTTTGTAAAACGTGTCCGAATGCGAACCGGAGTTTAATATGCCGTCGTTGTCGCCCATGGTGTGTTCGGAAAACGGTACGCACTGTTGCCATTGATTGACTTTCAACTGATATCCTTTCGAGGCGTTGTTGGAACACGATTGATCGTCCGGTTTGCACGAACGCGATTCCGTTAGCTGGAATGCGTACAAAAACAAAAAACTCGAAAGATTAAAACCCAACGTTTGGCAATTCTCAATTGCGTCGTAACGACTTTTTTTTTTGTAAGAACGCGAAAGATAATAAAATTATACTAATTGTCGTATTTCATACAAAATTATTATCGTTATATAGTCGAAACGAAATCTCAACGTTGACTGTAATGTCTATATAGTATACAATTCGTACAAAAACACACATAATATAATATATATGGTCGTATCGTATTCAATATATATATATATCGAATGTTTTATGTACGTGTATACGTGTTTAAAATTAGTTATACGATACAATTAGGCTCGTAAGTATTATTATTTTTTTAATTACTAATATTAATTTTATATTTGTTATAAATTATATCGTACCGGCGGGCATTTGGCTCCATCATTCTTTTGCTCGATCACTATACTTCTCGTTCTGCGCTGTGTTCCTCCGCAACAGTTTGTCCAATTCGAATACTCGGTGACTACGCAATCTTGATTTTGTTCGAGCGAACACACTTCCACAGGAGGTGTTCCCGGTGACAAGTTTTGGCAACTGGTGTCTTCGATTTCAATCGGTTCCTTGATAGATCACAACGATATTAAGAAATGTCAATTGTTATTATTATTATTTTTATTTTTTTTTTTATTACGAATCATTAAAAGAACACTATTATCACATTAATTGACCTATATGTTCATTGCGTGATTTTCGTGTTTAAATTATTATAATACATAAAAGAAAAAAAATGTTCGTTTCGTTTTGGTTAAAAAATTGGTTTATTATAAAATACATTTTGAAACTCGTACGGCATAGACAAATATAACTCACCTCGAGTTTAATCCCGTCGTGTATGACCATAACACACGAAATCTTTCTACGACGTATACCCTGGTTGTCGTCTAGCCCGGTGTCTTCGGACCGAGTGCACGGTTCCCATTCGCCGATTCTCCATTCTACCGCATCTGCATTATCGCGTTTTAACGTAACAATCGCGTTAATAATCATGAAAAAAAAGACGGGAAAATCTCTTTGAATAATTATTATACACAGGGCTGGATTAAACGCGGGGCCTTCAGAATCCCGCGGACACTTCAAGCCCGAAAACATTGAATAAGAAGTCCTCGAGGGATCTATTTTCTCTATACCTTAAGTCTAGTGTTTATTGAAAATTTACCAATTCGAATTTTATTTTTATAATACGTTTTATTCTTATCGCGGAGTTTTACAAAAAAAAAAAAAAAAGAAAAAAACAGGAAAAATCGATATAAAAGCGCAAAATTAGTTATAAAATATCATATTTTTTACGTTTAAATAGTAATGACATTGTATTTGACAAAAGTCGATTGTCTTAACAGACGTTAAGACATATTTTTATAACATTTTTTTTTTAAATGGAACTGAGTGATTGGCAGTAATAATGGTGTCATTAAACGGCCTCATCGGACTACGGTAATCTCTTAATACGGTCCTGAGACGAACAGTGGTAAATAACGCTCGGTTCGTGTACTTTTTTTCTTTTTTGTGTAAATAAATAAAAAATTCTCGTACCGGTGTTCCATAGAAAATTTTGTGTGATTTCGTTTGACGGCGGTGGCGGCGGCAGACCGCACGTGGACCGTCCGATCTGAGTGATCAAGACGATCATCAGCGGCAATCCGACGGCGGGAGAAATCATCGCGTTTTATTTCTCCGGACGGTCTAGAGTCGGGCGTGTGCGGTCCGACAGCGTTGTTCAAAGGACGGCGGCGTCGTTCATCTGTACGGGACGGAAAGGGACGGAATTCAGTAAATATCCACTGCTGTGTTCGTATGCCGCGACGGGCGTAAAGACTCTAACGCGCCGTTAAAACGTGTCGGGGTCACGCAGGGTCGCGCAGAATTTGTCGCCGCGGGGAGTAAGTCACACACGGGCGTTTCGACGTACTGCGTGCAGTGCGCGCAAACGTCGGCGCGAGTGTTGCAAGCGAACACGGGTGAACGGGGGAGAAACGCGGCGAATAGAAGAACCAGAAAAGAGAAACACACGTACTCACCTGTTCTTCGTCGACAGACGGAGCGTTAAAACGCGAGAAACGAACGGAAAATTCCGCCGTGATTTCACCAGTTTCTCGGGGCGGCGCGAGGAGAGACGTTTGAAACACACACACACACACACACGTACGCACACCTACTGCAGGGACGGAACACGAGAATCGATTCACGGGGGAGCCGAACGATTTCCGTTGCCCGGGGAAACGCTTTTGCGTCGACTTTTGCGACTGCGTTCGCGCTCCTTTGTGCTCGCGTGTAGAACGCGCGCACTGTTGCCCGCTCCTCCTCCTCCTTCTCCTCCTCTTCTCCTTCCCCCGTCACCACGACCAGCTAGCCCCGCCGGGACGGACCACCGCGACACCTCCCCCCCATCCCACCGCAGTCCGGCGTGCCCTGTTTGTCAGCTAGCCGCCGCCGCACACCAATCAATTTTCGAGCTTTCGTGTGTCCCTCATCCCTCCCTTGACCCACAGACGCGCGCGAGTAATTAAAACGACGCGTGAACGCATTAAATTTGTCGGGTAAACGATTTGGCGTCTTTTATTTTTTCCTCTTTCGCTTATTTTCACACGATTTAATACGACTTGTACGCGCTAATAGGGCCAGAGAAGTCGCCGCGGTGTTTTGACGCTGCTGTCGAACTTTTGTCCCTAAGCGCTAACTCTCACTTCTCCCCCACTGAGAGTGCTGCGGGCCGTAGTAATATTTACAGACGCATCGACATACACGTAGCAGCCACTTGCACCGTGCAGTGCGATCGTGGTCGTATGCAGACAGGACCGGTCCAAGGTTGCCCGGGGCGGTCTTAGTCCTTGTAAAAATTTAGGACGTTTTAAGGGCGCTATAATATCCCGGACCGGCCCTGTATGCGCTCGCGTGCCATGCGAACCGTGTTTTTATATAAGGGCGCGAGAACGTGGGCACTGCAATAATATATTGTACATCGCAGGCGTATTGTAAACACCCGAATCGTTTAATCGGCAGGGATCGGATATTAGAGCACACCCAGTGCGGGACCACCTCATCTGGGGTACATACACAACCCCGATTAGAAGACCGATATAATTTATTGATTGACGACGACGACGACGACGACGGGCCACTACGCCTGCATGAGGATATCCCGTCGATAATCCCTGTTTATGAAACGCCAATAAATTATTTTTACGGGTTAATATTTTTGTGTACACCCCACGTCAATAAAGTCTATTAATATTATCTCATGATATTATTACTGTATACGGGGAAACGTTTCTCGGTTCTTCCGTGGAACGGGTCCCCCTGTATCTGAGATATTTGATTTGGAAATATTTCGACGCGTTAGAAAAGGCTCGATTATGTTAGGTTTGTCATTTCAACAGACCGACCACTATTGCCACCTCCGGGATCGTTCAATGGTTTGTAATCAACAATCGTCGAACAATTATAAATTACGTTCTATCGTAAATGACAAATATTCATATTGATTACCCGGGTGGTTTCTTCGCAAAAATCACGATTAAATTATTCTTTTAGTTTATATAACTTTTGAATGTCTACTAAAAAATATTATATGTGAATAACGTTATTCGTTGTGTTATACATTTATTTGTCGTTTTTTTTTTTTTTAAACAACAATATTGTTTATCAACTCGTTCAGTGGTATCTAATCAATAATTGATAATAATAATAATATTTTCTCGTAAAATTAATTATTTTACCGGTCAAATTAATTTTTCACGTTAAGAAAAAAATGCAAACTTTGTTGCACAATGTTATAGCGGTCAAATAATGAAAATAATAATAAAAAAATTCAAACCGCTATTTTTAAACTAAACAATATATAGTCATCTTTAACTTAGAAAATCCATACGATTCTTGAAGTACACTAAAAAATAATAAAATAAGTATTTAATTTTTAATATATATCGGATAATAATATGCATTTTTCGCATGAGATATTTTAAATCATTTAATCGTTTAAGGTATACAGTATTTAGAATTATCAATCCATGTTTATTTTTAAAATGAATCAATTTTTTTTTTTAATTTAATTTTAAACATACATTTATTATTGAAATAAATTTCTAATAATAATCCGTACAATTCGTTATAATATCTTGACAATCGTATATTTTTGCGTTATTTAATTCTTATACGAATTGTACTATACAAATAAAAAGCTAACAAAAATGTTTGTTAAACAATAACTATGCGACCAACACATACACGACAAAATGGATTTTATTTCTATGTTTTGTTTCGTTTTATAAAATACCGTAACAATACACGCATTGTTTTTTTTCGTAATCATAAATAAATTATAAATCATTTCACGATAGTATCGACATTTTATTTTTATTTTTATAAATAATAAACTACCGTTAAATTATAGGCTATATGAATTTAATGTCTCTTATATATCGATTAATATTTTAAAACTATATAGTCATTATATATAATTGGTATAATATAATATTAAATTATACTAATTATATAGCTATAATATCAATTTGAACATTTTAATCGAATTAATTTTATTATAAATTCACGTTATTTTTAAAATTCAAACAGTACAAATACCGCATTCACTTGTTATTTATTTATTATTAACTTATTTTAAAGTTTTTTTTTCTCCTAATGTTACAAACATAAATGTTTTGAATAATTGTTAATTAATAAACCAAATAATAAATCAATATTTTAATTGAACTCTAGATAAAATAGACCATCCCAAGTATACTATATTATAATAATGATTTTTAAACAATCGAATATTCAAAGTTAA
The DNA here is from genome assembly GCA_032441825.1 of Chaetogeoica ovagalla. NCBI lineage: Eukaryota > Metazoa > Arthropoda > Insecta > Hemiptera > Aphididae > Chaetogeoica > Chaetogeoica ovagalla. Next base: position 7,955,553 of record CM063743.1, on the reverse strand, counting down.
TGATTTCCGACCGACGAAATTATCGTAACAATTATAAATATTCGAATCATGAATTTTTTAAATATCAAAAGACAATCGAGTAATAATATTAAAATAGCTATAATAATTTGTATATAACAATTTTTTTATAGCTCTAACTTTACCTGTATTGAAATTAACACCAATAAAACTTATAACTAATCGGGAATTTCATAAAATTATTCCTGAACTTAGTCAGTTTGTCCATTTTGTACAGAGTTCTTCATTTAGTCCCCTCATTTGTCCATTTAAGAGATTCCGTTCTCTGCAACTAGAGGGTGCAAGAATGTCTGGTCTTGCTTCACTATTCCATTTAAATTTCGCATTGAGATTTAATAGTCTCTTTCAATTTAACGTTATTTAAAAATAAATTTTACGCTTATTAAAAAAATTACGACTGCAACATATTACATCATAAAGTATTGTTACCACGTACTTTATTGAAAATTATATGTTGACTATATTTTTTCAAAAAAAAAAAAAAAATGTATTATCAATGATTCGGAAAATCAAAATTTATGCCGAGAAAACTCTTTTGGTACCAATAGCCTTAAAAAAAGAGTCTTCTCTCGTTCTCCACTTTGACGGAACCCTAATTGGACTCGAATTAAATATTTAGATGTACTCCTAGACAAACGTCTCACCCGAGACCACACCTAAAATCGAAAAGAAAAATACCTAATAGCAGATTTTAACTTCTCCTCACTATACTTAAATCAAATTTACAAATCTATGGTAAGACCCATTTGGGCTGACGGGATTCAGATATGGAACTGCGCTATGAACCATTACAAACTCAAACAATTTATACATTTCAATCCATTACTCACTGATTAATAATCTCTGCTCACTTGGTACGTTTTCAATAATTCACTTCACAAAGAACTCAACATCGAAACCTTCAATAAAATTGATCGCATCAAACTACCAAATTATTCCAACTCACTTAATTTCCATTCGAGGTAGTGAAAACATTGTCGACAATCACCTGCCCCGCGTTAAAAGATGCTTCCGAGCTTTAAATTTCACTTCTGAGTGTTCTGTCACCGGACTGTTTCCTTCCTCGTACTATTCAAGTCATGTTAATTATCAAAAAAAAAAAAACTCTCATTTACTTATTAATGCATATGCTACACATTGTAAATATTCTATTTAAAAAAAAAACTATCTATTTTTTAACGTTATATTTCATTTTCGTCTTGTCATCATTTAGAATTATAATATTTACAATTTGTCCGCGACAAATTCGTATTCATCGTTTTTTAAAAGAGTATTATTTTTATTTTTTTTTTTTAAAGAAATTAATAAAAATCGGCAACAACAAACGTTATATTTCACAAATATATTATCGTACCACGCAGTAAGGATAATATTATGAGAACATGTATATTACATATAATATAATCATATAGACACATAATACACCGCCGCTGTTCATTCATGTGCCTATTTTATATAGCCGCTGGCAAAACGGTTTTTGTACGCCGACAATATTTTGTATTCTCTACTCGATTCGCAGCTGTTTCTCTTCTTGTTTCGTCGCTAAAAAGGACCATATATATATATATATATATATATATAATATACTTTTTCACGTCTTTTTCTCTTTTTCCCGTCGTCGTTCCCTTTCTTCGGTCCATAAATTTCCTCCGTATTAATTAAACGTCTGCCCGAAAATTCTCCGGGAATGCAAGGGGGAAAAAGGCCATGTCCTAAAGAATTCTGTTATTATATTTCCTCGCGCGTCCCGCGTCCGCCTCTTGTGGGACGGACGTGAAGGGAAAAGTTCGCCGCCGTTATATTACGAATGTCGAAAATTTGTAGAGGTCCGTCGCCGCGTTACGATAGGTAATATGTAAGTACGGGGGAAAGAAAAAAAAATATGTATAAAAATAAACCGAAAATAAGTTTAATGAAATATCGCAAAAAGTCAAGGTTTTATTTTCTTTTTCGTGTTATAAAAAGTGTTTTTTTTTAAAGTTAATTTATTACTGGTTATTGAAGAGTTTTGAAAAAAAAGTAAAATAAATAAATTTCAAACTTTGAAATTCGTTTTTGGTAACAGTCAATGAAAATTTACGGGAATTAATGTTTTTCCAATATAAAACACGTCGAGTCGACTATATTATATTATTACATATTATTGTGGACTATGAAATCATCCGTCAAAATGTAAAATCAAAGCCTATTGAAAGCAGATGATGATAATTTGTAAAGTCAGAATTAATAAATAAAACGAAAAAAAAAATAAATAAATAAAGAAATTTGCTAATAAAACATTAGAAAACACATTATTTTTTATAAAAAAAAGATTTTCGATTAAAAATCAAAATCCGTAAAAGAATACAACTTAATAAACCAGCGTGGGTATTATTTTATTATTATACGATTAAATTATAGACATAGTGAATTAATACCATATTATAATTACTTTATATACGTATATACAATTCTACTGAAAATCTAAAACGTTGTGATTCGAATATAAATTTTATTCTCTTCTTTCCGCACGAAATCAAATCCATAATTTATTTGTTATTCTCTTGATTTTGTTACGAAACAAAGTCAGGATAGATTATTATTATTATTATTATTATTATTATTATACATCGTTTCTCAACTTATTCTCATTCGCGTACCCTTTGTATTCGCCACTGTTTTATGGACCACCCCCAAATGTCAACGTGTTACATATTTTCACGTACGGTAGATAAGAATTTACGTAATAAGTGAAATGACAAATTTTAAAATATTTATTTATTTTAATTAGCAATATGCCATACAGTGTATATTATTGCAATTAGTTTTTTGAATGTTAAAGAAAAAAAATAGTTATTACGAGTGTGAAACCACTAAATATTTAATATGCGAACGGACACGTTTCTATATGACACGGGGGCACTTTGGAAGCAGCAAAACCGTGGTACGGCAGCGATCAGCCGCCGGTTATCGTGAAGAGCGGGCTACAGTTATTGGAATAGATGTCAATATGCGGTTTTATCTGGATATAAAATAAAAACGGTTAATGGATTTTTAACAGGCACGTAAATTTAGATAAAATCCAATGTACACGTGCCGCCTATAATGCGTATACATTTGATATTACGCTCTTATATGTATAATAAAAGAAGAAAAACGGATTTACAAAAAACATTTCACAATAACACAAAATATCAAACACAACAAATTCCACTTTTTTCGCCATTACGCTTCTCTAATTCCTTTTTTTAAGGGTCCCGCGTACTGCCGTGCGAGATACGAGTACATTGGCTTAATATTAGTACTGACGTAGCAGCACATTCATAATGTGTGATAAAACAAATGGACAGTGTAGAGGTGTAAATGATAATTTTGTACCGAATTTGAATTTACAGTAGGTTGAATAAAGGGTGGTTGAATAAAAGAAACGTTCCGAAAACTTTGAAAATCTATTGGGCATTTTTATGTAAAATAAAAAAGCAAAAAAAAAAAAAAAAAACGTACTCGATTAAAACTTCGAGTCAACGTGTACACCTCTAAATCATAATTTGTATTTGGTATAATATAATATTAATATCCAATATTCAATTAGGTGGTATAGTAATAAATTTATATTTTTCCATCTCCAATTTCCGTTCGTCGATACACTGTTGGATGTCATGACGCTATAACTCACGTGATTCGTGGGCGTATATTTTATATAAAGTTGAATGTGCCAAAACTTATCTGAGAAATATGCTTGGCCTTCAAATACTTTTAGCAAGATTTATGTCGACGAGGCAACGCACAAAAAACTCGGTCTTCGCTTGACATTTTAAGTCGCGAAATGTGTTAAATTAATTGAGTAGGTAATCACAAAGATCACGGAATTCTCGTAAATGACTGGGAAAATCACGTGGAATTCACATGCGGTGTTCTGAAATCTAGTGCGTATACACAAATTTTATCAGTTATTTACCACATTTATTATCGTGTACGACCATCGGATTGGAGTTCTCACGCTATTGCTGCAGTACAAGGACGACGACGACAAACAGCATAAGTAGCAGCAGCAGCAGCAACAACAACAACAATATTATTATTATTATTATTATCTACTCGCCCCCTTTCGCCTGCCCTCGAGGAATACATACGAATATCGTCGTCTGCAGCAACGGCGGGGATAAGTTTATTCCCGTCACCAAAAACTTTTCTGTCTTACTACTATTACTGCGATATTACTTATTGCCATCCAGGCAAAAATCGCATACGTAATAGAGATATGATCGCTAGCTATAGAGCCGGTATCCCCGTAACATACTTCTACATAACGTACGAGAGTAATAATAATAATAATAATAATAATAATATAAAATACAAATTTCCATCCTTCCGTGTACTAAGTCGAATTCATAAGAGGATTACGCTCTTTATATACCGTCACAAGTTTTAATCAAATTTAATTAGAAAACGGACTCCGGGGAATAAAGTCCGTAATCCTTTTTCCATTGTAGTTCTGCAGCTCTCTTCATACTTCTTCCCGTTTTTTCCTCTCTCGATCATCCACTCGCTCTCACATCGCTTCACTCGCATTCTCCTCTCCTCTTTCCTCGCCCTTATTATCCCGTATATCCCCCCCCCGGACTATATTAATATTTTATGATTTTCACCCGAAAAAAAAAAGAAAGAATTTACCGCGATATATCAATAATTATTGCAAACGAGGCTGATGGTTTTCGAATATTTTTCATTGGTTTTCATTTTTATATATGTAAACATTTATTTAAAAAAAAAAAATAATAATTACAAGCGATTTCGGTTAACTACTGGATTCTTAAAACACTTAAAACTCAAAGTTTTCACGTACCTATACCGATTGAGTGTAAAACACGAAATTCGGTATGTTTACAAAGTTATTTTCGAAATGAGTAATTTATCTTTTAATGTTTTAATGAGTAGTGTTATTAGATATTATATTACATTTCGATACGTGCGTAAAATTAATTGTATTTTAGCGCATAATAATAATAATAATATGTAATATAAAAATGATTTCGTCGATGTTTTTGGGAATTTTTTGAAATTAAAATTTTAGCTATTTTTATTCATTTTGCGGTTGGTAATATTAAATGCTACTAAAAAAAAAAAAAATAAATAAATTGAAAAATTCCGTTTTGCAACATTTACTGAATTTACGCGCCAGTTGATATTTACATTCCCTAATGGCCGCATAATTCTACACTGTCATTATTGGAAGCAATCGGAAACACGAGTAACCCCACATTTGTGACCAAAACGCAATGAAATTCAAATCGTTGACCAAGAATAATTTAAATTATGTTATGAACAATTTTCGATTTCAGTTTACCTGCACACGTCAGGGAAAATCGAATTCGATTATCTGATGTCGGACTGTTTCGGAATCCATCAGTTGCTGTTAAAATATATATATATATATTTCTGAATTAATAAAATTGTATTTTATGTTTTTTTTTTGTTTTATCATCGAGTTGAGGTATAAAATAAAAAGAAATCATTTACTTCTTGTAATCATTGCGATGATTTCGACAAAATATATTTTATATTTTGAAATTTATCAATTCAATTTAATATTTATTTTAAATAATATAATTTGACGATAATTTTTTTTCTTATATATATAATTCATTTACAGTTTTAAAATTTATATTTTATACATAAAAAAAAAAACAAAAAAAAACGTCTACGAATATATTATGTCGGTTTTCTATTTTGAGTATAAAATAATATAATCAATAATTAATGTTTAGAGAAAATATCGATCCGATTTTATTGAAATCATAATTACAAAAAAAAAAAAAAACAATTCGTATTTTTATTGTCTATTACTATTCGAAGTTCGGTTATTTTATTAATTATTATTACACTGTATAAAGCGTGCTCGCGCGGCATCGTCCGAGTAGTTATATCGAAATTATTATTATATGATGTTATAAAGTTACACGATAAAACATTCTCATAATGAGCGATTTCCCTTTAGTCGGCATTTAATAATAATAATAATAAAATAATATTTTCGTCGTCGAAAATGTGTGCCTAGCTGGAAGACAGCGGGCTTCGCGGAACTTTTGTCGTGTGGACTTCCGTGAAGTTACAAAAAAACAAAAATGCCGTAAAAATAAAAAAGAAATAAGCGTATATAAAAAGTAACGTAGTGATATCCCTTATATCAATTTTACGATTTCATTTTTTTTTTGTTTTTTTAATGTAATCTTCTTTCCCCCTTTTCTCGGGCGTTTGGACGCGACGGACGCGATTTTATAAATGCGCGAGTTAACAAACCGCTTCGGACTCGCGGCATTAAACCCGGTGGATATTAATCCGAATTTGCACTGCCGCTATTTACGAAACTGTATTTTATGATAAACAGTGACCGAACATAAATTAAGGGGAAAATGCGTATTTATTTTGAACTTAAAAATTTGTTTATTACAAAAAGAGAAGAAAAAAAACGCCACATTGTATTACATTTAAATTTATGCGATTATAATGATTAATGATTTTAAACATAATATTTATAACACTACGTTTATTTAAAAATTTTTTTTTTGTTTTTTCAAAAATATTTGAATAGAAATTTAATCGAGTGCACCGATAAGTTTAGTGTAAAATAAGTAATATAAAATGTATCGATAATACGCCATTTTATTGTTATTATTATTTTAAAAGTTAAAAGTCACGATAAATCATTTCATTCGATTTTGAAAAGATCGGTTTATTAATAAAGTTTTTTTCAAAATAATATTGCAAATGTTTCAAAGAACAAATTATGAGTAATAATTTCGCAGTTTATTAAATACTGTAGTTGATTAATAACTGGTATATATATATATATGTCTTATCCGCGTTTAAATAAAGTTTTGAAACGACAAAATTACAAATTCTTTAAAAACAAAAATATTTCTTACGTAATAATAATATTTTTTTACCGTGATTAAACTTTTTGGATGTTCATATAAAACAAATTATTTTTCAACGTTTCTTTTTCTTTTTGTACGTAATATTACAATTTGAAAATGTTTTGATTAATTTTGTATTTCGAAACGAAATTCCATTGATATCATATGAATTCCACTGTCGTCTCGTAATATGGCACATCCTACGACTTTTACAATTTTTTTAAAACTCATAGAAATGCCATCTGTTTTTCGAATAAATAATGTGTAATTTATTACACATAGATAGGTGGTAGGATTTCTGTAAATTATTTATTTAGAAAATCTAAGATTTTTTTCGCAAATGATTCACATTTACTATTATATATATATTAAATTATTACACGTTCATTTTATTATTCACTTTCGAATAATTCTAACTTTAAATACCACGCGTCACTGAGGATCGCGTATGCTAGAAGTTAATAAGACCCGAGTCAACATTTACGTGGAAAAATAAATATGACGATATAACTTAGTCTTGAATACGCGTAATTAAATTTGAAAAGCCGATTAAATCCGGAAAAGCGGCTTTACCGTTATTTATGTTGGCAGTTACAAATTGTTTGCTTATTTTATAACTTTTTCTTATTCGTGCAGGTATTTCAACTTTGAATTCTAAAGTAAAATAAGCCTAAGAGTCTCTGCCTCGGCTCTTATTTATTCAGTTAAATATTATTAAATCTATCTCAGTCAAATTTTTAGACATTATATTCGAAATCTCCTAAAAATAATAATTATAATATAATTAAAGCTCAAAAACGTATTTAACGAATTGTGTCGTCGCAAGTAAATGTCACGGTGTTTTTCCTTTTTCAGTCGTAATAACGGAAATTATGAATAAATTAAAAAACGGCATTTATTCATAATCAGCGAGATTTGCCGAACACGGAATTATTTGTTAATTGTATGTACCATATCATAATAATTGTATTATAACGAAAAATTAAAACATCGCAGTTAATTTCTATCGATTTATTTTCAATGACGTTAAGACTTCCATTTCGTTTGTGATAAACTAATTAAAATATAAAGGAGAGCATTATTCGATTGTAAATTAGAGTGGCGTATTCTTTGAATACTTCGATATAACGTGCTAGCGTGTTACCGAAACCTCAAGTTTATTAACTTGTATTTCATTTTGAGATGATCACTCGTCCACACTCCGCACATAAATTTAATCAAATACACGTTTTATTCTGTGCAATACAATATTCTTTATAACTTAACAATTCACGACCCGTCCGTCATCCTCTATTACGAGTTATGGAAAATTTCTTTAGACACACGTTCACATAATTTCTAGTAAAAAAATCCTTCGATTCGAATTGCTTCCTGTTCGGTGTTAGTTGTTCCGATGGCAGACGCATAAAACAATGTATTCTGCTATATAAATCTAATATCGCGCGCGATCGTTGTTTAGCGATCTATGTCAGCGCAGTTCGAATAAGGGAGGAGGTGGTGGTATTCCTTCTATTGACAAATTTCAGTTCAATTTGGCATCGCACAACAATTACTGTATACGGGGCCTGTATAGTTTGACGGCGATTCACCCCTCAGTGTCGCTTACCTCGCGGTACACCAATAGTAGTAAATCACGTATATAAAAGTTCTGGCTCCGGGCCCGTTAGTTTTGTTGTCCGGAACAATAATACGATCTCAAAGGTAATAAATTATTGCAATTGTACAAACCTGTCGATATTACCTACATTTATATATATATATATATATATATCATATTATATATCTATTTTAAATCGCATGTACAATATTCAATAAACGATTCGGTGTAGTTTATTTAAATATCGTATTTTAACCGAATAAAAGTTGGTCGTAAAAAATGAAATAAGTTTAAAAAAAAAAAAAAAATTAACGAATCGATTAGGATCCGTTTTGTGTTACAGATAGATGGCTGATGCGTTTGTCCTGCGCGCTCGTCTTTCGCGTTTACGTAATATACACGATGATAATTTTATTTCGATTTGTTTGCATAAGTTTAAACGATTTTTCTTTATTATTAAACATATTATATTAAAATTTAATCTTTACAATGTATATTTAATAGTAGACGAAATTCTTGTAGTTAAAAAGACCAATTACGATCTGGACCCTCCAGTTTAGTACGTACAATTTCCAATTTGAATGAATTTGCCGTCGAATCAATATTTCCGATCCAATGAGACGCTTCCGTATGAGATTCATTTCCCATAAAAGCTGGTAAAGTTTTGTGGAAATCGGGCATTACGCTTAATACCCGCTGTGCTTTGATCCGGCACTTTGAATGGACGGCGGGTACAATTTGAGATCAAGTTGACTTTTCAACAGCCGATTTCGCTCGAGTAATGCCACGACGACAATGTTGTTTGAATTCGAAAACGTAAACGGTTGAAAAGGCGGCAAGTTATTATTGATAGTATTATCATTTGAAAGACCAGTTGGATAGCGTGTTTGCTTCATGCTATTTGCGGTTGTCGACGATGGCGGCGGTAATCCCCTGTATTGCTGACTTCATTGGGTTCGACGCACGCAATAACATTAAACGACGGACTCTATGAGAGGCTTCACAGTCGATCCTAATAAGCGACGTTCCGCAATTATCGAAATTCATATTACGTATAATACTGAAACCTCGTGTTTCTGCAGCAACATTTCGGCGATACTTTATCCGGGTCTGGACAACGATTCTAGATCGTTTCGTCCAGTGATCCCGTTTCTGAGGCTTTAGAGGCTCATGCGATATGAACAAAACGATTTAGAGACGTAATAATATATAATGAAATTAACCGTTGAATAGCGCATAATTTTATAATATCCAATTGACAATATCACAATTAAAAAAAAAAAAAAAAACAATATTACAATAAACAATTTATAATAACTAATAAATAAATTTTCGTTTCGATTTCAAGTGGAGATGACGCAACATAAAGTACGTGTTAGCGACACACACGCGACTGTGGTCTTAGGTCAGAGGTAGTCCCACGGTAGTGGTAACCATAATCTGTCATATAATCTACTACACATCATACTTAGAGTATTTCTACTAAATCATTTATGAAATACCTAAATAATTATTATTGGTGAGAACTCGACAAAGAAATTGTCGAAAGTCATCACTAGCATATCTATAATATATAAGATATTCGATGTATTTTTGATTGTCGATAATATTTTAATATTTTCCCTTTTTTTTATAAATAGAAAAATAATTACTCGAATTATTTAAAAAGCATATAATATTGTAAAGTAATGTCACATAAGTTCCAATGAAAATAAAATTAATATAATTCTAATCAAACATTCATTACGATATTTTTATCATTTCGAGAATTATTAGAGCATTTCAGTTCTGCATAATACATTATTATTTATTATAAACAAATATATTTTATTTTGTAAAATCCACTAAATATTTATTGTACGCCATTGTGACAGGTTGTTTATTCAAAACGGATACTATTTCAGTGTAATATAAACTTTTATACCTCGATAAAGTACATTATATATATATATATATATACATAAATAAATTACAAATATAACGTTACGCATTTTTTCCCCATAGAAATTTGTTATGTGAAATATTTAATAAGAATAAAAAAATAAATAAAATATCAATAATAATAATAATAATAATAATAATAATAATAATTCTATTGTTTTTTCGTACATGTAAAATCGTAAATATGTGCAGCAATTAGCATTTATAAATTATTTGTTCTAATCAGGTTAACCATGACTTATAGCTCTTATGAACGAAATATATGATATTATTTATTTTAATTTTTAACACAACCATATTGAAATAATGATTTTACAGAAAATTCACACTGTATTCGTTTTTATATTTTGTAATATAAATGTACATAAGCGCCATTCGTTGGAATTTGGAGAATTGAAATTTAAAATTTTATTGTTCAGTTCTGTGTAATTAAATTATTATTAATGTACGAAATAATAAAATTGATCTCAAGTTTTCGTTTTCGACGTAACACAAATATCTAAATTTATATCAATGCACGACAAACGTGATACATAAATATTATTCGTGCGATTGTAACGTGTAACTTGTTATTGAACGGCATACGTATTATACGAAATCCACGAACAGTCGTCTGCAGGTTATTGGGATTTACGGAGTTTTAAAAGTCGCGTCTAGTTTACAGAAGAACGCGCAGGAATGGATATTCGAGCTGTGACAAGGTTGACAGGTTGTCTGTCAAGTGGTATTAGTCGACTCATTGAGCTGAATAATAACAGAAATATTTTGACAGTTAGGTGCAGAAAACAATTTGATATATTTTACGTAGGCACTGGGGAAGTTTTGCAGTGAGTTTGAACTTATAAATCCAAATACCACAGTGCAGCAAAATTAAGCGTAAGATCCATTTGAAAGTTTCATTGCCTACTTTTCCTTTGCTAGCATAATACTATTTTTAGTTCTTAATACAATTAAAAAAAAAAGTTTTTTTTCTTCAAAAAACAATATAAAATACTTTCGCAATAAACATTAATTTATTTTTTAAATTGATATTGCAATATTGCACGACCTTTTGTTACGAAACACGTGACAAGTTATTTAATACATTTATAAGATCATATCGAATATAGGCAACACGAGACGTTCAAAAACATTGTCTCTTATATATTTCAATCGTATTTTTTCTTTTTCAACTGTTTATTTGAAACATATTAAATTGCATTATTTCGTAACGTATTACGTAGGTTGTATTAGTTTTATTTTTTTTTAGATTATCGTGATTAAGACATTGAAGAAATTATAAATTAATTATATCTCCAAGTTCGAGAAAATCATAATTTATATTTAAACACGAATAAGATAATAATTATTAAATATATATATATACGTATATATAACGCTTTTGTGAAAATAAAACTTTAATCATACTACTTAAAATATTTCGTAGGGTGTGTGGGAAGGAGAAAACTGGAGGCAGGAACATTCCACGGCTTTTGTTACAAATAAATCATTTCATAACCATTTTCGTGGAATACTGTTAAATACCTGAGTGCTTTGTTAAATTTGTATTTAAATTTCAATTGAATATAATAATTTCCACAAATCTGAAATATTTTATAATTGTTGAAATGAGATAAATCAGTAAATATTTACTAACGATAGCGATTACTTACTGTTCGTCCGAATGAAATTTCTAGTAAAAATAACACCGGGTTAGGTGATTTAGAAATTACGATATTTACTCGAAAGGGAGAAAGTTGGGTTTTGCGTGGTTTTTTTTTCTTTTGCGTATGTCGAGAGGAGGAAAACTTAATAAAAACTGATTATAAAGGTGAAAAGTCTCATAATTTTCACTCAAGTCAAAGGTGGTTGTAAACTTTTTGTCCCAAGAAAAGACACATGTTTCTACTTAGCTGACGTAGCGCTGAAACAGCCCAACAGTGATTTATAAATTTCCAAGACCTCTTCGTCCTCCTCAATATTGTTTCGACTCAAAAGTTCTGCTATTTTAAATAGCATCACGTATACATACAGTAAATACGTATATCGTACTAATACAATTCACGTTGAGAAAGTTCTGGACCATCGTGCGATTCCTAATCATTTCTACAATTTCTACCTATTTAACCACAAGACTGTTTTACAAGTATCGATATAGATGTATATATTCGTGTATATTAGACCGGAACGAATGAAAAATGTCAATATCGTTGTAAGACACAAACGATTTATACACACACACAATTAGTTAAGAGGTATCAAAACATTTCATAGACGTAGAGCGTTTTTTTAAACATTTCATGGTATGTAGATAAAACGTCCAAATCAATTTTTTTTTTGCTCATTAAGGTATACGGATAAATTAAATATGAATATATCTATATAATTGTATACAGTATGAATAAAAAAAATGTATATCTATTTAAAAAAAAATCGTTATTAAAAAAAGACTTATAACAAAATTTACGATATTTTATGAGTTGAATGTACAAACAGAGAGTGCGCTTAATTTATCTTGATAACTGCAATAATATCGATGTCGACGCGTTGGTTAATCTGCGAGACGTATAGATATCGACAGTTGACATTTGTTCCGAAATTTAGTTTTTAAAGTAACCGAAAATCCACCTTCACAATTATATAAAGAATTGAATGAAAATTACAGTCTTTACTCCGTTGAATATTTACAATTGAAATTCGTTAATTTATATTATATTAATAATACTTCTGTAGGTCTTATTGATGACAGCCTATTTATCTAGTGAATATTTTTCGCCGACCCACAGCTCGGGAACTCCTGTTATTAGTCGTTCACAAAGAAGGAAAAAACGTGTTTTTAATTAAAACACGCACGAAAATCATATAGCAATTTGTTTATTTTTATAAAATGCTCAATGTTTTTTTTCCAACTTACCTTCTAACGTAAACTTTTATGTTATTTTTTAATAAATATATTATTATAATGTAATTTTTTTTTACAAATTTCATTAAAAATCCGGAATAAAAATGAAAATTGAATAGGAATTATTTGAATTATATTGCATTTTAGTTGTTCTTAATGAATACGTTATTATTAATATCACGTTTATGAGTAAATATTTTTTTTTTATATTTAAACCAAATGTCTTGTTTAAAATAAAATTCACATTCAATATTGAGAATAATAACGTACGTTATAATGTCGACATTTTTGTATTAATTAATGTTTCGTTGATTAAATAACAAATTATTTATTTAATTATTGTTTTTATAACGACGTTTTTATAATAAATTACATAATGTTTAAACGAAAGAAATATGCGTTGATTTAAACGTACATGTTCAATAGTGGAATCAGTTGACATTTTTTTTTTCGAATTTTATACATTTGCTGTGGTTTTTCACAATCGGTCTGTATTTGATACATTTTTTTTTTTTTGTGACATAATCTACTATCAAATACTGATAGTTTATAAATTAAATTCGGCTCCTACTATCCACTGCCTTAAGCGCACATGATCCGATTTAGCGTTGAAGGAAAAATACGTCGCAAACTCGATCGTTAAACGAATTACAGACAGACTGTGGCGTCTCAACGCTTTACGCAGGATTTACTGTGAACCCTCGTCTTCAAATTTTATTAAGCTTGCAGCTGGCGAGCTGTTATAATACTATTATAATACTCATCGATCTTTCTGTAATCAAACAATAATAAAACTGTGTACGACTTGTAGTTATGCGTTAAATTTTCATTATAACACGACGATGTCACTAACAATAATATGTATTGAAACGAATTAACACACAACGAATTACACGTATTTTTGAATAAATTCAATTGACAATTTATACGGACACGGTCCGTTTCCAATAAAATCTTTCCCATCTCCACCGTTTATAAAAATAATCGATTTAAAAAAAAAAATGTACAATTTCCACCAGGATATTAGTCTGAAAATAATTTATCATCCTAAATCCGTATGTAATAATATAATCGGACATCTTTCGTGAAAAAGGATATTATGTCGACTACCTTTTTATGTACTCTATTAGTTATTTCGATTTATATAAACAATCGCGTATTTCGCGAAAACGATTAGAAAAAAAAATTTAATTATTTTAAAACGAATTAAAACACTGTAGTAGAAACAGTTTATATATATTCTTATGTGCCCGTAAATTGTATACGTGTTTTTTTTTTTTTTACATTTAACGGGAAATCGAATCGGCGCCAAAGGGAGATAATACAATTTATTTATAACGTCCAATTTATATTATTCAATTTAAACAAAAACAGATATAGATACGTGTTTAATAATTTTATTTTTTTATCATTTAATAATACGTTTTGTACACTCTGAGGTGTTACCCCCAAGCAATCGATCTAATTTTATTTTCGTTACCTTAAAATACGTGTAAAATAATGTACACGATGTTTCCGATTCAGAAAAAGAGTTGGTTCCATGACCCAACGTTCGTTGAATCACTTTGCGGGATAATTTCTTGACTCGTTGTAAGGTCGCAGGTATACTCGGATGTATATATATCTAGTCTGCAGTTCGTCTTAATATATATATATTACATATATAGTCGGCTTGCACTGATTAATCGTCTTTTTTTTTTTTTAAATTTAATTAATTTATCTTGTCTCGCTTTCATTTTTACGGCTATTTGATTTATGGTGGAATTACGTCAGGCATTCGAAATGAAAATTTGTTTAAAATAAATGAAGTTTTGTTTTCCGTCTGAGCACACAATTACCTCGGAGGAGTGTAAGAGTGGTGTGTGTGTGTGTGTGTATAAACAGAGAGTAGGTTGGGCTGGAGAAGAGGTAAGGGGGGGGGTGGCAGTATTATTAGATCTGTTTCGGACCATTTATCAAGTTCCTTCGTCCATTCCCTTCGGTCCAATTTCCGAGCACGCGTAAAGCTATATTATAGTCTAAAGCCGAAATAACGTCGTCAGATCGCCGGATAAAATTGTTCGACAAACAATATGGTGCATATTTGTATTTGCAGTAATAATATAATAGTGCGTACGGTTTAAACGAGTATAACGAAGGAACGGCTGATATAATCTTAAAATGAGCATATATATATATATGCATACACCCATAATAATAAAATAAATATATATATATAAAATACAAGAAGGAATGATAATAAAAAGGACGTCGAGGAAATTTTCATTATCAAGAGTCTTCGAATAAAACAATGCGGCGAGCGTCTAGCTGCAGCGAAGGAGGCAGAAAACGTAAAGAAGAACGAGTCGTATGTATATAGACATTGGCATAGAGCCACGCTGAATAATAATTTTCTAAAATAAAACAAAACCGAAAACAAAAAAAAAATTCTTTTTTCTATCCCTCCCCTCTATTACGTAAATGACTGCGCATTACAGATAATGACGTTTTGTCGGGGAGGCTGGGGGGACAAAACAACGTTTTATTGTCGATCGGAAACTGATAAACCCATATACTACTGGTTTGTACTGGGGATTCGGTTGCGTGTTTTCTAGCGCGACATTTATTATTGCGCACGATTATAATATAGCGTCTGTTACGATATCGTTGATTTATATGGTACGCGCAATGGAAAAAAATCAAACTCGTACAATAAATAATGAAATTGTGAAAAAACAAAAAAAGAAGAATTACGCGATTAGGTTACGGGATATCGATGTTTTAATCGATCGATCGGCGTCGTCGACGGACGTATGACGGCCGGATACGGAGATCATTCGCGTCATTCGGAGAAAAAAAAATGTCGATTTCATTAGTGTCGGGGACGCGCGCGCTCAAGATGTCTGTGGACTTGAAAATAAAATGTTATTTTTACGTTACAAGCGCGCAGGAGGTTTTTTTTTGCTTTACTACGTACATATAATATTACACGTGGCGGTTTCGCTCGCGCCATTATATTATATTAATATGCTCTTGTCAACGATAAATAATACAAAACGTTTTGAATCGGAGGGAGAAGTCGGCGGCGGTTTGTGTAATATTAAAATATGGTTTAAGGGCGAGGGGCGACGGCGCGTCGGTCGCCGTTATCCTCGGGGATCTTTTCATTTTTCTTAATACTGCAGCAGTGCGTTTACACACACATATACATATATATATAATATAGTGGCGTCGGCGAATGGGATTTTATATTGAATTCATTCCGCCCGGTTATATTTTTATTTAATACGGTTTGCACGTAATTTCCGAAAATTCGGGCGAACTCCAATGGAGTTTTAAAGATATTGACCCGTTGACAATATCTGCGACACGGATATTGGGAAATTCTTTTGAACGGATCAGATAGAGGTTGTTAAATTCGGCATGTGTCAGCGCATGTGCGCGGTTCGTCGTGATCTCATACTGTCTTTTTTTTTCTTTTCAAACGCCTTTGTTGTAAAGATTTCACTACATTACAACGTATCGCGCGTGTACGGCGTGTTCTTCACGACTATAATATTTTCAATTAATAATAATAATAATAATAATAATAATCACTCGAGTGGCCGATAATGTTATTTGCGTTTTAAAAACGACTTGTTTTCTTTTTTAACGATTAATTTTCGCCTATTAGTTATTATTGTATATGACATTTTCGTAACCGTCATTAGTTACTCCGATTACGTTTTATATATATATATATATTTTAAAAAAGTAGTGAAAATAGAGAGGAATTTATGAAATTAAAATTAAGAACAGAAATCAAAAGGATATGTAAAAATAAATAATCAAAAAGATAGAAATCAAAAATTATAAGTTAATACTCGTGATAATAAATAAAAAAAAATATTCATAAAATAAATAAATTTATTTTATTTATTTCTTTTATTTTATTATATTTTATACAATACTCATTGGCTTTCTTGAATATTTAAATATACATTTTAATATATATATATATATTAAAATTATGCTATATATAAAATTTGCTAGGTTTTATAATAAGCGTTTAATATTTACTGTTTTTGTTATTTGCCTCTAATATCGGTAGTGAATATTTCATTACGAACGCAATTTAAATATAAAACACGGGGGATTTGTTTTCTTTTGTATTCGTTCGAAAATAATAACGCGACAATTTAATTTTTATTACACGTTTCGGTCAATAAA
Organism: Chaetogeoica ovagalla; assembly: GCA_032441825.1. NCBI lineage: Eukaryota > Metazoa > Arthropoda > Insecta > Hemiptera > Aphididae > Chaetogeoica > Chaetogeoica ovagalla. The sequence continues at coordinate 7,938,032 of CM063743.1, read as the reverse complement.
TCGCGCGAACAAACTATTTCTTTATGAACTGGTTGTAAGAACGAGAATTTTTTATTATCAATTGTCGATCGTGTTTTTATTGTTCGGTAATTGAAAAAAAAAACCATTAAAGGAGCGCCGCCGACATTTTACACGGATTTTTTCTAATAAATAACGATACGCGATTCGTTCATAAGTCGTTATTTGCACCGTGATATGATATTGAGATGCATAAAGTCAAATTAGTATAAGTCTATAGTAATCGGGCGATTTTAAGTGTCGTTCTATTCCAATTCGAGAATGTGTTATTTCTGTAGACGTTAAAACGAATGATATTAATTATTCATTTGTATGTAATATAAAACACGCGCGTCATACGTCTTAACGTGTCATCGAGTATTTTGATTTCGGAACGAAGTATTATGTTTTTGTTTGGTTTTGTCGACACGGAAACCTGAATATATAGTAATAATACTTCCGATTGATATAGCCAAAAATGTTTTTTTTTTTTTTTTTTTTAAAAACAAGATAAATCTATTATTATGTATTTCGTTATTCAAGCGATATTGATCAAATAAAATATGAAGTTTAAACGCAGGCGAATAAAACAAAATTGATTTATGATTGTATTAATTAGTGTTAAAAGTTAATTTTCACTTCAATCCAAATGTTCAAAAGTATTTCTGTTTTCACATTGCATATTCGAAGTCGTTTTTAACGTAAACATTTTAACAAATATATTATCGGTTATATTAAAAATATTAAAATGATCTATTACATTTATCAATCTTAAATATGATCATGAACTCACGTATTTAAGTTGTTTCGTACTAACGATAGCGGAATTTGACGTTTTTGATCGATTCTCCGACTGACTCCTTGTCGTGGGCACATCGCCGATGAAGAGCGGGTAAAGGGCTAGTCGATTTGTTGATTCTGATGACAATATATTGTGCGACAACTGACAGGGTGATGGTGATTCTTCCAAAACCCCATTTGCCGTAAGTAACTCTATCCTTCATCCGTATCTTCTACAAGAAATATTATACTTATATATTCAGAAGTAAAATGTGGTTTGGAAAAATAATTGTCTCGTTAAATGTGACGTGTATAGCGCAAAAGTTTATTTATTGAGATGGTATAGATGGTAGATGGTATACATTGAGATGTATCAGTTCTTTATAAAAAAAAAAAAATAAAAATGTTCACTTTACCGTTAATATAACTTGGTAATAATAATATACCTAATACGGTAAAATAAACAAAGTTATAGAAGAATAGGTAGAAAAGTATAATGTTCTTGTTATATAATATAATATTACATATATAAATAAAAAAAATACTTTAATAACAGTTTTTTTATGTATAAATTTCCGATACAAAAAAAAAAATTACATATATCTAAGTGCATCGGTATCTGTAACATTTAATATAGTGGTTATTGGTAAAAGATTATTATTTGTATTTTTTTTTTAAATGAATATTCATTATATTTATGTTTGTTTTTCTTTAATTTTAAGTTAGACTTTTACAAAGTCACTTGTCCATTTAGAAAATATAAATGTGACCGTATTTACTCCAATTATGAAAAAATTTAATGATTACAACCAGGGCTCGGATTCTATTTCGCATTTACTAATTATAATTAAACACAAATAAAAAATATCAGAGTAAAATGTACATTTGTTTTATGCATAAAGAATTTCAAGTATAAAAAGTATATATATCTTATATTTTTTAATATTGTAATCATTAAATTTTTAGTGCTATTTTGTTGTTGTACATGCATTCATTTTAAATTATTTTATGGTTTTCATAAATCTCGTAAGCGTAAGAAGGTTAAACAAATTACCCACACTTCTATATAGTGTTATTTCATTAAATATTTCATATTGGAATTTATTATGTTTAGTGATTAAATTATGGAGCGATATCTTGGCAAGGTGCAGCGAGAACCTTTGCTATAATTCATAAATTAAACAATTTTTTTTTTTTACAATTATACTGTTTTTATGTTCTTTTTTTTTTTTTTTTTTTTTGTGCATATCTCAAGATATTTTTCATTATATATTATAGCGTGTTTTTCAATAGTTTTCAGTGCTATAAAATCCGAGCAATGATTATAATTATATAACGATTCTTCAACTGGAGTTTAAAGTATGTAAGTTAAACATGTAGATTGTTTTTATAAAAGATTTTATTATTATTATTATTATATGTGTTATAAACTAAATGATTTATATTAATAGTAACAGTCGCTTGATGTTGTTAAATATTCGAAATTCCCGTAGGTTTTAGGTTTTGAAAGGCGGCTTTATAGCATTTGTGATGTAACGATAATAATCGCCTATAAAACAACCCTGAGTTTTTGTGTGCGGATTGTCTAACATAGGGCGAGCATTAATCAATTGCGGTTTCCGACCAATTAACGCTGGTCAGCCGTTCTAAACGGTTCGTTTAGATAGGTACCGCCGTAAACTTTTCCTGAATCGTGACTCGGTTGTATAAAACGGTCGAAAATTTGCTGGCAACGCGTAAACGTATTGGCAATATAATTTGTATTGAAACACCGTAAACGTTATGATGTTCGAAAATAATATGTTATACGTCAAATTGAATAGAAAACACGAGAAACCATTAAAAACGGAACGGCCGTCTTTTCCCGAACAAATTCCATGTTTCATACGTCGTTATATACTCACAATATTTGAAATACGCGTAATATTTGTTTTCGTTACGTACGATATGTGTGTAAATTTATGTTTATACATTGTGATATAAAATAAAAGTAAAAACAGGAATTTTTGAAAATTTTAAAAATGATTTCGGTTTAATCATAACGGTAAAATAAAAAAATATCTAATGATCGAAATATCATCGGGTATAAATAATTTATTATAATTTACCGAGTATATGACATTTTAATGCGAATATAGTAGAAGGATGTGCCTAAATCGCGTTAAACTTATTACTTTGCTTGTTCCACCGATTCATTGTTAGTTGTCTCTGCCAGTGAGGTCTAATAATTGTATTTTATGATATATATATATGAATAAAACGATGGAAACATTTATTTGGAACAACAGTCTTTTATTTTGAAATCGTGACTACAATTTGATTAGCGGCATCGAGTGCGAAATAATTGCTATTTTATACAACAATATTATACCGGAGGTTGTTCGTGAACTGTGGTTATTATATTTTTTTTTTTTTTTGCTCTTTCATTTGAAATATTTTTCTAAAGTTGCAACTATAAGTATTACTTATACTTATCTGGAAATGGATAAAATCAGAACTAACCATGTAACCTATGCGTTATAGGTAATATATATGTATAGAAAAAAAATAAAATTTTAAGTTCGAATAGAACATATAAAATATTTATTTGAACTGATTGATAACTATGTAAATAGAAAAAAAAATCAAATACAAATAAACGAGATAACGGGGTTTATTATTATAATTAAGTGTATTATTTCGTTTTAATTTTTGACGTTGACTTCGAGACGTGCCTAGAGTTTTGAAGCCTGGTGGTCATATATACCCGATGATTGGTACGTTATACCCCTGTACGATATATTATTTTTTCTCAATAGGACATAACTTCGGTTGACTGAGACCCTAAGGTTAAAAATCAGTGCAGAGAACCATTGTAATTGCGTTTTGTATGAACAGGGCAAATACTCGTGGACCGATCAATAAACCGGAACAAAGCTTTGTCCTGTCCCCAACAGAACGGCATAAAAGCAAATTGGTCTATTTGGTATAGTGCACCGACCATAGGGAAATCATTGTGTAAAATTCGAAGTATTTCAATGTAAACAAGGTTTAAAAATAGAATAAAATTAATCTGACGCGTGCAAAAAAAAAAAAAAAAATCGATCCAGATTAAAAATAATGAAGTTAAAAACGAAAAAACGAGAAAATTTTAGTATGTGGCTATATAATTTAAATTATACGTATAGAGTTTAAATTCATATACATATGTATATTAACAAACGATACTCAACTGAACTTAACATTTTTTTTTTTTTTTGAAAAAAGTTCGTTAAAAAGGAATACATTATTTTTCACTTAAAGAATTTGTTTTTACTGTACCAAATGTATACAAATAACAAATATCATATAATAATAACCAATAAATAAAAAATAATATATCAGTACGTTCCTTAACAGTTTTTTCATTTTTTGTTGCCGAAGAACTGTCTGATATCATCTGTTGTCTGTTGAACTAATTTCCAACCATTGTAGCTATAAAAATGTTACAGTTATTTAAAAAAACTAAAGATTTCATCTGGTACGTTTTTGGTCTACTAAAATCTACGACGAACAGTGTTAAAAGCAACCATAAATTCGTTAGTGGTAGGATGACACACATGGAAATCTATTTCCTCTTTTTCATCATATTCCGTGCCATTTCCATTCTCGATATATCAATTTTTTACCAAATGGGTACATTTTTTCACCATCTGTTGGATATTCAATTACAATAACGTCTTCGTTTATTCTTAAAAATTCATTTTATGGTATATCTTCATTTTCTAATTCTTTCAACAAGGAACTTTTGCCCGCGATAGTTAAAGTTCTTCTATATATGTCGGCTTTGTTTTGACAGGACACGTAGCACTAACTAATGAAAGTATGATATTCATGGTTGATTACAATAATCTTAGGTAATACAATTTAAAGTGTTATGTACTGGCATATGTCGGATTGACGATTATGTTCTATATATAAATTACTATGGTACATATTAATTATTAAGTTTATTGTAGAATAGTTAATATATTATTAATGTATGTATTATATTTATTAATATAATATGTAAAATTAATTCGTTAAATAGAAGTGTTTTTTAATGAAAATTTTATGGTTACATAAAAAAAATTCATTATGTAAAAAGTTTCGTTGTGTAGAGAGGTTCGAATGTAATATAACGTCTCGAAACGAGTACCGGAGCCATTGTTTTAAAATTATCTCATAGTTATACAGATTATTATTATTATTATCTTCATTTTAAAACTTTTGGTGTATTATTCCGAGTTGTTTTACAAGGAAAAAAAAATAAAGAAGGCATTTTTATAATACGAATGATGAACTAGATTTTATTTATAGAAAATATCGTACGTAATCCGATATTTGATTTTTAAACCGTATTATTCCAGCTATTACATTGAAATAAATAAGAAAATCTTTTGATTTATAAAATTACAATTATTATTTCCATTCCTAAGCATTAAAGTAACTCTAAATTATATATTAAACATTTTTAGATATATTTTTTCATTTTATATTCTGGTAAAAATCTTTTGTTATCAAATGAATAATTAATTATCTTATATACCTACGTTATACGATATTTTGCATTATATATTTGTTTTAAATATTTAAATATGTTTTTTATTTATTCATTAAATATATAGATAAAAAAATATCTTCTACGGTAATTTGTTTAATGGAAATATTGTATATTTCAATTGTTATTTGTAATAATCAGCAAAAAGTCAAAATAAATGTTATAATTAGAGTACGTGTTTTAATTGGTCGGTCAGAAAAATAACTAATTTATACCAAAACGTATTTTACGGCTTAAATAGTTTGAATATAAAATTTTATTTTGCTTATTTTTATACATGTCGAGTTTTTTGCAATGTTATGGCATATTTTAACGTTTTGAATGTTTTATAATAAGAAAGGATTTTTATTTAAACGAACGAAAAAAAAATTGAATAAATTAAAGAATCTTAATAAGATAATATCTTGTGTATACTTACTTTAACTATCCAAGTTTTAGATAAAATATCACTGTTTCACTTAAATGAGTTGTTGAAATTATGTATAACATTGTTCGATATAAATATTTCTTTTCAAAATTAAAGTTTATAATTTATACATTTTTTTTAAAGCATATTTTGTTTATTTTTACGGTATATATGAATTTAATTGAATTTTAGGGCATATTATTATTTTCAATAATTCTAATATTTTTTTCTATTATTACTTATACATAATAGAAGTATTATGTATTACAACTAAAAATTACGACTTCAGTTATACGATCATGTATTAATTTTCATAGAACAGTGCATTTTACGAGCTCCGTTTAATTGTCATGACGATTGTTCATCTAAATGTTATTACTAGAATCGTACACAGTTTTACACAATTTCAATAAGCTTTCAAATTTTTTTTTTCGTTTTTCTCGACATCTATTAAACATTATATAACATAATATTTGTTTAGCTGTTGACTAATCTTGTTTTATTTTTTTACAATTAATTACAATTTTAGATTTTATTCTCTATTATTATTGTTTTGTTTGAGACATTTCTCTTTTATAGTTTTATGGCTAGAAAAGTGTTAATTAAGTCATAATAAATATTATTACGTGCATATTATATAATATATGTGATAAAAAAAGAATGTATTTTTTTTATTTACAGTTTACCGCATTGGATTTTTCATGAAGTATAAATTATTATGGCGAAAGAAGTGCGGGACGAGGGGAGAATACGTTTTTTCTTTTTTTATACTCCTATTATCTGTTACCGTATAATTTATATATTCAGAGTATGCCACCGATATATGACAAATGCAATGACTATCGTTCTATTCAATATATTTTAGCTGGATTTTTTTTTCAATTAATTCCCAAACCTTTGCGAAGTAATAAAGATATCTTTAATTTAATTTAAATTACATGGAAATCGGAAAAAAATGAAAAGTGTTATTTTATTTATTATTTTTTTTTTAAATCGAAATAGCCATTTTTTAAATATACTTTTCAGAATAATTTTGTTGTAACACTTTTAATTGTACATTTTAAATCGATTTTATTGTTTGCTTTTATTCAAACCCATATTTATACGTTAAACGAAAAAATAATTGACATTATTAAAATTCGTTAAAAATTTACATGTAAATATAATATAATATATTGTATATAATCAACGATTAAAAATCATCATCAAAAAAAAAAAATAAATCTAATAATAGGTAATATTATTTTTTTAAATAAAGTACTAAAACGGCTGGTTTAACATTATATAAATGACAATTTTTTTTAATTTTTACTCGTAAAAAGGATAAAAATAAAATAACATTGTAGCGCGGGCTTTATAGTGCTTATATATATATATATATATAATACAAATTGTTCAAGTATTGAATAGGACCAAAATAGTAGTCACAGCATTCGTCGTCAGATCTCCGCGAATTAAACTGTAAACTGCACGTCCGTTATAATCCGGCCATTTGACTTGCTCTTATCTTACGTCAAAATTGCTGGTAAATGTTAACAATCACCACCGCGGTGACTGTCGACATACACGCTTTTGTCTCGCATTGTTTGGAGGAGATTGTACCTGTGTGTATCGAGAGCTGTTATAGCTTCTTCCGGAGCGTTGTTGATGTTAAAACGTCTGGAGTTTGGTTAACTATTTTGCTTATTTGAAATTCAATTGAATTTCGTTAGTCTGTTGTCGATGCGTTCCACGGTCGATTGTCTTATTTCGTTTTCTGGTTTCTTCGAATCGGCGGCAATCGATTCCCGAACGGCAGACCGGTCGCCGTTCGGATCGCTTTGTTCGAGACTAACGATGACTCCTAAATTTTGTTGACGACGGTGTGTCTTCTACATATACGTATATATTATATTAAACTCGCTTCGGACGTATGTATAAGTCTGTTGGTCTATAGCGCGCGTATATTGAAAACGCGTAAATTGTTTTCTTTCCGTTTTCGGACTGTTTCGACACACTCGTACGCACCTATAAACGTTTGTATCGTAAACATTGTTGATCGGTGGTGGTCACTCCGTCTCGAACTCGACGTGTTGTGGGACGGCACACGTCGTCGCGGGCGTGTCTAGAACTCTTTGCACACGGATCCGTCCGAGTTGACTAAATCCGTACGTTACTTTCTGTTTTCGCTTTATATACGAATAATAAAAAATTTAATATTTAAAACTCATTCAAAACAATTATTATTATTCCCTTCCCAATTTATTTTCCGGACGAGGGGTTGCACGGTGGCGACGTGAGGGGAAACCGAAGAGCGCCTCGCCGTTACGTATATCACGTGCCTAGTACGCAATATTATCGATATTGTTGGTGGGCAATGTGTGTACAAATACTCGAGTGTACACGTACTCGTATAGTACGATATTGCGTTACTACAATAGCTGGGGGGATTCGGATTACATTCCGTTTAGTATGCGCTTCTCTCCCCCTCGCTATTACGTTAGAATTTTTTTTTATTTTAATTGAAAGAGCATTGACGACTGCGCTTCTCCTCGCTTCCTCGTCACTCTCTCTCTCACCCCTAAAACCCCCTACTCGCTTTCGGCGCATCCCCCCAGTAAAATATCACCAACACACACACACCACGTTTTCCGAATGCGAAAAAGTATATATATAAAAAAAAGGGAGCGGAGTTTCACCGCCCTTACACCGCCGCCGCCGCCGACCACGCATGATCCCTATGCGACACACGACTCGCGCGCGCCGGCAACAGCCGTTCACGGTGCGGCGCGCGGTGGCGGTGGCGGCGGCGCGCTCGCAGAAGGATCGTCGCCGCGACGCTCAGTAACGTTTCGGTATCGCTACCGCGCGCAACCGCCCCCGACGACGACGGCGACGACGGACGTGTTTCGCGTGCTCCACACGGATTTACTTAACGGCGGACCGACCGACCATACGCTGATTTCGTGCGCGCGCGTTTTCCGTTCCACAGCACCCGCGAGACACCGTTCGCTTAAAAGAACAAAAAAAAAAAGAAATACTTTTTCTCGCTAAACCGTTCTCCACGGCGCGGAACCGTACCGAAGTACGACGCGCGCGCTTTTTTATTTATTCGTTGACGACGCGATGGGATTTATTAAGCCACCGATCCGGTAACTGCGCAGCTGTCGTTTACCGGAAATTTTCCATAATTTTCCGCGTAAGTGGTGTGTCTATTGCCTACTGTGACGGTATGCGTGTAACGTTTTTGTAAAATGTTTGTGCGCGACCGCGGGACGTAAAAAATGTTCGGCGGCGCAGTTAGGATTTTTATTTGGAATGAGTGGGGGGGGGGAGGGGGTTGATTTTTTTTCTTCTTACTTTACTCGATAAACTCATAGATCAGTAAAAAAACTACTTGGAAAAATACCCGTTAGAACGCATAGAATGCTGTATTAAATTTTCATTAAATTTCGGAGAGGCCTGCAGCCCTATTCGGCCCTCCCCCCCCCTCCCCAGGCTACGACGGTGATATACTCATAGGCGTGCGCAGGTCCGACGAGTACGGGACTGAGTAAAACGCGTTCCACCCCCTTTCCCATAAATCATATAGGTGCCATTTGAAAAAACCTAATTTAAAAAGGATTTTTTTTTTATTATTATTATTATTTACATTAATAACACTTTTGACTTGTATTTTTAATTTCTTAATATATTATATTCAAAATGATTATTATTATTATTATTATTATTATTATTATTATTATTATTATTAATTAAGCTATAATTCCGGTTTTCTTTTTACATAGTACCTGGAATTCTTCAATGAATTGTTCGGAGTCAATTTCAGTAGCGATAATAAAAAAATATATATATTTGAATATACGTACCATTGGGCACTATAATGAAAATTTCAACAGACAGGATTGTGGCCAGCATGAAAATATGCGTTTAGACGAAAAATTAATTTCCAAATGACGCCAATGACTGATTATATAGAATATAAGTCTCTGCATACCGTGAGTCGAAAATAATAAAATAACCATACGGAAAATAACATTATCACTGTCGGTGGACTTGATTTTATGTAAATATAAGACGGCCAATAATAAGTATTTCGGTTTTTTTTTTATATATATATATAAAAACGCTTGTGTCGTATACACCTGTTTTACATACCCGTGTTGTCCACGTTTCTGTGTACTCGAATAAAACCGCGGTCTGCGAGACACTCTGCATACCCCGTGCGCACAATTATCGTTTAAAATACGAAAAAAACACTCGTACATTTATATTAATTGTCTATAGAAACGTATTTTGTGCGTAGGTGCATTTTACCTACGTGTGGTCGTTTGCAATCGATTGTCGATAGTCATTCGGAAACGATTTGAAATCGAAGCAAATAGCGTTTGGAATTGTCGGTGGGAGATATACACGAACATACGTCTTTACTTATTTGTCGCGTAATTTTTTTGAGAATAATTCGGTGTAACACGCAGAGTCGATTACGATTTTTCAAATTTTAAATCGGATAAAATAATATTCGTTTGAATTCCGTACACGCAATTAATATTTTATTATCGTACTATACACATTATAAATGATAATTTTAACCATTCTAAAGAAATGCCAACGTTAACGATTACTATTAGTCTATATTGGCTATTGGAATAGTTTAGGGAATTTGAACAATCGCGTCTAATGATGGTATAGGAGTAGTACGAGTAATAATGTTTGAGCAATACGCGTAAAATAATACGCGGTTAATAGACTAAAGTTTATTTTGGCAATACGCGCGGACACGTGCGCGCGTATAGTGGAAATGAATTCAATTGATTATTATCGTTACACGATCGTTTTTGAATTTTTTTTACAAACAGTCCGAATCGAATTATTGTATAATAATCAAATATTATAAATATCCAAATTTTAAACACAATTGTTACTGACATTTAACAACTTCCACTCTTCGATATTTATACGAGAAAAATGTTCGAAGGTGAAACTAAATAGATACGTACAATTATCAGACAAAATAAAAACAGGAAAGTTACAATAATAATCGCCGAGACATTGTTCAACCTCTGACTAACTACTAATTTAACTACACTCCATTTATCTCAATTTCTTCTTATAAAAAATGTGTAATATTTTGTGTATTATGTAGTCGACTGAAAATATATTAAAAAACTTTTTGTAATAAAAGCAAAACAAGACGGAAACGAATATTTGTGGTAGAAATATAGAGTAACTTTTAATCTAATTTAAAAGTAAAGAAAAAAAAACACTTTAGATTCATAAACAGTAATTCAAATTAAATTTGTATTTCGAGAACTACGCGTTCCATTCAGTTTCAAACATAATATATAATTTGTTTTAAGGTCTTAGCGAAGTATTTCACCGTGAGTCATTCTTTTTTTCTTTTGTTTTAATGATATTTATTTGAGAAAGTGATTTTCATTATTTGAAACAATTATTGTTTTTTCATAGTGAACACTATTAGTTTGGAGTATAAATCCATACTCAGTGTTGTAAAAAGTAACGGTTTTTATATTATTTCAAATATCATTCAAATACTACAGGTTTTTTTTTTAATGGAATTTAGCAGTACGCGTGCAATTTTTTTTTTTTAAATGTTTCAAATTATTTAGATGACTGAAATTAAAGTTATTATTAATTTAAAAAATTAAATTGAGTTTCGTTGAACCAAATATAGACGATTATCGGGGTTATCGAATAGTTGGTAAAGTAATTAGTAAATTATAAAACTTATACACGTGCGAAAGAGAGAGAGAGAGAGAGCAAATTTTACTTAAATAAAATATACAGCGGACTGTTTGTCTAGTCAAAATAATAATATATTTTTTTAATCTACGTAGAGTGTAACAATTGGCAAAATTTTTACTAAGATGCGATGATATTTTTCTAACATTTGTCGAATTGTGCGAAGTGATAATATTATTTTTAAAAAAAAGTTGGAAAAATAAAAGTATCCCCGATGGTTTGTCGCGTTCGCAATGTCAACAAAAATGTCAAATTTCATTTAAAAGACTTTGATGAATGTTATAGAATAAAAGTATCGAATAATAACAGATATTTTTAAGTACCTATTTTTACGTGAATACTTAAAAAAAAAACCAATAATAAACTAACAAAATTGAAAAAAAAAAATCTCCGTTTAATGTGATATCAAATTGATAAGTGGAATTATAAAAGTCTATCGGAATGCTTTGACAAGAAAATATTGCAATCGAATGAACGGAAAATAGCATTATATCTTACCTGTGAAATTTCCTTCATTTCACCTTTCTTTTTTCTCGAAAACAATTTATTTTTACAGTCTGATGCTTATGAGCAATGAGTATGAATCTGCGCGTGTTTAATTTTCATTTCGTACTGAATACGTCGTTATAGCGTCGATAACAGTTATGTGTCTGAACCGTTCAAAAAAATACCCCCCTTCGACACATTTGAAACCTGAATTCACTATTGAAATGATGTAAATAAAGATACGTCAGCGTTGTGGAACCCGTCATTACCGATACTCGCGGCAAGTTATTATCACCGAAAACTTGAGAACCTATTACGAGATTAGGTGTACGAAAAGAAAAAAAAAATCGATTGTAACGTGTGAAACCGTTAAACCTACGATCAGTGGTTAGGTTATACCGATTCGGAAAATCATGCAGCACACCGCTGCGTTTTTACTTTTAAAAAATATTCAATTTTTTAAGGAAAAAAAATTTTTTTGATATATTATTATCGTTTTTCCCGCGTGCGCACTACATTTCACGCCACGCACCGCGTTTCGATTCTTATACTATTACACACACCGATAGAGAATTGTTTCGAAATAAAAAAAAAAAAAAATGCAATAATAAATGTTATTTTCAATTTAATTATTTTATCCTTAACGTATTTGCGTTCTCGGTAATTTACTTTTGTTAAGAAAAATATAAAATACTAAGTGTTAGAAACAGGATGGTTTAGATTCGCACAAAATAAATAAAAAAATTAATGGAAGCACTTGCACTGTACTCCTTCTGAAATCGCGCGGCACAAGTGTACAACAGTACCCCAAATGAATACAATATTTCCTGGTAGTCTGGCAGTGTTCCAGTGGCGTCGTTTGGATGGGAATTTCGTCCCCGTCACTCGTGTTGACGGCAGGCCGGTGTTGTGTTGCACAGTTGCGTTGGTCGCTTACATGTACTCGTGCTAATGCGTAAATAATTAAAAGGTATTCCCTAACACAATCTATAGTAATAATATGCGAGTAATTAAAAGGCATCCAAACCTAACCTACGGAATTATAACTAACCGCGTGACGGCTGACGGTTGATGTAAAATGATATTAAAAATAAAAAAATAAACGCTATAAAGTATAGTACGGTTGAAACCGAGACTCAATGGTAGTTACGAATTACCGCGCCGTTCTGGTTCGGTTCATTGCAACATGTGGTTAACATTTGAGGGCAGAACGTTAACGTTAATTTATTAGAACGAGTACACTACACGTTTCGTTTTTCTCCTCTTCGCCCCTCGTCCAATAAATCGGTCGATTCCGCGTCTATGATGATAATAAATACAGAATGATGTAAAATGGAAATCGTACATAATATTTGCATTGAGCTAAATGACGTGAGCGCGGCGATTAAAGTATACACATTGTTTGCCAGCGGTGATATTCAACATTTTTCTTCTTTTTTTTTCAGTTAAAACTTCTGCCTACCCGCCCTTCCGTCGAATACACCGAAACCGACGCCACTGCAGTGTTCTGCGTAGGTCGTCGGTTACAAATAACCGCGCGCGATCGTCTCGCGGAGAAACGGACGATATTTCGCTGTTAAACGTTTTCCGCGTACAATATACGACTATAATATTATGTTGTTACATCGCGGTATTTCGGACGGCATTCGTCCGCGGAACATCAATAATTTTGCAATAATAATAATAATAATAATACGTAATCGTGTGACGCGATCGTGTCTTACGTTGGCTTAGGTATTGATAATACTACGCTTTGTTCGTCATCCATTCGTATAATTCCGTCGGTCGGTGTCCTTTTACTCCGGCCCCGCTGTTGAACAACGACCCCCTTCATTGCAATAAGCGTTGTAGGAAAAATCGAGTTCGCAGCACCGGAATACTGTTACACAACGTCGTGTATTTATTTATTTAATTTTTTTTTTGTTTTTACATAATATCCGTTGTAAGCGAATTGTCTGTGCGGGAAATCGGCGTGGGAGAATATCGGGGCCGTGGTACGTTCCAAGGTTAGGTTTTTCGCGCCTCCGGGCCAACAACAGGGAACTTCGTACCCTGCGTGTAACGGTACGGGGGAGGAGGGATTATAGCGTGTTGTCATTTTACGAAACCCCGAAACCTTGTTACGGTCGGTGCAGACAAGGATACGGATGGGATGGAGATGGTGTGGCACTGCTTGGATGCGGATACATTATTATTATTATTGTGGTGGTGGCGGACGGAGAGAGAAGACCCGTTCTCCTGCGCGCTTTCGTTAATGTCGATGGCGGATGCTGCAGGCGCGGAGGCTGTGCGAAGAGTAGTTGTGCGTGTTCGCGCGCATTTCTATATTATATACATATATATATACTCGTATATTTTAAAATCGCGTTATCTGTGCGCCGCAAGACTACATCGTCGTCGTATGGATTAGCTAGACAAACGTCGTCGCCGAACTCCGTGCGAAATACGTGCGAAAGGGGCTAGAGAGAACCAAGTTATCATTTTGTTCTCATCACGCAATTACACGTTAACATTCACGTTATCGCGAATTCATTTTCCGCCTTTAATTGTATTAGTTTAACGTATGCGTGACGATTAGACAATACGTTTTTTTCTTCTTTCGTACCCAAGTGCCAAGCCTAACATAACCTGTAGACCTACTACTTACGTTTAACTACCGGTAATTTTTAAATATATTTTTTTAACGTAACAAATGATTTTCTAATAAAACCGACGTTGTTTCAACGAATATGTGTAACGACGACCGGACCGGGGTTTCTACATTGCAGGTTTCCTCTAATACGCGGAAATATTATTTTTAAATTATCGGTTCATAATGATGTTAACGAGTGATTAAAAATATATCTATTTGAATTTCGGATAATGTTTTCCCGTTTTGTTTTCACTTTGTTCACGACAAAACCGAGTGTTTTAATATAATTTGTCGTACGACACAATATTTTCTTATACAAATTACATGTAGACACATTGACGCTGATTTGATTTCTTCTATCTTAACGGCGTCCGTTCTACGATAATTCGCCACCCAAACCAATTATTCATACGCCTCGTTCCGGTGTAGTTACACGCGACTGTACGAATAACGATCATCATCGTGTGTTGTCATGCGCGGGTTTAAATACTCTTAATTTTAATGAGGTGCGTTTGATGTTGCGCTATCATGATGCGGTAATCTGCCGCGTCCGTCAAATGTTGTACGTTTTTTTTTTTTTTTTTCATTTTTCTGTTTATTGTACGAGATGCGGATGATCCACATCTGTTTTCATTTAATCCGTGACAGTAGTCTGTAAATGGTAATGCGCGTACGCGTAAAAAAGTTACATTTTGCGACGTTTCCCGTAGTCGTTTATCCGTCCCCATTCTCTGGTGTACGTTTCGTCGTACCATTATAACGTGTACAGACGACGACGGAGTAACGGGAACGAAATGGGATTTCTCGACGGGATCGGCGACGGGGACCCGATAAAAGTTGATTACTGTTCGCCGACGACGGAGCAATATTACGCGTATTATCGTGCCCGACCGAGGCAGCATCCAGCTGCATCGCGTCATAACGACAATATATGAGAATTCGTTCGTTTCCGTTCCCTCGTCCCGTTTAATATAGTCAATAGTCATACATAATTCTTGTGCGTGTGTTGCGGAATTCAAAGGATTTTCAATCCCTTGTAAAAGATATACCGAAAAATCCGGTGGAAACGGTCCATCCAAAGGACGCGAAGGCTTTTCGGTTCTTCACTAAAACGTCCTAGATACCGAGTTGAACTTTTGTGAAATTACAAGTGGTCAAATATAATTTTTTTTTATCGTAGAATATTACTTAATATTTTTTTTTATTACTCATCATTAGGGTTAAAGATTTCATGTCCTCAAAAAACCTTAAAATATTGAATACGCATTTATGCCCTAAAAATATGTATATTCACTAATATATGCACTGAAAATATGTACTAAAAACAGAAACATTTAAACGACGGTGCCCGTATCTACTAGATACCTTTACTAGGTTAATAAATTTAATTAACTAATGAATAATAGTGAAAAAATTATTAATTTATGTTGTTAGAAATATATATTAATAAAACTAAATTATAAATACTTCAATAAAAATATAGGCATACACGACCCACTTATTTTATCGAAAATTTCTTTTAATTGTGTATACTGTATATATCTTTTTTTTTTTTGACCAATTTCAAAGATAAATTAAATACTAATGTTTTAAAAATATTATTTAATTTGGTGAAATTGGCTATTAAAATTTAAATGTAATAAAATATGCACTTACGCGTGAAAAAGAGCTAAATGTGTTGTAAAATATGAAAAAAAATCTATAAGCTCTAAATGTAATGAAATATTTTCCTGTATCACTAATCTATGTTTTCATTGATTATAAAAACAAAAAAAACACGCAGACTTCTATAAATCTCTAATTATTATTAATTTGGTTTGTTCAACTGTAGTAATCACATAAGACTTAATAATTTTTCCCGGGCCCAGTTTTTATCCATTTACGTCTCATTTCTCTTTTTGAGAAATATCGGTAAGCGGTCGAAAAAGCGCTCTTTTCTAACGTGTATGTTCATTAATTTTTTTTTTATTACGTGCATAGCAAATAATAAAATTACTCAACATAACTTAGTCAACTGCAATAGGCCGTTGTATGTAAATCCGCAGATCTTTCAGAATGTTTAGAAAGACCAAAGGATTCGATCTTAAATTATAAGGGATTTTCTCTCACTAACCAGAGGACTAAGTCCACAGGAAAATAAGCTTCGCGAAAGTTTAAGGACTTTAGTGGGCATACGGAAAGACCTAGTCCGATGGACCAAATTTATCGAAGACTTAATGATTTTATCCGTCAAAACATCGTCTCGTGTACGGTTCACTAGTGTATACACGCGTGCGCACACACTAACAGCAGGTGTAATGCTTATTAGTTTTTACCAAAATAAAATTTGGAAAATTTTATAATTTATAGAATAAGATATTATTAAAATTTTAAATACGTTAAAAACAATCGAGATTGAGTGGTATACATACGTGACATAGGTACGGACAAAACCGAATGGGATAAAACTTTTATAAAACTTCCAATATGTCTTTTACCAACAAAGTTATAATAAATTTATTACAATAATAATAATACAAAAATTACGTAAAACGTGTATTAAAATCTAAAGTGGTAAAATTAAATTAGAAATTTATTGACGCGTTTAATGAATTTTTCAACAAAAAAAAAATCGATTATTTTATTCATCTTTACTCGTATATTTTTATGGAATCGACCAGCATCAAATTCATATTCTGTTATTTTGTTCCGTGCATTTTACCCGAACACAATTTAAAATATACAGCTATGGTTACGACGATGCTCCATCAAAACAAATCGATAAAATATTTTATCCACCAATTTTTATTCATGAATCCAAAAACCTCAAGGCGACGGCATTCCTAGCCTTCGGCCTTTAAAAAGAAAATTGCAATCGTGCCTGTGCACCGGACGTCTTTAACGTATATTCATCTCTTCCATCGTTGCCGAGTGTGTCGAATGTCTTAATAAATCGAATGAGATCTCGCGACTATGTCTTTGGCTATCGGTATAAGCAATAACAATAATAATAATAATAATAATAATTCGTATCCGTATAATATTATTGATATTGTAACAGTATAGATGAAAATGAAATCGATAGTCGTTCTGGACGATATTGTTGGATAAAAAAAAATATTTATTTCCTTTGAATACAACGGGTTTTTATTTCCCTCACAAACAGTTTAGTATAGTTTTCTCGGTTGTTCCTGTACCAATACACCACTGTGTAATAAAACTTAAAAGTATAATTTTCATTTTTTTTTTTTTGTCTCACGCATTATATTCGTATAAAATATTTTCAATTTCGTGACTTGTAAATATTACAGTACATTTATCAAATAGGTACACCGAGCATATTCGGATCGTCTACAAAGAATCATTTTAGATTTGAAAATAGAATTTTCTTCGGTCTAACTCATTTCAATATTATATATTTATTTCTTCGTAATATACTTCCGTGATTTAATAATGATCAATATTAATAATTTGTATAAGTTTTTTTGTATACGTCGAAACGGTTATTGTTTAATTACACTATTTGGCTATTTGTTTTTATTATCGATCAAGGGACAAAAAAAAAAAAAAAACTTTAAATTTGTATTTAATTGATTCGCTGTTTCGACAGTAATAATATTGTCGTTGTTTACAAGTTAAAATATTAATTACGTGAAAACATCAAAATAATTTTGCCTGATAGATAAATAATAATTTTTGATTTTCTATACTTTGTATAATTATTATTATTATTATTATTACCGTAATAATAAATATCGATTATCCAATAGTCGACATCAGTCGACAACAAACAAAACAAAATATATTATAAACAATTACTATTATAATCCATTAAAATTTTTTATGTTTGTATAAAAAATGGAAAACATTAAATTTTTTTTACTAATCTCTAATACGATATGTTTAAATAACCGCACAAACATTCAAAAGAAACCTCTTTGTTTAGTTCGTTTATGTTATTACATTCAGTAAGCAACGGAGTAGTAACTGGATAAACGACTCTCAGTGTTTAAAAATAATTGTCGGAAAACGTTTCAAAGGAAAAAAAAGTATTTTTCGAAATCTGATATTAAGCTCTGTCTGCCTGTTTCGTTGAAATAACGTTATTTGTGATGATTGCCAATGTATTCGGACGTTCTTTTCTTTCTTTTTTTTATGCAAATAAAGTAATTAGTAATGAAACGGTGGAAAAAATAGAGATGCTCATCGTTCTAGATAATCCAGACCAGATGTCTGCTATCCTCGTTTTTTCTCATTACTTAAATTTTTATATTATACAAAATTGTAGTTTTATTTTTTGCACTAGTAAAACTAATTAACTTGGTAAAACGACGAGGCGAATAACATCGTTCAGCCTATATATTTATATGTATGTAAATATACGTTGATCTAAAGTCAGGGCGGTTGCCTTTCAAAAAACAGCATCAATTGTATTTCGTATATTATATTAAAAATAAAACAAAATTTTCTCTCTTTCAGAAGTTTTCAATAGACATTAATGTTATCATAAAAAACCATTCAGACGAGTTCTCAAAATAGAACGATCATTTACCTACTTTTTAAAAACAGTATAGTCTGCTTAAAACAGTGGCCTATTTTGTTTTTGTTTTTACATTTAATTCTACACGCTTATCGTTTTATGATATTTTATTATTGTTATTTACGTATATAATATTGTTTATGATATATACAATATATATATTATAGTCTACACTATTTGTCAATATTCGATTGTAATCAATTAAAATAATTTTAATTTCAGGTTGTCATCTGGAAAACCGTCAATCAAGTTTTAACTATGGACACCGGTAGTTCGGCTTGCGTCGTTTTGGCGTTTCTAGTCAACTATAATACATTAAAAGCCGGTTTTGTGTATGACGACAGGTAATTTGTTTATAATTTATATATCATGGTATAATGAATAACAATATTTTTCGCTTAAATTACGTTTGATTAATTAAAAATTGTACACACAATTCATGGTCATAATAATAATAATAATAATAATAATAATAATAATAATAATAATAATAATAATATAATAAACAAATTATTATCGTAGAGAATTAATTAGAATACGTTTAAAATGAAATCTAACAGGATGTGAATAATAATATAAATTTATTAGGAATTCGAATTCAGATTTATTCATTGAGACGTATTTAATTGTCCAAAAATTGTAATTATGTTTAACTGACAGTTTTAAATTGATAAATAGGTTTTATTTATAAATATTTTTTTGTTAAATAAATAATTTTTAATCGTTGGATTTCACACTCTTAAATATTGTCTTGGTTTGATGGAAATTAAAAAAATAACAATTTCGTCGCATGGGAATTTTTTTTTTTTGAAAAATTGTGTCGACAACCAAAAAACGAAGTTATTTGTGGAAAAACTGTTGTTTTTATAAAGTATAACGTAGTGCTTGTAATCCAAATGGAATTATTTTGTTTTTGTATCTCTTATAAAACTTCACAATTGGCTTTTGCAAACAAATATCATCCGCACAAATATTTTGGACATTGAAGAGTGGTCCATATAATAAAAACATCTCCCCTCGTTTATCCGAACGCACCCCTGTGGTAGTGCGGACGCTGATAAAGTATCTCAGTACAGCTGTCATTGGTGATTTTTGGCGAAAGGGATTGTATTGAAGGGTCCGCACGCGCAAGTCGAAACAATATCGCTGTAGTTAGTTCAAATGTATAATGTCTCGTTTTATTGCGCAGTTAAAAATGAAAATAAGAATTGCGTCGTAGACAAGGATTTTAATACCGTTCGAAATTGCGTTTTCACTGTGTGTATGTATATATTATGTATCCGTATGTGTCACAATTTTATACTACTCGCGTAATAATAGAATAATATTTTTTAGATGATCAGGACAAATTTAATCTAGAGCAGTATTTCTTCTCAATTTGGTGGTCGCTAATATACCATTTAAATCGATACAAATGATTAAAAATTTCAAATAATAAAATAATGAAATCGATAAATATTACAACATAATACGAGTAGTATATATTATTACCGTGAATACGTTTAAATATAATTTAAAACGGAAAACACACTATTGGCAATATCAACTGTTCGACTTGTAGACTCTCTATAATAAACGTCTAATATAGATTGTACAATGCCACCGGCGCAGTACACGTGCAGGGCTTTAATTAAATAAAATAATTTAAACAGGAAATTTCAACAAATATGGTAATATTATTAGCCTCGTAACGAACTCCAATTAATCAAGAATTGACGAAATAATATCAGATCAACGGGCAACAGCAATCCCCAAGCTATTAAGCACATTAATTTAAAAATGATATTTAGATTAAAATTAAATATTTGTTACACATATTATGGTACAAAACAACTATAACGTTTTTTAAAATTAAAAATAATTGTAATATTATAATATGTGTTTTTATGCTTTTTACGTATAGAGTACCACGTTATCATCTATGCGCGAGTATATAGAAAATGCATATGTGTACGGATGGTTAAACAAATCGAAATTCAAAAAGGGGATCGCCACAGTGAAAGGGTTGAGAAACACTGATTCACAGTGTAAAAGTCTTCTTAGATCCTCGACCGAACGATCTAATCCATTCCGATCATCTAAGTGCGCTGCGTAAGAGTTCCGTTGTTTACAACCGTAAATTGTTTGTGCAATCCGTAAAACGTTTTGATACGTCATTCTTATAACAGACTGCGGGGTATTTGTATTTCTCTTGAACAAAACGTAATAATACAAACACGCGGCGGTTATTAAATTTTTTTTGTTTTTTTTTTTTTGTTATAAACGTGCGAAATATGTTTTATGTATATTATTATATTATAAGTCGAATGGTTTTGTAAAAAAAATAAAGAAAAAGAAACGAGAATAATATATAAAAAATATTTTTATATTACCTACGGGTATGAAATTTCATTAAACATTTCTAAAAATAAAGACGATCGAATGTATTTCCAGGAGAATGTCGCGGCGGTAAAAGTATTAAAATATAATCGAAAACTCGTTTGCATACATTGACACATTTGTTTCGTCGACTCTGTGTGTGTGTGTGGAATAATTTCGCGCGTAGAAATTTTATTTTTAGAAATTCGTATTAACATAATATTTATATGGCGGTCGTCAGTGTTCTTCTATTGTTTTTTTTTTTTCATCTCGTTATTTATGTATTATATTGTCGAGAATTATAATATGGAGACAAGTATACACACGGTATATAAATAATATATATATATATATATAGTTGACTATATAATATAATATGGAAAAAGTACAAAAGAGAAATATTATACTACTGATGCTAATAATAATGATACAACTATATACATATAAATATGCTGGAGAAGAATACAAAAAAAAAAAAAAAGAAGAAAAATCTAAGGAAGATTTCCATTTTAACGAGCTATATCCTTTTTGTTGATGTCGTACAATGTATGTAAGAAAAAAAGTGAACGAGAGAGTGAGCGCACGGGCGAGGGTTGAAAAAAGAGAATGACTAAAAAGAAAAAAAAATATCATTTCTACACGATAGCCGAACCCATAATGAGATCCCTCTAACAATAACGTACTTAAGGATACATATATACGCGTTGTCGACGAGTAAATTCAAATGCCAACGTTTCCTACGCGTCGCAATTGATTTCATTTTTGAAGTTAATAAACGTCGAAATAACTTTCTTATTATTATTATTATTATTTTTTTTTTTTTATACTCCTCGGTCTGTTTCTTATAATATAATTTACTCTCATAAACCATGTAGACAATTATACGCGTTAATTATTGTACATTTAACACGATCTAGTGTATATTACACCTAGGTTGTATTTTCTGATGGGATTATTATTATTATTATTATTATTATTATTATTATTTGTACCTATATTGCGTGTAATTAAAACGTCATTATGGAAATAAATATTGTCTCGTTGAAAAACGCGTAGAAAAACGATAATAAATTAAAACAATTTTAACACTTGCACATTTTTTTCTTTTAATGTTTTCCATGACTATTATGTTCGCATTACTTGTTTTTCTGTAAACTCGTACATGTATACAATAATAATAATAAAAATAATAATAATAACAATAATAATAATAATAATAATAACAATAATAATAATAATAATATAAATAATATGATTGTAGATTAATTTACGAATTTACATATGTTTGAATATTAATTGACCTCGACAATAATGCACGAGAAATTGAATTAACTTACACGTTCACGTGCTAAGATTGAGTTGTGTGTTTGCTGAAGATCATTTTCACTGTACGCATATATACGAATATAGTATAATATTATTATATTCGGATAGAAAGTCAGCAGAATCCAATTCGCGTCTTGGTAATTGTTTGTTTTGTTGCTTACGCGTTATATTGCAGTATGGAAACTATGTTCAATTAAACTTGCTATACGTGTTCCCGTACTTGACTAAAATGTGCCAAATGAACCGTATTTATATTCGTGATTAATTTGCTTTTGAATGCCGGTGGCATACACATACGGACAAATTGCATATTTTTGTTCACAAACACTGTGCGTAATACGTAATACTTGTTAGTTAAATTCAACTGTGACAATATTTTAGTAAAATATCAGCGATAATATAATATGCGTATATATATATATATATACAGTAAAATATCGATGTCGGTACTCATGACATAATATTTTTTTTCTACGTCCGGTGTAATTTTTTTTATTGTTTTTTCGTCCGAGTAAAACACGCGTTGTAAATACGAAATTATGGTCAACGAACACGAAACGTGTACGTATACGCGATATATTATTTCGGCCGAAATGTCTATCGGAACACAATCCGTTAAAACGTTATTTCCTATCGGTCCGTAATAGAGTAAAAAATAGTAGTATAGTAGCCGGGACAATAATCAAATCTCGTCGGACGTTCTTGTTTAATAATAATTTTTTCCGTCCGATTGATTTACGGTTATTATTCGAAAATTAAACAAACGTGAGTGTGACATGTAGTTTACAGTATGCTAAGCAAATATACTTAATTCGACACGTGCTAGAAAATCGTCAACGATCCGACGAACACGAGTTGCACTAATACAACGGTCACATAGTCTTTGTAGTGAAAACACGTATGCCATAACACGTAATAATAATAATAATATATTATTATTATTATTATTACGTTAAAATTAAACGGGTCAGACTTTTAGTATAACGACGGTGTGTCGGTTTTCGTTTTCAACGGTTTCATTGAAATCGGCGGTGGTCTCTTCATATCGATTCTAATATTATATTTCGCTTCGTGTTGTTACACGGCTCTTAGTGTTACGTTCCGCTGAAAAGTCATTTCCAAATTAGCGTGACGACAGTCGATTACGGATAATAGAAATGTATAAAAAATAAATAATAACGTCGACTGCTGTTGTAAAGGGTGGTTCCACCGAGTCTGTACGTACGCGTTACTCAATGACGGTTGATTAAGTGCAAAAGTTGTAGACACGATTATTCAGTTATGCGAAACTCATAGAACGCTTTGTAATATTATGCGACGCAAATGGCGATTAAGATAACGAACCCCGTGTATAAGATATACATCTTAATGAAATAATTCGCTTGGATGTAATAAAAAAAACAAAACCCGAAATCGATTGTTGTCGTCGACACGCCGTTTTAATTACATAGATCGTTTTATATAATTATAAAAAACGACGGTGGAAAACAATTTCGCGAACACACACACACACACGCGCGTTTTCTTTTTGTACGACATAAACCATTAGTACTGATGATCGCCGTCGATTACGTTATCATGCGTATAACGAAAAGTGCGAAGAGATTTTTAAAAACCACGCGTTCTTAACACATATTGAACGTTTAGTAAAACTGCTTTCGAACGGATTTATTATTAATTTGAATTGCATCGAATAGGCGCGAGACCGAAATCTTAATTAAAAAATATTGTTCGATTCAATAGATTTTTTACGGATCTATGGATAAAACACCGCGGTCATTGTTTGTTCTTATTACTTTTTTAGTGTAACGATTAACCTCATAACGATAAAAAACGGAGAGAATTTTGTTTTTTTTTTGCAAACTCCATATTAACGTACACATCACGCAAGACCGGAGCAGCGGAACATTGCAAAACTTAAAACTGTATCCTTTTGGTTTCAACACAAAATTAATATATAGTATTAATTTTATAAATATATATTATTTTAAATTAAAACAATTATCGTTGAAAACGATCGAAAACATTGATATTACGTTTTTGTACCGTTATTATATTGATTTCTTGAATTTTGCGCCACCTTGTTCCTCCCAAACACCTTGGCTCCGATACTGTGTACCACCGTACCTACACTATGTCATCGTTAGATTTATGATTACAGCGTTCGAATTTCTCCACGATATTATGCCTAAATACTCGATCGGAATTCAAATATTGTATTGATATAATTCGTATGCCTCGCTCTTGGTATGTCGTCGACAAACGACACAATTAACACTGTTTGTCGTTGTTATCGGGTTTTTGTTTGTACGCGGAGAGCGCGTGAGCTGTGAGTACCCCCCTCACCCCCCCCCCCCAAAAAACAAGTACGCCGGGATAGACTATCCCTTTGGACGGCCGAATAACGGGTGTAGTGACGGTGCACCACCACTGTGCCAAGCTCTCGTGTACGTACTTGACTCCACCGCGTAGCAAATATATATTTATAGAGTCGGATGGATAAACATCAATTCGTCACCCTGTTATATACAAAGTCCTGCGCATGCGGGATTCATGCGCGTAAATATAGTATCTTGTTTCGTCCCTGAACAATATCACGTGTTTTTGTTCGTCTTCTAAAACGCACGTAGGATTTCCGAGAAAATATTGTTTTAGAAAATGTCTTGGATCGCAAAATATTCCATGTTCACTATATTTCGTTACTATTTTTTTTTCCAGTTTCGAGATTTAATACGATTTTGATAATCTGCACACGTTTGATAAATTGATACGCGTAGTATGTTCACAGATCATGTTACTGTTGACATTATACATTATCCGTTGTCTTTGAACATATTATTTATACAGTCGATTCGCTACGTATCGTTTATAATGCGTCTGATATAATACGTGTATTATTTTGGTAAGATATTGGCTTGAATTTCTTTTGAAATGCATTCATTTCGAATAGGGGTTTGTTTTATATTTACATATACGTAATATAATAACGAGACGTTCGAATTCTAAACGTAATTAAAACATGTGGCAAAACGCGTATTATTAATTCAACTATAAATGCGCATTTTTGTTTCATTTTCTCGTCTGTGTATCAGAACGTTTTGAAAACAATTCGAAACGCTTATTTCAACAGAACAAGTGTATAAAACACGAGGAAAAATGTATTGCCGTTTGTTTCTTCCCGGAGTCAACGCTTTGGAGTGACTGACAGTCAACGGTGAACGAAATTCCGGAGAACCGTGTAAAAGTAATATCTTTAAACAGGAGCTTACACAAAAGACAGAATTCCGAAATGTTTTCTCGTTTCTGTTGACTCAAGGAATTCGTTTGTTTCTACGGGTAAGAATACGTTGCGAGTATTATAAAATGTGTGTGTGTGTGTGTGTGTATATATAAAATACAATATACATATTAAAGTCTGAACTAAAATAAAATGTTTTTTATATAGGATGTTTTCGGTGATTTCGAAATATACTTTATAAAAACATAATTCGCTAAAAAGTTTAATAGAAGAAAGAAAACGACGGGATACGTGTAAAAACGTATATATTGCATTTCCTCGGTGGTTTATACTGCGCAGTATATTGAAACATCATTGTTCTAAATATGATGTTAGAATTTCAGATTCATAAAAAATTGACAATTAATTTATTTCCAATAAACTTTTTCGCACTATGGACGCCTCCAGTATTGAGCTACACGGACAGAGATTATGATATTTTAAGCAAATCGTTGTGTTCGTTCTTGTAATTGTAATTAATATAACACGTGTATTGTCGAGATATTACACGTTTGCACTTTGTTTTCAAAATCCCCGCGATACAAAAACGTCGGGAACGGATATTTTTTTATTTATTTTTTTTTTGACAATATCCTGATAGTTTTTCTTCACGTCTATAAGAAAACCATTGGGAAAATAAAAAATGTAACGTGTTGAATAAAAAATAAACTAGATACGATTTGCCACCGGGGGAAGTAACGCTTGTCAAGATTAATCGAAAAAATTGTTTTTACAGTGTTATAAAAATGTCCGATGAACAAAAATAACACCAACGCGCAGTTTCCGTTTCTCATGAAATCTCTGAAAATAAATCGCATTTTATACGTATTTTCGTGTTTATTTATATTATACGTGTATACGATGACATTTTTCATTGTTTATCGTTTCAGTATTACCGTTAAATGTAATAATAATAATTGATAATTACTGATTATTCGGAGAGATGATTTTATTACACATTTGAAAATTGTCTCGCGCTAAAATCCATTTGTAATATATTCATTACGACGCTTACAGTTTACAGTATATGAGCTGTTTTGTAGGAAGCCATTAACAGCATTAGAGTCTTATATTACTATTTTTTCCACGTTATCCACCATAAACAACGGAAACGTGTCATCGATACGTGTACGAACGGAAAATTAGCTCGTAAAAACTGTTTTGACTGCGAGTAGTGAAAAGCTGTATAAAAGTAAACGAAATCCTTCGCGTATCCTACTCCTTCTCACCCCAAAAAAGCAGTAAGTTTTACATTTCGTATTCTGTACATTTATAATACGACTTTGAAATCGAATAAACAGTTGTTGTTTACAATGCACCGTTATTATTCCTATATTATAAATTTAAATTGTTAAAATTTTTGTAAAATACATCAAAATGTTTGTGAAAAGTTTAAAAACGTAACGACGTTTTCACTACTGGTTGTTTTATACTAAATAAAATATTGTTTTTATTAAAAAAATAAATAAAATTTAAATATGTTTGTTTGTCATTCGATTCGAAAGTAAAGTGAAGTTATCTTTTCTTTTTTTTATTATAAGCTTCGTATATGCGTTTAAATTGTTTATGTTTTTTATTTTATATTTTCATACGCTAACACGTGTCCAAATTATTGAATTAACAAAAACAGTTTTGAGCATACGATTTCTCAGTGTGTTTTATTTTAAACAAATCAAACGAGAAAGAACTGTGCTTGCTTTGCTTTAAATTCGTACTCTATCTCAAGCGCTGTTGTTTCTTCCAAAAAGATGAAGATAATATTAATCTTTTTTTGGATTCTTCCTCGTTTTGGTTTCAGTTTATGTTTAGCGGTCAATTTTCAAAACGTTCTTTTGAATGTGGTCTGTTTACTATGTCTGCGACATGACTGAAGTTCGAATTTTTGATTATGGGTTAAAGGAATTTTTCTGGATTTCTAATTATATGATCCGCATGAGTAGTATTTCTAACGGTTTCGTTTGAAACGTACGTATTGATTACCAGTTATCAATGTAAAAGTAGTGAATTGAGTTCTTGTAGATATGATCCAACTGTTTTTTTGATATATTCCAAACCCAGGAAGGAATCGCGTATGTAGGTCTATTAAAAGGCCTTGTAAATGTACGGCTTTTTTCATTTTGAGCGAAAATGGACTCTGTTGATTTATTAATGGGTAAAGTGTGAATTTTACGCCATTGGCCGTTCCCGTGATCTTTTTAAAATGTTCTGCGAATTTAAGTTTGTTGTCGATTTTGACTCTCGGATATTTGGCGGAATCGGACCAATGACTAGGAGCGTTATTATATTTCATTTGCTTCGAATTGTTTATCGAGAAAGATGGAAAATTGATTGTATTTAATAAATAATTTTCTAACGATTATAAGGTACTTGTAAGGGGTTGAAAAAAAGGAATCTCTCCAGGAAAAAATTCGATTTTATATTGTAATCTGGTGGTTTTTTTTTCAGGCGAAATCCGGCGAGGTCTTATGACAAAACGAATCGCGAGTTATCAATCTTATATTAGATTCAATATTTGTGTTTGTTGAAAAAACCAACCGAATCTTCGGGGAACGCGTACATAAGCGATAGAGGGATCGAGGGACGGGACGTAAGCGAGGGAAAAGAGTCGGAGAGAACTGTGCATATATGTGTATCCTAAACAAACAATTCGGTTACGAGTACATACGAGTCGGTCGGATGGAGGCAAACACGGGAATGAAAATGGAAAATATATTCGATAATGTGTACCGAAAACACACGCGGCGCAGTCCCCGAGAAGCTTTTAAATAATTCCGGACATGTCGGCGGCGGCGGTCGCCCTCTCGTCTCGCAGACGGCTTATATCGCTACGGCGTCCTACGGCGGTGTGCCTACGCGTGTACCTCTATGCGTGTAGTTTACGTTATTCCGAACACGTTGACCAGGAACATCTGTTGTGAAGGAGCTGCTGCTGCTGTAATATGATGGACCGGGTGTAGCGGGTGGAGATGACGAGACGCGAGCGAATCGCACAACGTTTTCGGACAAAGTCGCATCCTTTTCGCACAATTACACCGGCCCGTCAATTGTTTTTTTAACTAATAACCTCGTCCAGTTTCGGTCGGATTTCAGTCAGTTGTGTATGCGCGACCTGTGGAAAGGAGGCGGCGAATTTATCCGGTTTCCCCTAATCTGTTTTGGACACATCGTTTTCACACAACCCAATTACCAGCTATTATTTACTGTACGGTCGCCTCTCTTTTTCCTCTCGGTTTCAACACCGGGCGGCTTCGTATCAACGAACAAAACGCGAGTTTTACAGAATACATTTTTTACACTATAAATATTATAATTATCGTTTATTTAAAGCGCACATTTGATTCGTTTTACGTACGAAAGAGAAAACGAGTTATAGAAATTATATTAATACGTCGTTGATTTAAAAATTAAAGTTCTCTTTTTTTCATTGAAAAATAATAATAATAAATACATCGATTACGTCCTGTATGTACGGTCGAGAAGTAAAGAGTCAAAGCAATCAAACGTGAATTAAAATGCGAAAGCAAAACTTGCACGTGAAATTCGTTAATAGTATCCGAAAAAAAAAAAAAGAAGAAATGTCCGAAAATAAGGGAGAAGGTAATTCGGATAACCACTACAACTGTTGCAGTACATTTTCGTTGACTCGCGATTCGAGTCGCTCGTCTGTATAGCGTGTAGGATTTGTGTTTTTTCTCTCTCGGTCATTCATTTCAAATGGATCTCGCGGATGATTAAATTCGATTTGTTCGAGAACTGTCGATTTAATAACGCGATATCGAACGTTGAGTGCGATCGACCAATTCGAAAGAACATTTCTCTCTATTTCTCTCTCTCTCTCTCCTTTTCCTTAAATTGCGCGAAACGGTATTTATTTTATGATTTTCGATAAAAAAAAAAAAAAAAAAAGGAAAAAAAAAATTCGAATTTACGTACACACTCGCCTATGTAAGTGATATATTTTTGTAATGTATCCAACGAAATGTTATACGACGATTATGAAAATATTTTTATTGTACTCGATGCGAACATAATATTCTTTAGAGGAGTGATATTTTTTGTGTGTACACACATTATGTACTTGATATTATGTAGTTTAGGTTAAGTAGTTTTCTCGAGTCCCTTATAAACTCTGATACGAAAATGTTGTGTGTACCCGAACGAAAATATATATGTTACAGTATGCAAACAAAATTACCTTTTGTAGTGTTGGAGTAGTCACTTTAAAATAAAGGGTAAGGGTGCTTACCGGAATTTGTACAATGAGGATAGAATAACGAGGAAAAAAAAAAATATAAAAAAATATAAAAATATTTTCGCAAAGCCAGCACTTCGATTGTTTTGAAATTACCCATTATAAAATAATCAATATCAATACCCTTATATTATAAAAGTCATTATACACTCTGTGAAACTTAAAAACTATTTATTATTATTATTATTATTATTTACAGATTGTTCGAAATATTTACACGTTTTTTTTTTTTGATAATTTTCCATTTGTTTTTTATTATTAAATAAGTTATTAAAACGGTTTTCTCATAATTAAATTTTATTTGTAATTCCAATGATACATTTAACAATTCGATACATCAATATCAATGACAGTTCAAGAATTTGATATACCTACACTTTTGAAAACGGACAATACTGTTTTTTTTTTTTTATGGTAATAAATGTTTTTTTATATTACGATTTCATCGCATTCTGATATTTCTATGTCGTTTGGCCGAATTCAATGTTTGCAATATAATATAATACGCATAAAGTAAACGAATAGAAAATAAAGAAAAAATTTATTTCAAATTCATAGGAATATCGAAATACATTTCCACATAGGTTTGTTAGTATATAATATTATCCGCCGTCGTAAAGAAAATGAAATCGATTTTTACGTTTTACGCAGGTAGAAATTGTATAGTTATTGTTTTTTATTGCTGTACATACATCAGTTGAGAATAATTTTAAATTCGTGGGATAAAAAAGTAAAAAAATTTGCAATTTTAACATTATTAAAAAAAAAACATTATAACGCAATTAAATATAATAATATAATATTTTATTTGTATAGACATTACACGAATTTAAAAGTCAAATTTAAAAAAAATTATATTGCCAAACGTTTTGAAACATACAATGTTATTTTATCGTAAATTCTAATTAAACGTACTGACGATACTGCGCTCTTACATTTATTTCAAATAACTTTGAGCCTAAATTAAATGTGTTGTTCTTAAATAAAATATCGGATTACCCGTTATTCAAATTACACTATTATAATTTTGTAATATAATATAAGACACGTATTTTATTAAAAATTAATTAAGGGCATAATATAATTTGAGATAAATAAACGGTTTAAGAGATTTTCGCTGTCGTTTTTTTTTTCAAAAAACCACGGAGGAAAATAATTTTTAAGTGAACAAATAATAATTATATTTTATAATTCACGGGAATAACACGTTCAGAGAAATATACATTTGTTTTAGGAAAATTGTTTTTTTTTGTTTTTTAGATAAAAAATACTTTTGTGTAAGATTTTTATGAATTGCTTCCGAAATTCGCTCATACACCGTTTCGAAATAACGCGAACTAATTTTCTTTACGATAAAGCAAGTTTTGATTCAGTTAATTAGCTATAATTAGTTACTATATATTATGTCACAATATCATTACTGCAATTTATATGTTATTATATTGTAATTTACACTTGTTGCGCATTGTACTCGCTCATGGGTGACAATAATACATTATACGTAAAGCACTCAAATCGTGTAGTTACAATGTGGTAACCAAATAAAAGTTAAAAAATACTAAAATATTTTTATGTTTCATAAACTGTAAAAACTCGATATTGAAAACGCAATATTATCTTCATTTACTTTTACTCGATCCCACGTGCTCGTCATAGTCATTTTTTGTGCTTTAGAACACAAATAGTATTCTCGTCTTATTTTCGAAAAGAAAGACTCCCTCGCGCCTCTCTATCGAAGCCCTGCCTATTATTCAGTAAGTTATCCTAATGTAATACGTCAAATATTCAAATAAGTAGCGTAGTGTAATTGATACATTTGACAATAAAATATTCTCTAGTGATTTTTATCGAAAAAACGTGCGTTATTGCGTCTTCCGCGTTCCACGTTCGCCATATTTCACTCGACATTTCTTTAAAACGATTAAATATTGCGCGATTTAACACACACACACACACACTGTAATGACAAAAAACAAAAATAAATAAATTGCGCTCACGCAGAAATAGAACGGTTTCGGTTTTCGAGACTAATCGAAACGAGAATTAGCCGCGGTGTACGCAGAATGTGACAAGTGTTCATTACTCTATATCTTCTAACTCGTTATTCGTGATAATTGGCAATCTAGTCCGGTCACGCCTCTATCATCATCACGACGTTTCGCTTTCAGCCGCTGTCAAGTTACACGTCCCGTCGACTATATATAAATCGCGCGGATTTTGGCGATTCATTTTTGTTTTTTTTTTTGTTTTTTTCCGATTTCGTTTTAGAAACGGCCATTTGATATATTTACAGAACGCACAATATCGAAATTACGAAAACGCCGTCATTGTTTTTAATAAACGGATTGCGTAACGTGGCCGGTTCCCGCTAGCCTCACATTACAAATGCAAACGTGTAGAGAAGAATTTCGGCACATAAAATAAGTAGATATCGCGCGTACACAATAAATGTACACACACACACGAGCTCGGCGCGCCCGTTGTCCTCTGTACGGTCTGTCGCTTCGATTTCTGAACGACAGTTTGCGCGCGGTGGTAACACCGTTTATTCGTCACCAACGTTACGATTCCGTCATCTCTGCGCATTACTTCGCCGCCGTCCGCTTCAAAGATGTTTCGCTTTTTTCCTCCCCGTCAAAATTCCCGCGTAGATTTCGGCCGTACAGTTCCTGTTCCGGTTTTTGGGAACGGAGGTTTTTCTCTCCACCCGAAACAAAAGCGCAACAATAATCGCACGACGTGTTTTTTTTTCTCGTCATAATAACCACGTGAAATCTAAAACGTCTGCGAAAGTCGCGGTCATTAGGTCTGATTAACGAGTTTTTTTTTTTTCAACAATACAATTAACGTTTCAAATTTTTTTTTTTATATACGAGTATATATAAACTCTTTTTGACGCTCTCAAACTCAAAACGTAATAACTTGTAACGTTTCAATCGCAAATAATAAATATATGGATGGATTATTACGTCTTATTTTTTTAATAATAACTTCCGGTCATTTATAAGAATTGTACGGGGTGGCTTATTTTTTCCTCCACTGTCAAGTCACTGTTTCTTCCATGCCTAAAATGCCACAATGTGATAATAATCTACGATAATGAATGATAAATGTAAACATAAAAATAACGAATAACCACTTTTGTATGGGCGGGAATTAATTAAGTAGGTCGGTCAACTCGGGTATTCAAGTCGATTCAGAATTTTCCAAACGTCATGGAGGACTTCGGCAATGTTACATATATTTTTAAATATTATTATAATTTAAAAATAATTGTTATCACTACGTATGATTTTCACAGATAACAATTATATGATAATTGACATGGATAATAAATATAATAAGTTTATTACTATAATCTTAAAATAACCTTATGCGAGAATAAGAACCATTCTAATAATGACTTCTCTCTTCTTTAAAATGGACCGTTACCCACGTACATTCAATACGGGAGTAGCCTATCCATATATTTTTTTATCTATTAGTATATATATATAATAATAATAAATATATATTTTTTCCCCATTCGCTATTATATTTTCTTTTTTTTTCCACGTTTGATTTCTTAATTTATGTTTTTGTTCACATTGCATTGAACTTATATAGAGCATTGAACTCAATGTTTCGGTATTTTTCCATTTACAATTTGATATTCGCACAGCGATATCATTATTTTACATCATTGGCGATTTTTCTACGTCATATTTATTTTCGACTTTTCACAATAACTCGTCGTTAAGGATTTCTAATGTTTTTTTTTTTAATATTATACTACACATTTTAAATTTTCAAACCGGTAATATCGTTTCTTTCTCAACTAAAACGTTCTTCAATCGATTGTAATCATCTTTCGTTTATTTTTTTTTTGTCACGTTGTTCTTTAAAAACGGCGTGTGCAAGGGTTTGATTTTTTCTTTTATTTAAATTCACTAACCCCGCGATTTAATTTCTATCTTTCTATTTCGATATTTTCCCCTGCATATAAGCGGTACTTAATAGAAATATAAATAATAAAAAAAAAAAAAATGTAAAATTTTGTATTCAATTTCAACGTACGAACTAATTTTGCGCGTACGTTAAATTAATTAAATGCGGGAGGGATCAACATTTTTTCATAAGAACAAATATAAAATTGTTTTCGAAATATATTCGTGTTCGTTTATATAAGACAATTATTAATAAATACAAAAAAAAAAAAATCGTAGTTCGTATTTTAAAGCTATTATTTTTGTACACTGTTATTTACGTATACGATGCCGGCAAATGAGTGGGGTTGTATTTCGATTATTGACATTTTATACAACGCCAATTTGACATTTGTTCGAAATAGAGATGCGCGATAATGGTTATGGTTTTTTTCAGTAAAAAAATCCGCAATATATTAATAAAAACAACGCTAATTTATTCCGACACGGACGGTTTTCGTTCGACAACATCTCATCTACCGCGATGTGAGTACACTTATTATTACACGAATTAAATGGTCGTACGAGTATGTTGGAACGGGGAAGAGGAAAGCTGTAAAACTAGAAACGAGAACAATATTTTTACACGCCGATTAATGTTTTCACCGTCCATCGTTCTCGAAGACGTTTCATCTATTTCCGAATGTTGCGGATTACTATAAAAAATAATAATAATCAACGGGATTGTTTGTCGACGTACTTTTATAATTGAATAATGTCGAACGTTAATTAATATATTATACATATCAGCATGTTGTCGAAACGCGGCTTTTTAAGTCAAACCAATATTATTATGAAAATATTTCGAAACGGCATTTTTCATTAGCGCGCGATAAATATTTCAAAGTTTACTTTATTATTCGCGTTTCACCTCTAATAGGTATTACGTAAAACTCGGATTCGGTGATGATAACTTATAAAGGCATGCAGGGTACGCGCCGCCCGTATTCAACTCCCGTTGTCAGGCTATCTGGGGTCCAATACGAATAATGTTATTCAAGTTTTTCCTTAACATATAATACATATATATATTATGCGCGACAAAATAATAACAAACGGCAAACTTTTGCCCGCATGGTTTAATCTAAATATTAAAGTGTTTCTATTCAAGTACTCTCATCATAATGGTAAATGCTTTTTTTTTTTTTCATTTTCATATATATTTTATAATCAGAAACCCGCGTCTTTCTCCAAGATTTTAATTAGCAATCCGGATAAATTCTTATTACGGTGGAATGATATAGCGATATTATTATCGTACCACCGTGTGCGCGCGCGAGCCCGAGACACGAGAGTTTTAATCAAAAGTGAACAAACAAGAGTAATTTTTCGTTACGTGAGATGCTTTGAAGGCTGCGCGAAACTTCCGTTTCTTCACTTTAAATACTAATACAACAAGACGTTAATAAACTGCGCTGTTGATCCGTTTCTTTTGAGTTCTCCTCTTTGGGAAATTTGATTTAAAACTTTGTAACGTTAGTATCATATATATAATATATGTAAGAAGGAGTGTGTAAACCCGTCGCGTACCAACATAAAAACAAATAATTCTATTAAACGCCGCGCGTTTTCGTTACACTGTGGTTTTTAGCTATAACACCAGGTTAATGCATACGCAATGAACGTTAATTGGATTTCTGGTTTCTGTGTATTATTAGCGCGGAATTACAATTTTAACGCGAACACCGCCGACGCTCATGATGAATTCCAAGTCACCTCGCGCGTGTGTATTCCGTACCCATATAATAATAACTTATTATTATTATTATTCACTCGTTATATTAAAATTTTACGTCATATTATATTACGAATTGAGGTACACTGAGGTCGTCGTTTCGAAACGGATAAATGTCGTGTTTCATTCGAATGCCGTGTTAGATTTCGAATGTTGAATTTTCGACGCGGCGATAAATTAAAAAAAAAAACGTACAAATACACACAACAAGGTAGATTATTTTCCGCGTTTCGAAGAGATCGTATTATGTATTTTTTTTCCAAACGTCTCAGAAACTAAAACTAAACTACGACGTGGTTCGTCTATCGTTATCCATCGGTTGTTACGACTCAGGAGAGGAGGCGAGGTTTCGATAATGTAATAATCACATACATAAAACGTTTTAACTGAAATAGGGGTAATGAAAATAATACGTCGCTAAAACATATTTCATTTTTCATACCAACTGGTTTAGTTCATTTACATCTATATGATAATGTTATTAATGTATAAGAAAAAGAATATTTTTTATTGTTTCGCTCGTTTATTGACGCTTTAGGTCTACTGTATTTTCACTTTTACAATCGAAAAACAGTGTTCCTTAGACAATTGTCCATATTCCATTCATACCTATTATAAAATTGTTGTATTAAAAAAAAAAACACAATTTCTTTTTTTTTTAATATTATATGTTTCAAACGGTGTGTTAAACGAAATTATCCAAATAAACAATATTTATTCCGATATTTCCAACTCGACTTATATTATGTAAACATGTCAACACTTATCGAGTGAAATAAATTAGACGTTTGAAGTTATTGTAGTATGTATTGAAGTATATTGTTTATTTGCATACGTGGACATGGAATCAAATCGAAACCCTTTTGAAAATGTTCGAATCCAAACCTAAACTACTTTAATTTTTACTCTAATTTTCTTTTCTTTTTTTTCTTTTTTAATTGAAACTGACACCGTAACCGACATTAAAGTGTGTATGTCTTTTCAGTTTTACTATAAATTCAGTTTTTTATTTTATATTTCGATGTTTCTATTAATTCACATAATATTCAATAAGATGTCTAAAATTATTATCAATCACTAAAAAAAAAAAAAATTATATAAAATAATATTTTCGCGTTTATAACTGTAACAAGTGATATTAATAATTATCAAATGGAAAATATTCAATGCAAAATATATTGTTTGACAAAAAAAAAAAATTTCTCAGCTATAATTACGTCGTACGCTATTTTTAATGACAGTACAGGGAAACATGTTTATAAATTAATTTAAAGGTCATTAACTGTTGACCGCGTAATTCAAAAAGTTAAAATTTTAGTTTTACCATATGCATACACATGTGTGTGTGTATATATATATAAAATTATTTAAAGAGAAAGTTTTTACTTTGCACATATCGTTGTAGTATATTATTACATTAAAATTTTACAGAGTTATGAGTTCCGTAAAATATTAATACTCTCATATTTGTAGGAAACTTCAACGATATTGTTGAATAATTTAAATTATTAATATTTCGCTACATTAAACGTAATAAAACTATTTTATTTTAAAGTTAATTTTTTCCGAATAAAAAACAAAAAAAAAAAAATTGAATTACCGCGGTATAGTATTAACCGAAACCGAAAAAAAAAATCATAACCGTTACAATCCCTGCAGGACTTCTCGTACGATATTCCGTCGCTGGACGTCTCGTCATCGTTTACTTATAATCGAGTACATCTCTCTCTCTCTCTCTTGTATAGCCTTGGTCACACCTTTCACTACGACGTTTAAACGGGGTGGTTTTTTTTTCAACGCGCGCTTCGTTCTTCTACACATCGGAAGTCGCCGTCGCTTGGTCGAAGAAGTGCTGTCGCTGCGCAGTGGCCATACGCGAAAGGCGGGACAACGGGCGTGTGACAATGATTGATTCACATCGACTCTTCGGCCGGAGGGATCCCATCCCTGCGGGGGCCGCTGTCGAACGGCGGCACGGCGTTATCGTCAGGGATTCACGCGCGCGACACCGCGTCCCTGTAGGCCGCGGGCAATTTGTATTGCCCAAAGTCCCGAAAAATAATACGCGATGTCGCGTGTCGTCCCTTCGCGTTGCGGGCAACGGGAGCAGAAGAAAAAAACGCCCCGAAATATCAAACTTTTAACGACCCGCGGCCGACCGGGACTACTGCACCGCCCCGGATGACAAATCGACTCTTGCGATCGTCCCGTTGTCGTGTCCGAGTTGCGGTTATCTTTGGAAAAAGACACGTCTCCCGCAAAATACACTATTAAAAACGCGGCATAACGAACAGACGGTATTATATAAACTTTCGATATTTTTCTTCTCGTATTGTACACACCAAGTCTTGTGCTTGCCACGTTTTGACGTTACAATTATTATTACCCGATAATAAAACAAAACTCGGAGGTTCTAGAAATGTGTGATTTTGGAGAAGGATACGACGAATAAGTCGAACACACTTGAGGACGTCTTAAACTCGATAGAACGAAAACGACCATTAACACAAAAGGAAAAGAAGATAGGGTACACCGCACTGAGGACACGGACTCAATAACTGAAGGAATGGTGATGGGAACGAGAACAAGAAGATGGCCCGAAACGATGAGTACGTCAGGCAAACAATGAAGTCACTACACTCCTGCAAAGAGCTCAAACATATGGCAAACAAAGGGAAAACATCGCGGTGAAAACATTTGTCTGCGGTAAATACATTTTCGTTATAAAATAAACCATTCACCGGATCGGAAGAAGAAAAATGTATTAACTAACACGAATGACAAATGATATAAATCAACGAATTCGGATAGAATTTATACGTTATTGCAAGTACAGTGTACGAAAATGGTTATTTTTCACGTCGATAAATTGTTATTAGAACTTTATAGTGAGAAAAAAAAATAGAAATTTGATCGGTTGAATATTTATAATATCTTCGAACAATACAACACTTTTTTTTCTTCGAATTTTTAGATTTTTCTAGCGAACACACAATTTTACACCTGCTGCGGTCCAGTTATCAGCTTTTTATCCATTGTCGTCTGGTTTTCATATTATCATCGCTCGGCTATACTGTAAATTTAACTGTTGACGTGTAAATATAACGTATTTTTGGACTCTACGTCATAACGATATTATGGGAAGCGCGTAATTACAGCGACTGAGGGTGGTGTAAATTACATTGCGTAATAGTGTTATGATAATCGGAGTATATTATATAATGTCAATTATGCCTAAATTTGAATTGGTCTTAAGTACATTTTCCCGCTTATACGGTATATATACAAATCGTCATTCTGATCTAACGACATTTTCGACGAGACTCGTTGCTTTCAACGAGAAAATATATTGAAAATCGGTTAAGTTTTCTAAAACACTGCAAAACGGAATTTAATAAATTCGAGAACGCAAATACATAAAGGCTTAATTAGGATGAATACGGATGAATTCACACGGGCCAATACTGAAATACCATATATTGTAGACGTATGAAAGTCAAACAAATCTGCGCAGTTTTTTTTTCGAATTTTCTCAAACCGTATCTATATATGGACTTATGTCCGTTCTTGCATGCAACGATTCTAATGTAGAAAAGGTACACAGTATTATATGTATAAGTATTTATCCGGAGCTACTATTTGATTATCATTCAATATTTATTAATCGTACGATTTATTTATTTATTTTTTTGACGTTCCTCAATTATTCCTTTTCCAATTATTGACAATTTGTTCGTTATTTTTTCCCGATCTTATTTCAACGCGTATTTGCTTAGGGTTTTGCGTCAATTCACTGTGTATATATATATATTGCAACACCATTAACGTTTTCGCGTTCTCTCGCGTTATATACGCAAATTTGCTCGGCAATTTAATCGAATTCCTCGTTGCTGTTTAAAATTAATTACGTATATGCGATAAAAAAAGAGCCATGTTCTTGTAAGCTATTTGATTTATCTTTTTAGTGTTATTTTTATACTTCCATTAAGTTAATGTCAACCGCGAGTTGAGGGCAATGAGGTAGAAAAATACGTTTCACAAAAAGTCTGTGATCGTGCACGCACTATTGTGGTATATACTATACGCACAGGCGTATTATATATTAATTTAAGTGGTGTACAGAGACATCTGCAAAAAGTATTCTGTGGTATATATATATATATATATAGTGATGGCGGTGCACCGGAGTTAATGCTTTTAACTTTTAATCAATCATAAGCGAAAAAGCATTGAGCCGGATCGCCTTTGCACACAAAAGTGCGGACTTGCCGTTTCGCGCACAATGAGATTTCCTACTCGTTCGTCATATACAGAATATTACAGAAGATGAAAGCGAATCAAATAAGCTTAAACGGAGGGCAAAGACGATGGTACAATATTTTTATTTGTCTTCTATCGACATTTTCCGGAATTTCGAAATATTTTTTATATTAACGTATGCTCTTCTCTATTGTAATATACATTTTTCTTTCAGAAAAATATAATACAGTCGTCCTAAATTCGAACAATATTTTCGATACATTTTTTCGTTTTGTGAATATAATACGCCAATATAGTGTTGTATAGCTAATTTATACGCTCGTATTACTGTTTCGATTTGATTTGTATTTATTTATTGAGTTATAGCGTAATTTCTCATTTAGTACGAGAAACGTTTTATATCCATGGCGCAATTAGGATTTCTCTTTAAGGGGAGAGATAAATAAAAAAATTTTCTTCCTCCGCTCGGTACTACTGATTTTTAATAAAACTTCAATTTTTATACGTTTACAATAAATGTGTATGAGTTACAAAACAAACTCTGGTCTTCTATAGGTTTTTTTCGTCGATTTAACGCTACATCATGGATGGATAGCACCATTCAACCGACCTATTCTAAAACTAAAATGATATGAAAAATTTAAATCAATTGTTGAATTACGAAAAAATATTTCAAAGTTAATTGTGAGAAGAAATACCTCTTTCATAGGGTTTTTTAAATACGATTTTAATGTTATAAGTATATAACCGAGCAATATATATTTATTTACGCGTATTTGTCATTGATTATACCGAACGATAATACAATATTTCGATTATGCGTATATTCGTCAAGTGAAATGCGTAAAACAATATTAATTATTATTCTTTCGTCGACTAATTAATAAATGATTTCTTTGATTTTTTATATATATATAATTACGTGAAATATATTAAATTAATTTATAAACACACTTGCGCGTTGGAATACGCCGTGTACTTGTTGTTTTCGATAAAATATTACGTTTATTTAGAACGTTTGAAATCGACGGGCTATTACGTTCATGTGGATATATTTTATAATTTTTTGTTTTTCGTTTTATGCATGTGACAAAAATTACACGACATTATTTGGCTCCGGTCCGCGGTCCTTTTGTTGATATTTATCGGGGGGCTAGAGCCGGGAAATTGTCGTCGTGGGACACATAGTTCAACACGCGACACACTACCCGCCGCCGCCGCCACTAACCGCATCGTTTTCCGAGTTCGGTCTACCGCGGTCGAGGTTATAGCCTCTGTCCGTGTGTTTGCCCCAAATCGTGCCCAAAGCCGATCATCTCGTTTTAATGACCCGGAGAGTTCGGGAACCCGCCGCAACAGACGGGGCCCCGAAGACCCCCGGGTAGCTGATGGACACGCCGCAGGTAGTCGAGATCATCTCCTGGGAGATTCTCTATCGTTTCTCTTGCGAAAATCCATAGCGTCGGGTTCGCGTTTCCAACCACCAAGAAACGCCTCGGTTTTATCGAACATTTTTTTTTTTTTTTTTGGTCTTTGTTTTCGAAGTAAATCAAGTGCCGCCATGTGTGTGCACATTACACGGGTACATTTGTTAAGCCTCGCCGACCCGTTTCATTGTGTCCCACGCGTTACCTAATTAATGTTTATTTGTTGGAACGACGCCATTCCAATAGAAGAAGACGTAAAAATAAATATATATATATATATACATGCTCGTATATTACGCGTCTATATTACGAGTATTATTGTAAAATTTCTAAATTCAAACGCATTCGTATTGTATAGTAGTGGACTCATAATAACGATTGTCGAAACGCCGAACGCGTGGATTTTAATTTAAAACCGATTTAT
The DNA here is from genome assembly GCA_032441825.1 of Chaetogeoica ovagalla. NCBI lineage: Eukaryota > Metazoa > Arthropoda > Insecta > Hemiptera > Aphididae > Chaetogeoica > Chaetogeoica ovagalla. Next base: position 7,895,888 of record CM063743.1, on the reverse strand, counting down.
ATATAATAATGTGCTGATTATCGAATATTGAAATTATGAATGTGTAAAAAAAAAAAAGATCGAGACGTTATTGGATGTCGAGAAAATTAAACGGGAAGGGAGATTTTAAGACCCACGAGAAGTATGGTCACGCTAAACTTTAACAGTAGTCCTGTGTTAATAATAATAATAATAATAATAATAATAATAATAATAATAATAATAATAGATTCGTGTTTGAAGTGTTATTTTTATCAATATTTCTTTTTTTTTTCAGTATTATGTTGTAGTACTGATGACGTTCGTTAAATTATATTAAAATAAATATATTTTGGACAAACATAAACAGTTTCGAGATAGAATACAGTAAGTATGGAGTTTTAGGCGTTTTGTGGAGAGAATAACGCGGAGAACAATATTAAAAAGAAAAGTATTTTTTTTTTTTTTTTCTGTTCGTCGTTCGAACGAATAAATGAATAATCAATATGCCACGGTTTAGAACACACATCGGAGATAATTTGTGAAGCGTGTTATCACGGCGGGGACACGTTGTCATTTATAAATAACCTCGCCGAAACAGGAACGGGAAAATTCAGTATTTCACCGAGTAATCCCTTTGGTAATTTATCGTCATAAACCAGCAGTCTGGTTTCACAGTATACGCGCAATATATACGTATAAATAATTGTACATAATTGTATGCACTCGTAATTGAATATTTGATTATCCGATGTAACCCATAACATTCGCGCAGTTTAGTTATGTCGAACGAATATTTCGTTTCGAAAGTAAGTTATTTAAACAAATCATCCGGAACTTTTCAAAACATATCCTTCTCGTTTCCGAGTATATCCATTATAAATATATCGAGAAGGAAGAGGAGAAATGCGAAGAAAAATTATAAATAAAATATGTAAAAATGCGTTTATTATCAATAATCAATTATCAATAAACGTATTTTTACATATTTTATTTATAATTTTTCTTCGCATTTCTCCACTTCCTTCTCTATGTATTTATATTGAATATATATGTTTTGACAATCCAGACACTTTTCATTCCATCGCTTACTTCAAAACAATAATAATACATATTATTCTCGTAAAAACTAATTTTAAACTTGTGTATTTCGGGGGCGGGAGATTTTGTTTTTCATGTCTATCGTTCGTTTTTTTTTTTAGCTACAAGTTGATTTCTTTCGTTTATTTAGATATTTATGTTTATTGTATTCAATAAGTTTTATTTCGTTATTTTTAAGATGTTAAAAAAATATTATTATTAGAAAATATTTTTGATTAATAACAATAATAACAACAACAACAACAACAACGATAATAATAATAATACTCGTAATAATAATATTGATAATTATTTTTATTTAAATTTTACGTTGGAATTAATTGAAACCTAATGCTTTATAATAATAATATTATTATTATTATGTAATAATAATATTATTATTATATATGTATTTAAAACATTATCATGAAAAAATATTGTCATTTATTTTTTAATAAAATTTAAATCTGAGTGTATCGTCGTCGTCGTGTTTTTCATCACGAGAATGTTGGTGACAATATTAAATTAGTAACAATACGCGCGCATTGCCATTGACGTTATTATAATTATTATTATTATTATTATTATTCAGTAGCGTGTTATAATATGCGCAGTATATTATATATAATTCTATTCTTCCATAACGTGTTTTCACAAGGTGTGCCGCGTGTGTGACATCTGTGTGATGTTTGTCGCAATCAGCCTTCTTGTGCGTACTTCGAAACTATAAATAATAATAATAATAATAATAATAATATAGAAAATATACATATATTTTCCATAAGTGATTTGAATATTTTTATTACAATAGTCATGAGAAAATGTAAAATATTTAATAGATTTTTCCCTTAATTACTTTACGTGTTTTGTTGAAATCTAATTAAAATAATAATAATATTAAGAATAATGATAATAATAATAATCCAAATTATTATAATAATTAAAAATATATATATATTATATATTTTTTTAAATGATAAAATTATTAATTTATTTTATATGCTAAAATATAAGTAAAAATTTCTTAAAGGTACGTTTTAATCATAGATTATAATACATTTATTTCTATATAGAAAGAGATTTAATAATTATAAATAGACAAATAAATATATATATTGGTATTTAAATCCAATATCGGAAGAGTTTTTCATTCAAAAACGAACTGTATTTTGATAATATTTTGAATGCACAGACGGATTTTCATTACCTATATCTTTTACGAATATTGTTTCTTATTATTGTTATTTTTATATTCTACGCATGTTTTTCATATATTCGTTTTTGCTTTTCTATTATTAATTTGTAACCCGATAATGTAACCTATGGTCCAAACTAATATTTACATAATCAATATTTTAAAACACTCACGGCATATTTTCGATTTATATATTATTATTTTTCAAAAAAAAAATAAATATAAGTTGTATAATTATATAGACATATTGTTTTTCTAATATATTTTTATCGATAATAATTAATAGTTATATGATATTAAACGTCAATTATTATAGCAGTTCGATAATCAATAAAATATTTTTATAATATAATTTTGAAATAGGTACGATGCAATAAATATTGTTTGTGTTTCTCAACGTTATATTATATATTATTGACTTGTTTCCGGTGAGTAAAACAATTATGCACGGTCAAAGAATTTATGATTATCATGAAATCTCAGCTAATTTCGTATGGCATTGGACAGGTACGTGTTTGTAATGTATTGCGTAGTGTGTATAAACATTATAGAGGTTGTGCGTATAAATATTACATAATTTCAACCCTTGTTGCACTGATAACGTAATAATTACAACATTTATATTGATTTTCCAAAAATTATTTCAAATAATTTATCAATAGTTTATGAGGCATTTTTCGATTACCTATTATTCGATGAGGTTAGCGTATTCCAACAATTTCTATAAAATGTTTCTGTTTATTGCATTTAAATTACTCGTATTTATTTTGACATAATATGTGAAATTTAAATTAAAGTCATTATCGTGGTCAACATATTATAATATGTGTGTAATATAGAGATTACCTATATAGACATATAGTAACTGTAATTATATATTGTGTGATATAATTTGATAAGATAATACACCATGTAAATTACAATGTTTCTATTATTGTTAAATAAAACGACAATAGCAAAATTTGATATTTCAAGGAGAAAGAAACGAAGATGCTTAGTTAATAATATGTCTATATATATATAAAAACAAAAGATATTAAAAAAAATTCAAATTTTATAAAAAAAAAATTGTAATTTTATTCCTCGCGCAAACATACGGATAATTTCTCTAGCTAATAACAATCGCTTTAACATTTATTCATTTATTCACCCAAACAAATAATATATATATATATAAATAATAACAATAATTAGTAAAACAAATTGTTTTAGATAGTGTTTCGTGTGTCAATACATTGTCTTACTGACATTGTAAAACGGATAGCCCTTCATCTAATCTATTATAAAATCATTTATTAATTACTCCACCATAGATGAATATTTTTAAATACCAATAATCATACAATTTTTATTATTAATATTCTGTAAAAAGAAATTATTTTTTATTTCCAAGTTATGTTATTTTATTATTTGAAAATTATCAGCTCAAAGGTTTTACTATTGAGTCGGAAGGGTTAACTTTAAATATGGTAATTTTAGGAATGTTTTTTCACTAACCGAAAAAGTAATATCGTATTTTTTTTTAATCGTTTAAAATCATAGCGTACAAAATTAATTTTGCTGTTCATTGTTTTTAGCTAGTTTTTATTTCGGAACGGTTGAAATTATTTGCAATTTATTGAGCGAAGAATTGCAATATAGGAAAATATTATTTTTTTCCACTTATATCCGTGCAGTTTATGTGTGTGTGTGTATTTATATTTGGTGTTTTAATATTTTGGTCGAACTCGACAACGTCACGACATCTTTCTTTGAACTCGGTACCACTTTTATTAGTATCTCCTAAGTTCAAATTCCAGAGATATCGGAGCAATTGTTAATTGAACGTTCAAAGAAGACATTTGAAGTTAGAATTTAAAAACACGTTCGAATCGTACTGTTGAACGCAAATCACTAAAAGCATATTCAACACGTGTGATAATTAAATTTTATTAAAAAGACCTCTTTTAAACACCCGGATTATACTGTGTATATATATATATATTACGTGGAGAAACGTTTTGTGGCAAAACGAATAAATATTATGTAAAGCAAACGCTATCGATGTGTTTTGAATTAGTGAACATCTCTATAATATATAAAACGGTTTTGTAATTTCGGTTCGTCCGCTCGTCATTCGCACTGTGGAGATCAACGAAATTCATACGCAAATGCCACGAACTTATGGGCTCCACTAATCACACTGGAACGTAAAACCGATTATAACGTTTGGTTTGTTTAGAGACAATATCCGTCGTACAGGACGCAGCTGGGAAAAGAATCGATAGCGTTGAACCGCCTTAAGTTTCACGAATAAATGATAATCGTTTGTTCAATAACATTGTACGTGCAATAATATTGACTGACCGTTCGTATGAAACAAAAATAAATCATATAATAAATCGCACTACAGTTGATATTTTATAGGCACAATTATTATTATTAGAGTTATGGCGTAAAGAAAAAAAAAGAAAGAAAACACACGAGTGTTCATATTCGTTTGAAAACAGTAAACATTTCGTATGATATTCGCGTTTCTGTTTAATGTCAAAACGTGAGTTTTGATGTTGAAAACATATTTTCGTTACACTTTGATGACGGCACCGATAAAAGTAGAGTTGGTTTAAGTTCCGGACCGTCGTTGTCGTTATCGTCATTATTCCTATTTTTTTTTCAATTTACATTTTGAAATTTCCATAAGGTTTTCAGAAAACTAAATGTTAGTGATGGAATATTAACGCGTTCAAAGCAATATAATCATCAAGTGTAATCGTTCACTGATTTATGTGGCGTTTTTAAGATTTTTCTCGAAAATTTCAAAGAGGATTTTCTAAAAACAATTTATTATAACTCATAATTTTCGATTTAAAAATATCTTTATATAACCGTTTCGATATTATTAGATCTCACTATTCGCGTATTATTTATGTTTTGATATTTAAATTAATTGCGGCCATTTTTTTTTTTTAAGATTATACGAGTATAATATTAAATTTTAGTACTCGCGGAAATGTATTTTAAATGATATTTTCGCGGTTTTTATGTTGATATAAAATCTCAACAACGAATCGTGTATAATATACGCTGCAGGACTGTATATATATATATATATATATAATAGGTATACACACAACGGCACAAACTTATTAAAATAACCATTGCGCTAACGACCCAACTTTTGTTTTCAGTAACAAACACCTGTAATGAAAGTTAAACTCTCGTCATTCGCCGTGTAAATAAATTACTTTTTTACGCGAAGTTTTCCAAAAATAAAAAGTCGTAAAGGTACGCATAAGGGTTGTTTGAGATTAAACTTTTTCAAGAATTGATTTTGTGTTTCGACGAACAGAACGCGTACACGACCATAAACAGAGGAAACAATTAAGAAAAACGTTAAATTTTTTTTATACGTGCGTTGTATACTTTATTCGATTACTGCAGAATAGTGTTTTTCAGAACGCCCCATTCGTTTTACTATAATAATGTGTAACAGAGGAATATGTCCCAAATTATAATCCATACATTAATAACTCTTTGGTAACTTTTGTTATTTTTGTTAAAAAAATAGTAGTTTTATATTGTATCATTTTATTATTATTATTATTATTATTATTATTATTATTATTATTGAAATAAACGACGTTGTTCTTATACAGATTACCGATTTATTAGTGTCGTTCTATTTTCTGTTTTTTTTTTTTTTTTGGTTTTAAATTTCTTCGTACACGTATATTAATAAAACGCGCGTGTTTTTAACGTTCCGCAAACATTGTTCACACTCCACAAATCATTGTATTATTTTAATATTCGCTTTTCGCTAGACAATGATATGATAAACGATCGTTACGGCATAAAAAATAACCGAACGCGCGCGGTAATAGAAATTCGCGTTGACTTTATTATTTTTGAAATCCACGCGGGACAAGCCATTGATTTATTCGCTTCTATATAATACTATTACAACTGTTGAGACTTCGGGCGGTGCATAATATCTGATGTGCGCAGTAATATATCAAATGCGAAAAATAAAATAATATTTTAAAAACGTACTCGAGTTTCGCGTTGTGTACGAGATATTTTTTCGTCTACAGGTGTGTTCTCCACCGTAATATCTCCTTTGCCGGTTTCCATCACTCGCCGCCGTACGCACATCGTAGTAAACGGCATACAATAATATTAGCTCAAAGTCACTCTGTATACCATAATAAATAATACGCTAAATTCCGTAGAGTCTATTTTTATTTTTTTCGTTTCACTTTTTTATACTTCGCCTATACTGTGCGACCCTCGTCACAGGATTACCATCAATACATAACACGTCCACACACACACACACACACGGCATATATTGTCTCGCGACACACGTTTATCGCTGTTTTTTCTTCTTTTTTTTTCATTTCTCCCCCGCAAATCTATTTCCCATTTCACGCATGATTACACACTTGTAGTAGTACTATTTCGTCATTGTTGACGGTTTGACGAACGGTCGTAGAGACATTTTTTCTTTAACGGTAATAAACGCGTGTTCGCGTACTTATGTATACGTGGAAAAAAAAAGAATAAGTAAATAAATATCGTAATTATACTATAAAGTTTACATTTTATTGAATGAAAATAATTCATTTTTTTTTTATCTAAATTTTTAAAAAAAAAAACGTACACCCAACAAGGCACGATACAATTAATACAAATCATAAATCGTATAATAATTTATCATAGTTTAAAAAAAAAAAGAACAAAACAATAATTTTCATTCGCGCACGAATACAATAATAATGACGTACGAAAATAATGGTATTTTCCCCCCCCCCAACGAAATAACGTACAATAACATACGCGGTTTAACGAAATTCATATTCGGAAAACGATAACTAACTATTATACCGGGGATTTGGAGTACAGAGAGAGAGAGAGAGAGAGAGAGAAACGCGTCACAAAACGTGGTATATTGAAAAATGTTGAGTCACGAGGATTGGCAATAATCGTATATTATAACGTTTTTAAAATACATATTGTGTTTGTCGTTTGTTATTATTATTATTATTATTATAAACGTGAAAATCGATTGCTTCGCATGTTTTCAATCGTAAACGAGACAGGGGGAATTAATGTGTGTGTGTGCCGCAATACTATTCGTCCCCGTATACAGTGACGGCGGTGGAAGGAATGACGACGACTGCAGGGACGACGGAATTGTGCTGATTTATCAATTTCGTTGTGCCATATTATTGCTATTATTATTATTATTATTATTATTATTATTATTATTATTATTATTATTATTATTATTATTATTATTATTATTATTTAACGTGTCGAAAAACGTCTTTTGTACGGTTAATGTATTCGAAAATCTCGTAGTAAAAACAATTTATATAGATTATTATTTATTTATTACAGTGTTCGTAGGAGCTGGGGATCGGCGATTCGGACGACTTTCGGCAGTCAGAAAACAGTATTTGTGTATTTCGGTTATTTCGATTTGTGCGAGTGACGAACAGACAAAGGCGAATGTCGTGCGCGTAAAACTGAATTTAAAATTGTTTTTCTTTTTCTTGTCGTTCGGTACAGTCCGTAAACGAATGCTCGTGTCCGAACACGTCGTGTTTGTTTAAATCTATTACGACGGTATTGAAAGAGTAATCACGTTCAATCGACGTGTGAAACAGTAATTATTGTTTCCGAACGTTCAGCACAACAACAACAAAAAAAAAATCGAACGATCGTTAAGAAATATATTTCTTAACTCGCGACACCGTGAACATACGAGAACAACAGCCTGTGGTCTCTGATTGCGGCCGCGGGACGTCGGAACGGCTCACAACTTTATTCCGCAGCACGCTCACGCGCCAGTTTCGGTGTCGGAACGAACCTAATTATTATCGAAAGCGAATCGTTTTCGTTACACGTCAACACCGACTTCGGCCAGTCTGTTAGACTGTATGACCCCCCCCCCCCGTTCCTTCGCCGTTTTTAGAATTTAAATTTTATCTATCCCTCACGTCGTAAGTACTACTGTTGAGTAGTTCCTTAACTCATGTAAATTCACGTAAAAAGACATAAACACCGCATATATGCTTATTGTAAATTACCTTACAGATTGTATATTTTCCAAATAAATGTTAAAAAAAAAAAAATGTTATCTGTCCCCCGCCTCCAACTCCCCGGTTAAATGCAGCTCTGTCTCACGTCACCGCGAAACGTCATTCGATAACCACACGGACCGTAATATTATAGCGGGTGACCGCCAGTGTCCGGGGTGACGCGCGTCGTGCCGCACTGTTCGCGGTAATAATACATTATAATAACCATCGCGCGTATGTGGGGGGGGGGGGTGGTAGGGACGGTTCTCGTTGATTACGGTCACGCGGTAAACTTTGTCCGTCCGTCGCTCTTTCGATAACAGTGTATTCATCAGAGTTGATATTGTTCGCCGAAACCGTCAGCTCCCCCGTTGCAAATTGAATTCGATTCCGCCGCGTACAGGTTGTGTATTATCATCCGTATTGTTCAGAGCGCTCGTCGCCGTCGTTACAGAGTCACGTCCGTTTCAATACTGTCAACACTAACTACTACGTCGATCGCGAAAGATCGCGTCGGATGAGAATATTTTCAAAATCATATGGAAATAATTGCGTTGTCCAAACGGACACGATAATAGCCCACGTGCACCGTGCACACACCAGTGTGTATAGTGTAAAAATCATACCGGTGATAGGGATTTTTATAAGGGGATCCAGTTCTGTAGATAGCAATGTAATATGGCCTATGTGAGGAGAGGTCAATGTTAGAAAGAAAAAATTTCCGCTTTTATATTTTTTCGATGTTCAAAGGAGGGGGGGCGGGTTGAACCCCCTAAACCCCCCTACGTGTCTACGGCCGTGGCACACACTTACAAGTGTTGTAATGTCCACACGCGTATCATAGATTTGTCGCATAACTTAAAATATTTGTCTTTTTTTTTCCCGTATTGCCGGTGACCGAACGGGGAGAAGACGCCATCCCCATTTCTTTTAGTTAGCACGTACTCCATCCTCTCTATCTCTCTCTGTTTATTTTGTCTAAAATTATTCTTATCTCTTGGATTTTTGAAAATCAATTTTTTTTTCTTTTTTATAAGAACTATTTTGTTTTCTGAAATTCTAACTTTCAGTACATCTAAACGCCGCTCTATCACAAACACAAAAAATATATCGTATTATTATATCTTTTTTTAGCAAAAAAAGACATTTGAATCCAAGATCTAAACAAAATTTTTTTATATTTTTTTACTTTGTACAAATACAAAAGCACAGGTTTCATATTTTCATAAAAAAAAATTCAGGATTTAATCGGATTACTTCCATCCAGTGACGATATTTGAGGTGGGCATTTGCCTCCACTTGTTTACAGCGAGCCGGTTTTTGGGTGGAAACGGATCTTTTTATTAAAAAAAAGACTTTTTTATTTTCTTATTTTTCAAAAATGTAGACAACTCTGTTCCCCTCCCTTTTCATGACTCGACACTGCGTCCATCTCATCGTTATTTTGATCCTATTCGACGATTGCGCGTTGCTGTCACGAGAAACCCTATTGAAGTTTGACTAGTTATATTTTAACATTAAGATTTCGTCAAAAAACAAAAATTCCAATCGTTTTAGAACACGAATAGAACGGTAGAAATCGACGACAAACGAAACAAGTGCACTGCACGAAAATCGATATTCTTCTGATCGCTTTGGATCGCGTTAAGAAAATGGAAATTCGAACCTTTGATACGCGATAAATTTTGTACAAAACACAATTTCGTACTGCACGGTGTGCGTATCGCTGTGCACACAATTTAACACTCTGCCGATTGTTGAGACGTGTCAAAAACAACGAGTATTTTTCGAACGTTTCGTAAATATATTTTCTTTTGAAATCTACAGAACTACGGCATGTATGACCGCGGTTTAATATTATACGATCCGGTCAAAAACTCAATACCTGTGCAATATTTAATATTAACGTTACGCGAGAAGTGCGTGGTCAGTGTGGATAATGTCGGCGTCAATTTAGACATCATCACCTGTGACGACACGTACACACAGGACGGTGCGTGGAAACGGGAAAATTAAAAACCCGCTGTTTTCGCGATTTATTTGACGAGGTCGCATCGCATTATACAGCTATGGAAATCAAAAAAAAAAATAAATAAATAAATAAAAACGCTTTTTTCTTTTTCCAAAAATATCAACGAAAAATATGAAATTTATATTTCGCCGAACAAACGCTTTGCAGCAAGTCGATTTTTTAAACTTTCCACTGCCAGCGGCGTAAGGCATTAGGCGGAACGTTATTATCGATTTTTTCGTTGATTCGTCCTGTGAGATCGCGCGAGAGAGTATTGTAGACGATATTTTTTCAGACGTCTAACCAAAAAAACTGAAAAAAAAAAAAAAAAAGAATCGCCGACGGATTCGGGTCTGGGGAGTGGTATTTGGTGTGGTCGATCAGTGTCATCCATAGAACGACCGTTGACATCTCGACACTATAGGAGATTGTCCCATCGACGTTTTCAGGTAAACTTTGAAATCGTTGAAACGTTCCGAACGCCGTGACATCATGACGCGGTTACGGGAAGTCACTACTGCAGTGAGCATCGTCCAAGGTCCCGGAAACCGTATCACGGTACGGTGACTTCGGAACGACGCAACGCCGCACTGAGAGATTTTCCAGCGGCCGGGGACGTGTAATACGAGAAACGTGCAGCAGCTGCTCTTCAAAATCACGAACTCGATTGGTGTTTGAACGACGCGCGTGCGGAAAAATTTCCAACCAAAATTTCCGGTCCTTTCTCCCACGAGTCAACACTTCATCCAAACACCGTGGCCAATAGGGCGTAGGAAATTTCTCGTTTCCCTTCAATCGGCGCCGCTCTGTGTGTGTCGTGCGTACGCGGACGAGCCTGCAAATGACGGACGTGGTTACCGCGGTGGCGGTCACGGAGGTACCTGGGCACGTCGTCCGTACGTGTGCTAATTCCAACGGATCTTCCTGCGGTCCCGGCAACGGGTGTGCAGTGTCGGTAGACGGCGCACGAATTTCACGGTTTCACTTCGAATTTCCCGTGTGCCAAAAACTGTCCTCGCGCGCTCGGTTGAATTTAATACTATATTATCTCGTAAGAACGACAAAAATCGAAATGAAAAAGGCACGCGAAATGAATAGAAATAAAAACTACGATAATTAATATCCGCGAAAATAAAAAAAAAAATGTAATTGTTCTCGAGTTTACGATTCGAATAGGAATTAAAAAAAAAAAAAAAACACTTTTTTCGGAATACAATTCATAAATAAAGCCGATTCGAATTTTTCGCAAAACACGATTCGGAAAAATATAATCGCATTATTTTCTTTTGACACGGATACATTGAATTTTATCGAAATTATAATTTTATTTAGGACTCAGAATTTTACACGTTTAATATTTTTTATACAAATTTAGTTATCAATGAATTATAGTTACCCGATATCGAAACATTTAAACACAAACAAATTTAATAAATAATTTTTTTTTTATTCGGGGTATGTACACGACGTTTTCACAGTTATTTTACCGTTACTTATACTCGGACGTTTTTAATTCACTCGAAAATTTTCATCACGCGATTTCCTCTCGCACTGATCTTCTATTCTTTTGTTCTATTTCTTCTCTTTCGAACCGGTATAATAAATAAATAAATTTAATAAAACAACTCCTCCTCTATACACATTTTTCGCAATAATCTCCGACGCGATTTTATATCGACACTTATACATAACATACTTGCACGCGAATTTAATGATTTATAATAATTATCAACCGGAATTACGTAAACCGTTAATGGTGCATACCCGTTTCTAATTATCACACGGTACAGCATTTCACAGTCTCACCACGCATCCACCCGGACCAGACTGTGTTCGTTACGCCGCGCGGCTCTTACAACCAGGCAGTTAACCACTACGACTAGCGTCTAGCCACGGGATAATAAGTAGTGACCTATCGCGATCAATATTACAATTTGAAAATTAGACATAAATATGTAACACGAATTATTGTTTGAAATGCGCGTAACGCGCTCAATACGTGGTATAATAACACAAGCGTAAATTTTTCATATACGCGTGAGGGGGCACCCGGTCGAACGATTGATAAATAAAAAAATATATATATAAATAACGTTGATAATAATAATAAAAATAACGGTATTCGTCGATTGTTGTTTTATTCTCTCACAGCCGCGGCCGCGATGAAATAATGACGGTTGCGCTGCACCGCCTCGCGAAAGACGCCAATACGGACGGTTTGGATATTTTATGAGTAATTTGGAGTAATTAGATTAAACGTACTGGGTTCGAGTAAATCTCATCGTTTAACAGCGCTATTTTAATTTTTAAGTTTTTTTTTTTGTCAAACGAATGAATACTGCTAACGCTACGCAAAAAAACAATACTGCTTTTGAAAATCGTTGTAGGAAAAAAAATTGATAAACAATGTAATATTAAATATACGCGATATACGTTTCTCGTTAAAAAAAAAAAAAACGTACCTATAGGAATTGTAATGTAGTACAATAAAGAAAATGCATAATAATAGCGCCGGTAAAAATGATTTTTGTACGAGCGAAATACATTCGAAGCGTTCAAAGTGGAATTATTCCACGTATAATAATGTGTAGACACGAAGTGGTTTTTTTTTCCCCCATTACAATAACAATAATTTATTCGCGTATAATAACTTGGGGGCAAAAAAAAAAAAAAACGATTATATCGATAATTCATGCGTTGCTCGTATGCGATACCGGGAAAAATTGCTGTAAATTCGCACCGAGTTATTTTGTAATGACGCGCATGTTTTATACGCAATAATTTATTTATTTCAATATCATTCGTATGCGTTCATTAATAACCGTTAATGTCGGTGTCGGAAAACGTATTGAAAAAAATAACTGCGTTCAACGTGTAATTATTATAATTCAATTCGCATTTTATCCGTGTCGAGCAGTATTTTATAACTACGACTTGTTATGAAATATGTTTTATTTTCCGTGCAATATTTATTACACCATTACTACTACGAACTCTTGTAGTTTTTTTATTATTATTATTATTATTATAATTCTTTTCCCGTTTTCCTTTTTTTTTTCGTACCGTTTTCTCCGTTCAATACGACTCGCAGAACCCGTTGAACCGTTAAACCGATAATTGTGCGACACCAAGTGAACGGTACGCGTATATCGGCGGTTGTTGGGGAGAGAAAAAAAAAGTTTAAGGAAAAGTTTAGACTGTCGTTCGAATTTAATAACCGTGTTACAACGAATCCGAAGAGCGTAAAGCGTGAATAATGATGCGATAACGATATTCAAAAAAAAAAAAAAAAAATGTATATTTATACGAGTATATACTCTTTTTTTTTTCCCCGCGGATTTTAAATACATACATATATAAAATATTTTATTTTTCTTACCTTAAAAGTGCTAACGGCGTTTTTTTTTTTTTGGTAATATTTAGCCGCTTTTTTTATAATATCGTGAGAGTTTTTCACTTAATCAGGACTCGCAAATATCCGAACAGTGGTTTGTTTGAATTTCAAAATATTTTTCCATACGCCCACACACTAGTTTGAGTTTGTTTGTACGTCTCATTATAATTAATATATTTGCGCACGAAACCAGTGAAATAAAAATGTCGCGTACGATATTACATAATATTGTATAATGGTTTTTGTTTTTTCAATACGTGTGTTCTCACACGCGAATTTCTAGTGTATATTTTGTCCGCAGCGTATGGTTAATTTAACGAGTCCGTTACATAAATCAATTTTAGATAAATTAGCTTTAAAAACGTCTAATGGATTTCACGTTGTACGATTGACGCTAATTTCGATAAATAAATGAAATGTTTGAATTTCCATGGAACGATACATAATGCAGGCTGGGGCGCTTTATATGGAGCACATAAAGATTCAATATACGATTTACTTTCGTAGGAAAATCACGCGATACGATATTATTATTATTATTATTTTTGTCAACTAATAAAACAATAACACGAGCGATTTGATATTAGCGAAACGACTATCCCTCAAACGTTGCTGTAACGTTACAATAATATTATTATGTAAATATCAAAGATAATTACATTTTCGTTTGTTACGCAACAGCGTCAAGTGTTAAATGATGTAAAAATACTTTTAACGAATTTAAGTCAATATTAAATTAAATGTCGGGGAGATGTTAAAAAAAAAAAAAACGATTACTTAATATTTAATGCGATTTTTTCCCCGCCTATTGTAAATTTATCAAACTTAAAATTGTAAAATTTATCATACGATTTACAATGGCGTATTTAGGATTTTGTACACGATTAACTGTCGTCTTCTTTCAATAACATCATTGGCGCAGTTGTTGAGATGGAAAACTCATCTCCCGCATAACAATTGTTCAAAAAACCTGTTAATTGTTCACGGCTCGTTCAAAGCGAATCTTTTTTCTTCGAAACTATTTTGATTACCCGCCGCCATCTGATTTCTACTCTTGTGAATTCTTACATTCTCTCTTTCGTAAATCTCACTACTGCTAACCGTACGTACAATTCCAATCTATAATATGTATCTAATTATGATATTAAATGGCAAATACGGATAATAAAGCTCATCGTATTCGCATTAGCAATAGTTTTGATTTATATAAAGAATCAACGCTAATAAATTATATTACGTACAATCAATGGTATTATACAAATATAACGTAATATAAGTGTACAATGTATTTTAAATGTAAACAAAAAATGAGTGTCACAATATCGAATCAAATCTTATTGGTAAATCGGCCAGAAACAAAAAAAAAAAAACTATAATTTTACGCGGTATTCATAAAAACAAAAATAAAAAATTATTATTATTTTTTTCTTTTACTTTTCAGTTTGGACGACTCCGTCTGTCGTTCGCGTATAGTCCACCGTGGTGTTGAACAATACGACTGCTTCGCTGGTGATTGTCGTCGTGTTTCACACGTGTTTCGCGTTACAACAATAATAATATATTAAAAATGTCATGGGTGGGTGGGGGAGTGTTTCCGGAAAGTTTTGTTATTGTTTTTCGTGTTTGATATATTCGAATAGTTTGTTCGAGTGACGTCGTCGCCGCTCGTAAATATATTCTATAACAACGGAAATATTTATTGTGCGGGCAAAAGAGAGACGGCGAGGCAGTTGAACGCAATATTATTTTATTATCACGTACAATCGCTTAGAGTCGAATTTTCGCGCGAAGATCATCCAGCACTCTGTCAACACAAACATTTATTATTATTAACGTTATCGTCATCATCGTCATCGCTGTCACCGTGATGAACTTTGTCGGCACTACTCACGGCATTTATAACACATTACAATATTATACGTTATACCGTTCCTCGCAGCCCCTACGCCGTTCCTCTGACTTCTCTCCCGCGCGCTCCCTTCTCTCCTGTAAATTATTAATTTGTCTGAGCCATCTGCCTCGCGCCGCCGTCCGTACCGACGGAACGTATTCATCGCGTTTCGCGTCAGCTAAATTTCTAAAAGTCTCCGCCACGCGCCGCGCAACTCGTTTCACTAGCTATTGCTGTGCGTCTGTCTGTCTGTCTCTCGACACGGAAATCTTATTGAATATAATAAGAACGACGAAAGTTTTCTAATTAAACTTGCAAAAGCGCTTCTATACGCACCACAAACACTGTGTCGCGCACACGAGCATTTCTATCTATTCGCACACAATGTGTACACATTCGTAACGTTCCGTTCTTATCTCCCGTTCGTAACAAGAAGAAACGAAAAAAATTTATTATCGTATTCAACACCTTGTGTTTTATTTTTTGGATTCCCAACGGAGCATTACAATGTTGTTATTTTTTCCGTGATGTACACATTTTCGACTAGAAAGAATGCTCGGAACATCTCGCCACGCGCCTCAATACGTTCCTGTAGCGAAATTGTAGACTTGCGTAAAACACTTTTTAAAAGTATTCGGAATACTTCGTGACAATAGAATTTCCCGCTGTGTGTTTTAAATATTTTACAAAAAGTATTCCAAATACTTTTAGAACGCTTTTATTTTTCTACTTCTTTTCAGCAATACGAATATCGAATATGGTAATTATTTAATCGAATACAAACAGTCGTCGATATGTATTCGGGGGATTTTTAATTCAAATTTCGCGTTTATAAATTACCGCAATAACTAATAAGCAAATTAATGACGACGACAAGTAATTGTATAAAATATACCACAACTATATTAAAATCAAGTACACTCGATCGTTTGAATAAGGCTGGGTTAAAAACACCAAATATAGCAAGAAAATAATTATTGATCTTGTTTTGAACGATTACTGCTGCTATTTGCAATTCATATTTTTTTCTAAATTAATTACATTTCACATTTGAGTAATTATTTATATGGTTTCACGTGAGTATTATTAAAAATATGATTTTGCGCTTTAAAAACTATTCGGAATACTGCGTTCAAAATACTTTTAAAAAGTCTTCGAAATACTTTAGAAAAAAAGTGTTTAAAAAGTATTCCGAATACTATCCATAAGTCTGGCAAATTATCTTTATCGTTGGCAATTAAATTTAAAAATGCTTTTCGATTCCTCTATTAGCTTCCTTATGCTAAATTTAAAATAACCCTCCAAAAAAAAAAACTATTTTCACGATATTTTTTTTTAAACGTTACACAAAAAAAAAAAAAAAAGCCATCGATATTATAATTTAAATGAATTCAAGTGAATTGTAATAAATGCGATATTATCTAAAATTAGATTCGTGACGATTGCCTGACGTTGAATAAGAGATACAAAGGATAGATTCGTTCTCGGCGTGGTGAAAAAATCGCGGTGAAATTCGCGAATCGCGTTTGACCGCTGGTTTTGCCTTATGACAACGATGATGACGGTATACGCTTGGTGTATGTATAGCTGCGCAATGACGACGACGGCGGAGTGGATTTCTGTGGGCACGCGCGTAATCAAGTTTCTTTTCGGTCCACCAGTTTTGTACGTCTAAACTTCATTACTGAATTAGAAGCCAACGGATAGGACATTATTATTATTATTATTATTATTATTATTATTATACGTACAGGCAGCTTTAAAACCCAATAATTCTCCTTCTCCTCTCCGGCCACCGTCATCGCCACTTTCTGCAGCCGTCTTCTGTTTTAAAACGGCTTCTTATTTTGCATTTAACGCGCACTACGGTCGGTCTGCGCTAATTACGAAACCGTCGTCTTATGCTGTGAACGACTCTGGCAGAGACAAGCGATCGAGTTAATTGTTATTTCTCTACCGGCGACCGGGGCTGCGAATCCAAATTTGCAATACGTTTCTGCAACAAGTCTTTATTTTACGCGTACTATATGATTTGTTGGTCGTCCGGAAAGTCGACACGAATTTCACCGTCACGGATGTTTCTCTTTTATCCAACGAAAACGTTTAGAATACAAAACGTTTAATAAAATGCACACGTATATTGTATTAGAATCGAATTTACGGATGAAGAATTCAATAATAATTATAATAAAAACACCATCGCGAGAACGCGGGGACTCTTACTCGAGACGCATAATATCCGCCGTATAGTGTACATTATAAATTATTATGAATATACGTTATACTATAATTTTGTGAGGGTTTATAATGTATTAGTTAAAACATATAACAACAGTTTAAACAATTTTTTTTATTTTTATTTTAACATGAATATAATTTTTATTAAAATTTTCGAAGAGAATCGACCAGTTGTAATGTCGTCTATTTCATCGGTTCTTTTCATCGATGCTGTCGGTACACGATATACGCGGACAATAATCAAATTTTATTCTCGGCACAAATTTGAAAGTATATTACACTCGAGTCAGCAAAATGTATTTCTTCGGTCCAGACAAGAGTAACAACTTAATTTCAATATCATTTTTCAATATGGATATTCGTCGAATAAATGGACTGAAATCGTGTCGGAAGATGACAGTATTTTCTATACACGTTTTTACAAACAGTACTTTAAGAAATTGCACCAGAAAAATCTCTGTGAACATTTAATTGTGCTGCCCACACATTCGTCCGTTTATGCGAAGAAGCCTTCATCGCTTTTGTTTTTGAAAATAAGTTTCGAATACGCATAAAAACCCGCATTGAGTCCAAACTATCATAATAGACCTTTCGAGTAGCTCGACATTCGAAAACTGATGTGTGGGGAATGCGTGACATCATAAAAAAAAAAATAATAAAATTTTAAAGTTTCTGCGTAAAATCAAGTGTAATAATAAAAGAAAATAATAATTAAATCTGTATGTATTCGTGTACTTATGTGGTTTATGGGAAAATATTAAAATATTCGTTAGGTAATAAAATATTTTCTAAAAAAAGAAGCAAAAAAAAAACATCGCTCTAATTAAAGAACATTTTGATCGATGTCGACTTGACAATATCGCCTTTGCAGGGAAAACATTTCGGCGGGTCATTATATCCCGGAGCTCCGGTAATTCTCGATTTTCTTGTTGTAAAGTTTATTATTGTGCAGTTGATGTTACAGAGACTTTTGCTTAATAATCGAAACTTCGTTTGCGCACAACATCCTAAGTAAACGTTTTCGATGTTCTATATAATTCCGCGCGATCGCATTGACAAACAATACGCGTAAATCCCGTTTTGAAAGCTGAAAATGTTAAGACTCTGATCGATCAAAATTTCGTAAAAGAATATTTTGCACAAAAAAAAAAAAAAACGAAAATTAATGGGATTTCGTTGTTGTCGAAAACAACTGCGGATGAAAACGGATGTTCCTGGTTAATGTCATGACCGCAATAACCTCTAATTAAGATGACAAATATCTACAATAACTCATAAAGTATAAACACTGTACGGACGAGTCTGATGATCGTTATATATGTATGTACTAATGGACCGATACCGAGTCCGGATCATTAGCGTGGTCGAACGCTCAGTGAGTTATCCATTAACGGGAACTAATATGTGACGTGCTGAAAGTTAATTTACCGAGAAACGATTGGTGAAGGATACGCGTGAAGTTCACCGTAGAGTTTCGTATTGAATCATTGTAAAATAAAGTTTTGCGCCCACTTGGGAGCTAATAATAATTGACGTGTTCAAAGTTTCGCGCGAAAAGGCTTCGCCGTGTGTTAAGTGTTAAACCTCAACGATTCGGAAATGCGTTATACGTTTTTCTTCCAAAAAAATAGTGTCGAAATTAATAGTCTTTTAAACACTCGCGTCGTAGCGTTGTTCTACACGGGAATTCTTCACGGTAAATTATTACCGTAATACGCTAATATTACGTTTACGCGTTATTTCGTTCATAAACGGATGGTGTGGGGGGGGGGGGAGGGGAAATATAATTAACAAATAAGATTCCGCGAAATATTTTCATCGCGGTTTTTTCCGTTTTATCAATTAAACGCATACATCAATAACTTCTTAAAATTATTGTAAATCACTTCAAAAAAAACAAAAAAAAAACTAAATTAAGGAAATCAATATGATATCTTTTTATTATTATATTTGTTTAAAATCGTCTTATTTTCTCTTTGTCTTATTCGTCCAAATGATTTTGCTTCAATTAAGTTTTCGTATTATTTACACGTAAGTTATTTTATGTAAAAAAAATAGAAAAAAAATCATATCTGTTCAATATAGTCATACATATATAAAAGCTTTTTTGACTCTTTAGGTTCACGCAGGGATAAGAGATCGTGGGTTCATTACCAGTGACTATTTTCTTTTTTTCAACGAGGGTAAAAACCGAGGAGAAGAACACTTACTAATGGTGGTGTTTACTTTTCTGATCGTATACGCATTAGATACATAACAGTAAAGAGGCTGTTGATTCAAGCTTATTATCAATAATACCTTTTATAACATAAATAAGTTAAGTGACTTTTTATTCTCGAAAAATCGCATTACATTTATTGGGACGTATTTTCACTGAATTATTAAACTTTTCAAATGTTATTTATGTCATATTGCGGAAATTTACCTATTATTCTGTTAAGTAGTTTTTGTATTTTTTTTTTTAACCGTTCACTCACGGTACGAATAAGAAAAATGATTTTAAAACAAAAATCATTATTTTTTCCAAAACACTTTTTTTATCATCTCGAATTTCAATAAAATTAATAATACGGTTTCCTATACATTTATTGTATTGTACTTAAGAGATACGCCATAATGTTTGGAATCGATTGAAAAACTCTATTAACAAACATTTTACACTGAAAGTGTAGATATTTGTGGAATTTAATTATACGAGCAGGTACGTAAATATATTGGAATAAAGATAAATGAATTTTGTGTACTATAAATGTAATTTATATATTACGAAATTTCGTCATTGTTGCGATTCAATAACATTATGAATTTAACATTTTTAAATACCATTAATATGAACGAATGAATGCTTTATGACCGTTTATTTCTCAACTAAATTAAAAATTTAACATTTTCTTCGTAAAAAGAAAAATGCTATTAAAAAAAAAAAGAGAAAACGGTTAATTGTTATATTGCTCATATATAAAATGCTGTTGTGAAATTACATTTTTTTTTCATCGGTTCACAAAAATAAGTTTTTCTCGAGTATTTACGTTTTTCGTTAACAGAACGAGTAAGTTTTTATGGGTGTAGTTACAAGTTTCCAAACCTTTGTGTTTGTTAAAAAAGCGATTAACGTTTTTAAGTGGATTCTAAATGCAGACAGATTATAAAAACTCTTTATTTGTTAAGAAATAAGAACGGAGAAAATATTCAAAGGTTTAGGTAGTAATACATACTATTTTATTTGGATATTTAACTATAGAATTCAATCGTGTATTCTCTAAGGAATTCATTGAAAATAAATCAAAGAGTTCATATTCTATATTTCTAACTATCTATATTTCTATACACTCTATAATGCAATGTCATGGAAATTATTTCGAAAAAAAAAATACATACACTTACTTCGAGGTCCTTCGATGCCTATAAGAGTAAACAGTTTAGCCGGGTGTGACAGAGAAGTGTGTAAATTTTAATTCGTATTATAAATAGTAATAAAACAATTTGTATCGTTTTAAATTTACTACAGACATTAAAACGCATAAATATATTATGTTATATTAGAACGACGCTTTGGAACGAATTCATTACATTCAATAATGAAATGTTCTATTTCAAACAATATATTTTTACTCGGAATCTATAACTAATTGTTTTGTAACGAACATTTGCGATATTGTTATTATAATTATTCTGTTAAAACGCGTGACATGAATATTCAACGGAAATCCGATTTTAGTTCTACTTCATCCGTAGTTTTACACCAACTATACATAAAATTTTGGTGTATATTTTTATATTCAATTCTTGAATGAAAATAAAAACAAATGGGATGGGAGAGGGATGGATCCGACATAATAAATATCGTTTTCTGTTTTTGAACAACACGCGTGTATTATCTTCATAAACAAGACACATACATGTAATCTATTTCAAAACGTTTTTCTCCCGTTACATTATTTTGCACTCTGCGGTAATAATTTTATCTCTAAAAGTCCCGTGTTTATTAAACCTGCCTTATTTCATTTTTATATAACACGAATCCATTTAATTTTCTTAATTATCGTCACGAATGAAATACACACACACACACATATATATATATATATAATCGAAATTAATTTTAGAAAATCAATACGCACAAGAGACTAAATATTTGTTACCATATTATATGAACATTGTTTAAGTATATTAAATTTTTATTTTGTGTTATAATTTCAGATTTTCATGTTATTTAGCAGTATTATGATTAATACTTATAATAATAATAATAGCAATTGTAATACTATTAAATGAATTCATTGACATTTCCATTAACCGATCAATATCATCAATGCGAGAATAGAAAAATATTATTAATTTAATATTAAACAGATCTAATTTATTAAGTGAAAAACATTTCAGATATAATAATAACATCGATACCTTTACGGACAAACGTCACCCGCTCACTGTTGGAACCCGCCATTATTTGTAGTAACGTCTATATTATAATCGTAACAATATTTGTTAGTGATTAGTGAAATTCAATTAAATTTTTTGACGTTACATATAAACTATTGCGTATAAATTATGAACATATATTACGGCACGAGGCGATATTTTTTTATTATTATTATTATTATTATTAACGAAATTATACGAGTAAATTGCTGGACGACGGATGTATAAATAAAACATATTCCAAACGTTAAATTCGCCAAGTTCAAAACATTTCTTTCACGCAACCGCATCGGACCGTATATAAAATTTGTAGGAAAAGTAAGGCGATAATCTCCCAAAGGTGGATTAGCTTTTTGCCACACAACGCGTCTCCGGGTAGATTATTTCATTCCCTTGACGTTAATCTCGACCGAGGCGGGCAAAAAGAGACGAAGTAGTACCAGCTATTTATTACACGGCGGAATCATTAGCAAATATATAAATTACGGTAGGTAAATAATATCACTCTATTTTTGAAATTCTCGTCATTATTATTAAATAATGAAAAGTTTCGTTTGTTGTACGTGAACTCTGCGTGTCATCGTTCAACTGTCATTCACATAATATCTTGCCGCGTGCTGAATGTATGCGGTTTTACGCTGCAGGAAAAACAATTTAAACGCGGAGTTATTATAAAAGTATAAATTAACGAAATATCTCCGTCGGGTATTATTATAATATGGAATTGCCGTTCATTTCCTCCGTATAGATAATAATTGAACATTTTTTTACAAAAAGTCGTAAATATTACGCAAATAGTTTAGACAAAATAATACGTTTGTCGAACGTAAACGCATGTGTATCACGTGTAGTTTGCAAAAGACGTTTCGGAGATATTTTTTTTTCCCGCACAAATTTAATACAAACGTCATACGATATTTTCGAGCTGTCCTCGAGTAATACAAAAGTACAAAAATAACGTAACAATTCGGTTTGAAATTCATTACCGATCGTCACGCCACATAATAATATTAAACAACACGCCAATATTTCTGTGCATTCCGCAGTTACACTGAGTCAAGTACGCGTGTACGTTGATAATATTATATCACACATTTTTCTTTTCTTTTCTTTTAACCGAGTGTTTTTACAATGTCCGTTTTCTTTTCAACGCTTATGCGCAGCGTTTTGAGACTCGAAATTAATTCGATTACTTTCTGTCTTCCTGACGCGTGTTCGCCGTCGACAGATGGCCGTTTCAGACGTAAATTCGTGTCGTCCGACCGGTGTTCTATTCGCAGACGCAATGCGAATAAAATATAATTTTCGAGAATTTCCTATAAATCGTAATAGATTGTACAATAAAGGCCGGCGGAATTGTTCGGGGATGACGAGCGCATAACGACGCAGTGTCCTTTTCGAATACATTATCTCATCCCGAGGCGGCGTTTCGGCCGTCGGTCCCGCGCAAAACGCATTACGTAAGAATTCCGTGGGTTTTCGCCAATACTGTTTTTGTCGGCTCCGCAAAATTAATTTCCACTAGCGGGCGGAGGGCAAAAGGCGAAATTAGCCCTAAATTCATTACGGCGTAATGCACTGGTATTTATGTCCGCGGGGGCTGCAGGACAGGGACGGACGGACGGGGGGGGGGAAGTTTTGTATATAAATTTATTATTTCATTACAGCGCAGTTTCCGGTTTCGGATTGTATTTTTAATTTTTTTATATGTATTTTCATTTTTCGTATACGTTTCAAAGGTTAAAAAAATTAAGTTAAAAGGACACGGTATTTTTTTTTTTTTTTTTTAGTTGCGCTGTGAACGAACTGTAAAAAAAAAAAATAATAATAATATAAAATAATTAACAGAAACACCGACGGAGTCCCTTAATTAACGCGGGTTCCCCGTAGTTGTTCTTATCTATAAAAAGCTTAATTTCGGGTTTGCCACTTTTTTTAGTTTTTTTTTGCTACACAAAAAATCCTTCTTTTAGTAATAAATTCATAATGACCTTGTGAGGAAAAAAAAACGCGGGATTTTACTGAATAAGAAAAAAATGTTTTATTTCAACTTACACGCGCGCGCAGTAATTATTCCTTATCATGTATTTGGAATAAAAATTGTTCGTAAATAATAATAATAATAATAATAATAATAATAATAATAATAATAATAATAATAATAATAATAATATTAATAATAATAATAATAATAATAATAATAATAATAATAATAATAATAATAATAATAATAATCGCTGGGCCAATATACAATATTTTTTATCGAAATTTCGACTTCAGTTACACTTCGTAACTATTGGCAAAATAAATGTCCGCGTGCCAAATAAAACACGCGACCACATAAGGTTTTCCAATGGAAAGCGAGATAATAATAATAATAATAATAATAATAATAATAATAATAATAATAATAATAATAATAATAATAATAATAATAATAATAATAATGACAATATCTTTTTATCGAAATTCTCGACTCCTGTTACACTTCGTAACTATTGGCAAAACGGAATGTCCGCGTGCCAAATAAAACACGCGGATCACATAAGGTTTACCAATGGAAAGCGAGAAACGTATACGCGGAGCAACGCGGGAAAAAACGCGTTTACAGGCATAAAAATGCGTTTACTGATAAACAGATTGGAAAAAAAAACATATTTTTGAAACAATATGTTTATTTTCGCTCCGTTCAGATTATTCAAAATTGTTTTCGTTATTATTATAATAAAAATATAAAAAAATATTTATGAATAAAAACGAGAGTAGAAAGAACTCCAATACAAACGGGCTCTTATAGAAGACTGAACATTTTACAACGAGGCGTTACTCGGACAGTTTTTCTCGTAAAAACGCGTAAATATTATATCGATTTCAATACGTTCGTCGATTACGGCGTGTAAAATTCGTTTTTTTTTTTTTTGAAAAAAGGAACTTAAACGTAACATAAAGAGTTACATAATGTAATGCGGAATAACGGACCAAATGACTATGGAAAACTTCTGCGGTACATGCGGCGGTTCGACCGAAATCTTAACAAAAATAATAATAATTATTATTATAATAATTGTTGCGATAATATCGTTAAATGCGCGACGAATTTTCGTTTTTTTTTTTCAAACGTAAATAATACGCGGTCAGTGGTCCGGGAAGGTACGCATATCGGTGTACGCGAATACCGTATACGAACGCGCGGACGGACACGGATAGCGGCGGCGGATTCCAATCGGAACGAAGTGAAAAATAGGTTCTCCTAGAAAGAAAAACGGGAATTTCAAACAGAACCGTCGAAGTTAACGATTTATATCGGAATTCCACAATTGTCGAAGAAGAGCATGAAAATAAATATTATACGTACGCGCGCACACAAGAATAATATAATATATTACTGCAGCGGCAATATCGACAGAGGCCAAACGTCGTTGCGTACTCGAAGTAGTATAAATTATTACGTACACGAATATAATGTAATATATTGTACTGGGGGAAAAAAAAAAAAAAACACGCACGCGCGCACCGGTCAAAACGTTTTATAAATAAATAGAAGTAGAGGAAAAAAAACAAAATACATAAACGAACGAACGGTGCGCCAGTACACCCTGAAATCGCGGCCGTTGTTTCGGAATTTCGCGACGGCCGTGCGACGATAAATTTCGAAAACGGTGTGGCGCACGTACGCGCACCGCCGCCGCCGCCGCCGCGTTGTTTGCGGGTGGGTGGAGGGGAACCGGTGCGGTCGACAAACGTTTTGCCGCCGTCCGTACAAATGTCTTTTGGGAGTTGTGTCGTCCACCCGCGCGACCGTTTCGCAGAACCTTCCGTTAGTGTCCCGTGCACATTCGTTCGTCGTGGAAACGCGACACGACCCTCCCGCGCGTGTCGTTCGGCCCTGCCCAACAATACGTTTATTCGTTCGCAACCGTTATTTATATATAAATAACGGTTGCGAGCGGCGTGTACGCTGGCACGTTACAACAACGGTCGTGTCGGACTGCGGGGGACGACCGGTCCGATCAGTGGCGGATTTAGCGTCAGGCAAAGTAGGCATTTGCCTAGGGCGGCAAATTTTTAGGGGCGGCAATTTTAGGCCAATATTTTATTGAGAATACCCTAGGTTTTTTAACCTAGTTTTAACTCTAGTTTATTAACATAACCGCCATTAATTATTGTTTAGTATCAGTCTTTATGATTTATTTTTTTAGTAGTTATGTTAAATAAGTATTTAAAAATATGTTTTCTCGTTGATAAGTTTAATGGGGCGGCCAAAAAAAAAAAAAAATTTGCCTAGGGGCGACAATTGTGTAAATCCGTCTCTGGGTCCGATGAAACGAACCGAAAACGGGACGACCGGGCGGACTGGACGTGGAGGTTTTACGTTCGGTGCCGTTTGCGCGAAAAACCTACGCGTCTGAAAACAATTCGGAAATCCGCAATTATTATCGATGATTGTTGAAATGCCGTCGAGAATAAACACTCCGAAGCGTGCCGGGCAAGATAAGATTTTCCGGCGGATTTTTCGCGAAACGCGTATTACTGGTCGGAACACATGTGTTGTCGCATCGGCCAAGAACTGAACACATCGTTACCGCTATAGCGTTTACAGAATGTAAAACGAAACAACATTTCTATTGCAAGAGACGTGCCCTCGGTTAAAAGTTCACAAAAAAAAAATTATACAAACTCATTCAAAGCTGATAACATAGTGAATATTAATATTTTCGTTTTTCCGAAAGAAAACAAGCGTATAAAGAGCGTAAGAGATTGAATACGTGTTTGAGTCGAATTGTTTTCTGACTGCCATTGGTGTGCTGGGAATATCTTTCTAGATATTCACTTTAAATGTGACTCGTTCCCGTGGAATTGTGCGGATTCCTTTTAGATTCTGAGCGAACCGAGAAAAGCTGTTGGTTTTACAGTGATGTTTTTTTTCTGTGTACGAATTTTCGACTAAAAGGAATACTGGAATGATCTCGTCACGCGGTTCCGGTAACAAATTTTTGTTTTCTAGCTGGTAGTTTATTCGAAACGTTTTTTTTTTCGATTAGTTCAGTAGTTTCGTTATTCGGAACAACCCGAAAATTCGAAGAAAAACTATTTTCTCAATAGTTTTTGAACGCGGTAAAACAAAAAACATAAAACCGTTAAAACAATGTCCCTAGACACTTGAAATTTACATCGATTTTTAAGTCATTTATATCGATTATTAGATGTCGAGGTAAATGTAGTCATAAAATGGGTAAATTTTGGTTTTAAGGGCTGAAAATTTAGCACGTGCGTTACACTCAGACTATACTGTAAAAATCTTGAGACCATTCTGGGCCGAAATATGTTTTTATTATTATTACTACCACTTTAAATTCTCCGGGGCAAATTGCGCGCTACAACAACGAAGCTTCGTTTATAATCGTTTTGTCCTACGCAACGATTCATAGCATTGTTTACAGATTTACAGTAATGAAACGAAACTCAAAAAACTTTAATCCAAGTAATTCGCTTAAGCGACAACCGCGAACACCAGCGACCACCTAGCCTCTTTGTACCGTATTTTTTTCCCTTATTGTCTGTTATTAGAATCCTCTTGTATGTCATCTCGTAACAACGATAAAACTTACACGCGTTTACGTATACACGCGTGTAATTTTATGACAGTAGTTCGTGGCAGTCGTTAGCGTTGTTATACTCAGCAGTGCGATAGTGAGCGCGCGTAGAAGACCAATAAAATATTATATGACTCTCCGCGAACGACTCGCCAATAAAAAAATATTGTAAACGCGGCGGCGGACGACGAGACGACGACAATAACGGACGGCCGATACCGTGCGAATACGTTAATTACGACGGAGTTCGGAATTCAATGGTTATTTTAACTGTTGTCCCGCCGTTACGCGGTCGCAGAGCGTGTTGTCAATTTAATATTTTCTCCGCGCGTGAACGTGCAATGAATTCATTTCCGATCGGTACAATAAAGTCAAATTGAAATCAATAAAGACAAAAAAAAAAAAGCCTTTCAATCAATAATAAATACGCGTACGATTACGTATATTAGACGACGTAACACGCGCGTTCCAATCACTCGTCGCTATATACGCTATATTTATAATACTCTCACGGATACAATTTTAAGAGGGTTAACACGTGCTTATAGACGTATAAGTTTCGAGTGTTCTTCAAATTACTTAAACCAACATCATTATTTTAGGGGTTATCAAAAGTTTGTACGGTTATCATTACGCGTGGCGGAACACTGTTCCCGGGGACGTATGAACCCGCGGGTTTCGTGCGACCAAAGGTGTTCGCTTGTATTATATATATATATATATATATACGTATAACATTTGTTTTAGGCTTTTAAAAGTTTTCGCGAAACTTTAACCCGGACCGAGGCTTTAGCGTGTACATACTTTGTAACTTTTAACCAGACGTTTATTTTTTTTTATTCTCGCCGAAATCTAAAATTATATCTCATAACCCTTACTGGTATTTTTAAACTTCGCGCGAGACGGCGATTCCACTGTATTCGTAACGCATTGTAGACTAACATTCGTCACGAGGTGTCCGGAGGAGAGACAACAACGCGTTTCTTCTAATCGTATTCGCGAAAAGCGCTTTACGACGATGAGTTCTGCGACAAATATAAATTATTAAAATTACTCGTCGTACAAGTAACAAGTTTATCGGCTATTTCGAATGCGCTAAAAACGCTGTTGAATACGCTCGCGAAACAAACATACACTAAAATGCCGACGAAATACATGTATAAATATACAAAAAATATGTGAGGAAAAACGGCGTTCACCGCAGTGCCTGTTAATTGATTTGCCGAAACGTGTTGAGCAAATTCAATAGGTTTAGTTGATATCTCGTTGTTGAAGGCCCGCAACGACGCTGGACATTTTCACGCACAAAATTCAGATTTCGGTAATCTTGAAATATTTCTAATCGAACACGCATCGTTTTCTCATAAAACTTTCAACAGATGATCGTAGTCCAACGGTTTGTACGTTTTCGCTACAATT
Source organism: Chaetogeoica ovagalla (assembly GCA_032441825.1). NCBI lineage: Eukaryota > Metazoa > Arthropoda > Insecta > Hemiptera > Aphididae > Chaetogeoica > Chaetogeoica ovagalla. The sequence continues at coordinate 7,866,624 of CM063743.1, read as the reverse complement.
CGATTGGGCGGAAATCCGTGTGTCTCGAAGCGTATAAATAGGTCTGGGTGGGCTATAATATCTTATACGTTAATATGGAATTTCATAACGCGATAATCGAATAGTTAAAAGGTGAATTTTTCGATACTTTTTTTGACGTTCGCTACCGGTTCATCGACTTTTGGAAGCCGAATGCGTGGATTTGTTCGACGGCGGTTATTAGTTTATACGTATATAAATATATAATTTTTTTATAAAAAAAGGGAGAGAATTTTTTAAATAACTTATTTACATTGCCTAATTGCTTAATCCTGTAAGGATTGTATGCAAAATGAGATTTTCCTTTTTGATCTGTAATAAATAAAAATAAAACAAATGTTCACCGAACCCGTTTTCTATCTTCGGAGTAACACGAACAACGAAAAAAAAAAAACGCGCGAATGCATTAAATTCACAGTGCCGGTAATAAAAATCTATCGTGTCGTGAACTCTTCTGGAATCGTGAAATTCGCTGCGCAGCCGCCCGGCAAGTCGAATCGGCGTTTGCTCCTCTAATCTGAACGGGGCCGCAGCTGCGAGCCACACAACACTTTTGTTTTTACTTTGCATTTTAAAACGTTTTAATGTACCGAATTCCAATGTTCGCGGCGGAACTGCTAAACGGCATAAAATATTATAAACGTACTCTCATACGGTATAACTCTTTCCGCGCACAAAAATAATAATTCCTCGCATCGCGCAGCTTCTACTGCGTATACGTACAGCCGTGTCCCCCGGATCGTTGTCGGTGTTGCTGCAGTAACACAACTCGTAAAACCGTGTAGTTGCGGTGCTGGTGTTACGAAGATATAGTGGCACGTGCAATAGCATTAAAATCTACATGCGGTCGTGGTATAAATTATCCGCGGACGAGACTCTATCTCTCTCTCTCTCTCACTCTACACACAGATAAGGTGTTTGTCTGTATGATTTACGCGCAGGATTGGGATGGTAGGTCGGTGGCACGAGAATCGCGAAATATCGCGCAATGCAAATGCGAATTTATTTTGGGAATTTCGCCGTCGCGCGTGATATGATACGAAAATTACAATGGAAACGTAATTTTTGTTAATTTTCTTAAAAGAAAAAAAACAATACAAATATTACGGCTCGGCGGTAACGAGAAAACAACGCGATGTTAAGAAGAAGCCGGATTTTGAAATGAATAGGAGTTAACGACGGGGAATTATGGATGTATATAGAATCGCGAAGTCGAGAATATTGAAACGGGAATTGAGCTGAATGAGAAAACGGGCTACGGAGAGAAGTATAATAATTGAATTCGGCACCGACAAAAAAGAGACCGGACAATTGCGAATTATGTGTGAAAACCGCGATGACGTTTAGAAGACGAAAGAAGAGCTTTTGAGATTTGTACGCGTGTGCGACGAAAGAAAATTATGTTCAAATCACGAACGCGAAAAGGAGTAAATGATTTTTCTGGACAATATTGACGAATACAATTTGGCGGACGAGCGTCAATTTACGCCACAGCTCGTCGATATTATTTTATTTTCGTGTAATCCCGAGTTTGTGTTCAATCGAATTCACGTTCAATTCTTGTGATTACACTTAAGCACAAATACGAATTTATACACATCCTTGCATTTATTAAAATTCGACAACATTTTGTCAATTAAGCGACGAATTTTTAGAAAATTAACTTGTAAAGAATATTATTAATATTAATTTAGGCAAACGTAAGGTTTTTGATTTAATAAACGTTAAATGTTTATAATTTCAAAACAACAATAAGTCATAATTTTGAAAAATGAGTAAAAAAAAAAAAAAAAACGAAATATCGATGTAAATAAAAACTGTTATCAAACACACACAGGGTTTCCTATAAATTATCCGGTAGATTTTATTTACTTCGTTAAATCTAATTAGAAAATCTGTTTATTACTACATAACACTTTTTTTTTAGCAACAATCATACATTTTTCATATTTTTAACTGGAAAAGTGATAGCGTAAGAAAAAGAAAAAATTTAACGATTTATTATAACTAAAATTAAATTTATTTTAAATCGAAACATCGATACGGTTTTTCTATTACAGTTATAATGTGTTTTATATTGTGTTTTTGTGCAACGGGGATTTTTAATAATTTCTGAAAACTCCATCCCGACTATGTTCGCCCGATCGAGTGACAGTATTTTCACGGTCGAACAAAGTGTAAATTCGCGCTCGGAGAGGAATTCGAGTGTAACGGATTGAAAGTGTACAAAGTCGTATTCGATTGCGAGATAAAATCTCTTAGGATTTTTTTGTTATTTATTTATTTCTTTGATAACTTTTTTTTTTTTTGTCCGTCACACGATGAAAAATAATAATATTAATATTGAAATATGCGTTGCAAACAATATTTTAGAGAGTAAACGAATTTACGGACATTTTAAACGAGTATATATAATATTATATATTATATATGAAAAAGAAATGAAAATTTCGATTTCAAAATAAAAATTCATTTTGTGCATAAAAATCGTTGACGAGATTTCAATATGTGTGTGTGTGTGTGTGAGAGAGAGGAAAAAATTGAAACTAATATACGCTACTTTTTTTTTCTTTCGAAACGCCATCGATTTTACTCTTTGCCATTTCATATTACATTCTTGTCATTCACTGGGCTCAGTAGTCGTTTTCGATAGAACACTATTTCCAATCGATAACACACAAAACCATTTTGTTTTTAATACCGCCGAGTTTTAGAATGAAAACGCAAAAATGTATCAAGTCTATATAATATAATATTACTAATCGCGCGTTTACGCTTTTAATAATCTCTATTATTAAATGCCTTTAGTAATAAATTTGATAAAGGTATATTAAATTTCAAATACATTTTTATATTAAGAAGAGAATAATATTTCCCTACCTTATATTTACATGATAATATTAAAAAAATATTTTTAATATTTTAAATAAATTAAATATATGTTTGAAATAATAAGTATACATAATTTTTTTTTTTTAATGAATTATGTAAAGAAGTCTTGACGATAAAACGTTCGATGATAATTATGATAATAAGAGTAATAAATATCTTTAGAAAAATTAAATAAATTGTGTAAAAATTTGTATTATTGACGTGTAAAAAGAGAAATCATTTTGATGCGTATTATTGGGTGAAATTACTTATAATACGTTTAATATTGAATTTCATGCTTATTCGGATATATAATCGAATTTTCTTGTAAAATATATATATAAAAAAATAAATAAATAACAAATATTTGAATTTATTACAAATAACCGTATTTGCGGAGCATTCGCGCGAATTATTTGTGGTTCAAATGTTCGCGTCATTAATAAATTCACAAAACATTTTGGCGAGTATATCCTGACATATTAATCCCATTACATCGTAGCAAAACATTTTTATAAGTATATAATACAGAATAAATAAATAAATCACTATAACAACACGTGCGTGATCGACGTGAAAGCTCGAATAAAGAAATAATAAATCGTTTAATGTAATAAAATATATTGAAAATAATTTAAAACTATATTTACCCTCGATTTTAATATAATTTTAAATCGTGACATTTACTAATTTGGTGTCTATCGATTATGAAATATTTTATATAACAAAAATATTTTTTCCTAAATATGATTCTATCTAATTTATGAAAAGACGTTCATGGGGATAAGGAATTCTATTCTATTCTATTGGGAATAAGGAAATTCGTTCTACGCGAGTTTCAAGAATGATTTTACACCAGCTATGTATTGCAGTATTCTACAATTATATATATACCGGCGAGCACCGCAGTTCTGCGTATATTGCAATGTTCATAGGAGATTTTTTTTCTCTCGGTTTTCGTTTTAGATTTCAAAATGTTAGTTTTGAAAACATTGTGCGTCTTATTCCGCGGGAAAGTTTCCGGTTCATGATTTACCATAGGATTTCGCGTGTCATCGTTTTCGAAACGTTTTCTTAGGTTTCTGGTTGGCGTCCAAGAAATCTTAACGAAATCCTCCACAAGAAAAAAAAAATACTGACTCTTCTCGGACGTCATTTTCACTGACCGCTTTCGCGCCGTGACTCGGCCAACTCGAACTCATCCGCATACGATTCCACGAGTCCAATAACCAAGCAGTTTTTTTTTTTTTTTTTTTTTTGGCTGGACTTTTATTAGGAGTCTCACATTTGCCGGCTGAATTTCAAATAATATTCAGCAGTGATTGAAGTTCAGTATTGACATAGTGAACATTACGTGTGTGATTGATGAAAATTGTACAGCGAATCGCCGCGGTGTACGTTGTGTACCGCGTACGAGCAAAATATTCAATATTTATAACAAAAAAAAAAAACCTTTTAATTGTTTCTACAATCAAATAATATTGTAAATTGCAATATGTTAAATGATTTTTATATGAATTTGATCGACCCGTATCGTATCTTGGCGCGTCATAATTAAATATTATAAGTGATGTATTGTAACCACGATTATTTTTTTAAACAAAACCGCACTCGAATCTAACTTTCCTAATGCTTTGGAACTCGAAATAGAACGATTTTTCTTAAACACATTAATTAATTAAAGTATAATATCATTTATTTACAGGACGTAGTAATAATAATATTTAAATGAATGCATTACCATTACACGTAGTAATTAAGAAAATAACAAATACCACAACAAAAATAATAATTTATAATATTTACATAAATAATAAAAAAAAAATTCGTTTTCATACAGTGTATTATTACGTAGAAATATATAGATTATAAATTATAAATAATCTACATAATTACATATAGTTCATATACGTTTACCCTATAAGTAATATACGTTTTACCCGTTAAATAATCGAAATACAAAAAAATAAAATCGTTTTTTATTGCAAGAATATCAATTTGCGATTAATGAAGGATAGAGAGAGAGAAAAAGGAGAAATTTATTCTTTATTTGGTTAAGTGTATGATGGGTGGCCTGGATTAAAAAAAAACAACTTCCCGAACTGGATTCAGTCACTACGCCTCCTCTGATTACATAAGCACACACACACACACACAAGTACAATAACGTTTGATTCCTTGTTTTCCAGTCGAGCGATCGTAAACAATCCGGACGTGATCAGAACGACGCCGCTGAGCGACATTTGGACAAACGATTTTTGGGGCACTCCGATCGGTTCGACAAACTCGCACGGCTCGTACCGGCCGCTGTGCGTGGCGTCGTTCCGGCTGAACCACTGGACCGGCGGCCTGGACCCGAAGGGCTACCACGCGGCCAACGTGTTGCTTCACTGCGCCGTCACGTACCTGGTGTACGCGCTGTACCGGACCCTGTTGCCCGGGTGCAAACCGGCCGTGGCCGCAGCCGTGTTCGCCGTGCACCCCGTCCACTCGGAGGCCGTGGCCGGAGTGGTCGGACGGGCCGACCTGTTGGCCTGCGCGTTCTACCTGACCGCGTTCCTGTGCTATGTGGCGCATGTCCGGCACCGAGACCGCATGCCGGACCCGCGCAGGCGCGTCGTGTGCTGCGACGCCGGCTGTCACAGGAAGACGTATCGACTCGGGTCCGCGGTGCGCACCGTGTTCGCCGCGCTCGGCTTGGGCACGTGCTCCAGCGACCTGGACGGCCTGCCCGGCGGCGTCACCGAGTGCTGTGCCGTCCGGGAATGGGCCTGTTTGGTGGCCACCGTCGTCATGGCGGCAGCGTCCATGTTGGCCAAGGAGACCGGGCTCACCGTACTGGCCGTGTGCGCCGTCTACGACATACTGTTCGCCAGCAAGTCGTCGAACAAGGTGAGATACATTTCGAACACGTTGAAAACGTTCGATTTAAAAACAAATAAAAAAATTTCTTTATTTTTTTTTTTTTTGATACAAAAATCGACAATTTTAAATATTCTATAGGGGAAAAAATGTTTAATCGAATTCGATCGTTTTTTTATTAATCGATCGAAGAAATACTTTATACGCCCGATCAACGATTGCAGTCGTCTCGGTACTTGGATTTCTATTCGACTGTATACTCGTGAAAAAATGTATCATATCCCTTCGTACATAATAAACTATTACATATTTACGAATTTAATTGATCTGAATTTATATATTTCACGTGATTTGTAATATGCGTATACGTTTTACTAGATAATGATGTCTCAAAAAAACCGTTAGGAATCAGTTTTTATTAAAAAAAAAAAAAACCGTTGTAGACGAATTTATCAATTATTATCATTGGCGAGAACTGTTAGTACAACGAGATTTTGTATTAAGAAAAAAAATTTTATTTTTTACGATTAAGCCGCGCTAGAGGTTTTAAGGGGTTTGAAAACGGGCATTCGTTGTTCTCTTCGCCTTACACACACGAAACATAGTAAAATAGACTTTTTCTGCTTCCGAAGTATCGATCGACCTGATGACTAGAACGGTGATAGATTCTCAAAACATATTTGAATTCGTCGTAAATTTTACTATAGAATGAGTTTTTCATATTTCTAATTTTTTTTTTTTTTACAAATCTTTAATAAATTACTCGAACAAATTTACAATACAAAATAAAATTACTAATAATCAATTTTTGAAGATTCTTAAGATAGAAAAATGAAAAATGTGACGCAAGTCGTTTTATAGTAAAATTCACAAACGGATTAAAAAACTGTTTTCAGTATCGTTATCGCACCACTACTAGGTCGATCGGTACGCTGGAAGTAGTAAACGTTTATTTTACTATGATTCATGTGTTGAAGACAAAGAGAGAGAGAAAAAAAATACTGGCATCCGATCCCCCAGAGAGAAGACGCGTCATATTTTACATTCGAAAATGACGTAATAATATCAGGATTTAAAAACGATTCTCTGGAGATTTTATTCATAAATGTATACGAATAAATGACATTTTTATTCAAAACTATAAGTTATTGGAGTAGTATATAGTGTCTGTTGATGTTATAACGGTTTAATTGTTTATATTACACCGTGTCTGCTGCAGGGTATTGTTTCTCGTAATTGCGTATAAAAATTATTATTATCATTTTATGCTAATGCGTAACGCTAAAAATTATTTTTAACTGAACACGAATAACCCAATGACAATATCAATAATACGAGTCGACAGAGGTTAAGGCAATACATTTGCTACCATAACACCGACGCTACGTAATCATTTGAAATCAGGTCGATGCTGTGCAAAATATTGCGACTTAATTACAAAATGAATTTTATTTAAAAAATTTAATTCAATTTTGCGAATTTTAAATGTAAACTCTTGACGGAGCTTTGAAAAGTTTACCACTTAAGAACTTTAACACAGACAGAGAAAACACTAACTTTCGAGAGATATTAGAGAGAACTCCCTTCGTGATTACAAAATTCCCGAAGGAAGTTTATCAAACTAATCCAATAAGTAATAACTAACGATTCCAATATTTTAGGAGTTTCCGTTTCATTTCCATAATTGTGATATTTAACTAATTAAAACGGAATGAATTATTTCCTTTGATTTGGACGCCACAAATATAACGAACGCGTGTAAAATATTTCATTGTTAATGCGTTTGGGTTTCGAAACAATTCCGATAATTGTGGAAAAATAAAAGTTTACAGACTTTTCAAAATACCCTTTTGCAAATGTAGAAGAAAAAAAAACGTTGGAAATTTACTCGTCGCCGTTGTGATAGTAGTAGCTGACCGATGTGTTTGAATGTATGTTAATGGAATTAAAACGAAATTTTTCTCGTATCATAAACAATGAAATTGGCATTAGTATAAATAATCGAACTATGTCTTCGTTATTACTTCATTTTGATCGTTACGCGTCATACGCTTGCCGAAAATCCATTAAATGAATTACAATTTTATCAGAATAAAATTGAATGATTCGGACGTTTATCGTTTTAATATATTACAAGAAACGGAGTATTCGTGTGAATATGAAAACGTGAAAACATGAGTTAAAACGTTCATTAAAATATTATAAAAATATAGGTTTTTTTTTATATTACGCTCTTATTTTTATGATTCATCTTGGTGTTGAAATGTTTTGAAAAAAAAAAAGTACAACAACGAAACAAAAAATACAAGCAAACAAAATTACATAAAAAAAAGCACGGTTTAAAAAAAAAATAAATATTAATACTATGTAAGGAAATGAAATAAATATTTATACTGTTATTTTCACGATCTTATCCCGTTCATACAATAAATAATTTATTGTATTGTATTCGTACGTCCGTGAAAATGAAATCCCATCTCGTAATGATAATGAGAAAACGTTCCACTATTCCTCCTCCATATTATATAAAGGCACCAATTACGCGCTGTCACTACTACTACACGGCAATATTATATTATATAATTTCTCTAGAAATGGAAATAGAAAATGTATCCAATTTCCGTATTGCTGACGACTGAAAGACCGAAAGGTTATCCACGAAACGGGTAATAAACGTTTAAACGCAAATTCCATCTTCTAGCCATATAGGATTATGTTCTTTGATCTGTTTTTCTCTCGCTCGATTTGGCAGCATATACGCGTTATAACGCTGTCTACGGTCTTCCCGTGAGAAACGCGTGTCAAAAACTTACACGTCATACAATTCAAAATATTATTAGCCTACAACCAATCACTAACGTATCCTAATCATTGGATTCTGTTATGACACGGGAGCGCGTAGACTAAACGAATGACGTGTAAAAAGCAAAAAAAAAAAAAATAGAAAATCCCTCTCTGTATACGGATCGTCAGACATTTATGTAATATTATAACGCATTTCCTTTTCGCGCGAAGCCGCGTCCTTTAGTGCGGTTAGAATAAAAAACGGTGTAGTAAGTACCGACAAAGGAATCGTAAAAAAAAAGAAGAAAAAAACTAAAACCTTATTCACGAGTTCCTCAAACACTTTCCTGCAGTGGTAATAATTCGCGTAATTGTCTACAATGTCACCGTGGGCTTTAAATTCAATTGACACGTTAAAACCTTTTTCTCGCTATTTTCTACGCGCACTCGTGTATAGCTTTTAATAGTGTAACGGCATCGTTTTGTAGTAGATTTCTGGTAGTGATTCATCTTGCGACGCTAACATACAATAGCGTTCCGACGACAAGTAACTAGTGAAACCGTTAGCTCTGAATAGTTTTTACTAAAAGCTAAATAAAAAAAACCGTTAGTTTTAACTTTGATCAGTAGTGCTCGCGACTTAAACGATTTTCGGATTATCACCCATTCGAGTCGAAAATATTTTACTTTAGAAATGTAATTCGTTTGAAAAAACCATATACTGAGTGTTTTAATATTACATCGTTTTTATTATTATTGAATCATTATTGACGTATTACGTATTTGAAACGTATATTAATTCAAAATTATTCAGACTTGCCTTTTTAAATTATTATATTCAACACCCATTGTTGTTGTGTCGAAAAATATTATAAAATAATAAAAGTAAAAATAGATATAATGTATTTTTAAATTGTATATAAACGTAATATTTTGAAAAAAAAAAAATGTTTAGGTTTTTCGCTTTTGGCTGTATAAAACTGTTTTAGAGTGAATTGCGGTTTATCACTGCGAGTGCGTACAGAACGATTTGATGAGAATTCGTCGAGTTTCAATTGTTATTTTACGACAATCCCTAAAAACAACATTCTTGGACCGTTATCATAATTTACAGCAACTGAATATATATTTTCCACTACACAACAGTCTGCAGTGGTCATCGTTTCTGCGATGCTTTCGTGTGTTTATTGTATAATTCTGGTATTAATGCCCGATTTAAACTGGAACGCTTGACTTTTATTGTTCACCGCGAAACGTCTTACACGACTAGTCATAAATGCCCCATCTATTCTGCGGGTCAGTAAATATTCGACTACACGGACATATTAAGACATTTTTCTTTGTATTGCGGTTTTCGACGAATCAGGCGTTTCGAAATACATCAATCGCCGTCTTCAAATATAATTAACCTAAATTTTTTTTGTTAAAACGTTTCGCCCCGACAAGGTGTATTATTCTCGCACGGATATTTTTATTTGTAAAACGGAAGTGTTGCGATTCGCTATAGCGGTTCACGTCTATGTGAAAATGTTATCTTCGTTAATCGTGTTACGCGTTCGTTTTTCGCCCAGGGTGTGTATGCTATAAATCTTTCTTGATTAAGATAGGAGTAAGAGTCAAAACAAGGAACAGCTTTATTATTCGGAAGCTTGTTAACACCTCACGAGATGCCGAAACTCAAACACGAAGAACATCAACGTAAATAGCCTTAACATATTCTGTAGCAGCTGAATATTTTGTATTCCAGTAGACAGCTAATAAATTCAGTCACAGAAAAATAATTTCAGGAGCGATAAAGGCAACGGTCACTCAATGGCTACCGGTTTTACTGAGTAACATCGCTCCCATCGCCCTCACCGAATCTAAACACCAAAACAGCTCACTGGCATGCGAATGGAATACGTGCGCCGGGTACATGGCACCGCGCCACTGCCTACGAATAAGTATTAAATACCGCACGAATACTGGCGCGCGTTAAAAAGACTTAAATCGAAAAGACCAACATAGAAACCGAGGGGAAAACTGATTTTTGAAAAAATTTGATCGGTCGAGAAACAACGTTGACACGCCATCTAATCACATTGAACAGCAAACAACCTGGGTTTGAGTTCCCCCGGAGACAGTGCAGGGTAAGACTCGGAGCTGGACGTACGTGCGTATTATGTTACACGAACGGCAAACCCAACTGTAATTCCGGACCACGCATTCAAACCGCAAAACGTACGTATTGGTAGACGAATGTCCTGTAAGATCATTTCCAAACGGACTAGTGGGAAAACTGTTAAGGTTACGCGATCAAACGGTCAGAAAACTTGTATCGTTCCAACACAAATGACTGAATAACCGTATAATTTCAACATTGCACGTTTCAAATGTTTTTTTTATCAATTGGTGGTTATGAAAACGTAGAGAATCGGTATTAGACGAAAAGGGACGAATGTTTATCGTATTAACGTACACTGAAACGGGCCGACGGGTATTATGTTGAGTTGCGAGACTGCAACGGCCGTAGACGGTGGCAGCGCGGGGGGGGGGAGACACGGGCTTCGGAAGAGGAGAAGAAGTGACGGGACCGTGCAGTAGGCGGCGGCGGACGGGGCACACGAAGGGATGATGTACGACTTCAATTTCCTACGAACACTTGTACGAAAGCCAGCCTGTGTATTAACCGCGTGCCCGGGCGGGGTTTTCTTTTTTCTTTTTCTCATCCCGGTCATGAATGTATTAAAATAATACGAGTGTATCGGAATACGGGAGAAAACAATACGCTCGGAATTGTTTTATAGCGTTTCCACCACCTCCGAACACACGTTGCGAACCGGTGAAGATTTATTCAAATATCACCGTTCGAGTGTCCGTCACGTCACTACACAATATTCGGAAAACGCGCGTTTCTCTCGTTTGTCAAAGTGCGCACGGAAACGAGAGAGCGATCGGGAAAAAAAAAAACAAGAAACAAATGCGAATTCATATAATGCTCCGGTTTTTTTCGTGTTTTTCGAACGTTTAACAAAACAAAACTACTGCGGGATAGATCGTGAAATTCACCGACGGTAATCGTCACTGCGTGTGTTTTGTTTTCCTCCCGCAATCATGTCAGTGGACACGTTATTCACGTTACAGGGACGTATTTATTTCATCCCCTATGGTGGGGGGGGGACGAGTAGAAAAACGGCCCGTCGGATCCGTTGCCAACTTAGAATTATCGAAAAATTATACGAAAATAATAAGTTTTAAATAAGAAAATGTCTTATTAAATTTTAGTTTTAGTTCGATTAATTTTAGTTGTCAGTAGATATAGGTACATACACAAGTATCTAGGGGGGGCGGCGATCTTGTATACGCCCCTGTCACGTTATAGGTACGGGATTTTTTTTTTTTTTTTAACACCAATCGTAAACAGTATAGTGTATTATTATTTATTTTTTTTTTTAAATAAATTATACTATACGAATAGTCGTAGTGCGTTTTTGTTCGGTATATATTTTTTTTTATACACATTCGAGTATTTATGTGTATGGTACTCGCGGGTATTGCGTTTCACTCGTGACCGTATATATATTCATATCTATACTACACTCGAGTTGATATGGGCAATCAGAAAATGTCGTAAAAAACATTATATTTTCAAAAAAAAAAAAAAAAAATCATAATAATAAAAAACGATTGCGCGTCCGTATAAATATTATGTGTGGGACGTGCGAACGACACGGTTTTTTTTTTTTTTTAGCGTCGGGAAATGCATTTTATCTCTTCGAGGGAAAACGTATACGAGTTTCGAATCCGCTTGTCTCGCCGTACACGCCGTTACGGGCTGTGTCACGCGGCGGTCCGGACGACGAAATGCGTTTCAACGTGGAATCCTCTATTTGGCTCGTGTATCCGAATTTATACAATATCGAAAACGTTAATAATCCCGTATACTTCGGCCGGACATCTTTTAATATTTCTGTCGAAATTAAAAACTCGCGAATTTCATGCACGCGTAAATTTCAAAAACAAAAAAAAAAAAAAAAATTCCGTAGTATTTTTTTGTCTAAACCAAACGCGATCGATTTCATAATTTTTTTTCGAATGTTGCGAGAGCGAATTAGAAAATGCTGATATATTAATCGTTTTACGGATAACGTCCAGGCTTGATTTTTTGCGAACGTTTACGATTTCTTTTTTTTATCACGCGATAACGATACCTCGCACGCGCGTTCAGTCTGCGTGACCAGTGGGGTTCTCTCGAATTTCCATTTTGTTCGACGCGCGCCATACGCGTTGAAAACGACTCCCGAAGAACAAACACACACCGCTGTAGAACACATAATAATATATTATATTACACAACGTTGTCTGGCGATTTTCTTCTCGTATTCTAACACACACACACAATATATATTACAGACGACAGTGAGAGGTCATAATAAACAGAACAGAAAAATAAATAAATCTCGGAATTTCGGGTGTTCGTCTGCAGGGACTCGCACGGCGCGTAGCCAAACGTCCCGCCGCGAAATTTACGATACCGTTTATATCAATTTTTCTCACACGGCGGTTGGTGCCGATAAAAACGTCCGGAAAACGAACGGAACGGATTTATTGCTCGGCGTCGGTTCCTATGTTTGTATAAAAACAGCACTGTCTATAATAATTCAGTTATATATCACACGCACGCGGTACACAATATTGTTTTTATCCCGTTTACTACTGGTGTCCACTGTGCACATACTGTGTGCGAGCGAATCGCAATATCCGCGCGTTTTTAGACAATATTTCTTAACGGCCACGTTACCGGATAACCGAGAACTGAAGATTGAGAGAGCGGAGACAATTCGATTAGACGTGTTAGATTTATGTATTCGTTCGACCTGATGAACTCGGCGTTGAATTGCCATCCCGGTAGAACGTTATCGCGCGACATTAAAATCAGAAATTTCACCGTTTTCACTTTGGAAACGAAAATGATCGCGAATTTTTTCCCACAACAAATCCTCATGCTGATGCTTTCTAACAGAACGGTACGAAAAACAATGTGATAATCGTGTATTGCAGAAAATCTCATAAAAATTTCGAAATCTAATTCTATATCAGCTGAGTAGGAAAGAACGGATGGTTCGGAATACGAAGGACAATAATGTAAAATATATTTATCTTTTTTACATCTGTCTGACCGAAATTAGAGTTTCATTAGTCTGTTTTGTTCATTTTACCCTTAAATAAACGTTTTATTACTACCATAAATACGGTAAAACAGTGTTGAAAATAAATTGTATCGCAGAAACACTTAAATTGCAGAGTGTAGAGAATTTTTTTTCCAATCTGTTACCCATCATCTTCAGATAATATAGTATATGACGATTCCGTCATATTGTGTATAAAACCATTCTCTATTTTCAGACATTTTTCCATAAAATAAGAAATACAAGTTTGTAGCGAAATCAGAAGTTTTTTTTTATTAATTTCTCGAAAATTAGAAATTCTGAGCTCATGTGGTTTCTATAATAAGCGATTCAATTGTGCCCTGTAAGCAATATTACGATCGATAAGTCTGACACACGTCGTGTACCACCGTTACAATTGTATATATATATATATAATCATTTGAATTGACTTTATATACGAACGATTGTTTCGTGAGGTATTTAATAATCGTGATTGGATTTTTAAATGTATGCAAAAGTAACGTTTATTATACTTTGTCGTGGAAATTTTAAATTTAGCGGTGAAATTATACGAATATATCGCGAATATTTAAGAAATTAAATCGTGAAAGAACATAACGTAATATCATTTCGTTTGAAATTGTTCTAAACTACGGAAATTTTCTTTTGTATGTTTTGCTTGAAGTAGTGTGAAATCGATTTTATTTGCAAATTATGCGTAAAAAAATATTTTTAAAAAAAATTCCGTTGCTTTATAAACATGTGTTACGAGCAGGTGGAATGTGTTAGTTGCACAAACAAAATATGTAAACAGGTCACGAAACTGTGTAAAAATATTGTTATTTTTTTTTAAATTAAAATTTTTTTTTAAATGTAAAATTGAAGTACATGTCGATATAAACGGATGGAAAATATACTACCAGGGCAAATATTTTTTTTTTTACTTCGAGTTTAGTGGTCGGTAACAAATCGACTCCATGTTGTATACGATGTGTCAGGAAGAAGACTCTCTCAAAAATGTGAAATGTGTAAGATACGAATAAAAAAAAAAAAAAAAGGCTCCTTGAAACTGCGCATTATTCGGGCTTGAAATTTTAATACTATTAATTTGCATTTTCTAAAATTTTTTTTTTGATATTTTAAAATCATTAATTCGCTCTTTTTGGTCATTTTTGCCATTGATCGTCGCATCAACAATGTTTTAAAAAACTTTATAAAACTGACAGCAATAGTTTTTATATATACATAAATTACCCCGAAATTCCGCTCAAAATCGTTTTTTTTTTTATTAGATTAAATGATATTGTTCATTCAAACTCATAGTAATAATAAAATTCTAAAGTCTGAGTAATTCGTTTAATGGACATTCACGACACCCGCGGCTCGCTATCCGTTTTAATTTGCTATATTTTTAAAACGCTTTTATACGGACTGTATAATTATCATGGGACCGTACATTATTTTATAAAATATAGCGTATACCGATGTTTTACGGTAATATTTAAAAAAAAAAAAAAAAAATTACACGTATAACGTGTTATTAATTTCACCGTAAAATAAAAACTACGCGTATTATGCGGACTTATAATTTCAGAAAAATACGAACGAAAAATTACGAAATAACGAAAGTCTCTTTAATTTTAAACGCGTTTATTATTCGCGTGTTTGTTCTCTTTTCTCTTTTTTTTTTGTTTCAATATTATTTTAGGTGTAAATATTTAACGAAGGATATTTAGGAAAAAAGGATATTTCACGGAATCTACCGGTTGTAATCGACACGACCGGCGGCACCGGTGTGATTTCAAATCAAGCGCGGAACTGTACATTTATCTAGGCACGCGTTTTATTTCGTTTATTTATTGGAGAGAATGGGGAGAAATGATGTATGTTTAAAATCCAAAATGTCACGTGTAAAATCGTTTTATGTTTGCGAGGAAATTTCTGTGTTTTGTTTTTTTCCGAATATTTCTGTTTTCTATTTTTTTTATTTTTTTTTTTTATATCCTCTCCGTATATCGAATACAAAATGTTTCGCGAAGAATATCCGCCGGGTCGCACTGGATTCCTCCGGTATTCGCGCTGGTGCTCGAGGATCGGCGGCGGACCGAATAAGGAGAATCTCTCGGAAAAATCGTCTGCGATCACAGCCTCGCTTCGGGCGAATCGTATTTGTTATATTATCTTTTCCGCGCCGCCGTTATATTGTCTCGCCGCTTCCACTCGAAACTTTAACGCAATTTAGTGCGACGAAATGGTAATAAAGTTTTCTCGCGTCGGTCGCCGGCACTCGCGAGTGGAACGAGATGAAGAAGAAAAAAAAACGCTATTTATATACGCGTTTATATATATATTTATTATAATACAATACACACGCGCACAGATATATCCGGAGAAAAATAGCTTACGGGAGTGTGTTAAAAGTTCTTAAAAAAAAAAAAAAAAAAGAAAGAAATGAAAGAAAGGAAGAAAAAAAAAAAAGAAAAGTTCTCCGGATTTCTCGAAAAATCGGTTTGTTTACGCGGCCCCCCGCTGTACGCGTGTATATATTTTCTTCTATTGAAAGTCCTCAGACCGTTCGACGACGCGACCAACTTTTTCAATTTCTAACTAAACTATTTCCTCGCGCGCGCCCGACCGTCCGTCCACCGGCCTGACCGCTCGCGGGCCCCGGCGGTGCTCCGTTTGATTAGTCGAGTTTTGCGAGGCGCGGGGACGGCCGCCGCCCATAATAATAATAATAATAATACCGAAACGCAGGCGACGAAATCGATATACTAAACCGACTTAAAAGGAAAAAAAAAAAAGCGTAATTCGGTGTTATTTTTTTTTGCCCTTTTCAATGCCCTGCGGTCGAGCATTTTTACCGGCGACCCGCGAGAGCTTTACACAACGTCGTTCGTCGAAAATCCGCTTGTTCCAGACGTAGAATGCGCTTTACACTGTATAAACGCTCGCTGTTCGCGCACTATTTTGCGAATTCAACTCGTCGTTCGTCCGTTATCGGTGTTCAAACGTTATTCGCCGGTCGAGTGAACTAAAACAATATTGTATTACGTGGACACACGTCGGAGTAACGATTGCCTAACCGACCTCAGGACACGACCAAGCGCACGCGTCTCCGTACCGCACTCGTGCGACGCGAGAGAGATTCGTCGTGTGTCGATGGAGAGGGACGGGCAGAAGAATGGTCCAACGTATCGTGAATACGGATTGTCGCGGTTTACGGATAACGCGCGAGAATCGGTTTCTGCGACGTTTTTCCCCGGGAAACAACGGGGAGAAAGCCGCGTACGGATCAACGAAGTCGCCCCGAGAATTATTCCTCGTGGTCCGTGTTTCTTTCAGGCTCAGCCCCCCCCCCCCCGGAGAATGTCCAAGGCCCCCCCCCGGAGAAAATTTGAAGAATAGTAGAGATATACCAAATATTAGACAAATTTGTCTGTGGCGTATTTACGGGGGGCGGGGGGGGGGTCAGGTTAAAACCCCCACCAGAAACAAAAAAAAAAAAATCTAAAAGGTTATACAAAAAAATTGTTGCGTATTTAACAATTTTGTTCATAATAATAATAATAATAACAACAGACAAATATAATTATTACCAAAAAAAAAATGCATTTTTCTCGATGTGATATAAATGACCCCCCGATTTTTTCAAATGCCCCCCTCCCCCGGAGAAAATTGTCTGAAAGAGAAACACTGCAGTCGTGATTCGTTCACCGCGTTGCCGATTCGGATCGATTCGGATTTCCATTAAACGTCAATATTATTATTGTCCCTGCGAGCGAGAAGTGCCCCGGGCGTCCGTGTTCATTTTTTTTTTTTTTTCGTCCGCCAGCTTCGCCCGTTCGCGTTTTTCCTTTTTGCGCGTACTTATTTTAACGCCACGCGAATTTCAGGGCGAATACCCTTTTGCGGCGACGGACGAGGTGCGAGCGAGCCGTTCGCGGACGCGAGTGTTAATAAAAGATAAAAAGTAGGGGTCTCAGCATCGGCGGCGGTGAAGATTGGCGCCGGTAGAAATGAGGGATCGCGGGAACGGGCGTGTCCCTTCCCCACGGTGTTATGCAAAAACGACCCGCCGCCGCCGCCACTGCTCTCGTATATTAATGATAATAAAACTTTGGCCCGTTGATAACCGTAATAATGATAAATATTCAACGACGACGACTGCAGCATCGTCATTGGGTCCGCGCACCACGCGGCGCGTTTTCACTTCGTCCGCACTCGCGCTCCTCTCAAAGCTCTCGTTGACCGTAGTGCAATTACCAATCGACGCCGGTACAAAGGTCTGTTTGTAAACGCATTCTACGCCGTTCGGTCCGTGTTATTAATAAATCTCTTGCGGTGACATTCGATTCCGCGTTGGACGGATCGATAATATCAAAGGGGGCTTTCGGAAACGATATAAGCGGACAAATCGGCCCGTTGGGGAGGGGGGGGTTGGTTTTTTTTTTCGTAAATTCACTTTTCACCGGAACAATTATCGATAGAGAGGAAAAATTATTATCGTCGAAAAACTTTACACAACAATCAGCTGATAAATCCGATTTAATACATTGTCACAGAAACGGATTAAATCAATCGGTACGACGACAATCATAAAGATACACGAATAAATATCTCAGCTTGTCTCGATTCAACACTCGACGTGTTATTTAATAATAATAATTATTATTATTTTGAACAAGTATAATATTTACAAAATGCAACTAATTTACAAAGTATTTCAAGTTGGGGTGTTATAAACGGGCAATATTTCTTGGAGTAACAACCAGATGAATCCCCAGGTTTCCTTCAATTTTTGGCGATCAAATTAACGTCAAAAACGAATTTTTTTTCTACCATTCGAACGTCGCAATAATATTTTGTCTATTAATATGTAAAGACTTAAAACAAAAAAAAAAAAAAAATTTCAAAACTACCTATTTTTTTTTTTTTTACAACATAATCGCTTTCTAAATTAACAAAAAAAAAAAATTAAAAAAATACCATACCCAGAACAATTATTTGAAAAAGTGGATTTATTTGCTCGTTGACACGAGCTTTTCATAATTCCAATATCAAATACGAAAACAAATCGACGGACAAGAGTGTTTGCACGTGGAACATTTATCCCCGACGCACAATTCGTTACATAAACGTCGGCGGCGCGGATGATCGGAAATCGAATTGCTTTCAATCTCTGACTAATTACAGTTAACGGAATAATCGTTTTCAGCACTGAATTCCGGATTTTAGGGTCGTAACGCGATACGCACCGACTTTCTACCCGGAATACGCGTGTGTTATCCAACGTTTGCACAGGGACTCGCACAGGCGATAATTGCGATAATTAACGTGAACGAATTGCCACATTTCGTCAGGACATGGGATCGCGTCCAATGTTATTGTAAAATTACGCGTCCCCGATCTGGATAAAACATTTTCACCGTTCATTGTCGGTTTATAACAATCACGACGTTTTAAAAGTTTATACGCGGATGTCAATTGAGAACCGTTGTAGTTCAATTTGAGTGTTTCGGTTCGAACATTGACTCAATATTTAAAAAAAAAATATAAATATTTTATAGTTCTGTGTCGGTGCGTTCGACACGGAACCGTGCTGAAAACGTGCGAACGTTCTGACGGGAATTAACCGACGGTTCGGACAACGTTTTTAATTACCAGGTCCAGTTCAGAGGAGTGACGATAATAATACATCATGACGTTCATCATAGGCGTGCGCACGGGGGCAGCGCATATGCTGCCCCCCGAACCTTTTTTTCGTGCTGCAGGGGCCGCCATTTATTGAATTACGGGCCTTTGTAAATTTTATTTCGGTAAAATAAAATTATGATAAAATATGATGTACCTACAATTCAAACTCTATAAATTACAAATATAAGTGTGTGTATATATAATTTTCAAATTTTAAGTAATATTTTTTTATTAATATTATTATTTGTTTATCTTTATTTTATAAATATAATAAAAGTTCATCTCACTGAAAACGACTATTTCCTGACAACGACCTGAACCTATACAATTTTCGATACCTAAAATAAAGTACCTAGGTGAAATAACGGGCCAGGTTTAATGGAAGAATTGGAATATGGGCCGGATTAATCTCATGCTGCCCCTGAAACACGAGTTTGCGCACGCCTATGACGTTCGTCGTGTATTATCGGGCGAAAATCGAATCAACTCCCTGTGCCAACGAAACGTCCACATCGAATAATAATAACGAAATAGAATCGTTTGAGAATCTTTTAAGACGAAATGCAGATGTAGAAAAAGGAAAATAGAGTAGTCGTTTAATAAATAGCTGTTCGAAACCGTTGGACTGCACAATGGTAGGCGCGGCGCTGTTGAACTATCACACACACACATGGTAAATCCTACGATTTATGCGTTATTAATTTATTACTGTTGGAAAAATCAATAAGTTTAGGCATTTTGTTTTTTTTTTTTGTCACAATAATCGTGTAAAAATTTAATAACAAAAAACTAAACGCTCAGATTGGTTTTTCTGTTTTTTTTTTGTTCGCAAAGTATAAAACGAATGTGGTAAAATAAACACGACAATGTAAATATTATTTTACAAAAATAATCCTCGTTTAATTTAATAACTCTGTGGGGTTTGAAGACAATAAAGTCGGAAAAAAATACTACACGCCTCTACCATATAAAGAGGATTTCGGGGAACGGAAAAAAATTGATTAAATTAAAAATAATTTGTGTCGTAAAAACGGCGTTTTAAAACGTACGGTTATTGTAATACAGTAATTTTCTTGTTTTACTCGAAATTAAGAATAAATAACTAAATTCATTTGTTGAACGAGTTAAAAAAAATTGCAGGTTCAAGATATCTATGACTCGAACGTATTTGTTAGACCACCCCATCCCCGCCCGAATCTTTAATCGAAATTTTGACGTCAGATATTTTTGTACAACGAGATGCGCGTATTCTCGCGCATGAACCGTAGCATGTACCACAAACGGCGTTTCCTTTTGCGCACGTATTCGTGTGTTTGATTTTCCCGTAAAATTGATTTTAACGTTAAATCGAATTTCGAGAATGTTTAATTAAAAATAACTAAAGTGTATTTGATAACTGAGAGAATCGCCGGAATCCGTTGGCGTAGAAATAATATGTCGAGGAAATATCCGTAAGTCAGCTCGAATATAATTATATTTAACTCATTAATATCACGTAATACAACAATAATACATCTCACGAGAGTTTATTGAACGCGGCGCGATATTCGTCGAATGTACGTATTATAAATAATAATTCTACCGTTCTCGTGGGAATCTCTAATGCTTTTGTAATCGCCTCGGTACTATACGTACACATTACGACAATATATTATTATTATTTCTTATACGTCTCAATAGCTGTTGAACTTGTAGTAAAATAAGATCCTACGCGTTGGAATTGAAAATTGAAAATTGAATACCGAAAATTCGTTTTTCGAAAAATTGCTTATCGTTTCGTTTCTACGAAAAATCACGAATACGTCTAGGACGATATGCGTTTTTAAATTAAATTAATCAACGTCTCTCCCCCCCCCTTTCGATATCAACAAAAACGACATATTACGGAGAAATAAAAAACAAAAACGTGTAAAGCTTATTACGACCATGCATAATTACATATATTTTAAATATCACTCGCACAAAAATCGATAGATTATTACTTAAATGTAAGAATTATTTCAGAAAAAAATATGAGTGACAACTCAGTAGAGGCAGTAGGTGTTTAAAGCAATATCAATTGTTTGTGCTGTATTTGGTGTTCGAACCCATACTGTATTATCATGATAATTGTGTTATTGGTGTTATTAATAACAATACCCATTTTAGTTATTGTGTTTATTTATAAAAACGGAATTAAAAAAATATTAAACCCCCCCCCACTCCAAATAAAAATTGACGACTCTTTATATTCAATTAAATATAATACAATAATAATAATATTACTATTATATTTGATTTTCGTATTATTGGGGAAAAATAAGAATATTCTAAAAGTATTTGGAATACATTTTGGGAAAGTATTCAAAATATTTAAAGAATACTATTGTCATGAAATATTCGAAAACATGTACGGATATGTATTCCAAATACGTTTAAAAATTATTTTACGATTGGTAGTAACAGATACCGTAATTGTATACACATTATATATATATATAGGTATTAAATTAAATATATTTCAACGATAATAGTGAGAAAAATCGGCTCATATTTTACATTAAAAAAAAAAATAAAAAAAATACTATATACGCGTTATAATATTATAATAAATCTGTGTATAGAATTTAGATTGATTGCATAAGGACAACTTTGTTGTTAAGCGTGGAAAATATACCGTCGATGATGCGTCATTATCATAATTATTTATTTATTTTTTATTATTATATATTTTGTGCGCTATACTGCCAGCACGAACTCGACGGTACGGCTCAGTTTCGGTCAGCGACGGATGCTGTAGGCGAAGAAGGGAGGGAAAAAGATAAATAGCGCACGTGTGCGCGTATACGACGTATATAATATACGACGACGACGACGGCGTGTAGCCATAAAAGATTGCCAACGTCGTGATATTTATTACTTTTTTTTTTTTTTTGAAAACTCACATGATATTTAATCCGTATCTGCGATTTATAAAGTCACTGTTATTCAGTACGGGTCTACAGACGTTTAAATATCGTTATTAGTCGTTGTCGATAAAGTTTGGCTTATATAATAATCGCATGTGAATTAAGATAAAATCCGAGTTTAAAGTACGTATTTCGTCAAACGCGTATATCATACGCATACGTTTTGATTGATATTGGTGATTTTTATCCCGACGAATTTCTATTTTATCGTTATGTAACGATCATCGGATTAAACAAAAAAATATAAGATATTTTTCGTGACGACGTATACGTTTGTATAATTATAATAAACGAGTAAAAAAAGAAAAAAAGACTACCGAATTAAAACGCACTTTGTTCGCACGACGAAATTCAATCACTCAATACGTAACGTATTTATTAAAAAAAAAATATTTTAAAAATAAAAACATTTTTTTTTTTCGGAATTTTTAGCGCATATTTTGAATGTTTTCAGCGCATACGACGTTCGTTTAACACTTTTTTTTGTTTTCTTAGTGCGTTCAATTCATAGAGCTGATAATAACCGTCGGAGCGTAAGTGGTTTTAAATTTGTACTATACGAGGTACACACACACACACACACCTCGCGCATTCGGCCAAGGTTCGATTGTTCGGAATTTTGTAATTCAATAGGAGATTCTTTCATTCGAATTACTTAACGATTAATACAAATTTAACGAGTAATAATAATACGTATAATGAAACAGTTTGAAAATTCCTTTGAACATCCGGAAAAAAAAATCGTGTCCGCGGCACTGGGCGGACTTTTTTTATTATCACAGTTTTCTGCGATCCGACGGGATTTGCAATACGCACCTCGCGGTCATTTATCCTCGTTGCTCTCTCCTCTCTCTCTCTCTCTCTCTCTCTCTCTTCTGCGCAGTATAACAGCCACACTGTGCATATAATAATAATAATAATAATAATAATAATAATAATAATAATAATAATATACTCGGGCGTCAAATAACGCGGCTGGTCGCTCCGCACAAGCGCTCATGACCATCGCGATGGAGGTCGCCGTGTACACGCGTATAATCGTATAAATCGATATCCGATCGAATCCCCGGGGTAGACGGGAACGGGCGCGCGAAAAACGTAAAAGCGGATAGAAAAAAACCAAGAAAAAAAAAATATAAAAAAAAATAGAATGAAAATTAATAATTAGAGCACGCGGCGGCGGAATGCTAATTGCTTTTGTGAACCCGGTGCCTGTGCGTTTAGGTGAGTGCGTGTGTGTGTGTGTGTGTGTGTGTTGGGGGGAGGTGTTTTAATTATAGAATCGAGAGGATTTGGCCGCCGGAATAATTGGATTTACGCGTTTTGGATGTATAACGGGATTTCGGTATTGGAACACTACGCCTACACTACTATATAGCTAGCTGTAGCTATAGGCGACAATCCACAAAACGATTAGAGCCGACGCGGACGACTGAAACGCTATATCATTTCCACGCTCTGTCCGTCATCATTACCACCGGTCGGTCGACCAACTCTATCAATTTCTCGTTTCTTTTTCTCCGATCATAACCGCCCGTTAATTCTCGCGAATGTTTGCGCCGAAAGAAATCGTCGCCGAATTTCCCGGCCAGAGTCGTCGGGAAAATGTGAACCCCGAGTGAAATATTCATACGTCGGCCGTTAGAAAACGTTTATTATTATTATTATTATTTTTTTTTTCACAAAGCGAATCGTTAAACGCGAACGCTTAACACGTTTAAATAATAATAATTATTATTATTATTGTTCGCGTTTTGGATTACGAAAATCTGAAATTCTCTTTTTTTAGTCTTACGCTACGGGTTCATTACGTTTCCTTACAGTACGTAATACGAAAATATTTATTCAAAAATACTCGTTTGTGTAGTGTAATTGTTTACGAGCGTCACGCTCGGCGAATCCGCGAAAATTTCTCAGTATAAGTTTGAATATTTTATGTAAAAAATCGAATATTAACGCATTGCCCGCGTGAATGTGCGGACAGAATGCGCACACCGTTGTCGGTCCATATAGGCAAAATTGAAGTAATAAAATGATTATTTTTACATTGCACGAAATGTTCGATTTCTTATTAGAATAATTTATAAAGGGGACCAAAAAAAAAAAGTGAAAAAAATCGAATACGAGTAGATTTCACGATGAATCGTCATGAGGCGATTTAGGATTTTTTTTTTTTTTTTTTTTTTTACTTCATCACTCCGGTACAGTGGAATTAGAAAACGTTTAAATCGTTTATCTCCGCAACAATTTTAATTAATTCGATCCGCGCAAAACGTTTTCCAGTTGTCCATAACGCGCGCGGAGTATTATAACGCATATTGTGTACGTTCCGAGAGTTTTCAATTGATTTGCATTATACGCATTTCGAACTGTCACTTAAAATCGAACGCGCAATTTCCACTTAAATTGTCGATTTGTTACAATCACGATTGATAGTGACTCGACGCTAAGAAATTCGCGTTTTTAATCCTTCTATTAATAGTGTAAATAACGCGCCGTTAACTATTTGAAATACATTTTTATAAATACGTTTTGGAATAATTATTTTTTCTTCTAATGAGTGTTTTCGCCGGGCTAATGTTTTCTATACTCGGACTTTGTCGAGTTTCGTAAGTATTTGATAAATAAATACTGATCGAATTAAAGAGTACGTGGATATGATCGTGTTCATGTCAGGTTTTCGTCCGGAATAGAGGAGCATCAGCAGCGATATGAGGAATGTACTTGATACTCTATAAAAGCGTATAATCCAATGCACGTGAGTCCAGCGAAAATAAGGTCATGTCATCGGCGAATAACAGTGATGACGATGTGTTATTAGCGTCCGAGGGTTTTTGTTTCTCTCCGAAAATCCTTTAAACGATCGAATTTTTTTTAATTTTTTTTTTGACATAGTCGCTATACACCGCCGCGCCGGTAACGTAAATGTTTGTGAAATTAATTTTAATTCGTGTGCGCATAAGTGAGTTCGTTTGTGTTGCACCGGTGATTCCCGGGTGTAGGTATAGAGACTTTAAAACACGGTTACCACACCAGGTGTTTGAAAACCGTTATTAAATTATAATACAATATGGTAATGAATAGCGAACGAAATGTCTGTTGTTCGGATATTTTCCAATCACGCACGCAACATTAACGAAAGCCGCCATAATTTTCTATTAGTTAAATGATTAGTTATGTTTTTAAGCGTAAATCGTTTTCGTATTTTAGCCAGCTGTCAATGCGTTCCTCCGGCGTTACCCGAATTCAGAAGGTGCATTAACAGAGTATTTCTGTATTGCGACGAGCACTGCGAACAAAGCGCGGTTGAAAAAATAAAAAAAAAAAGGTTTTTTCCATAAAAACGCGCGTTATTATAATTATTATAATTAAAATTATTATTACTCGTATTATTGACTTTTTTTTTTTTTTTTGCTTCAAGTATTGCGTTACTGTAATTTTGGTCGATCTAAACAGTCAATGAAACATTTTCATAACGTTTCTTTTTACGTACAATGTTATAATTCTATAGCGATCGAATATTTCCGATCGTCCAGTCTTACACATTTGTGAATTTTTGATACTCGTCCCGTAATGGTAATCCGCATATTATGTACAGTGTAAAACATATCCTTTTAATGCGCACAGGAATCGATTATTTCCGCGTGTAAACTGTTCAACAAGTAATAACACGCATTGTGTACTGAGTCCTAGATAATATATACAGTTGTTAAAGTGTTTGTAAATTTCATACTGAAGTTTCGGTCCGATAAAATGTTTATACAGTGGCGTGGCGGATGGTATTTGCATTGCGGACAAATATACATTTTTAGATACGTCGTGATTAAGGTTTAACCGAGAATCCAATCTTTACAAGATTTACAACGCTTTAGAGCTTATCAGAAAAAATTCCACTCATAATAAAGAAATGATAGAAGAAAAAAAAGGAAACAAATCTTTATTTTAATGATTTTCTGAGATTATTAAATTAACGAATTAAATATGCCAAAGACAATTTTTTTTTTATTGTATATTAGAAAAAATAAATAAAATGTTAGTACGATCGATGAGCAATAAAAAATACGAATCTTAAATTTGTTGTCTTTAATAAGCACGAATTTAAAATCGTGGTGGATGTTTAAAACGAATATTTTTTTACCAAACTAGTTTATTTATAATTTTACTATTAGATATATTCGATTCTTTTTTTTGAAATAATCAAATTGCGCGATATAACTCGTTGAAGTTTAGTTTTAATTCACACGGACAATATTATTTGTAAAATATAACTCACAAAACGAAGATTTTATTTAAATGTAATACAAATAAAAAATGAGTCCAATATCAAGTACCAATAATTGTGTAAATCATCAGCTTCAAGATTCATAATCCTTTTCAGAAGATAATCAAATATCAAAGATATCTCATAAGATATTTGATTTATCAAAGATTCCAATAAGATGATATAGTTGTCCTCAATCAAAGTTTTATTATTTCCAACTAAAAATAATAATAATAATAATAGTAATTAATTTAAACGTAACGAAACTATTTATAAGTAAAAATTGTTCTCTTTTTTTTAACTTTCTCAAATTATTTAACCGATAATAATACCGCAGCCCAACGGTGTTTCTCTATTATACATTTAATTTTTTAAATCCACAAGCATTTTGCCAACTTTAGACACCGTCGACAAAATGACGACACCGCGTATGACTACACCGTGATATTTATACACTAAAATTGTTTAATATTATAGGAAAAGAGCTAATATTATGTATCGCGTGTCGTCAATATGTGTTTTACAAAAAAAAAAATAAATCGACTTTCGAATTTTTTCGAACGATGAAATAAGATAAAAGTAGTGTTTGTTCACCGTTTAACAAGTGTCCCTGTACGGAATGCGGGGAATCGGAGTAATTGTCGAAATATTATGAATATCATGCGATATCTCGGGCGTGCCTGTGGTTAAACTGTGTTGGACGGAAATAATGAAAAATAATAAAAAAAAAAATGCAATCGTTTTGGGGTGATAGGGCGTGGGGAGAACTTCGATCTCGTCGTGAGACGTAAGTGGAACGACGACGGAGAAGAAGCGGTGGAAAATAAAACGATAAAAACCGAGTGGAGAAACAAAAAAAAATCGCGTTCAATCCGTTCGGCCGCGAGGACAGTGGTCGTTTAGGTGTTCAACGGTCGTAGAAGTTATACTTATACGAACCTGGGGCGCGCTTATACAGAGACACGAACAGCGAGCGGCAGACAACGGGGAGAGATTTGGTTGATGGAAATGTCGTGTTCGTCGGGCCGGGGACGCCCGGAGCAAAGCTTCTGCGATCACGCGGGCACGAAGCAATGTTAGCAAGACACACTTGTACAAACGTCGACAGTATAAACGTGTTTGTCCCGCGGAGTGAATTGGCCGCATTATTATTATTATTATTATTATACGCGTTTATGGAACTGCTTATGTATATACGATAATAGTAGCTTCGCGCGGTTATACAATAATGAATCATTATTTGATACATGGCGAATGGACGCTGCGACGACGGAGCGTTTTTTTTTTTCTGCTTCGTTTTGTGTAAGATACTCTGGATCAAGCGTAGCTTCTAACAGAGGACTGGATGTTCGAGGAATTTAGAAAGAGTGGATCGAAGATGGATTTAATTAACGTTCAGATATGAATTAAAAGTATGAGGGTCGTGTTTTGACGAGAAGATTTTTTTTCCAGTTGAGCGTTTTGAAATGTTTCGAATATGAGGGAAATGGGACGTAGAAAATGAGTTATTTAATTTATTTGATACGTGTCCAGGATGAATCATTTTACTGTTGAGACATGCTGGTGCACTTCCTGACGGAGTGATTTACTTGATTACCAGGAATGGTTGGAAATTTTTCGATGTGCGAGTGACCCGCCTTACAACGCTTTCAATTTCGGTCAACCGGTGTTGGACAAATTTTAAGGCCGAGAGGGACGGGCATATATAAGGATCGGGGGGCGCATGTGCGTTTTATAAACGTAGAATTTCGCCGAGGTAGATATAGGAGGTGACTTTTGTTATTGATCATCGGAAAGATGTGGTATCTGACGGATTCTGTTTTGTTAATAAAAGACTCGATGTGTTTTGAAAAAGTAAGATTTTTGTCAATTTTAACGCCGAGTTATTTTTAACGAAATGTGACGACGACTGTGCTACGTGTATGTATATATATATATAGTGGTTACGTATACGGGAGAGAGATGATTTCGGAGGCTGTAGCCGGTAGTGTTGCTTCTCCGTTTTTTTTTTTTTTTATGGATATTTTAATGCGTAACATTGTTGCAGAGGCGCCGGCGGGCGAATATATAGGAAATGGAAAGATAAAATGATAAACCGTCGGCGCGGCACGACTTGTTGGACTCTGCAAATAATGGAAAGAAAAAATACGCGCACAGCGCGTGTAATCGAAATGTGTTTCGTTCGTAAATCCTTTACGCTTTATACGGTTTCGCCACTCTAAGGCGTCCATTGAGAACATCCGTTTTCTCGCAGCGTATATCGTTTTCATCGCGCACTTATACACTATACACTCACTGTATTAATCGTACACTGACGGCACAAAATGAAAAAAATGTTAACGATAACATTAGGAGGAGAATATGGCGTACAATAACGATATAATTTATTTGAAAAAAATAAATAAATAAATAAAATATACGAAGTGTTTAAGGAGAAAAAACATTTTTCCACGTTACAAATTCTTACTTGATATTAACAGAGCCACGGGGATTTCGATGCCTCCGTAGATGTAATGAACATTTATTATTTAGACTCCAGAGACTTTAAAAAAAAAAAAATGCCGTCACATAATTTTATATTAAAAAAAAATCGCATTAAATAATCGATTTTTATTTTATTTTCGAAAATAATAAATAAATTCTATACAGTTTACATAATATGTTATCATTATTCGAATACCACCTACCGGTGCGTATTGAACGGTTAGGAAATCGATACGACGTATTATATTGTTTATATTAGTAGACTCAATCGGTATATAAATGTAAATATCGACGGAATACTATTAAAATGTGTACATCGGCGTATTTCGATATAATTACCACGCGCGGAATTGCGTATTGCACGAATTTGATTTCACCACTACTTCTATGAACTCTGCAGCATCGTACCCGCGAAACTTTTATTTTTATTATTATTATTATTATTATTGGGTCAGGGGAGAAGATCGAAATATTAAATAACTCACAAAATCGTCGAAATGTAAAAGTCCCAGTATAGTAACTTAATTTTGAATGACGCAAATTTTAACGTTATATACTTTATTTATTAGATACTATTCAATATACATACGTATTATGTCTTTTTTTTTATACTTACAATTTTCAATATTTAACGTACTAAAATAATTATACGTAAATACAATGCAATATTCACGTTTTTTTTTTTCTTTACGTGTATAAAGGTCCCTGAGTGTTAGACATTTTCACTAATTGATTTCAATCTTATAAGTTAGAAAATAACAAAATAACGGACACAAACGATGAAAACGTAATAACGGAAACAATTCGGAAGAATAAACATCGTGAAATTAGACATGAATTTTAAACGATTGAGATGGATATCATTAGATATAGCGTGTCTCGGTGCGCTTGGAAACGTCGATAAAATAGTTATTGATAACGTTCTAATGTGATCATAACCAATTGAAGGCGGTTCATAGCAAAAACGGTATTGTCCAAAAATCGTGAAAACAACTACTTATATAGTACATCCTTAGAGTTTTCAAAGTGGTAACCGCGAAGCCATGGAACCGTTTCACTGAAAATCGATATGCGTCGTCATTAAAACGCATGACAATATTCGGGGCGGTTCTACAAAAATAACACTGGTCCTGACACGTTTCCAACATGAACGAAATTTGTCCAAACACGTTAGTTTTTGTCCTTATTGTTATCTATAATAATCGTTTATATTTCTGTGAGTTTCAAAAATTCAAAATTTTTTCAGAGTTATATAATTTTTTTCCCCACGAATCAAATCCTCGCCATTCGGTTTTCAACAAAAAAAAAAAAAAAAAAAAAAAAAAACAGTACTTGTCTCCAGACATAATCAGCTTTTGAGGCTCGCGTTATCAACGCGTTGATTCAACAATGGAAATTAAACTTTTTTTTATCGCTACCTCTCTATTGTGTTTGACCATTAAGTTTCACCACAATATATTGCAAAAACGAGTCAATAGTAAAAGACAGTATGCAGTTTATTCGCGTTGCTGAAAAATTGTTATTTTAGATAACTGCTGTTTTTATCCACTCGATTACCTCGGCTGTTAATTCGGTCGAATTATGATATTCATATACCGATAAGTCGTGTCCTATAACTGAACACGATTAATAATCGTCGAAAACGTATTTATATAATTATTAAAATAATAAATACGCGTCGTGCAAAAGAACAAAAAAAGCATCGTCCCTCTCATTGTAAACTATACCACTGTTTGTAAAAAATATAAAAAAAAACTTAATTTTCCTTAACGCATTAAAACAACACTAACGTTACGATTTGATCGCGCGTATTTCTTTTGTTTTTGCGAATTTGTTGTACTCGAAACATAATAATAATAATATATATATATATATAGGCCTATAAATAATATTATGACGTCGACGATTTTCAATTAATACCGATTAAAAACTCCGGCTTTTCGACGTACGTTTAAGTAATAATTCCATTACACTATTTCCGTACATTATATATATATATATATATATATATATAAATATATATGTATAGAAACGTTTACATATATTTCGCATTTCGATACAATTGACGTAATTAAATTTGAAATGCGCGAAAACTGTACACTATAATAATAATAATAATATTAATAATAATAATTTATTATATTACACACATATAATATTATAATATGTCGGTCCGAACAAACGATTCGAATCACGCGTCCTAAAACTAATTACAGCCGTGTGATTGATGGATTCCTCGGTAAAATTATTCCGAAAACCGAATGGATTATATTTTGTGTCGTATATTATGAAATTATCGACTTTGTGCACGCGTTGTTCGACGAGTATTACATATTATGCGCTCAATACTGCCGGCGCATCAAACCGAATAACTAACTCGTTTGTAATTCATTTCATTCGTTTATTTTGACAACCGTGTGCGCACCCGCGAGAATAGAAAATTTGTTGCTGCGTGGCCGCGCAAAACGTTTGTAACATTTTATATTCCACGCGCGCGCACGTAATATACATTTTTAATTTTAAAATTTTTCGATTTTACACATACAAATTGTAATTGATTGCGTTATTAAGCTGAGCGTGAGCGTGTACATTAACCTCAGCCGTTTATGATCTAAGGTGAATTTATTATTCGATCTATCGTCCTGCGCACCGAAATAAAAACGACGAAAAAAGGAAAAGAACGTCGAGATTTCATCGTATGACACGCGTTATTCTTAGCGTAATACCAATTAGTTTTTATTAAAACCAACACGGATAAAGGACATTCGTGTTGGTGATTTATCAAATCGAATATGAAATAATAGGTTTTCAATGGTAAAATCGCATTTATTAGGAAGAAGAAAAAACCGTCCGTCACAGTAATATTTTCTCGCCGCATCATCGCATTGTATAACGTTTTACTCCGAGTGTTTCAAATGGTAACCCCTGGTCATATTGTCGCGGTGTCGTGTTATTGAAAAAAGCAATCCGGATGTCGATGATTTTCTTTTCTTTTTTTATTTAGAACGTCTTAGCTCTTATGCTCTCCCAGCTAAAAACGTGTTTTCAATAACACACTTCAATAACTAATTTCTTACGTTGCACTTTCTATCGTTTGTAAGGCATCAGACATCCGGACGTTATCCATAACGAGCGCTAAATGAAAACTAGCGATTTCCTCGGACGATGGCGCACGGGGATGATCTACCGAGTCCGGTGGTGAGGACGGCAGCCAGTTTGGCCGTTTTCAATGAAGAAAACAATGTCTCAAACCTATTATTTAGTTTATATTTTAGGACAACCGTGTAGCCAAAGTGCTATCCCTATATAAGACGACTCATAAACCTTACGATTCCATTTTACACCCATACTCGGGATCTGTGCACAATACGGTTCGTTCGTTTCCACTATTGTTTTCACACGTTTTGAATTCATTGATTTTTTTTTTTTTTTTTACGCCACTCTACACGTGGCAATAGCGATTATTATTTTTTATTATTATTGCCACAAATATACGCGCGACGTCGGGCATTTTAACCGGTACGTAAAAAAAAAAACACTAAACGGCAAAATTTAATTTGATGAAATTAAATGGCAAAAGCGTAAAACGAAAAGAAAAAAAAAACGAGTAGGCGACGACGACGACGAGGACTTTGTTAGAAAAAAAAAAAAAAAAACGTTATCCAATACCGCGGCGAATGTAATAAACGGGAATCGTTGAATTGTTGTTGAACGTTCGGCTCTAAAACGTCGGGACCGACCTGGACCTAAGGTAAAAACCGCATAAATTTGATGATACGACTCTCCCCGGCCGCTACGGATCCGCTCCGCTGGATTGCCCCACCAATACAATATATTCGGGAGTTTAAATATTTAACGCGGCGGTCGTGTGCACGGGGGGGGGGGGAACGTGAGAGTTGTTTGAACGACGCGCACTACTGGCAAACATCCGATACACGAGCACCCACACACCCCCCCCAACCGTAACCGATGTTGTGTACACGACGAAAAATCGTTCTAATTAGTATTACCACTACTACCACCACCACCACCACCACGGGCGCCGCGTTCCGTGATTGATTTACTACGGTCTGTATAATTTTCTCTCCGGGGCCACCGCTCGTTTCACGCGTACATAATATGATGTTTGCGAGTAATTATCCATCGGCTTTCTCGTCATCGTCGTTCCCGGCGCACAAGCGCATCGTCATGTTTTAATACGTTATTGCGTATTAAATATATACGTATAACGCTATCGTCCTGTAATATCAGGAGCGGAATGGAAAACCAAATGAACAACCGTGCACCGGGATTCAGGTTAAACGTAGGGAAACTGGCGACAATGTTTTTTTTTCTTCGTTTACATATTTATCAAAAAAAAAAAAATACAACTTTTGTCGTTTCCGTCGTCGACGGTTTGAAAAAAAAGTCTGCCGTATGATTGAAAATATTATTTAACTAATATTAGTGTTTTTCCACTGTTCCTTCTCCCCGGTACACAACGCTGCATCCATCCAGTGCTTGCGGGTATTTCGACTCCGTTTTCCGTACACGCGCGTGGACAATCCGTGAATACATTATATCAGGTGCTTGACTCCCCCGCAAGTTTCGCACGATCATCTCGTTTCGCCATTAGAAAACCACGTGCGCGCGCGTGATGTCCCTTGATCTATATAATTTTTTTCCCCCTTTTAATTCGGCGCGTCTGCCGTCTTTTGTCCGGTTTTAAATTATTATTTCGAATACGATTGGTTTCTTTTTTCCGATGTATCTATGTGTCAATATTACGCGAACTCCCGGGAATATTGGCCTGTCGACTTACCGCAAACGTATTACTTTTTTAAGTTTCCACTAAAAAATAAAGGCGAAATTATCAATTACAATTTCGTCGTTTTCAAGACGTCCGGTATCAAATATTTGATGTTCACCTCGCGCGAGCGTACGCGATTTGTTTCTACCTAAATGAATTCCATAATCGGTTTAAAATATTATATTTTTAAACTTCTCTCGCAAGCGACTATATATAATATGTGATTTGTTTTCTTCTTCCGTTTAGAAGACAAAAAAAAAAAAAAAAACTCATAATAAAGGCTAAACACGGTTTGCCGTCGAATCGCAGGAATCTCACGTACGTATAGGACATGTTAAAAATACAAATATTTTAGTAGTTTTTACAAACGCTTTCTGAATGCCTTTGTTTTCCATTACGACGATATACTTTTTCATTTCCCGAATCGTTCTCGCTTTTCTATAAAAAAAAAAAATAAAAAAAAATAAAAACACTGTCTTCGGGCTGGAGTTGATTCGAAAATTAGCGTCATCGCCAATTTTTTCATAAGACGATTTTCGCGAAAATTTTTTCCCAAAAAACTTTCGGTAATTTACTCGACTTCTTATAAACCCTTTGTTTTTAATAAAAATAAAACATACAAAATAGTTTCAAAAAATTCAAGAACACGTCGGCGGTTCAATGTTTTTCCGTGCTGCGGAGAAATATATAATTTTATCGATTTCCCCGACGTGTCATCATTAGAAAATCGTGTTTCTCGAATGTATTACGGATATTACGTTGTAATTATACGAGTAATAATCTTAACTCTTCAATAAAATGTAAAAAATCTCGTGTAATTTATCTGTACACATTTAATAGCACGTTTTATTTAAATTCAGTTATGAATTCATGTTTTAACTTTATCCGTGTCTAACGCGATCAATAACGTATTTCGCGCGAAATACGTGATCAGAATGTGTTTATTTTAAATTTAATTTAATCGCCATAAACAATAGTTATTGGAACAGTACAATAAAAACGGACGATTTCAATTTTTGTAAATATTTTTTTCTTCCATATTATGGTAAATTTATGTTTTAAGCGATTTTGATGGTACGTCGACGATTTTGCTTTTGTTTCTATCCCGTCGTCGACTAAGAACTTATGTATATACGTATATATATATATATATAATTGATCTTTTAAATCGAATCGAATGGTCGAAAAAACGCAAAAATCGTTCCTTTAAAACGTTATCAAATCCCAAAAGGTTACATTCGCATACCGGTTTGATGCAATCAATCGAAAACTAAAATCCCCGATAGAAGTAGAATAATATTTGGATTATAGAGAACGGATGATGAGAACCAAGACCGCGGTTGATCTCCATAGCTACGAGACGATAGAAAAACGATTTCGTACTTAATATCTTTTATCGAACAGTCGTGCGGTGACGAGAAAAACGTATACCCACGAATATTACCTCATGTCATTTTATCGGTCGGAGAGAAATTATTTTATTTTATTACTAAGACAATTATTTAACGAATATTACGAATAACGTCGTAAGAATATTGACGATCACCGTTTCTACGTTTACGAATTCAATTTGTCGAAAATATCCCCTGCACTGAAAAGAGTAAGTCATTAGAAATCGTAACGAAAAACAAAAAAAGGAATAATACGGATTTTTTTTTTAAATTGATAAAATTCTATCAGAACCGTAGACAGTATTGTTTTGCGCACACAAAAAAAAAAAAAAAAAAAGAACGACGTGTATCGAACATTGCGTGCGCAGACGAGCGTTAACGAACGGGGAAATAAAGAAAAATATTTAAACACGGATAATAAATTGAAATATCTGTAGATGCGAAAAAATTGAAATGAATAGTATACGAAGTCCGAAAAAGAAAAAAAAATGTATAAAAATCATCATTTCGTAACAATACTATTGTACTTTCTCTCTCTCTCTCTCTCCCACTTTTGTTGAATCACGAATTCGACGGAAAATATTAAATAATAAGCGTCGTAGCTCGTGATTTATGTACGTTTAATTATTTCTTCTTTTATGTCTCGTTGAAAAAAAAAAAACGTTAGACCAATAATAAAATATCGCAGAGAGCGGAGTGTTATGGATGTCGGCTCGAACAGATGCGTTGTTACCGGTCGTATTATTTTGTTATCAATTTGAAAGCAAAATATTATATAAACCGTATTGATTTCGAATAACTACCACGATTTCGAGCCGCTCTTTCGAAATTCGAGAAAACGGAGTAAACGAATTTCTTTTCCCCCGAAATATTAAAAAACGTTTGAGAGTTGGTCAGAAAAATCGCGCGAAATATCCGAACGACGATTCAACCGGGTGTTTTTGGCGAATTATTGACAATACTCTAACCTAACCGATGATGATAAAACCGCAGATCGCTACTGAAAATTGACTCGCGCGCACATAACGGAGTATACCGTTTACCGGAAGGCGTATCCTAATGCGAAGAGATTTCGGGTCCCAGAATCCCCAAATTGAAATCTCGACGTTTAAAAGTGTTTCCCATATTGTGATTTAAATTTAATCTAAAAAAAAAAAAAAAAGAAAGAAAAAACTTCAATACGATATTTATTTTGTTTTTAATTGAAACACGTCTATGGTTAAACAAGTGTGGGCTCTGTCCACTTTTGAAACAAATCCGATTGCGCCATTGCCCGTACTATATTCAACACACAAAGACAAAAATCGACGTTTTACACGTATTTAATAGATATACTCGTATATATATATATAATATATATTTCTCTATATTATAGAGAAATGATAACGATAGTTATTAATCGTCAATTACAATAATATTATATCCAGGTGTTGAGCAATGTACAGTTTTTTGATTAAATACCGTTTCGCGTAAGCTCGTACGTTGCACGCGTATGGTGGACTTATAACGAAATATTATTACGAGAAACCGGCACGACGGTGACGACTGAGTCGGTTCTTTTAGATAGCCGTTCGACATGCGATACACTACGCCGTTATAATATATAGAGACCGGCGAGCTGGTTATAGTCTGTTATTAACGCGCGTACGATAGTACAACGATAATAGGTGATAATATATTATTTGCCGACCACGTGCACGATGTTATCCCACGTCGGATCGGCTATATTTATTTTTTTACCGAGTTATTTACTCGTAAAACATAATATTATAATATTGTACGTACACGAGCAGCACGCGTTATAATAATAATAATAATATACGTATATATGTGTATAGGTACGCTCGGATATATAAGCGAGCAAAGAGTTTTTATTAATTTATAGTTTGTGTCCGGCCGTTATATAATGTATATTATACTGGGTCAACTATTATTATTATTATTATTATTATTATTATTATTATTATTATTATTATTATTATTATTATTATTGTATATATCATCGTGATAACCGAGTCGTAATTGACGGTTTTCGGCGCAAACACCGAAGAAAAATATTATATTATTATTATTATTATTACAGGTCTAATACACAGCGATTTCGTGTCACGTTGACGTTATAAACGTCAGACGTCGTCGTTTTCATTTCATTCCGTCAACTGTACAATTTAAATCGCAATACTTTTGTCGAATAAATAATCGATTGGTTTTTTGTTTTCTTCGTTGCTATATTGTCTTTAGTTCACGCAGATAATAATAACCCACTCGCAATTATGGCTTGACAGCGGTGTGTTTTTGGAATCGTTCTTGTCATTTTAGCTAATACGTTTAACGCACGCTTTAATAAATCCCGGGGATTATATTATATATTTAATCGGAACGATTTGGCGAAAAAAAATCGTCAGAAATTGATACGGAATTCGAAAATTATTTGATGTATAACACAATAGCGGTTTAAACAGAACTTTGAAAACACTATTTCTTAAAACGTACACTAGATTTCGTAATATTAATTATAAATTAAGTAAACAAAAAAAAATCAAATTTTCCTCTTTAAATATTTAATAGTTTCAATAACATATTTAATACGTACTGCAATAGTATTATAAACATATATAAATATTGTATTACAATTTCAATTAAAAAATAAATCTAATTACATCGTCATAAAAACTATTTTGTTTTCGAATTTGGCTAAATAATTTTTGATTTAACGAATCCCTGTGTACGTAATACGTACGAGAAGATCAATTTGAATTAGAAAATATTTATAATATTACCAAACGCAGCTGTTCGTGTATATAGCGGATATCACGACGGTGTGAAGATCCGGACAAAATGATTATTCGTAAATCATTACGTTTTTGAAACGATGATATAATTTTTTTTTTAAATAATTTAATCATATTTTGTTTAATAAATTGTTTTTTTTTTTGTCCTTCGATTTTCAAATGTAAGCAGTGTTTATAATATGCACGCTACGCCCCGGAGCACAATCGCATCATACAAATAAACGGATTTTCGCGAAGTCAATCGTTTATTGACAACGACAGGACTAACCGGGTGATAATATACAAAATCGTTTGTCGCCACCGACGGCTATTGATCTTCCGAAATAAGTTCGTGAATTATAATGACTTATCAGAAGTATGCGGAAAAGTGTGAAACGTATAAAATACTAATACTAACGCACTCGCTCGTACCCGCTTAATATTTTATGAAACGTTCAACAATTTTAGCCTAAAATCATCGCGAAAACGATAAAATCTGTTTGCTTTCGGTATACGAATTCAAAGTAAAACTTATCCCCGTAAATAAGTCAAATGGTTGAGGAAAAGATTTTTACACAGTTTTAGTCCGCATGCCGTTAGAGTTCCGTTTAAATCATTGTAAGACGAGACATTTATCGTATATTATTTCTACGCGTAGTTTTGTGTCGTATTATAATATTTTCGGAAAATGGCACTAATTATCGGATTAATTATAATAATAATAATAATAATCAAATTATTAATAATTGTATTATAACAATAACGGATCGATCGTAATTTGTATACTTAATTTATTTTTTTTTTCGTTCTTCTTCTACAGTAACATTTATCACGAGCGAACTCGAATCGAAAACTATTATTGTTTTAGTAACGTTCATTCATTTTCCAACACGTGAATTCAAACGAACGACGGCAAATAGGCATTCCGGGGAGAAAAAGAAAAGCGAAAAAAAATTAACATTTTAACAAACTGCGTGTATGCGCAGAACTTTATCGTACTGATTAAAGGGGGGTATAGAAACGTGGCGTATAAAACAATTATTATACGAAACGCCATTGTGTGTTTCTTCGCGTCGTCTTCGCGACATATATTAAAAGTTTTTCTTTTACCACCAGTAGTTTCTCTCGAATGTCGCATTGTATCGCGAAGTCACGGGAATTTCACGAAGTTTGACTAATGTAATTATTTAATTATTTGCACATACGTGCGTATCATAACGTCCATAACACTTGAACGCGGTTTTGACAATTTCGAAACGCGTATAATAAC
This sequence comes from Chaetogeoica ovagalla, assembly GCA_032441825.1. Taxonomy (NCBI): domain Eukaryota; kingdom Metazoa; phylum Arthropoda; class Insecta; order Hemiptera; family Aphididae; genus Chaetogeoica; species Chaetogeoica ovagalla. The sequence goes on along the minus strand of CM063743.1, from coordinate 7,827,328 downwards.
GATAATTCCAATAAACCTACCGTGTTATGTATAAATATATGTTGAAGGATTCGAGTACACGCGAACGACTCGATAAAATGAATAAAACCAAGTATTCCGGTAACGGGCACGAAAACATTATTTATTTATGTATCAAAAAAAAACACTCGTGATAATTTCGTAGTTTTGACCAGAACTACATACATAATCATGGACAACAAAATATTGTGTTCGCAACGATCGCATTCGAGAGTTTAACAAAAATTAATAATTTATTTAATAAAATACGATGTTTAACGCATTGTGTATTATAATTCTGAATATAACGATATTCGGGGTTTTCAAAATAACGTCTATACATTTTATATTATAAATAAACGGTTTTATTTATTCGGTATGACAAAAAAAAAAAAAGAAAAACAATATAAGTACGGGTTTTTCACCGTTATTCGTCGTAACGAACCGCGCGTATCGTACAACGTACAACAGCTGATAGTATATATAAATTTATTACGTAAAATATATTATGTTCCCGAATCATTTCCGTACAATCAAATAAAATTTGATCTACCGTTGTTACATATAATCGACATACGTGCGTAGTATGCAGTGTGAAGAATTATTACGAAATAGTGACCGCCGATAAAAAAAAAAAAAATTAAAGGTTTACACGTCGGAAGGGATTAGAGACAAAAAAAAAAATGTGCACAGCGAGATCTAATCGAGTAGGCAATACAGAAACGGTGTCTGAAGGCGCACAGTAACACGGAATTCCGACGAATCGATTTTGACGTTGAAAAGTGTAAAAAAAATTCTTTCACACATAATTGACGGAGAAAAAAAACGAATGAAGAAAATACGAGAATGCGCGTTGAGAAGACAAAACGAGTCAAACGGTCATTTTCCAGAACACACGACCAGTCTCACGTGTATCGAGTCGAATATGCGTATACGTGCGTGTATATTTCTAGAGAAAGGGATGAATGTGCCAAATGAGAGAGAGAGAGAGAGTGAGAGCATGTATGGCATTAACGTCGACTGAGACACATCCCTTCCCGGACCACTGCGCCGCTAAAATAATTCGAATTACAAAATCGAATCTCGCTGCAACCGTGTATGAACCGACACGTTCATTCGTCTGGGCGATTTTTATTCGGTGCCAAAAATTTCTCCTCGCCTTTCCAACAATTTATGTATATATACTTATAAGTCGCAGTGGTCGTAATAAAGTGAATTCCGTCGAAAATTTAAAAATAAAATCTTTGTATATACTCGTATATATTCCGAGTGCGATAAAAGGTCAATTGGAGAAAAAAAATAAGTATACGTCGCCGCCATTGTGTGGACAACAACACGGACAAACTCATTTTGAAGTTCAAACATTATTATCGGTAGATTTCGTTTTTTTTTTTTCTCTTCCCCTCGGATAAAACGTGATCGAAATACGTAATATCAAAATAAATTCTACGAAGATGAAAAAAACGATTTTGTCGACGACGGAAATAAAAGACACATTTTCATATATATATATATATATATATATATACGGTTAATGTAACATGTTCCACTAAACAAACCGAAATTACGACATTACTCTGTCGTTTCGAAACGGTAAATTTTATTATTTTACAAATAAATAGTTGCTATCGTGGAACTATTGTCGAGCGAATAAAATATGCGATAAAAAAAGAAATAAATACGCGGCACAAATACACTCATGAGCGAAAAAATCGACTCATACCGCAAACCCGCAGTTAAATATCTCTAGCGCAGAAATTAAAACTTGCATACCATTTTCTGTTTTTAAATCTATAAAGTCTCTGTTTAAGTTCTAAGAAAACATTTTAAACCGAAGGCTTTGAACATAAAGATTTCAAAATCAAAAACGGGATTAAAGTTCAAGTCTTTTTGCCGGAGATATTTAAAAACGAGTTCGCGGTATGAGTCGATTTTTTCGCTCACGAGTGTATTTAATTAGATTTTTTTAAGAAAACCAATGGAAAAACGCGGATTATTTCAGTATTATTCTATCGTCGTCGGTTTTTAAAACGAAATATCGACTGTGTCCTACGCATATTTCATACGACGACATATATTTATTAATAATATAGTCAAAATAAGCGGAAAAAATAAGGATTTTAACGAATAAGAGAAAAGAAAAGAAAATATACCGATGAAATAGAAATAAAACAATTAATGTTCATAAATAATAAATTCGTACAATATTATATATGATAATAATAAAAATGATAATAAAATTACATTTTTTTTTTTTTTTAAATTCTATATCGGTTTTATTGTAATATTCGTTTTTTTTTTCTTCTTCTTCTTCTTATTCTCAATGCGCGACGACGGATTTTTCTGTCGGTACTGGTAAACAAACAAACAAATTTAATCCAAAAATATTCACGTATATATATATATATATTTACTTCTCGTAATACACATTGTCAATCAACACAAACATTGTAAATAAATACAATTTTTTTGCTTTTTAAAAAAACTCATATCGCTATAGTTATGTTTAAACGCACTTCACTGTTCCGACGCTGCGGGATAAATAATGCGTTTACGTCGTAATATTATTACGACGAGTGTATTTGCTATTTATATTACGTAGCTTAGCTTACTTTCTCGTTCGAACATTATTTTATGGATATCGATTCCGTGAGCCTATAGTAAATACAGCGATATGTTTTCGTTCTTTAGTGTTTGCGCACGTGTATTCGGAAAAACGACGATGTCTTTATCGAGAATAATAAATGTTGAACAAACACCACCGCGTTATTATTTACACGATTATTATTATTTTTTATTATTATTATTATTATTATTTATTATCGGTCGCCGTTTTTCTCTCACCGTCGAATTGCCGGTGTCAATGATCACCCGCGATACATTGCAATTCGACGTAACGCGGCGCGGATTCGGCGGACCCGTGCGTTGGGTGGCTGCGTAATAATAAAGCCGTCTCGGATCGAATCCCCGAGATCACGCGCGTACACCGGTATAATATGCGCGCTGGTGGCGAGGTAACGGGAAAGTTTCACACAAAAGGCTGGGGAATATCGGGCCGGAAGGAGAGATGATGAGATGATACCTGACCGGCATATTTCCTGAGGGCTCCGCGGGTTTCCATGCAGATTGGCAAAGTTAAAACATCCCCGCGCGACCTCGTCGTCGCGACCGAAACCGCGTTTTCGCGTTCGTTAAACACGCGCGCACCACACACGCGTTTGTATCGTGAATATGATCGAACGTATCGATCGTCCGCACTCGACCGGGCTTAGGTTTATTTAGTCGCGTTCGCTGAAAATAACGTTTGGTTTCGTTTCGATCACAATCCTATTGGTTTGTCTCGGCGATCGAGAGCACGTCTCACGCAGAAAATATTAAGTAAAAAAAAAATCACTTCGTAGTTCCGATACCGCGACTCTGCAATTGAAACGAGTGTGAAGAGAGGAGAAGAGTTTTGCAAATGGCGTTGGGCAAAATGAGAACGTTCGAAATATTGTAGAGCTAAAGAAATACGGTTTATTCAAGTTCAGTGAAATTACGATTATTTGACTATTGATTTCACGAGCGCGACCGTGTAAAATATATTAAAATTTGACTGCCGCTTGCAGATGATATTCGTATGACTTCTCCGTTTTCAAAATATCGAATACAATCAGTTCGAATAATTGTTGCCGTTGTACGGTGTAAGGACGATGCGCCTCACTCCAAAAATAAGTAATCATCGGGTATCGAGACGATTTATCAAGTTATTGTGGATGTGTGAGGTATGACGAACTGATTTGCGAAAACTAAAACGTTTGCGTGAAATCCGAATTGAATACGGAATGAGATAGACACGGTATACACCAGTATTAGAGTATTGGCTCGATTGTCTGTGCGGTCAAACACGCGCTTCGGACACGTAAAATACGTTTTCTTCTATAGCTCTCGATAGAAAGGGTTATATAATATAATGGGACAATGATCGATATAGGGCCAGATTTAGATGGGATGAACGGGCTGGAGTCCACCGGTCTCCTCCAAGAAATAAAATTAGTTTTGTATTTTTTACACGCATTTTGTTTTTATCGTTTTGTACCGTTATCTCTCGATATGAAACGGATTTCGAACATCGGTGACGGAGGATCGATTCAATCGTATAATAATGGCTGCGGAATGAGTAAGGAAAACGATGTATAAATTCCAATCGGTTTTAACGGTATCGTTGAATTTTTAATTTTTTTTCTTTTATATTACTCGCGTAAATATTATTAGTTTAAACATAAACATTATTTAAGTGGGTATGTTTTTATTTTTCACATACGCGTATTTCAATTGCTATATACATAAAATTTCCCATATTCACAAAAGATTTTGTTAATTTTGTGTACAAATTTTATAAGCACCACACAAATCACCGTAATGCATCGAACTGCAGGGCTCGTACGTAGTTACGGCTGCTAAATTACGTTCATGATGTGATCCACGCACGGGCTCTCTACCATAAACCCAATTCCGTCCGATAAATAATTATGGCGGTAATGATAATAATACATTTCGTACTTTATTCGTTATTTGCGATTAACAATCGTCGGTCGTCTTTATTTTAAAAATAAATACATGATTTCACCCGTTTTACTGCACACTGATCAACCGTTAATATTATATTTCATAATAATATGATTACATCGCGTTTTACGAGAGAACGGTATAGATTTCGTCGTATAGAAAAAAATTGGTCGATAAATGCAATAATAATTATTGTGATACGATTATTTCGGGACGAATATCCGTGTATTCGCTTTGGATGAATACGAAAATAAAAAAAAAAAAAACGCTCGTTATTCAATTAAATCAAATATATAAACGAATTTATATAACACGTTCGTGTCTTCGTAAGTATATCGCGGTCGACCGCGCGTAGTTCGCTCGTTCGTTTTCTCGTGTCAAATAGTCACTCAGTTGCTTTCTTCGACATTAAAAACGTATACGTTCTGCGGATTAGAGAATGTGTGTGTGTGTGTGTACGTCCGTAAAGCGACGGTTTTTTTTTTTATTTTTTCGGAAAACAATTTCGCTCGTCGTCCGACAGGGAGTTTAGCATTCGTCGTGTGCGTCCTCTATGCGGGAAATTATCCCGTCCGCCCCATTCTGGACGATTCGGTATAACTTTTATTTTTTTCGTCCATCTCTTCACCGTCAAACCGTTAATGTTGCCCGACCCCGTTTCGTTACTATTTATTTAGTTAAGTTTTCGTTCTCGAACTCTTTTCTTTTTAAAACGAATTTTTTTCTTTTCTAACGTCGTTCTCGTCGTTAATGAGTGTATATATATATACACCGAGTAATTTATTATATTATATTATTGTATTATATCCAAGTGAAATATCGTAAACGAATTGGATCGCTCCGGTTTTATTCGTTGATTTGCAACACACAAACCATTTCCAACAATCGAATTATTTTCATTCCATACTACAACTGTGAAATACACGGATTTATGAAATTTATGAAAAAAATTGAAATCATAAAATGTAATCGGCAATTTGATTTTGTAACTTTTCGGCTATCATTAGTTGTATTTATTCGTCGTGTTATTTATCGGCCGACCCGTAGGATTCGTCAAACTTACGAAATGACATTCGAAGTAGGAATGGAATTTTTCTTATTTCATTAATAAATCGCGTAATTGGGAGACAAACGCAACGCTGTTTATTTACACGTCGTTTGCGTTATTAAAAATTTAAATTATTTTTTTAAAAAAAAAAAGTCATTTTTAGGAAACTTTTTGGAAAACACAATATTCACCATTATTGTAAACTAATCAAACAAAAAAAAAAAATCCTCTACTTTTCCTTTATATCGCTAAAGTCAATAATAATCACGGGGAACTTTTTGAAATATCGATTGACACACGTTGTCAATCCACCGCGACACCGCGGAAACGATATTCATTTTTAATATATCTCGTATTGAAAATATAAAATCGACGTTTTAATATCGTATTTTTTTTTTTTATTATTATTATTATTATTATTATCATTATTAAATAAGAATCGCGGACCCGTCGATTACTGTACGATAAATGTCTGTAAAAAAAAAAATACAGAATTCCGTCCGTCCGTCCTCCTCCTCCTCCTCCTCGTCCTACCAACGAGGATAATATTTCGACGGTTTATCTCACGGCAATTTCACGTTGATTGCGCATTAATAATATTTGTTTTTGTTTTTTTTTTCAACGGCGCGACCAGCGTTAAAAGGTAATCGCGCGACGCGTATAAAAACAAACAATTTTTCACGAGCCGAAAAGCCGGAGAAATAACACTGGAATTCGCCCGAAACGGTTTTCGCCCGAATCTCGTACGGACGTTTGTGTGAACGGCGGCGGGGAGAAATTGAAAGGCGATTAATCGATATGTACGGCGGCCGTCTTTCGCGTACACGCGACATTCGTGTTATATTTTATTGAAAATAAAGTTTTTCGATTAAACGGAACAACCGTTATTGTTATACACAATAACGCGTATTATATCGGCGCTAGTTCGCGAGATTCAATTCGGGGGGGCGAAAAAAAAAAACAGAAATGTTTCCGCGCGCGCTTTTAATAGTCCCTTGAATCTGTAACGCGCGGACATAAATCGTGTTCCGAACGGTTTTCGAACGCGGCAAAACTTTTACTAGATAAACTGCGGCGGCCGCGGGCGCGTATTGTAAAATATTCGCCCGCGCGCGCGGTTAAAAACGATAACGCGATCGCGTAATAAATTTAAAGCGCACATATACACTCGCCCCGGCTTTCCAGAATAATATTTATAAAGCTCGTGTAACCGACGATTATGTTATTATAATATACCGCGCGGTCCGCGTTTTCGAATCACGAATGATGCCGGGGAGAAATGCGTTTGATTATTATTCGCGGTGTAGAAAAAAAAAATCGTTCTTTTACAAAATCGATCGAAGTCGCGACAATACAATTAATTCCAGGTTTTCGTGTAACCGACCGAGTCCCGTTGACAAAAAAAATAATAATAATATCGATATTGGAAGAAAAAAATATTTTTTTTTTTTTAATTCTCCTTGCCATTTTAACGGAATGTTATTGCCACTGTTCGTAAAAAAAAAAAATTCTACTACCGTCGAACGCGTTCTTTTTCTTTTTTTTCTAGCCTCGTTTCCGTTCGAAAATACTTTTGAGACGAATTACGCGAAAATCGTTAAAACGAATTCCAAACGACGGATCCGTAAAGCGATTCTGTACTGCGGACGCTGAAAACTCGAGCGTTCCACTCCATTGATGTAATTCACACCGAACACTCGATTATTAGTGTATTGATTTATTTTTTTCTCGTTCGCGTATGGCGTTCCGTTCATCGCCCCGAGAACTTCTGCACCGGGTCCGTTGACATTCGTGCGGGATGTACACACCGCGTACGACAATCCGAACGCGCTTACTCGAGATACCGAATAGAAATGTTTAGCAATTTTCTCTCTCTCCGCCGTATTTCGTTTAAAAGAAACGAAAAGAGAAAAACGATTTTTCCCGTACACTTACCGCGCATAGTTTTAAGTACGTTTTAGCGAATAATATTCCCGCGCGCTATCGACACCGCACTAATTGTTATTGACTGCGCGAACGCGTGCGGTTTTTTTTCATTAATACGTAATAATAATCGACGAGAAACATTCGTATGACCGAATCGATTTCGGCACAACGTAATTCACGCCGTCACGATAAACTGTCGCGCGGTTGTTTACTACGCGAGTTTCTTTTTTTTTCCCCCCTACACTCGCGTCGTCGTCGACTCGCACAATGTGCGCCGGTCGCTGCGATTCGGGCGGCGCGCGCGGAAATGGAAGATGGACCGGGACGATAACCGCGTCATCGTCAACGACGACGGTACCACGTGAGAAAGGCGCCGTTACCGAACGCGGTACATATTTTGACTAGTGGTGAGGAAGCGTCGTACGCGAGACAGAGTACACGTCATTTCCGTGATGTCATGTTTCAAAAAAAAAAAAAAAAATTCGGGGCGAAAAGAGAAGGAGAAATAAGAGAGAGAGAGAAAAAAATCGGACGCGTTCCGCCCCTGGAGACCTTTTCCGTTCGCCCGCTCACCGCGAAAACCCGTTCCGCTCCGCGTTCTCCTTATTGCCGTCGGTATAATCTCGTTACCGCGCCACGCGGGCGCGCGTTTAACGTTATAACGATTTCGCCGGGCGGCCGCATCTGGTTTCGCGCGTCACGTGCACAACCGTACCCACCGCCACCATTGACCACCGCCCGAGTAGCGCCGGTAAGGAGTGGCCGTGTGACGAGAGTCGTCGGTGAAATTTTTTTTTAATAACGGCGCGCAAGCTGTCGCAGTCGTCCACCGCCGACCGCCCGCGGGACTGCACCGGCCGGCCTGTCTCGTCGTTGTCATAATAACAGTCGCGATTGGCGGCGGCCAAACGTGCCGGCGATGGATTTCGGCCTCGGTATATAATAACCTAACCGCGGCGTCAACGAACCGTTTTTATAAACGTCTGGTCGTCGTCGTCGTCACCGCCGCCCGCTACGTGGACTGCTGTTTTCCGATGATAAACGGCCGACGGAAGCCGTCTCGGACGCGCGCACCCGCCGCGGTCCCGTATTATTCCCCGTCAGTCAGTACCTACGGCTTTCTCGCTCGCGCGTCACCTAACCTAACTTTTTTTCCTTTTCAATCACCGCGTCGCGCGAGAAACGGAGGGGAAGAGGCCGTCCTTTCCCCGGCATCCGCGTATGTTATCGATTTTACGTCTGCGCGTTAAAAACCTAACCTGACCTCGGAGTTTTTCTTTTGTTTTTGATCGCCACTGCCGCTGCACGGTACGCCACTCCAGGGGACACGTGGCCCATTAAAACGAAAAATTAAACGATTACGACGTATTCGGGGGGGGGGGGTTTAAAACGTCAACGGTACTCTTCACTCCTCGGGCACCGACATCCGGGATTATCGAATTCTCGGGATTTATCCCGTCTGCGTTTAAATGGTGGCACAGTACGAATCCGATCTAACTTTTTTTTTCCTTTAAATACCAGCTGACGGTGGCACAAACTTCATCTGGCTCGCGATACCAGCGTTATCGATGGATTAATGATAACAAATCGGTTGATACGACACTAACCTAACACAACTCAACTGCCGTCGCTATCGCCGCACTGACAAATAGCCGGTGACGGACGGGAGGGAAGAAGAACAGAGTTCGCGCCGCGTCCTATTACACTTCGGGTACATTTCGATCCGCACCACGCCGGTACGGCCCGTGTTACGTGTCTGTCATCGTCAGCGCTTTAAAATTTCGCTAATGCTGCGGCACGTGAAAATGTCTGAAAATAACAAACACCTGTACTACGGTGGCACGCGAATGACTTGTTCATAATACATTTCTCGGCGATTGGATCGTGTAATTAGCTTCGACGAGTCTCTCCAGTCATTTCAGTTATATTCATACTAAAATGTTAAACGATTATTATCATTACTCGATTTTATCAATTACGATTGGAGTTTTAAAAATACGCGTTAATCGCGGTATACGATCGGTATACTCGACAATATTTCCGCGTTAGCATTATTATTCGCGCGTCGTCTCAATAAAACAATAATTCGTTACGGTACAAAAAAAAAAAAAAAAAAAAATGTCTCATTCATTTTGTCGTCGTTGTCGTTATTAAAATTATAAAAAAAAAACTGCCCTATTAATAATACATTTTATATTATTATTATTATTATTCGGTTAATCTTACGGCGCGTAACACGTTCTGGTGTCGGTATGCTGCACTGATCGTCGGGTCGGGCGAGGATTGCGTTTGACGCGATACACTCGCACAACCGTGACACGAGGACTTGCATGCGGAACACCGTGTGACCCGTCTTGGAACTGTTTATAAGCGATGAGTTTAATATATTATCGTAGACCTCGCGAGTGCCGCGAAGATGAACGGCGTTTTTATACCGCATTTAATAAGCGTTTTACATTCCGCACAGTACACATAAATGCTAAACCCTTTGAACGTTATAATTTTTTTTTTTTTATCATATACTTGTCATTTTAATACGTTTGTATCACGTTTTGTCCGTCTTAGAAGGAGAAAAAAAAATTCATCGTCACTTCGTGCGACGGCCTTGCGTATGTATTTAATACACCGCGATACGCGTCGTTTTTTTTTTCTTAAACCTGCGTTCATTGTACAGGAAAACAGAGAACGAGTACAAACTACGAGTTATATTGTATGTTACGTCGTCGCTAGCCAATAAATTTCCAATTTTTTACTACACAATTATTTCGATTTCTCGTATTATTATTATTATTATTATTATTATTGTTACGCGATTCGAGAATACGGAATATCTCGAAATACATTTCAAATTGCAATTTTCATACACGTCCGACATTTTTTTCATTATATAACAATAATGCCATCTCGATTTATTGTAGAGTAATTTTTTATTTGATTTTTTTCTTTTCTTTCTGAATTATTCAATTGGCAAAATAGTACGTATTATACATAAATACGAATTGAATTCGCTTTTCCGAAGACTACCACAAAACTACTCGATGCCGTAATAATAATAATAATAATAATAATAATAATATATACGTGGGTACATGAAACTCGGTTCGTTATCGTGAACGGTAACCGTCGCGTGATTTCCATCTATATATAATATTCGAGAATAAAAATTTATAAAAACTCTTTCTATTACGTAGGTACACGAATACGAAGTAGAATACGCATATAATATTATAAAGCAGAACGGCGTATTTAAGACCACATAAATATATATATATATATATATATATATATGACCTCATCCTTTTATTCGAATGATTGAATATATCCCTAATAAAATTCTTGTATTTACATGGCTATATATACGCGTGTATAGTCACAAATTCGTTTTTGCTTAAAAAGAAAACAACGATTTTTTTTTCAATACTTGGTGGATAGGGTTGTAGAAGTCAGCCAGGAGCTCAATGCAAAATAAAACGAAATCAATGATAGTATCAAAGAAACACAATTTAGAAGGACATTTAGTAATTATAAATCAACGCATAGAGCAGGTATAAAATTTTAACTAACTTGAAATAACGATAAATGAAGATCGGGATCATTTGTTAGAAATAAAATGTAGAATTAAAGGAACCCGGGGAAGCATTTCGAGAAATGTCGAAAGTATTCAAGTGCTACGATCCGTATTTTGGTACAAAAATCAGACTGTTAAGTTGTTATGTTTTCTTTGTATTTACTATGTGGATTCGAAGCAAGGACGCTAACAGAGTTCACACGTAAGAAAATCAAAAGATTTTGAAATGCGGTTGTATAGACGACTGATAAACATTTTACGGACAGATCACGTATCAAAAGGTGCTGGAAAGGATGGGAAAGTAGAAGGGAATTTTGACAAAAATAAACACTAGGAAACTAGAACATACGGGGGACATATCATGGCAACGATAGCCAAGTTTATATTACATGGTAAGATCGAAGGCAAACGAATTGCGGGAAGAACAAAAATAATTAATAATAATTGAAGAACCTCTGCGATTGGTATGATAAAACATCGAATGATTTATTTATCACTCGACGGGAACGACGTTGCTAATAACATGAAATCCAACATCCGAAACGGATCACTCATAGAAAAAGAAGAAGAAGAAAAGTCGAAACATAATCGGAATTATGCGAGAGACTATTACGGGTTTTCCTCTCTCTGTCATACACGAACTGATGATACGAGGTTGATGTACCGCGCGGTACAGCAGCGACGACAAGTGACTTTCTCTTCGGTGGTTGGGTTTTCGACGCAATTCGAAGTGATCACCAAACCAATACGAACCGGATTAGCAATTATTTTCAGTGGTTCTTGTCGTGATGCGCGACTCAGACACGAAGTCGGTTACGATTTCATTTTCCGTATAAAACAATAGAATATCGCGTCAGAAAAAAAAAACGCCGCGATCCGGAAATAATGTATTATACGCGCGGTGTAAACGTATCAAAAGGAGCGCTTATTTAAATCCAACGTAATTAAAAATAATTCGCAGACGAAAAAGAAAAAAAAGCGTGTACGCATACGCGTCGCCTGGTACACGGGGCATGCGCGTGCAGTTGACGCTTTCGACTAAACCGAGCGGCGTTGTGTGTGCGCGCGACACGATTTCCGTTTCTCCCATATAACACGACGCGATTTTACTTACGACGTTATTTTATAATTACGAATTATTATAGCAGCATCCGGCCGCCGCTGTACCGCGCGCGTGATCAATCGTTCGTTTAAATTTTAAACCCGTTCATTAAACATTCGTTTTGCGCGTTCGATCCAATTCCCGTCCGACTCTCCGTGAGCACGTCAACGTACCACTGCGTCCGGTAGCGTGTGACGACGCGATTTACTGCAAAACGACAGAGACTCCGCAGTGCCGTTGAAAACGAGCGTATCCGAGTCCGGTTACAAAGGCTGTAAAGTACTGTGAATGAAGCCGTAAGGCTATTAACGTGAACGGATATACCGAGGTTTTCAATACGATTCTTCTTCTTCTTCAAAAAAAAAAAAACGCGTCCAGGCGAGGACCATACACGAGGAGTATAAGAAGACCTCTCTGAATTAAAAAAAAAAAAAATTCATAACGTTTTAATAACAGATCAACTGAACATGAGTGGTTTTTGTATTGCGCAAGATTAAATCCGTTTTTAGCGCTTTTCCGTTTGGTTGTTTCGCCCGCGGTCGAGTTATGCAAACGTTCGCCGTCTGCTCTCGTTAAACGTTTCGCAACTTTTTTCTACAAAACATTCCGTTTTCAGATTTCGATACGATCGATTGCCGAGATTTGGATTCCGGAAAAACGTAATCGATGATGATCGCCTATAGGATGTTCATTAAAACGTATACTTCGAGTCAGACGTTTAGCCGATTTCTTTCCGAAACACAAAGTGTCTCATTAGTCCGCAACTACTGTCGTTACACCATACCGATCGTTTTCAATATTACTGAAAACTTTTTTGCGAAATGATATCGCACGTGATCTACTCTACCGGATTCGAAGCTGTCACGAATATTTATAGAAAAGGAAACTGTCTCGTGTACGAGCCCGGTCGTAACACCGTACGATCTTTTGCGGCGTTTTATTATAATAATACATTTTATTGATCGAAATAAAAATGTATCGGTGTGGTGTTTTTATTTATTATTATTTTTTTTTTTGATACACGCATATGATATTACGACGTATTATTGGACTCGTTTACATAAAACAACAAAAAAACAACTCGATATTAAAATGTACGTCTCGAATATATATATAAAAAACGATTTTCGTAAAAAATAAAAAAAAAACTCTTCCGCCGTATTTCAATAGTCAATACGACGTGTAAACGTGCGCGAAACTAATTTTAAACAACTCGCTGTATCCAAATGTAAATACATTATGTTATATTGTGTATATTATGATCCTCGACGGGACATCCAATTCCAGTCGACAAACATATATTATACACGAGTAGTAGTATATTATTGCATATTCCACAGTGTCCTTCCTATACGTATATTCAAACGATTTTCGTGCGCGCATTATAATATATGATGTTTACACGACATCGATACGTTTTAGGAATTATATATATATATATATATGTATGTATATATAAAAACGTACTCGTCCTATATATAACCTTCGAGATGATACAATATGAAAACCAATAATCTGAAGACCCGAGAGACGACAAATGTATATAACGCGTACGATTCGTTGACATTTATATAATAATAATAATCAATACGGATTTATTGATCTTATTTGGTAAAAAAAAAATAAATAGAGTTGAACGTTAATAGAAGTTACTGTTCTCGTCGTGGCGCGTGCAACATTTTTATCATAACATTAAACGCCATTCATACTGTAATAAGATTCTCGAAAACATTAGAAATTGTGAATGATCTTTGACAGATTTGAGATTCGAAACGAAAAGAGATCTTATTAATACGATAATTATTATCGGAATCGTCGTTCGAATCGGGAACAAATGAGTGAAGAAGACGCGCGAGACGTTATTATGTGCTGAAAACAGAGTTGAAAATGATGTTTTTGAAAAAAGGCCGACCACCCCGTTTTATGTTTGAAAAAGAAATTAAAAGAGAATTTTTGTTTTTTTTTTTCGATAAAATGAGGAGGTGTACACACCTATAATTATTATGCCTAACCGCGCGTCTTTCCGCGCAATTCCAGCCGCGAATCAGTAATAAATTACCGAAGTTTATATTTTAACGTTTTATTCGCGCGTGTGTTTTGTCTCGCGAATTATTCACGATAATGTGTTGTTGTAACGATATGCGAATGTATACGGACATCATAACAGTCCGCGGAATATCGCAGAAACCGTAACATGCAGTCCCCGATCGGAGTCCACAAAGCCTGTCGACGTAACTATATCGTTTCGCGTTATTAAATATTATTATTATTATTAAATCGATGGACGTGTACCGTAAATTTTCGTATACTATTATATTATATTATCGACGAATACCGGTTAATGGTTTTTCGGTGAAAATCGATATTGAAATGGCCGGACGTCGTTACGGTAATAACAATAATAATAATAATAACATTAATAATACTAATAACAATAATAATAATAATAATAATACGGAAAATACTCTCCGGTTATGCTCTCTGCCGTTTGGACCGCCACGGCGAGTGTAAGCCCGAGGCGCGCGTGCAATGATATATTATAAATAAATATACGGTGGCCGTCGTTTACACGATATTTTAGTGTATTATAAGCGTTGTTCCCGAACAACGGACACTGCGCACGCGTTTCGATGACACACAGCATTTTCACGTTATTATTGCAATAAGAAAACACTATAATCGGACATAAAAAAAAAAAAAAAGGGAAAAAACACGAGAACACAACTGTGTGTTTGGTGGGTGGAAATAAATTTCCGAGATCATCGAATAGATTTTCATAGGTCTGTATAGATCAGGGACGTCGTGTGAATTGGTGGTCAACGGACGAGCCGCCGCGGTGTAGTACAAGTACGGGGAAATAAAATCTATACACTATTGCCATGACGGAAAAAAAGGTAATGGCATTTCAATCAATTTTATTGATTTGTTTTATTCGAAGTATAAAAACGTTTTCACCGTCTTTTTTCCTTATTCAATAATTATACATTTCATGTATGACAAGTAAATAAATTCACATACGTAATATATTATGTACATGTATTGATATTTTATTTTTCTGTAGTCATTAATAATATTTGGGAACCGTCAAAATATTGTGAAGACGCAAAGGGAGTCGCGTGATGTGTAAAGTTAGCGAACCTATGGGTCTAGATCGGTGGTCCGCAAACTTTTTATAGGTGTGACCCACTCATGACGGGTTTCAAGCGTTCGAACTCAAAACAATTTTTTTCTTCTTGACGAAATATGAATAATTAGAATATATTAACAATACATATTGTAATCAGAATAATTAACGCGTAGCAATAATGTTGTATAAATTATGTTTTATTCGTTAAACGAATATAAAAAAAAAAAAAATTACAGAAAATCCAACTTCACGAGATTACAATATCGGAGAATCGGACGGGAAACAGCGTTTATATAGCTCTAGCGCAAAATGTTTTGGGTATTTTGTACATAGAAAACCAGAACTGCCTTTACTATTTACGGTCGAAACTCGTTCTCATTGAATATTGTCTTCATAATTTTAAATAATAATAATAATTCTTTTTCAACTTGTGATCTTCACGCGAACATTTTTCGCGACCTATTAAACATTTTGTTGCGACCCACAGTTTGGGAACTTCTGGTCTAGATCTCGTATCTGCGGTGATGCGCGACAAAAGTGAAATTTACTCGTCTACATTTATTATTTAGTTAGTATTTGAAATTGACGAATTGAAATGTTTATAAAAGAGAATAGTGTCTAACGACGACGTAGTTAAATTGAAACGTACGTCTGACATTGTATTGAATTTCAATGCGTTAAAACCGAATAATTACGTCTTTTACGAATTAAACGTTCAAAAATCTATACAGACTACACGTGGCCCGAAATAGAATGACGTTTTCCCAATGATGACGAAGAAATAACGATAAATGTCGACGAAATCGCGTTTTATTCGGTGATTTTAAAAAAAATTTATTTCGCTACCGGAACCAAGGAATGACTGTATAAATATCGGAGCATCGATTCTGGCAGAATTTTTGGGTACAGACGTGAAACAAAAACAAAAAAAATGGAAACGCGCATCACTGTAAAACGTTGCTCGCTCCGCTCAGAATTTAAAATTGATTGCGTATTAATTCGAGTTACACTCGTAACGCCGAACACGACTCGTCGTAAGACACGCCGTCGAATTCGATTAAAGTACCTACGCGAAACGTGCGCCATCGAAAACGGTTCGCAGGAGGTGTGCTTTGCGGCCGATGTCTTTTTTTTTATTGCCTTCGGCTTTTACGTGGTTTTTTTTTTTTATATATTTTTTGCCACGTTTCGCCGAATACGCGCCCGTAAAAATATGGCCATAAACGTGTACACGTGTTAGGCGAGCTACGTCGATGTCCATACCGTTCCGCGGTCGAATATGTCACTCGTATCCCCGGTCACGAAGTCTTTTTTTTTTTTTAAAAAAACGTTTCCTCCGAAAGAACGATGCGGAATCGACGAGGAACTCCGTACGAGCGCACGTTTCAATTCGCTGCTCAAAACGAATTATTATATAACATCATTACATTCGTGTAAACAATTTTATCTGTCCCACACATCGTTTTCCGGACGCCGACGGAACAATACAAACCAACGCGCATCGAACGAGCGTTTTCGTTTTATTAGTATGGAAATTCGGTATATAAAATAAAATGTATTGTTTTAAACGACTCGAGAGAATAAATCTTATTAATTTCAATTTATTGAAAATAATACGCAATTATTTTTTAATACAGACGAATAGTAAGTAGTGGACAAAAACGTAAAAAAAAATAAATAGTTTTCCGCTCGCGTGTATAAATTTCATTTGATTTAAACTAATGGAAAATATGATGGGTTTATATATTATATAAAAAAAAACGAATTCTCCGATTTTAATTTATCGAAAAAAAATAAAGAATCGGCGACCGTGCGTGAACACACACGTACACCGCGCGCGCTTCGTGGCGTGTAGCCATGGCGGGCAAAGCGAACAACGTTGTTCACCTCTGAACGCGGCAAAAACACCGTGTGTTCGCATATCAGACACACACACACACACGCGGTGTGTTTGCCGCGGTTATAGAGGCGAACACGATTGTTCGCGTTTGCCTGCCGCGGCTAAACTGAGCGATTCGCCTGTTCGGACCGCTATTTATGTGCGGTCCCCTCCGTGTTGTGTCATAGCGCTATCTGGTGACTACTTTATCGTTTCCTGTTTTATGGCGGTCGACTGACGCGCTATGTCCTTAATACGCGGTTGATTATTTTGACGCTGATCCAGCGATTAATTTATTCGCATTTGCTATATTTTTGATTTTTATTATTAATTATAATATTACTTCGGGAATTTCAATGAAATAAAATTAACGTAATGGTTCATCTTTCCTCGTTGTATATTCGTTTACACGTTTACTCGTTTGTTTTTTGTTTTTTACTGGTTTACTTACATTCGTACGTTTCCTCGACCGACCGAGTTTACCGTTAGTTAAGCACTAAACGCATGATCACGACTGATGATCAGTGCATACCATATTCGCTGACTATCGATCGAACACTTATTACTTCCTGCCATACACACACACACACACACACACACCTGCGCGCACACTCATGGTGTGTAGGCCACGGGCCACGGCGGACAAACACGAACAAAGTTGTTGAACTACACTGAGCGGTTCGTTGTTTTTTTTTTTGGGGAGAAGTGGGACGAGGAAATCTTCTAAAGACACCTCGCGAGAGGTAGTGGCGGATTCGCCGCGGGGGCGTCTACTGTCTAAAACCTCCTCCCAGGGAAGCAACCGTAAGGTTATACGCCCTGTGAAGGATGAAGTGGAAGAGGGAAGAGAAGGTCGTCGAGATGGATGTTGAGCGTGATGGTGCAGCTGTCGATTTGGGAAGTCGTGCGGAAAGCGGCCACGTAGCGGTTCGCGTTGGGTTGTATGGTCCGCTATTTATACGCGTTTTTCCGCGTGTTCGCTCCCCACTTGTCAGACGAAAACCGGACGCGGCCGCGCATCGCCGCCTATAAATTCTATCTTTATGAACGGCGGCGGCCGGCAACTGATTACGAGGAGTAACGACGAATCATAGTGCTTCCATCACCGAATGTGGTGGCGGGGTCCGGACTGCTTTCAGCGGTTCCTTGGCATGCGCGAAAGCGTGTCAACTGATATTAAACAGCTAATAATTTCGTTTCGCGTTTATCGCGGTCGACTCATGCGCTGTGTCGGTATAAGCCAGTGGTTCCCAACTCAACACTTGGCACGGATCATTTTTATACATTTTCCAACGTCACGGACCACGAGCTGATTTCAATCCCCTTTTTTTTTTATATCATTTATTCTGAGCGAGTGACAAAAAATACAAAAATATAATTTCGCTCGTTTTTTTAAATTTAAATTCGCGGACCACTCGAGACGAGTCGACGGACCACCAGTTGGGAACCACTGGTATAAGCGACTATTTAGTTTGACGCCGCTGACGACCGAGTGATCGATCGTATGCGCGTTTGCTATATTAATTATTATTATTATTATTATTGAAAAAACAACTAAATATCACGCTACGCATTCATGGCTGTTTTTTTTATTTTAAACATATAAACTGATCGATGTTATAATACAATAATATTATGTAAATACACGTGTAACTCTACATAATAAGTGAAAATGAAATTTAAATCGTTGGATTTTTTTTCTTCGCGATTTTTGAGTGGCGAATTCGTCTTCCAACTCTTATGTTGTTTAAAAGCTCGGACAAGCCAGACGAACCGTAGGCTCTCTTCTCTTCCAAACACTGGATCTCGAATAATTGTTTTATGCGTTTCAACGTGGAAAAACGACAGTTCGGCGGAACAGTTATGAAATCGCGATTTTCGGAAAAACGCTACCGGTATTATTCTTAGCGTGCATTTGATTTCATTTATGAGCTGTCTGATTTCTCGTTTTGTTTTCGACGAAATAAAAAAAAAAACAAGGAAAGCTCACCGACAAAACGTATTGTGACGTTTTAACGTGCAAAAAAGAAAAAAGAAAAAAGAACTTATACAGTTAAAACGCGACGAGGGAAATGACGGAATTCTTTTTTCCCCCCCCCCCCCCCCCGACACAGACTCGCGGACGATATCGCGTGGAGAAAATTGACGCGAAAAAATTTAGTCGGTCGTTCGGGGGGTCGACGGCGACGAAGGCGTGTGCCGCCGCCGTCCCGTAACACGGCCTGTAACCTATGGCATGCACGCAGGCGGACACACGGTTAACGGACACGCGATTCGCCTTCGACGAATAATTTACGACGCGGTGCATGCCACTTAGGTTACATTAATCAGTGGTAATCATGTACGCGCGTTCGCGGTCGGAGGAAACGACAAAACAAAAAAAAAAAAAACGAATAAAAAATAAAACCAGGGCGAAAAAATACGAGTAAGAGCGGAAACGATGCGTATGAGGTAATGTACGGTGCTTTCGCGGCGTTTGCCAGAGAAAAAAAAGAAAACGCCGACGAATTTCTCTTTATCGTATCGTTTTTCGCCGACGGCGGATAAACACAGTCCTAACGCGATTTATACTTTTTTAACGAAAATAAAAAAAAAAAAAATCGCGGTTTTCCGACGACCGTTGGCGGTATAATTTTAATATAATTTTTTTGTACCGCGGTGTACGCACGCGCTATAAAAAAAAACGAGTCGGACGAACAGTAACGGAAAAACGACTCTTATCACGAGGACGTTAACGTGTGTACATTTACTCTCGCGCTCGTTTTTCCGACTCTTGTCGCCGTTAAATCGCGGCACGACGAAATAATTAACACTAGACCTTTTCGCTGTTTAAAATTCAAAACCGCGCATCCACACTCGCAACGCGAATAAACACGCGTTTGTGTTTTAAGCCGTTTCCATCCCACTCATTGCGCGTTTTTTATTATTCGTCGACAACACTTTCTCGGCCGACACGTGATAATTGAATTACGAAAGCGGGGGGGAAAAAAAGAATTCTCACTACCCGAGTACAAAAAAAAAAAAAAAATAAATAAATACCGCTGTGCGATTATCCCGCAACGGGATGTATTAATCATCCCTTCGCGTAAAGGTCAATTAGAAAATATTATTACACACGTCGGTCGAGTTCCCGTTTCGAGAAACGGTTTTTTTTCAACGCGCGGGGTTAGGACAACGAATTTCCTATTTACACACTCCCTTTGACAATATTCTCTGTTTGACAAAAAAAAAAAAAACCTCCGAGGGTTTCACAAAGAGAAATAAAAAATATTTGCACGAGAGAGTGAGCCGAGCACGTTCTACACGGAATTCTGTATGGATTATAAATGGACGGCTCATTCCGATTACTTGAGCCGTGTTCGACAATAGAACGCGCAATAAAATCCGAAGAAATTCTCACGGCACTTTTCAACGAGAATAATTTTCTGTTTTCTAAATTCAAACGTCACGTGGCTAGTTCTATTATTACGGTCTACGAGTAATTTATTCCTCTATTCGATTTATCCGTTATTTTTTTAAATTTATTTAAAACAAAAAACAATTGTAATTCGAAATATTGCATAAAACCGTTTATACGGCGCAGAGGACGACATTTCTTTGTTTTATTTCTAAAAACCTCCTCGGACAGTAATTGAAAGTACGTTACTCCGCGTATACCCAACACGCTTTTTTTTTTATAAGGGACTTAAATAAAAAACGCATGTGTATCGAATGTATGTAAAATGTAAATGTGTATAGCGAAATCGTGTAAAATAATACGAAAATCGTTTCAAAAAACGATTTTTTTTTTTTTTTTACATAAGTACAACACGTTTCCTGAAATTAATATTAAAAAGTACGTATCGAAAAATAAAACTTTTCATCTATCTCATTATTTTATAGGTATAGATTTTCGTTTACAATTCACCTATATCACATTATTCTAAACAAAACGAATCTGTTCAATGAATTATATAAGTAAAAAAAAAAAGAAAAAAGTTTTCGATTAACTCGCACGGCGCATGAATCATTAACTCTAACTAGTAAATACATACGATTTAATTAATTTTAGCTAGTTTATCTTTAACATTGCCCATTCTCGTGAGTAACGTATTCGGAAAACGAACTGCGCAGACCATATAAAAATATTTAATATATTTTTTCCGTTTTAATTTGTCGTTACTAAATTTTTGTTTTTCGCATAAAACGTAATCGGTTTTTAAAATAACATATTTTAACGGTCGTTCGTGCAAATAATTCGTGAAAATAAAATGCTATTTATTTCGTGCGTATAGGAAGAAATTATTTATTTATTTCTTTTTTGACCTAACCTAACCGCTGCAGGTCTTTCGGACTCGCGGTGCGTGCGAAATACTTAACGCGCGATTTACGACTTACGGTAATTACATATCGTTTTATTCAGCAAGACACGAACCGATGATTTAGTGTGGCAATAAAAGATACTTATTTTTCCATCATATCGTTAATAATTCAGCGAAACGTTCAAACCGTGTATTAATTTTCCAGCAGACAATATATTACGTGATTCCGCGGTGTTATACGTTTCAGTATTGTGCCGTAACTTGTACAAGTGAAATCTAAACCGGAGTAATATTTTTTTTTTTAAGAAATTTTTCCGTTTTATCGTCACAATTTTATTGTGACACAGTGGCGGCCACGTATGTAGCCACCAAGTAGTGCACTAGCAGTCGAACGGGGTGGGCCAGCTTAGAAGTCTCGCAGTGTATAAAAAATTGAAGAATCGTTGTTGGTCGACAACGACGAATACACGATTGAAAAACCTCATCGCAATACGATGTGAAAATGATATAAAAATTAATCATAATTAATTATAGTCATCGTGTATTTAATGCGTCAAATTGAAAAATTTTATACATAGGTACTGATATTTGTATTTCCTATATGATTTATGAGTTTTTTTTTTGAAAATTTCAAACATTTATTTTTACCGGACGGTAAAACATTTAAAGAGGTATAATTTACTTATATTTATATTATAACTTATATATTGGTGAGAGTCTAGGATGGTCGTAATTTTTTCACATCGATGGCCGTGCAAACGTATCAACCCGAATAAATTGATCGTGTTCGTTTCCACTCTCCGAGATCTTAAGAAAATTTCGACCGCTTAGTATATTTCGCCTCATTTTCTCACTCGCAACTGTTCATCGCTCGCAGTACCAGTATAAATTTCATACATTTTAACGTCTTACTTTCAACCATACTTTAAACGCCAATTTTCGCTTTTACTCTATAAATGAGTGTCTATGGTACGCGTGCGTAATGCGTACTACACACAAACATTTATGTACTTTGTAGGTAGGTAATCATTTTGTTTTCTGACATTAATATATTCATAATATTATTGCGTATTAATACAGCTGAGAGCGTAGTACACTAATTTGAAGAACAAACTTTAATGTTTAAACTCATAGATACTCGTATGGTGTTGTAGTGCATTAGGTGGCGGACGAGTAGATTAAAATTTTTGTTTGATTTTAATTATTATTTTTAATCGTATTTTGGGGCATTAGAACCGGTGTTACACAATGCTGGGAATTCTGTCCTGAGTTCTTTACAACATATATATATATATATATATATGCATGCATACTTAAGAATTAAGACTAACTAACCGATTTTGCCTTACTAAACATTAGTAGCGGGCTATGCAGATGAATTATATCAACTAATACAGACCATCCAATCATAGCTTCCACCAACTTACCAAATCGACTTTCATTAATGAAAGACTGGTATAAGAAGTGACGGTTTGAAATCAACCAAATCAAATCAGCCCGTACTATATTTACCCATAAACTGGTGCAATTTCCTAATGTGCAGTCCCTTTATGGCACTCAAATCCCATTGAACCCGATTGCAAAATATCTTAGATTAATACTTGATTGCCGTCTTACTTGGACACCACCATATCAAAGCTTAAACATTACAATTAAATTCCTATCAATGAACACATAAAACTCTAATGGTCAACAACACGAATTTAAACATTAAACGGTTCATCTATAAATCCCTCCCTGTGGACACCTATGGCCTTCAGATGGCACGTCTCAAGCGTATTTTGTATAGAGACCTACTAATTAACCAGTTTTCACCCAGATTTTACCAGTGTTGGCAAGTTTCTGTATAAAATTAGTTATAGGAAAAAAATGTAGCAAGTGAATCGAAATCAATTGCAATAATCGTATTTTAATCCATATTCCCTGATATACTTGTGTTTCCCGTTAAATATATAATATATATATAATAAATCCGTATAGGTATATCTGTAAATGCGCAAAGCGTTTCGTATTTCTTCATCCATTCATCGTTTTCCCCGTATTATTTCACTGTTCTACACTAATCCACCATATCGAGAGATGTACTTAAAGACCGTCGGATGGAACAAGATAAAAGAAAAAAAAAGAAATAACAGAAGCCTACGCGTCGAAGTCATAACTATGGATTACGTTTTTATCCTTTTTAAAAGCGCGTCTCACTCAAAATGTATTTTCTGTCAATTAACGATAATGTATTTATTTATTTATTTATTTTTTTTTTTGATATCGATATAAATATTTCCAAATATTTTTCTTTGATTTTTCTTCTCGCGACTACAATCGTATCGAGGGTTTTCGATAAAGGCGCGCGTCTTCATATTCGTATACCCGTAGAAGAAGCCTATAATAATAGTACTACTACACAATATAAAGTGTGCATTTCCCGCAGGTGTCTGAAAATCTGAGAGTTGAATATATAATATATTGTATCGTGTAAATGCGTATTGTACAAATAGCGTTCGAAATTCGGTACATAAAATGGCGTGGAAAAAAAATAATAGAGTCGAATGAACTACTCGGTGTGTCGATAATTCCCGGGCCTACGATTCGGTTATTATTTTATTTTTTTATATTTTTCCACTCGTACGTTGCGGATAAAAGCGCGCGCGTTATATCGTTTTCGCGCGAAAATCTCGTTTATGCGAGACGTCAACAAATTTGGCATCGTCATCGAGAAATCGGTCGGTTTTAGCCGTGAGGCTGGCGTTAGGCCGCGGTCCGCGGTACGCTGCGACAAACACAACACTCCGCCAGTACATGCGTATTATACGCGTACACCGTGAAAGATTTAATGCGCGTGGTGGTTTCTTGATGTAAAACGCGTTATTGTTAAATATATGCCCGAGAAATGTTTTGTCCGGGCGTCGTCTTGGAGAGAGTTCGTATACTAATGCATTGTGATAGTTTCCCCAAAAGTGAATTACTATTATTTAACGTGGATGGCTGCTTTTCGAAAATACAGTATTGTGCGCGAACGAGAAAACATTGTTCTTTGCCAGGACTTTGAGATAACTTTTTGATTCCTTACCTCCGGCGTGTACACGTTATGTACAAACACAAACACATAATGTATAAATATATTTACGATAGTAGTCGTAGTTGTAGTGGCGAAAATTACCGTCTTCGTCATTCATGGCACAACACATTCCTTTCAACAAACACGTTATCAATTATTACGAACTGATGTTTATCTCGTATTTGTTTGGCAGGGTTTATATTATCCCCCGCTCTTTTTTTTTTTTTTTTTTACAATTATTTATCTCGTTCTCGGCTTATTACTATACGCGCGAACCAAACACACGTTAGTCGTTTTATTGCGAATTTATTGTGATCGCCGAAGTATACGCACACAATGCGCTTTATACCGTACACAGCTAATATTATGTACAAAGAGTCAAACCAATTGTACACATTGGCCGTGTGTCGTGGCGTTACAGTCACTAAAAAATTCCAAATTTTCGCACTACACACTTCGTCCCAAAATATTAATTAATTAATTAATTACTACTATAAAAGGATGAATTGGTGAATATGAGTAGGAAAACTTTTAAATTTCGTACTACGCGCAATTTTAGTCATTGCGACGGTTGTACGAAACGTACCGTAGTAAATCGCTAGCGAATACTTATATAGGTTTTATCGTGATGTTTATAGTAATTTACCTGTCGTTTTCATCTCGCGTTCGACTCTAAAATTTCTGTTGGATCGCGTAAAACGGTACTTGAAATAACAATAAAATTATGTCCCAAGTACTGTTTAAAAAGTTTCCGTTTTCAGAGCTAAATAAATATCGTTACAGTCAACTGACTGAAAATCGTCACCATTATTAGGTATTAATAGGGCAGACGATTTGAGTAGATTTTTCTCGCATATCATTCGTATCAGAGATAATCGTTGTTATTCCGTGAAATAAATAATATAAATTCTTTTGATTGTACGTAAAAAAAAAAAATTAATAATAATTAAACGGTAATTCGTACCAAGACAATACAACCTTATTCCTGAAAATGACGGTTGCAGATATTATCTAAAAAAAACCAGCGATGTCGGATTTAAAGTTTTTCTTCTGCCCTAAGAACGCGTATTTTCAATCGGCCGAAATATCGCGTCCATTTTGATTCTCAATCCCGGGGACAGGGATTTTATATATATATTATAATGCGCATTTGCAAAGACTTCGGGTAATTCTATTATTAAGGGAATTCGGCCAGAGGGAGCTTTTCTTTTTTTTTTTTTTACGTCGAAATGAAAAATATACAACAACAACAGTATCGGTCTTTGACTAGTTCCAACGAGGGAAGCGAAACGTTTTTACTTTTTACCGATCGATACGATGTCCTGTCCAAAAGTGCGCGCCCGTCGTGTTATCGGTGAGTAACGTTTTTCGTTTTTTTTTTTTCCCCTCGCGCAGAACACAGGCGGAACGTACCGGACGCTGGCCATACTGTCCGGCGCGGCGGCCGGCCTGCTGTTCGTCCGCATGTCGCTGATGGGCGACGGCGGTCCGCCCGTGTTCGCGGCCGCCGACAACCCCACGGCCAAATCGTCCAGCCTGGTCACCCGGACGCTGACGTTCCTCTATCTGCCCGCGGAGAACGTGCGACTGCTGGTGCACCCGCGCAGGTTGAGCTTCGACTGGTCCATGGACGCCGTGGCGCCCGTCACGTCCGTCTACGATCCGAGGAACGCTCTGTCCGTCGCCCTGTACGTGGCGCTCTTCGCCGCGGCCAGACGGTCCGCCGTCGCCGCGTACAGGACCAAACACCACCACCACCACCACCATCACTCGTCGCACAACCACCAAAATCGGCTTTACCGGTCGCACAGATGCTGTTCCAAGACCAAGTACGATCATCCGGCCGACCGCCCCGACGATCCGGTAATTATATTTTATGATACGTCGTGCATCGGTACACTCGTGTACATCCATTCAACATTCAATTATTCGATCAATGGACGTAGATTGAAACGCATTGCGAACTAGGAAAATGTTTTGCGTATAAAAAATAAATAAAAACGGTTTTCTCAAACGACGTCGTTGATGAAATACGATTTTCGTTTCAGGCTCGAGCCGTGGGCCTGGGCGTCGCCCTGACGGCCATACCGTTCGTGCCGGTGTCCAACATGTTCTTCTACGTGGGCTTCGTGCTGGCCGAACGAGTGTTGTACATGCCGAGCGTGGGCTACTGTTTCCTGTTCGGTTACGGTTACGCCGCGCTCGAACGCAGACTGGGGCCCAAATGGCCCAGAATGGGACTGGCCGTGGTGCTGACCGTGTACGGAGTGCGCACGGTCATCAGAAACAACGACTGGCACGACGACGAGTCCTTGTACCGGTCGGGCGTTCACGTCAATCCGCCGAAAGGTTAGTGTTCCCGTCCGACGTATGAACAACGCGTTGTTTGACCGGGGTTTTTTTACCAAAGCGAAAGACGCTTTTTGCGCAGTGTTTTTTTTTTTTTAAAGAAATCGAGTTACGCGTGCGCGAAAATATATATATATATAAGAAGGAAAATAGAAAAGGGAATAAAAAAAAAAAAAACCGCGGAACCGAAAACGGTATTCCGTGGATTTTCATCTGACTGCGTTGTTTCCTTCGTAAATATCAATTTTTATAAAACGATCGTTTTTTCTCTTTCCTCTCGCACTCTTTTTTTCAAAACTGCCTAATTTTCGGTTTACAGGTGCTTCAAACCGTTTGTTATATTTTTAATTTTGCACCACTTTCTACACGACGACGTGCGTATATATATATATCAGTGATTTAAAAAATACATAGAAATATTTATAATTAATTATGGTAAATAAATAAAATGTGTTCGATGAAACGGTAACGGGGGGTTTTTTTTTTTGTAATGTTTCATTATTTAAAACTAGAATATTTCCGCGGAAATCGTGCAAAAGGAAGAAGAAAAAATGCGCGTAATTGTGTAAATAACTGACATTTTTCATTTTTTTTTTTCTCTTCAAAGTGTTCGCTGAAGCAAAACTAATACGCGAAACTCGGAGGAAAAAAAAATTTGACGAGAAATCATTTTTCGTCGAATTAGAGAGAAAACCAAAGAGAATCGTAATGTTTTTTTTTTCTAATTTTACTTTTTTACGCATCGTATTTAGAAATTATTTAAAACGTTATCGGATATTCTGAAAAGTGTTTAGAGAAACGGACGGACCGTCTTTCTCTTTTCCTCGTTACGCCAGTACGATATTTTTATTATAATATTATGTCGTACTATATTTACCGCGTCCGAACAGGCGTCTGCTCTCGTCCTGCACGAAAACCGTTTTCGTTTTCCCATTTATTTCCAGTGTATTTATAAATAGTTGGTCAGGCAATTTTCCGGAATTCCGATCTCCTCGCAAGTCGGATGAAATCCCGTGCGGTCCGGCGGTTACAGGTCGTTTGGAAATCCGGCGCGATAATAAGAGAATTCGAACGTTATACGGTGTTTTATGCATCTCGTGGCACAGCCATTTCGAGGGTCGAGTACAGGTCGTTTTGGATTTGAGTAAACGGTTTTGCAGCGCCGCGCAACGGTTTTTATTTTATAGGTGTGCTGCGAAATATACGCCACCATACGCGGCCCTACTCGTGAGGGCGCATTTTGGCGCAACGCGTTCGTTTTTAGACACTCGCGATTTCCTGTGAAATTCTTTTATTAAAAACAATCCACGACGAACTGAGATTTGAGATACGATGGCCGTTGAGAAAAACTGGCCATCGAACAAACGCAACGGACCCTTCATCTTCTCCGTCGCGCGTAATTCCCAACTAAATCCACACCACCATAAACCACCGTCTCCGACGCTTTGATCCATAGCTATCTATAGCTAAAGATCTGCACAGCTATCTATCCCCGTATCAATGTCCACTACTTCACGGCGTCTTCCTCTCCGCGTAATGTACTTTTATACTAATTAGAAACGCAAAAGACGCAACGCACGACGGTCTACGACAAGTCCGATAACAGTAATTGAATTGTTTTCCCGTCTTCGCGCGGATAGCTTTACATTTGAACCGGATAGGAGAAAACTTTTAAATACAATCAATTTTTCTTCGTTGAACAACAACTATCTACAGTGTACGGAAGGTTGCAGAAAAAATAGATATCCGATATTATTTATAACATAAATAAATAGATTTCCGAACATCCACCACGTGAACGCTGTCCGCCTAATGCGTTAACGAGAAGAAACGAAAATGATCCAATATCCAATTCGTGTTGATACTGATAAAACAACGGAACCTCTCGTGTCTGTATTATTATTATTATTATTATTATTATTATATTTTACTATTTCTCTTGGAGTCTCCACACCTCTGTGATTTATATTTATTTATTAGTATTTAAACGTATTCGCTGCGATACGAATATAAGTACAAAAATAAATAAATAATGTACTCGACGTTATTGATGGCTAAACGAGTACGTGGAAATTTTAATTTCGTCTTTATTTATAAAAAAAAAAAATAATATTTTCGACCGCGTTTTGCGAGGGCGTGTAACAGGTCGCCCTCTCCCGCCGCCGGGTACACGCAGTCGTTCTCTTTCCACTGATAAATACCGATTCGCACACGTACGTTAGGCTGGCCCCCCCCCATTCGAAATTTGTAAAAAAAATTATGCAGATATTTAGCAAGGAATTCGCATGAATTTGCAAGACTAATTTTAGAATTTGCACGCTACTCCTTCGTCCGCAATTTCAATTTCAAGGGGGGGGGGGCTGGCAAGACGTCACGCCAGCCCCCCCCATGGTAAATATTAACATTTTTCAAATTTTTTTTTTGCAAATATTTAGCACGCAATTCGCATGAATTTGCAAGACTAATTTGAGAATTTGCACGCCACTCCTTCGTCCGCAATTTCAGTTTCAAGGGGGGGGGGCTGGCAAGACGTCACGCCAGCCCCCCCCATGGTAAATATTAACATTTTTCAAATTTTTTTTTTGCAAATATTTAGCACGCAATTCGCATGAATTTGCAAGCTATTTCGGTATTTTTCCCACCCTTTCACCTGAAATTTTAAAAATCTCGCGGGAGAGCTGATGACATTTCTTGCAGGTAATAACTATAAAGTTAAAGGATTGAAATTGATTTAATATGCGCCTTACTTTATTTGTATATTTCATTATAAATATAAACATTAGTATTTAGTACATTTTTAGGGAAATTATTATAAAAATAACTCGTAAGTGTTACGGTGAAAACAAAATCACGCTAGTAGTATGATGCGCTAATGAGGCCTACTGGCTACTTGTATGTGAGAATTTCTTTCACATAGTTTTAATTTGAGAACTACTAACATGCTGGTAGTTGTGCTTTCCCCAAATTCATAGTACCTTATAAGGAAGTGTGTAAAAATAGATTTATCGATCTACGGGCACTATATCGTTCTGTTTAGGAAACATATTTGCATTCCGAAAACAAAAAGTCGTGTTGTGTGAGTAAATCTCTCTACGTGCGAGTAACGGCTTATGTATTTTTCGCTTTTGTATAAGTTTGTTTGATATCTATGATTAGTTTGTATAAGTACCTATAAATTTTACATTAGTATAATTATTATATTTAAAAAATTAAAACTAGTGGTATATAATATAGTAATGATTTTTTCACGGAAAACAATTTCCAAACTTTCTTTTATCAATATTATCCAATTCCATGTGTTATCTCCATATTAAATGTGATTTTATTAAACCGTGTAATTTGAACAATTAAATTTAGTTAATTTAATTTTTCATTTAATTATTTTGTGTTAATAAATATTATATTTTATTGAATAATATGGTTGGTAGAAAACCTGGGGCTGATCCTTTGAAGATTGTCGAGGCAGTTCTACATTTTAAACATAGGGTAATCGAACTAAAAAACAACGAGAAAAGTAAGTCAATCTTTATTAAATATTATTCTTTGTACATAATTATTTTCTAAGCTGTATTTGTGGATTGATCACTTTTTTTGAAAAATACGTATTTTTCAATGAAAAAAATGATGGTAAAATCCATAGGTGGAAATCAAGGGGAACTTGAGGGTACTAAGCTAGGGTGACCATATTTGCAAAAAAAAAAATTTGAAAAATGTTAATATTTACTAAGGAGAGAACCGGCGTGATGTCTTGCCTACCACTTTCTTGAAACTGAAATTGCGGACGAAGGAGTGGCGTGCAAATTCTCAAATTAGTCTTGCAAATTCATGCGAATTGCGTGCTAAATATTTGCAAAAAAAAAATTTGAAAAATGTTAATATTTACCATGGGGGGGGCTGGCGTGACGTCTTGCCAGCCCCCCCCCCTTGAAATTGAAATTGCGGACGAAGGAGTAGCGTGCAAATTCTAAAATTAGTCTTGCAAATTCATGCGAATTCCTTGCTAAATATCTGCATAATTTTTTTTACAAATTTCGAATGGGGGGGGGCCAGCCTAACGTACGTGATTCGCACGCCGCCGTCGCTGTCCTCGTTACCGCGCGCGAACTACTGCAGTGTACACGGGATTACGAAACTTAAAACTTATCATATTACTCGTATACATAGTTTGTATAGTTTCGTACACTAATACGTATAAAGTATATACGGTCGGATTAACTACTTCATTGCGTTGAACACAGGTGGTACTTACACATTACAAAAAAAAAAAAAAATAATAATAATAATAAAAAAAATACTTTGTAAAATTATCCGGTAGTGTTTGAAATAATAAAAATTAAAAAAAAAAAAACCTTTTGTACGTATTTGAATTGAAAATAAACCGTACGATATATATATATATAACATTTATAATACAGTGGACGTGTGATAAATAATAATCGTATAGTTGTTTCAATGTAAGTGTTCTTCGAGTATACGCACACAATTCAAATATGAATCACTCACAGTTCTCCCGCTATATTTTCACTGATAAATTAATATTTCCGTCAATCATTCATCGCAATTCCATTTTTCTCAATAAATCTATGTCTAAAATACGAAATTATAAAATTGTTAAAAAAAACTCGCGTTTTCGTATATAGTAATTATTTATATATATATATATATATATATACACACACACACACGTAAAAAATGCAGACATAAGTAAGGAAAAAGTTATTCAAAACATTTCTTTGTAATTCCGAAAACTATTACTTTATTGACTTGACATTTTCCAAAAATATGTAACACCGGACTTATAGTAAAGTAATAAAAAAAAAAAAAATTTGAAAACATTTCTCCGATTTCGGGCTATTAATAACATTAATAGACGTTAAGGTATTTTGTACCGTAAAAGTTCTTAGTTTTAGGACACGAAAATTTAATACGAATCTGAATTCGTAAAAACGTAACGACTGATCGTTACGTTTTTTTTGTTCTTTTTTAAGTTTTAACTCACGATAACGTAACGAGTTAAATCGCATATATATATATATATTAAATATTCTTAATAAATAATATTACACCGAAGCCCCTTTCGGGGCTTTTTTTTATCGAATGCGATGATTTATCGTTTTATCAAATTTTTAATATTACGTATCGAAACTCTAAAATATTAATCGGCGTTTCCCAACCAATTTCACTTCATGGCACACTAATTCCAACCTGTATTTAGCCGCGACACACTACTTTACACTGACTAATATTATTATTTTTCTATTAATAATTGGCTTGTATCGTATTAAATACGAAATCAATTGCACATCAATAAATTACTAGCGAATTACTTAAAATGGTGTATTTATTTAGGTTAGGAAAAATCGTGTAGAATCATAATATTTTTCAATTTATTATAAATATTAAATTTATGGAAAAACAATCAAGTATATTACGATCACGTTATAAAAATCTAGCGAGAAAATTTCCCCTTTTTCCCTTTCATTACACGTTTCCTCCGAGGCCGAACAGTTGACAACTGACAAGCACCCACTTACGTCTTCTTCCAGTAGTTCTTCAGTTATAGTCATTTTTATTACACAATTTATCAAAATAATAATAATGAAATTTCTCCGTATACCGAGATTGGGAAAACGTTAATCTAAATAATTCACTCCGGCGACATCCGCAGCATCCGTAGCTCGTGTAATTTTTTTCTTTTCTTCTGTGGGGAACGGGAGAGGAAGAGTCGGTTATATCATCATATAACCGTTATAAATGTATAAAATTGACGATCGATTTGAGTTTTCCGTTATTACACGGACCGTAATATAATTTAATAAACACTCGTAGAACAAATGAAGTTAAAAAAAAACAGGTGAAAAACGATCGGCGTGTAATGAAAAAGGCAGAATGAGATGCAAAAAAAAAAAAAACGTTATTTGATAAAATCTATAGAAAAGTAATATATATATATATATACACACACACGGACAATAAATAATTCGCGGACTTTTATTTTATACATTTTACGGACGGGGACGGAAGAGATGTATATTTTTTTTTTTTATACGAGCAGCCGCCGTTGCTTTATATATAAATAAATCTTTATATATATATATATATATATAAAGATTTTTGTCGCGTTATTATTTTTAATTTCGACACGTACCATACAGCATCAACATCAGCAGCAGCAGCCCCGGTTTACGAATGATCGGAATTTATTGTTTGGCCCGCCAACGCTTAGCCGGCGATAAATCAAGAACAGCAGCTGTACACTAAAGTTTTCAAACGATCAGACAACCGAAACACTTAATGCCCGCGCGGCAGTACCAGCCAGCGTATGTTTCGATACATAAAATATATTATAACAACGGGGTATACTGTGTTTTTCGGAATTTTTTCACGATCGCGTATGTTTTATTATATTTTAACGCAAGTATTTTGGAGGGAGGACACATTAAAATATTCTCCGATTTATCTCATAACTACTACGCGTTGGCGATTATTAAATATTCGTAAAATCGTGCAATAATTATCAATTATATTTCGTATATATATAAAAACGTATTAATATTTTATGTAGAAAACATTTTTTTTTCTTTCTACAGTTTCGATTAGTTTCAGAATTTTTTCTTTTTTTTAACGTGATTTTCTCTCGACCGAATGACGACGCGTCGTAGTCTGAAAACGCCATCAGCTACATTTGTCATTTCGATCGAATAGTAACTTGAGTTTCCAATCGTTTCTTCAAATATTGCTTTCTTTATATTTCATCTATCGAGTAGAGATTTTTTTAATACGTTCTGTCTTTAATAAAACCGTAAAAAAAAAAAATTCCCAAGGATTAAGATCGAGTGAATATGGTGGCCAAGACTAAGTTTTTACGAATTTTTCTGCATATCTGTACGGCAATATATCGAAATGTTCGTTTTTAAAAATTCCAATATTCGCTTAGCGGCGGTATGCGGACAACATCTTTGCTAAAATAAACTATGCGATTTCGGGCAACATTATAAACTATAGATTTTTTAAACATTTTTGGTTTTTTTTATGACCATGCATGTATAACACGCAAGGTTCCAGCTAAATATTTATTTTACTTATTATACGAAAAATTCATATATACATTTTTCTTCTTCTTTTTTCAACGAATATTTTTCCATAATTTTCGAGATTTTGGCTTCTAGTTTTTATGATTTATATATTGTACGATCAGGATACTATATATGAATACAACATATTCCATAATGTTGTGCGTATTACTTTTCCAACAAATTATCATATTTCGTATAATTCTAATTATTATTTTTTTTTTTTTGTCGCATATTATGTACGTTTGCATATTTAATTAATACGAGTATTGTTGAATTCCAAATTCCGGAGTTACTGTTAAATGACACATGTGTGCGACAGATATATTCAACTTGTTTTATTTTTTATGTATTTCGCAATCTGCGCCACGACGATTAAAACTGCGATTATTAACTGGGTATTTAGAAAATAATACTTAGAAAAAAAACTGGTATTTGACGTTTGTGTCTGTGTGTGTGTGTGTATTATTATTTACAAAACTCGATAAGTTGAAAACGACCAAAATATCGTATTATTTGTTTTATTAAAAACTTGACGATTTCGCGTGAAAAATACTGTAGATTTTTGGCTTTTAAGGGCATAAGAATAAGTATTTCAATGTAAGCACTTTTCGGTTGTACTTCGGTGTTAAGTCGATTTATTACGGTTTTCAACAAATCTACAACAACGTTTCATCGATATAAAAAAAAAAATTTACAATCTTTTTGTTTCTGCATCAGAAACGCGTCGAAATATCTACACCGAAGAAGTAACATTAATATTATGTCAAATAACGAAAATTAAATTTCATTCTTTAACAGTTAATTATTTATGTGTTGTACATAAAATATTATTTGCGCTCTTATAAATAATAAGACTTATCTAATCGTCCGTGAAACATTTAATTTCGAGAAGAAAAAAAAAATGTTAAATTCGAAAAATGCATATCAATTAAAATCAATTAAATATTAATTGAAATTTTTTTCCAATATTTTAATACTATTTTAAGACATCCCTTTTCACTGGGATTAAGTCTTACATATATATATATATATATATATATGCTATTGCATCTCATTTTCATAGATCATTTATTATTATTATCATCATCATCATCATCGACTACACGTATATATTCATTTATTTTTTTTAAATTCAATTCGCCAAGAATTTAATAAAATCGTTTACGCTGTGCAAAATTGAATATTGTAAACATAAACGTTTTCACGAGTGACGCGATAAATTCAATTTGTAAACGAATTAAGACGGGACACCACTATAATGGTAAACGAGATTTACTGCTAGACTCTGTACACGAATCTGAAACACCCACACCAAAAAACTTTTGAGCACATATTATATTTCGAGTTGAACAGCTGCCGCTGTCTTTGTAAACAAGATCGCGTATAATATAATAATTTAACCAGAAGAGTATACACACGGTATATATGTGTGCGAGACTGTTGTCATAGAATTTCGAAACGGTAATACACGTTATATTATTATACTCCGAGTTTCCGTTTACGATATTATTATTATTATTATTATTACATACGGTAACTAATTAAATACGTACTTACCGACGTGGAGGTGATCTTCAAATATAGAGTACACGTATAAACTTCTTGTTTGTGTACACGGTGATTTATTTTGTCTCTCGATTACAAAATAATTTGTAATGGAGAAATAAATAATTTAGGACGAAAAACCAATTTGCATAATCTGCGGAACGGATATCAAAATAAAACACGTACATTACAGAATGCAGCCAATTATGCAGAAGACATCGCCAAATTCGATATTTCCAACACTTTAGACACCTTAGCACAAAACGCAAATATTGTCAATTAAATATTGAAGTTCTAAAAAACACCAAACGTTTATAATTTAATATAACAGAATAAACGATATGTAAAATTGTAATATAACCGGATATTCGACAATCAAATAATAATAGTTTTTTCGTGTAAAGTATTTTTTCAGATACTATTCGCGCACCCATACCGTATAAATGCGACTATAATTTATAATGGTTTTTAATTTATAAATCCTCGATCGAAATGTAATAAATTATTCTCACGGGAATTTTCAGAATCCGAAGAATGTTATATTTCTCGAGTAATACGCACATTTAAAACACCGTACGGTTTATACGAGCAATGCACCTACCTGTATTATATATATATGAAAATTTGTATTCAATATAGAGGAGACGCTTTATCGTGAACTATCAAGACACGTGGTTAAACGTCTCCGTTTTTTTTTTGTACTTATAAAAATGAATTTAGTTATAATCACAAATACTTAAGTGTATTGCCAACAACGTACGTCCGTTGAACTTTGCAAAAAGCCAAATTTTTAACCGATAAATGTACCTAAATATGAAACAGTGAAATTCGAAAGAAATTTTCCATTTATTGATTTTAGTTCTGTAACGTCACATGGTATAAAGAAAAATATAGGTTTTACGTTTGTTTTATGCGATATATTGTGTATAAAATTGTTTGTAAACAATCCGTATTGATATTATAATAACTAATAAGAAATAAGCACACCGAAATAAAATTTGTTTAAAATCATAGCAGATAATAATCGCTGATTCGTGAAATTAAATAAAAAAAAAAACAATCACTTTGTATTGATACACGAATATATATATATATATATTCGTACGCTTTCATATATATATAAAGTTTTATCGGGAAGAATCTCCATTTATTGTGTTTAAGGGGTTTCTTTTTTTACGTTTCAAGCGGGTTAAAACAACTTTCAAATTGATTAAAAATGTATTATTCGTTCGCTATCTATAATTGGATTTCATTTCTTGTAGATTTTTTATCGGATTGATTAAATTGATGTTAATGAGAGAGAGAATTCGGTTGGGGAAATTGGTCCACATATTTAACCACACTAAGAATAACCAAGAAAAAACTTTAAATTAATATTGACATTTATATATATATATATATAATATTAAATATTGTTTTCATAAGTATATTTGTGGTCTCGCGAGGACTTTTGTTTTTCACTAGTAATTTGAACGTAAATTCCATGGCTTACTATACCATTCGAACGTGTTCTAAACTTTTTCTCATTACTCTCGTATGTATACATATGTATATTCTTAACGAGAAGAATCCTCTCGTTTTTCGTACAAAAATACGTATATCAGTGGCGGTTATACATGATGTTCAAGGAGAGAGAATGGGTGACTATCCTAAGGTGAGCCAACCCTATCTGTCAATGAATTATCCACATCAAAGAATAATAACGAAGAAGAATGATCTATTACACAGAGACGAAATGCAGTTGTAGAAAAAAGGGGAAAAATTACACACACACACACGGCTATATGCAAATAATGTTTTCGCAGTCAGAGACGGACAACGTTCGCGTTTGCCCGCCGTGGCTACACTGAGCGGTCCGTTATTTGCGGACCACTATTTATACGTGTTTTTTTTTGTGTAGTCACGCCCCCTATGTTGTGTCATAGCGCGATCTGGTGACTACTTTCTTTTCCCGTTTTATTGCAATCGACTAATGTGCTATGTCGGTATACGGTATTTAGTTTGATGCTGACCGAGCGATCAATACGTATGCGTGTATGTTATAATAATTATTTTTATATTATCGATAATAATAATAATACTATTTCGCCTATTTAAATGAAATAAAATACACGTTTATTATTTATTTAACGTTTACTGATTTATTCACATTTACACGTTTACTCAACTGACCGAATATGTCGTCAGCTAAGCACTTAACAGTCGATCGTTTAATGCCCTTCTATAGGTTAGGTTTGGTTATCAGTCGAGCACTAATTCCAGTCGTATACATGATGTTCAAAGAGGGGCGAGTGAAAATGGAGCATAACCGTAACATAAATGGACCAACTTACAATTTGGTGCTATTAAGTCAGAGATATACTGAATTTAAAAATGTTAAATCCCAAGGAGGGGAAGGCAATCCACCTATCGTCACCCTCAGCCTTATATCCGCCACTGACGTACGTTAGGACGGTTCTCAGTTATAAGAGAATAATAATTTTTCGATTTATAACATTTTATAGTGAATATTATTAGCTGTCTCATGCCCGGCTTAGGACGATTATTTTGATAAACCTAGGCCGTATTTGAAATACGGTTGTTGTCACATATTTAGCTTCTCTGGCCGTTTCCATTTTACACGCCCACACAACGAATAGACTTTAATCGGACGGTTTTTTTTCACACTCGTGAAACGTATAATACGATTTCACGATTTTCCTATTGTTTTTTTTTTATCCATGTTCGACTGCACACGATTTTTTTAGCCAAGCTACTGTAAAATGTCTGTGTTCTTTTTTTTCTTTTTTGGATAGAAAACAAAACTATTATTCACTTTATCTATTTAGAACTTTACATTGCAATACCTTGATAATGTTTTTCGTTTGTTCCGTCGTTCAGTTGCATACGACGCATAGACGGCTTTTTGTCTTTAAAAACACAATTTTAAGTATTTCTTGTTCTAGACGTGTTACTTGCCATAGACGAAAATTCGGTCATTCAGTCGTTTCCGATACCGGATAGCTTTTCGTCTCAAAGCTGCGAGATTTCTCTGCGGCCAAGTACTGGTTTTTCCTCCTTTGGCACTTCGATGAATTTGAATGCAATACAAAATGTCACGAGTCCAATAGCGTTACAATAATAATTTTTCAATAACGTTGCGTAACATTTTTTATACTGAATAGATAAATAAAATATATAAAAACATATTTAATTCAAAATCATGTTTAATACGTAGACGCTGCAAATTTGTTAAAAATGACGTACGTCAGAATCGAAACATTCAATTTTGCCCGAGCCCATTAATCATTCGTTTTACACGATTTTCGATTTCACACGTATACGTTTGTCGTCCACGACTTAAAATTAAAAAAATATATTAAATAATATTTGTCGTAAAAATACAAAAAAGAAAAAGAACTCGAAACGAATTAAAAATGTTTTTCCCGGTGAAGAGGGGTAATCAGACCAACTGCTAAAGAATTACCCAAGGCGAACATATAATTCGTTGCCACCTGACCGTTATTGTTCATGATAATTCGTAGTCGATTTACATACGGTACACGCAAGCATTGATTAACCGTACAAGAAAATTGTTTGGTTTTCGCATATTTTTAATACGTATATGTGTGTGTGTGTATTCGCTGACCTCACATTGAGTATATAAAGTCGTAATTCGTAATAATAATAATAATAATAATAATAATAATAATAATAATAATAATAATAATAGTAATAATAATAATGGTGGCTAATAAAATATGTTGAAACCCCATAGTACATGTCTGCAGTAAACCGAGGTACTTTTTAGCTTTAATTTATAACACGAAGTGTGTATATGAAATTATTATTATTTTTTTTTGTCCGACACGAAACGCACTGACTCATACACAACCGCGCGCAATACAAGTTTATTATTCAAATTTTCGTTAAAAAAAAAAAAGCATTCACCCCACTAGCCAACAGTAAAACTAAAATACAGTATAACTGCGACGTTTCTACTGACTCTGTATTTCGTTTGTTTGTTATTAATGAATGTGTCACGTATATAATATTAAAAATATATTACATTTTATTGTTATCGCGCGGAGTTTTTATTTTCCATTTCAAAAACGGTTGGTGTGTACGCGGGATCCGTACGTTTTATGAAAATTCTTTTCGAGGCGGCGCCGAGCATATAATATTCGCTTTTAAATTATTATGTTTTTACACACAATATAATTAATTATCCCGTCACTCCGATATTCCTCGGCCAATATATTGTATTCGTTTAGAACTGAAATCGGCGGCGGCAACCTGCGCTACTCGCCAGTCGCATGCGGCTCTTTCCGTGTAAAATTTGCGGCTCTCCAGTTCCGAAGAGCAAAAATTAATGATTTTATTGTATGTAAAATTTTAAAATAACCTATTTAATACGACCACCAAGTTACGTAGTAAACTCGTCAGTGGTCCGTTCTCTTGCGTGAATATTACAATAAAGAGTAAAGTATAAAGCGAACTAAGAAATAAAAATCTAGGGTCGTGCTTGAAACTTAAAACAATAAGCTATGAGCCAGATTTAACCGATCATTCAAAAAGTATGCAAAGATGATGTAATTATCCAATATCGTTATAACTGTAATTATATTAATTATTTTAGCATCTAACTAGAATACTGCAATGCGTTTTGTGCTACAAATATTTGTGTGTTTCTATACGAAAAAATATTTAAAGTCGTTTATTTTAAACCTAAAATCAAATATACGTGCAATAAGTACATACATACTATAATATTGAATCGAAAATTTTTAGTGGCTCTTTAAAAACTGTCAAAATTTCACAGTCGCGATAAAAAGAAAAAATACCGTGTAAGGATAAGAATATTATACAATTTATAGTGGTTTAACAGTATCCGTAGAAATTATCGCAAAACAATTTCAATATCGCTACAGCATAGTACAACGCACGGTTTAACGGAAACGGGATTTGTGTTCTATAAAATGATGTTAAGATTGAAACGTGAAAAACATGTACGAACGGGAAATTCAATAACGAAAATTAAATTATTCAGCGAACAATTTTTTTCTTCTTTCATACATTTACACGGGTACACGAGAAGTCTCCGATATTGTACTAGGCGTTTTTTTCTCTCTCTCTCTTTTTCTCTTTCTGTCTGTATAGTGAACAATATCATACGCGTATGAACTTAGAACGGTCATTGCGGTCGAGAGGAGAAAACTAGGAGATGTTCGCGTGTGATAAAGTATTGAACGATGGAAAACGCGACGATTTTGGGAAATCATGAAAAAATTGAAGAGACGACATAACGTCGTGATAGTTTTTGTAAAGTCGATTATTATCGGAGGTTAACACGCATATGGTTTGAGAACCAAAAGAAATTTATCCGTTTTCTATATTTTGTAACTGTTAATTAAATGTGTATTCCTATTTATTTATTTGTAGATTCACACGTTTCAGTGTATATTAAATTAATGTTGTAAATTCTCCACTTTCTCCGTATACGCGTGTATGTTAATATTTCGACCGTCCAAACCAATGGGTTATGTTTATTTCTAGTCGGTTTTAAAAAAAAAAAAAAAACGGTTCGTCTTTATCCGTCGTATATAAAAACGAGTCGACTTACTATTTTCTTGTCATACATTACGATAATTCGTACGGATAATTCGTTCTGGCATTCGTTAGTTTTGATTATTATTTTTTTATTCGCGACAGTAAAAAATGAATTTTAATTCCATTGTGAAAAATCTCCTCAGCGTATCACAATATATACGTCATACGGATATTATTATTATTATTATTATTGTATAATACGTGTTACAATATCGTCCGCGTTTCGTATATCGCCATAGAAAATCTGGAAAATAAAACACTCTTTTGTGCGCACATCACGGAGTTTATAAACATTGAACGGTTCGCTAATTTAAAACAAACGTTGTATTATTTCCATAATTTTGTTTTTTTTTCTCGTTTAGTTTTTTTTTTGTATGTTTATATCAAAAACTGTAACGGCCCCGTTTTATTTCT
This sequence comes from Chaetogeoica ovagalla, assembly GCA_032441825.1. Taxonomy (NCBI): domain Eukaryota; kingdom Metazoa; phylum Arthropoda; class Insecta; order Hemiptera; family Aphididae; genus Chaetogeoica; species Chaetogeoica ovagalla. The sequence goes on along the minus strand of CM063743.1, from coordinate 7,785,804 downwards.
CGATAAAATAAACACGCGTATATATATATAATAAAATCGGTGACGGGCGATATTAGATTACGTTCATTAATGCGTTCACGGGCAGTAACTATTATTATTATTATATGGTCGTTTTTTAACTATTTTATGAACACTATATTCGTGTACTGGTATCAGCGATTAATAACATTGATCTGCAGCCCGTATAGTCCAAACTATAAAGTCATAACGAACGATGTGTAAAATATTTGGGGAAGGAGGAAAGAAGAAAAATTCGTTTCATTTTTTTTTTTATTATTATTATTATTTCGTACAACGCTGTATTGATAATATTTTTGCAGTCTGTTGATTTTTTTCATTATGTATATCGCGTATTACGCGTCCTCCTTTGAACAGTTTATATAAATATTTTATAGAAAAAAAATAACCGGGTCCGCTTACGCCGTATTTTTTTTGCACTCAAATATTTTAATGAATAAGTGATTTAAAAAAAATAAAAATAAAAAATTACCTATCGAATTTTAACTGTTAATAATGTTAGTAATGCGATCGTAGATTTTAAAACGTCACGCGTGTATCTCCAGGTTATACTTCAAGTGGTCGTGCAAAAGAAAAAAGTCAAAATTACACGAATATTTGGTTTTTTTAAAATAATCTCGAGCACGAGTATATCGATAAAAAAAACGCACGTTTAATAAGATTCTAATTAAAAACTGCTTTTAAACGACGTCTGGTTTTTCTTTATTTATTTGTCATCGAAAATCGTAAGACATAAAAGTTGCATTTATTCTAAGGGAAATCACGATTTTTGTTATGTCTTTTTTTATTCGTATCGTATGCGGTAAAAGATGCGTAAAAACGATATTTCTCTTTCGGTTTTTCGGTCCTATTGGAAATATTTTATCAATCTTATTCTCGTTTCACTTGACTTTACTGAACGTAATTTTTTGTTCTAATTCTAAGTGTATTAAAATTAAAATTGTACGTATAATAAACGCGTTGGTAAAATAAAATATCGGAATGGCTGCGCAACAAAAATTTGAAAATTTAAACCCGCCGGCCGCGAAAACACACTGAAGGTAATATTATATGAGATAACATTACATAATAATAATAATAATAATAATAATAATAATAATAATGTCGTCGAAGTGTGCGAAACAGGACCTCGCCCAACTGACGCCGCTACTATTCTTACGTAATATCACGATGAATATTATTTTTCTCCGAGGAATAAAAAAAAACACATAACGGCGTTTTGTAATTGGCAAAATAATGGTGAACACAGTCCGTCGGGAAATTTTTCGTTTACCGGTGGTTATTAATCCGAGTGCCCTCCTGTCCACCAAAAAATGAATTTAAACCTCAAATGATTATTACAAAAACTCACGCAGGGATATGATACGTGTATTTTCGAATCCTTCGAGTTCTTCTGGTATATTATAATTGGACTAAAAATATTTTGTTTTTTTTTTTTTTTTTTTTTGTAAAATATGTTTTACGTTGTCATATTTTGAATATTTTTTTTAACTTCCGATCGATATAACTCATACATATGTATCAGATTTTTATTTTTAAATATTCTTTCGATATATTGGATCTTTTTAATATCATATTTTCCCCCTCTTTTCATTTCACTTCGATTTCGATATTATTCTCATTTGTTTTATTAAAAACGTAACAAAAGTAATAAAATAAGTTTCGTACGTAAAATATTCGAATAAAAACACAAGTGGTACAGTAGTCGGTCTATTTGTCTACACACACACACACACACACACACACATATATATATTTACGAGTTTACGATGAATTTCGCTCGTTTTTATCAAAAGATATTGCGTTTCTAAATGTATATAAAATTATTTCCGAGTGCTATTTTCCAATAACAAATAAATACGTAAGAAACACGAGGAATGCAATATAAGGGAATTTGCGATTGTTCCGACTTCGGGTAACGACGAATGAAACAATTTCGTTATTACAATATTAAAACATATTCCCACAATAAATCGATTAGCAAACAGAATTATACGCGTCACGGTAATCCGGCAATAATATTCCATTATTTTCAAACGTGTTTAGAGCCTATTGATTTCAGTTTTCAAAAATCGCAAGAGAAAATTCGATTAAAACGCACCGTGTACAGAACGCCTCGAATTATGTGTGAACTATATATGTATATATACTTTATAGTGTATATTATATGTCTTCCTATAAAACGATTAATGTGCTGTCGGTTCTGAAATAATTTTATCGTTACGTTGACTACTTCGGTTCACACGCTATTCACTTCTACCGAACTCGTATTGCATACGAACTAATTAATCGCAAAATCGTGATAAACAAAACGCGATTTCCACAGTGAGTGTGATTATAAACTTATAACTTTCTACGTCGGAAACCGTCGCGCTGTTACAATGAAAAGAAAAAAAAGTCAACGCGGGAGATTTCTTATTATTATCGGATAATCGCGATGGTCGATTTAATCGAAACGATAAACGTTTTAAAATCGTGTGTTTCGCAAATGGGCGTTAAAAAAATAACCGAATAACGTATAATTAAAATTTTAAAATGCATATGCGTTTATAGCGACATCATTTGAAACTCTTGTGTTGCGTTTCGGCGGTACAATGTGGCGAAAAAAAAGTAACAATTAAAATTCACGTATTTTGTTTTTCACACGCGTCTCTATAATGTCGAGTTTCCACAAACTATATATATATATATATATATATATATATATATATATATATATCAATTAAGTTAATCGAGTTCGCAGTTGTATTATACGTATTATTTATTAGTAAAAATCGATAATTATATACGAAAATTCTCCTTTTTTTTTTTATACATCCCGTACAACATTTTACACAATTAAAATTTTTTTTTTGGTGCATTTAATTCAAAAAAAAAAAAAAAAAAATAAAAATTGATTCGTCGCGCTTCGCTGGGCGAAATGTCGACGATAACATTTTTAACTCCACAGCGGATAAATGGCAAAAAATGTGCAGTGGTCTTGATTGATCGCGTGCGCGCGCGCGTGTACAGACCGTACCAAGAGCCAAAAAGTTAAAAAGAAAATGACAAAAAAGAAAACACGCGCACATACCGAAGTTAAATCGAGTGAATACCTCATAAGTGCCACCTTTCTCGATTTTCTTCCTTTCTCGCTTCTTCCAACACCCGTCGCGACTTATTCGCGTATCTCAATTAGACGACACACACATTCCCATCCATCCCGGCGGTTTCCTTTAGCCCTTCAACATCATCACCGCCCTCCTCATAAATCCTGTCGCTTTTTCTCCCTCTCTATCTCTCTCTCTCCTTTCATATATTACATGAATTATTTGGCGAAACCTTCCACCCCGCCCCCTCCCACCGTGTCCCTTATAAATATACGGCTTATTTATTTTCGCGTATTCCATTCCGGTCCGTACCGATGCGGTTTCTTCACTTCGCGTCACGTAATAACGTTATCGGTGCCAACAAAATCGATAAGAAGAGGAGTGGAAAAATGTGGTGATGGGGGCGAACGGCGGACAGAGAAGACGTTGTAACGGTGGATGGGTCCCCTGCAGATTCTTTTCACTCTATAACCCGCGCGCAGTTTTCGTTTAATCGAATCGTAACCGTCGTCGTAAATATCGTTTTACCCTGTGAAATATACGAAAACACGCGGCAGACGACGACGACGACGACAAACATTTCTGGATGAACGCGGTCGGCGTAGGGGAGGGAGAGTGGGGAAAAAAATACGAGAAACACCGATCGCGCCTTGTATCGATTTTTTGGATTTAATAGGTGTACGATAGCGGCTGAAAAATCGAACCAATACTCTTCGTCAAAAAACCGTTCGCGAAATTCGCGTTTCCCATTTTTTTCTCCCGCCGATTCGGTTATTGTGCCGTAAGGTTTTTGAATTTCTATTTTACAAATACAGCAATCGTTTGAAATTGTTCCATCGCACGCGCAATGCGAACATCGAACCGGACGACGTCATTGCACGGGCAACGCGAAACCGCGTGTAACGCTCGAGAACACGAATGTTTTTTTTCCTTTTTTAAACATCTTAAATTCGTAAGAATAGTTATGGGATTGAAAAGAAGAAGAAAAATATGGTGAAAATTATATTCTTAAAACGTTTTCTCCTATCTTTTCGGAAATCAAAGACATTCGGAAAAACGTTATTATTACACACGTATAATATTGTAGTTTATTTCGCGTGAAAATCGAATGTCTACAGTACTATCCATCAGAATTATTTCCCGCGCGAAGCAATTATTTTATCGTTTCTCGTCGAATCTCAATCGAGATCTCAAGGGAATCGAACGTCGTACGTTACAAAACCCTGCGGCATTACCATTTTTAATACCACGTGCAAGCTTTCGGAAATGCGCTGTACACCGACTATTATATTCGTATTGTAATGAGAATGTATTATCGGCGGAGCGCCGAAGCAAAAATGCACGAGGAATTTCAATTTAGGTAGCTCTGCGCCAGGAAGGCTAAATTCATTAATTTCATTTAGTCTACTATGGCAGGAGACTAAAAAACCACAAAAACATTTTTTTTTTTATATATAATATATATATATATATAAATTACTTTCCCGTGTTTTAATTAAAATTAAATATGAAATATTTTATACGCGGCGAAGATAAATTCTAAACGTAAATTTTAGGCGGTGATAGGGTAATAATGTTATATTATTATCGACCGCTGTAAAGGCGCATCGTGTATTTGCACGGTTTTTTTTTTCGAACAAAATCTGAAACAAAGTTATTATTGTACTATGATCAATCGACAAAGTTCGTCGGTCTTCCTCGCATTTGTTGTAAATTACTCGGACGCGTTTTAAACATAAAAAAAAAAAAAAATCTACGTCAAATAGTTACCGGCGAATTGTTGAATAAAATTCAATCAGACAGGGAATGTTTAAACTATCGAAACGTATAAAATGATAAAATTATCCGATGATATAATTATTAGTTTACGATACGGATGTTCGCGTTCAATCGATTGCGACACATACGCGAATGATACAGTTTGTAATATTTTCTTGCGCACCAGGACAGTTTCTATGCTGTAGTGTCCGGAAATTAGATGAATTTTCGTCGATATATTTCCGTTGTCCTTGAGCTTTTCATACTTTTCATTATAATTTCGTGTTTCGTAAAAATTTCGAATGTTAACGAAACGTTTTGCGAATATCCGTTTGAGTGAAAGGAATTCGGGAAACGCATTCCGTTGGGCCCGTCGCGTTTTATCGAATTGCGATATCCTTTACGAGTGTCTTTTGCCCATTTTAGAATGGAAATCAGTCCCCCGTCGGTCTTGTATAATATGATTACTGTTAACGTTCTCGTTCATTCAATATTATTGCTGCAGTGCGCGTACACTATTGTCTATCGCGTATAATTCGGCAAATTCGAAAAGGAATTTACTAAAACGTGTTTTAAACAATTCGCGAGTGTCATATAAGGAAATTGGAAGAGAGAAAGAGAGAGAGAGAAAAGTAACAAACGTTCGATTTACGTCGTTTGCGCGTACACGCCGTAGACGGTTAACGTATGTAAAACAGTGACACGCCTATCCGCCGGTGGTAATCGTGTAAACAACGGTCGAATTACGACATTTTTTTTTTTTTTTTTTTTAATACCACTTTTGCGTTCGTTGTCGTTACGCGTTTAATAACAGCCAATGTTGAAAACGCGTTTGTTCAAATCGAAAAGATTTTCGTTTCGCGATAACGGCGAAATAGGTTTTTTTTTTTTTTTTAATAGACGCGGTAATTCGCGCCGACGTACGTCGACGAATACGTGAATCGTAAAAATCACGTAATACGTATATGAAAAAATGAATAACCGACGTGTTTTCACGGACAGAAAAGTGTTGTCGCGAGTCAGGAGATTCGTGGAAGAAAATGTGCATGCACGTCGTAGTTACGAAATAGGGGAGGCGAAAAGAAAAGTTCGTAAAATCAGACCGGTGGAGATAGAGGGCAGGGAATGTACTCGAAATAGCTTTATGAAAGTCGATCCGTTTCGGACGGGATGTGACGAATGTTCGACGCATTTTCGAGCGGTCTTGCTCCCTACCGCTCGCTTTCGGTATTGCGACTAACGACGTTATTTAAAACGAAAAAACTTCAATCGTAACACTCGCAGACAACGCGCTGGTGTATAAATGGACGCCGCTGTGCGTATAAACGCGCGGGATTATCTCATGCGGTCGGCCCGTGAACTCGCCGTGTCGTTCTCGGGCGGGCGATGATTACGTTTGCAAAAGAAATCGCAAAATTTCAAACGGTTTGACGACGACAGTTTTTCGTTGATCGCACACGACGAGTATAGTCCGAGACAACACCACAATATCCAAACGACGATTTCTGTTCCGGTCGCCGACGATCGAGAAGACGACCGGTGTTTCCATTATCAATTAAAGAAATCTAAAAAAAAAAACTGTAGAAAATCGACTAGTCGGTTTTTTCCCCATTTTTTTTTCCTATGAAATCATGGAAAGGCCGAATGTTTACTTTTTTTTTTCAGATTCGTAGAACGAAAATTTTGGATTAAAGAAAAAAAAAAAAAAATAAGATTAACGACGAAAAGTTTAAAACAAAATCTTTTTTTTTTCGTTTGTAAAATTTGTCGTCGGATGAAACACCGTATAGTGGCCTCGGATCGCAAACATTCTGAATACCGCGACTGCTGCGGCGTATTACCGTATGAAAATGTTTACGGTGCATTCGGATACACCACTGTTCAAGAATTTATTTGCAATCACAGTGTTAAAAATTTACAAATCTTCCGTTCTGTCCGGTTAAATTTCCGAGGTCTATCGGATTTCAAACGCGTTGAGATTGTCGTTGAGCTGCGACCACCAAGGCCGGAGAAATCAATTTCCCTTTTTCTCTCTCTCTCTCTCCAATTGTCGTTTATTTAGTATATATGTATATGAGCGTATTATACGTAATAATATTAATATAATATAACGTTAACTTATTATACGTTCTCGCCGGGATTTCGAGAGATACTTTTCTCTTTTTGATTCATCAAAAAAATATTCCCGGCCGGCACTAAGCGGCGGCAACCGTTGTACACACGACGACGACCGCGGTACCACGTCGCGCAGTATTTTTCCGTTGTAAAACAACACAAAACTCTCGACAACGAACAACGAATATATAAATATATACGTACAAAAGGGTTAGAATAATAATAACATTATTATTTATATTATTATAATATTCGCCGTTATAACCGTATCGATCGTTACGGTATGCGCGCGGTGTTCGTTTCGTTCGCATTTGTGGAATAAATAAACGTTGTTATTTTTCATAGTTTTTATATTTATATTGTTTTATTTCATTCGTTCGCACTGGACACCAGAATTAATAATATCGGGCGTTTCTGTTATATTGTGTATACGCAACGGTCGTTTTCTTTTCGAAACGAAAATTCTTTTAAATTATTAAATAATATCGAAAATTGTATAACAGACGGCGGCAAAAAGAAATCCGTTCGTTTCCGTACGTATAGCTCCGTACGAATTCGTGATTTCTGATCCAAAACGAATTCGTTGATTGGTGAAAGAATGATTTTCGTATACCGTTAATACTACTGTATTTCTATATCATTTTACTCGGGAGATTTTTTTTTTTTTTAATAAATACTTGGAAAAGTATTGTTTTCGACGACAAATTTAATCCCGAAAATGCGTTCGGTCAAAATTGAATAGTCGTCGTTTGGATAAAAAAAAAAGGAAAAAAAAAAAGGAAAAATTATATGTTTTGATTTTTACACAAATGCTCGCGGTGAATTCAATGGTGCATACCAACAGTGTTGTGAATTTATTTTGTATATTATAATCTTGTAGTTTATGGTGAGCGGACAGGAATGACACTGGATCGGTAGATCATTAATTGATTTTAATGTAATAAGGGCTCTGGTATTTACCTCGTACACGCACTAGACGTAGTGAAATAGTCGTTTCTTACTTCCAATGTCCGAATCGATCTGATGATTTGATAAGAACTCTGAAAACTGATTCGAATTCAACGTGAATTTTACTATACGTCGATTTTCTCATTTTTTCGACTTAAAATCATTAAAAATTGATCGTTTCTTTTTTGAAATTCTTCAAACTGGAATTTCGTGCTGAATTGTAATATATAAAATCGCGTCGATATTACATTCGTCCATGGAATGATATTAAAATAATTTACATAACGATATAATATTATATGGAGTGGATACATTTAAACTTGTCGTCTTTACCTATATATATATAAATAAACAAGCGTGGCGTTCACATAATATTATATAACACCGTATCTTCGTATCCACCGTATTATTTACTGCACGTAGATATTATATAATATATACACCGTATTATATATTATTATATGCATGCGTGAGTTTATATATATAAATTTGCGTATAATATGGATTCTGGTGCGCTGCTGACACGCGGCTCTCCAGGTTATCTTTGTAATTAATTGCAAACACTGCTGGGTCGTACGGTGGTGTCGGAGAATAGCATTTGTTTCATTATTATTATTATTATTATTATCAATTCGTTTGTTTTATATATACCACCGGGTTATATAATAATAATAATAATAATAATAATAATAATAATAATAATTATTATTATTATTATTATTATTATTATTATTATTATTGTTTATTGTGTGACAACGGCTGCGAAAATTAAAAAAAAAAATGTCTAACGATCTGCTGTGTATTGTGCTTCAGGATATCGCTTAAGTTAGTGTTAAGAGTATCGAGTATTTTTTATTTTTTGAGTAGAAATTTAAAAGCAATCGTTACGTTCAATAAAACGTTCCTGAGCAGTGCTCCGGCGTATAATATTAATCATATTATGAGTGTACAGAATATATTAAAATTTAGGATTGACCGCTTGCACTACGTATTCGTGTATTAAGTCTTGAAATTACCACTATTATGGAATAAAAATATCGAAATCTATGACTGCTATAAATATAGGATAGATTTGAAAAAAGATTATTTAAATGCAGTCGGTAATAACGTATGTCGCAAAAAATTTTCAACAATTAAAATTAAAAAACTTGCCCACTTTATGACTCGAATAGTTAAATATATTTATTTATTTTTTTTGCGCCGCGTTCAAAAACGGATTGAGAAATCCGAAAACGATCTCGCTAAAGTATCGAAAAATCAGTACGAACGTAATATAAATCCAATCATTTCTACACTAGTCGAATAGTTGTACACGCAGAAAAAAGAATTAAACGTCATTGCGAAACCAATTCGCTCGGAAACTAAAAAACACTATACGTCTATAAACATATGTAGTACGAGTTTATTAAATGCGAGCACATACAAGAAATCCTGATACGGTTCGAAAGGTTTTTTTATGTTTAAATTCGTTTAAGAAGTTTAAAAATTATATATATATATATATAGATACGTATACGGAATTCGACTGCGTACGTATAAGCGTAGAGACGAACGATAAATCGTATTTTTATTTTTTTTTTTATTAGTTCCACATTTGCGAGTTCGCGGAGAAATTCAAAGTTTAAACGGTATAAACCGGCAAAGTGGATGCACACGATGTTTGACCGGAGTGAGTCGCGACGACTATTTGTTAACTTCAATAAATCAGTATACCGCGTGAAATAGGCGTCGTGTAATAATTATTATTATTATTATTATTATTTTTATTTGTATTTTAAGCATACGATTTGTAAAAATCAATTTACAATGAGCTACATACGTGTGACCTAAACCTATACAGCCAATCGCATTCACGAATGAATTTATATCGCTTTGGGAATAAAAAAATATATAAATTTGTTGTCCACGCGTTCGATTTTCACGTTTCGATGTCGCACGACGATCGTTTGCGCGTATAAAGAAGGCGCAAAACGGGGTTTAAGGGAAATTGTATAAAAAAAAAAAAAACGAGCGCTTTCGTGAAATGCGAGTGTTCCTATTTCGTTTTACGAAACGTTTAAATAAATGCGCGAAAAAAGAAGAGGCGGGAAAGGGGGAAATACATTTTTTTTTTTTTTTGTGTAAAAAAAAAAGCTCCTTGTACGCGCATAATATTTTTTATATTATCGCAGCTAGGAAAATCATAAATCAAGATACGCTGCCGTTTAAAAACGGTCGTCGTCGACAAATGCCCACTGAACGCACTCGTGATATCGCGCGAACCATAAAAGCGACCCGCCTGCCCGGTCCGATGGCTTTCCAGTGCGATTTGTACCGCGGTTTTTATAGTTTCGTAAAAAAAAAAATACGTATTTTTCGTTCTCGGTTGCAAAAAAAAATGAGAGAGAGAAATGAGAAAAACAAAAAAAAAAAACAATCCCTGTGTCCCACCACTACATTTCAACGCGAACGAAAAACCGTACTATTATTATTGCTAAACACACACATATATATATATATCAACCGACACCGTGCAATGACGACGAACCCCCCTTTGGAGTAGAATTAGATATCTGAAATAGTCTCGCGGGCGTTCGGGGTGGATGAGACAGGTGGCCGAAATCGCCATATAAACTAAACGATATATCTGTGTGTGTGCGGGAAAGGGAGTTTTTCGCACCCGGGCTTTTGGTTTTTTATTGTACGCAATAGGTTTTTGCCAATTTTCCAAATCGACCGATCAAAATACATATATATATATTTTATGTAAGTCCTCTGTTATTCGACAATGGCCCAGAAACGTTTTTAAATAATAATAATAATAATAAATTTGAACGGACGGCGTGGATAGCACACTGCGAATAAATATACCGGACGTTTTGATTTTAGCAAGACGGTTCTGTTATATGTATATATATATATATATTTGGTCCCTAGTTAAGAGAATGTCCGGAATTTTGAAAATTTACATTTCCAATGGGCGATTTATAGTCACGGTTTTTCTTTCACAAAAAAAAATTTCCCTATACGGTTAGTTTATTCCCTACAGAGATATGAAGAAAAATCAAACGTATCGGCCGCGTTGTACGCCACAAATGGAACTGTTCGAAGGGATCGAACGACGGCCAAGAGGAAGACCGAGGAGTAATTGGACTATTTCCATGACACAGAAGAGAAAATGAGTTGCACAATGCACGTCCTGTCAAAAGCTAAAGAACGTAGCGACAGATAGACACGGCTATTTCTTCGAGGAACGACGGAGTTAGGACGTTTTTCTATTCGTAAAATGAAACTTATTCGTACACTCGTCGATGGAGATCAGCGACCGACGCTTAGCTCGAAAAAAAAAATGTTCTTTTTATTCCTAAAATGAAATTCGCCGTATTTTCCATGGAACGAGAAATAACACTGTATACTGAGGTTGAAAAAATCTTATTTCTCCAATACACATTTACGATAATTAAGGAAAAAAATTCGAAAATATATTCGCGGCATTGATTTTATACACAATATAAACGAAAGAAAAATAACGATCTCGTCGCGTTAGAAAATACATATAATTCGAATATTATTATAATATATATTAAAATATATTGATGTGTGTGTGTGCAAACGCGACATTTGTACACGGGTAATTATTATTATAATTATTGTGGCGTGAAATTAATTCGGTTACGTTATAAATTCGTTATGTAAAAATTTTTTTTTTTTTTTTTCTTTAGCTTTACAAGCCATTTAGGCTTTTTGCTGCTGAAACTAAATCTTTCCTATTCTATGTAAAAATACGAAAAGTATTTTATAATACCGCGCACTAGGTATTCGATATTATCTCGGATGTAAAATAATAATAATAATAATAATAATTATAATACGCGCGCGTAATCTAAAGTACTTTAAATTACATTAAGTGTATAATATATAGAGCAACGAATGTGAACGCGTATATATTTATATATATGTATAATTCACGAATATCGTGTTCGAAACGCTCTTGACGACCTCTAGATTTTCCATCGAAAGCATACACTTTCGTTATAAAGGGAAACAAATATACTTCGAACAAATTATCGTACACACACACACATATAGTGATTATGTATATATTGTAGAAACGAAACGATAAATCACGTTTATATTATATCATAGTTAACCGCGGTTATAATAATTTACATCCTATCGTTGCAGTTTATACTATATAAAGTTTCTACACAAAATCGTATAATTATTATCATTGGCCGTCGTTCGTCGCATTTTTTTATCGATTCTCACATCGAACGGATCCGCATGCATAATTCGCAGCATTGTTGCGAGTCACTAACCGGCAAAACCGAAATTATAATTTTTTTTTTTTATTGTTAAAAATAAGAGGAAAAAAAAATATACGTTTCATTTTATGGTCGTATTACACGAGTACGAATGATGAGAAAAAAGCAAATTAGATTAAAAAATATGTATTTGAATATTAGTCGAAAAATTGAAAAGTATAATAATTAATAGTAATTGGATATCATTATAATCGACTCTCGGATATAGGATATTTCACTAATTATTATTCAATATTATATATATATATATATAAAAATAATATTTTATGGATAATTTTATTTTTGCATATTATAAGCGTTTTAGATTTTTTTTTTTTTAATGCTTTTCTCTCGGTTTAATACAATTTTTTTTTCTTTTTTTGCTAATATACGCGGTAAATTTTATTTATTTTTTATTTGTCATACACTTTTGTAGCTTTAAGAAAGTATAAGAAATACTTGGCACATTGTCATTTAATTAGATATTTCGCACATTACAATCATTTTCCATAGGTATTATAAATTACCGGAAATTCACTGTATTCCACGAACAAATTTTTTTGCTATTTTCAGAGCATATTTTAGCGCTTCAAAATCCGAGTCTTGATTTCTTTTTTTTTGAATATTTACTACGCGTTTAAAACTCATAAAACCGATGAAATACAGTAATGACATTTTAAATATTCGAACAGATAATATAAATATCATCGGTGTTCCGAACGCGTTATTTTATTAATGTGATTCGACGACTTTTTTCTTGTTGTATAATCGATCGAGTCGCTATATTACCGATTTACCCGCAAACTTGCGTCAGAACTTTTCCGATGTTTCCGCCGTTTCGTAAAACCCGATGTAATATTTTATTAGAATTATTGTGATTTACCCAAAAAAAAGAGATCAAATGAAAGGAGTGTGGGGGGGGGGAAACATCGATCACAACGGTTAAAAATTCGTGCAAAGACCGAAAATCTGCCCGTTCTGTTCACGTTTGGATGCTGTTATCCGGGAGATTCGCGGTACGATACTCATTCGCCCGCATACGGATAATTCTCTGGTTTTTCGCCACTCGTGCGGCTGATATTGACAGTCTGATGGACTGAACAAGACGCGTTAATATTACGCGAGAAACTAAATAACTCTTTTACCGACAAAATGACGAATAGTTTGAAACGAGAAGGAAAACACTTCGTTGCATGCGTCCGACACATCATGCGGGACGAATGCGCAACCAGCTCTGCAGCGGAGCAGTCTGACCTATAATGGATCAATTGTGAATCTTGTTTGACGGTATAAAAGTTTATCATTGTGCCACGATAAAACGGTGGTCCTAAGACGATGATTCTTCACATCACAATCCGGCATAGTAATATCCTGTAGTTTTACTTTGTCTTACGCCCATCTAAGGTCGCGTTCATCTCGCTATTTCAAGACTTATACGTACTCTCTCGAGTTACTCATCGGAACAATAACAAAATAAAAATTATTATTTAATAAATCGTCTTCTTCAATTTCTTAAAGACAAGTAGGGCCAATTACCGCAACACAAACCTCCTTCTATCTATTCCGTGATTACTATTTCTCCGCGTTCAATTCCTATTTCCGCAACATTCTTCTCGACTATATTATCCACCCAGCTTTGTTTCGGTTTGCTCACAATGGTCTTTTTCCCTCGGGTTTCCGTTCAAACACCGTTTTTATTACATTATTACATGTCTTCATACGTGATCAGCCCACGTCATTCTTCTATGTCGCAGTACCGCTTCCATGCCAGACAATTTGTGCAGGTGTCGCAGTTGTTCCTTAATACTTCTTGTTTCAGCACTGCTATCTGCTCCGTGATAATAATTATTCCTATTTGATCCCTATATTCTCGTTAATATTTTTCTGTCAAAGGTCGATAGTTTTTTTCGTCCCCTTCAGCCATGTTTCGCACGCGTGACACCAGAACTGGTCTAATAACTATCACATACAATTATAATTTTTGATTCAGAACGATATTTGCTTTAATTCGAATACACTAGCAAGTCAATAATATCCACTTATCTCGTCGCAGTTGTTCTCATTTTAATTTCTTCGTGAGCGATAATTATTTTTAATACATTGTAATAATTTTATACATTTACGTTGCTCTAAGTAATAATGCAGGACTGTGTTATTTAAATTAAAACGAAAAACGCGTATTCTGCGCACATTGTTTTCAGTGAATACTGCACGGCGCGAATATACGTCGAATGTTTAATCCGCGATTACTCCAAAAACGTTTTTGTTTTTAGATTTATGCGGATAGAGATTATATTGCCGATAATGAAATAACCAACAACGTTTTCGAATTAAAAAAATAACATTTTTTTAATTGAAATTCAAAGCGCGAAATACAATTTGTTTTTTTACGAACTGATGGAAAATTTTGTGAAACGGCCGACGGCGGATTCTTTGTTGCGCTAGCGTTATATTCGCGATGAAATTCAAAACTGACACAAACCGTCAATTATTTATTCGTATATTTTCGTCAAATTTACATTAAAAAAAAAAACGCTTTGTTTTAAAACATTTAATTTCGATTCTCGTATTCAATAACGAATTTTCTACTCAAAAACGCATTATAATACACGCTAACATATTATGCTTCATTATTTTCCGCTAATAAATTCTATATTGTTTAGGTAAATTTTTCAGTTTTCTAAAAACTCTACCGAACAAATTTCATAAAAAAATGCGATTTCGTCAACATATTTTTTCGTAATTCCGAAAACAATTACTCAAAAGACTTGACATTTTCAAAAAATATATTATATATGAGGAGAAAAAAAATTCCAAAAACAATTTTAAATTTTCGGCTATTTATAGCATTTATAGATTTTAATGTATTTCATTCATAGAAGGGTTAATATTTGGTTTTAAGACCTGAAAATTGAATACAAATGTCAATCGTTTTGCTTCACATTAACCGTATTTAAAACAAAACAAAAATCTTGAAAATCGTGGATCACGATTTTTTTTTTTTTAATAACAAACAATAAAACACAGAAGCTCCGCTCAGATTCAACGATTAATCAAATTACTTTCGGAGTTATGTCAAAATTTTAAAATCTTTATCGTAATAGTTTAAACGTTTTTTTTTTTTTTTGCTTCTGATATCGTTTATAATATATATTACAGGAGATAATCTATAAAAAAAAATTGTAGGAAATTAAAAATTTTTTTTTTTCTTCACGTTCGTTTGTCATTTTAAATTGATTAATATAAAGAGAATTCAACAACAACGACGAAGAAAAATATCGCAAATGTTATGTAGGTTCACTGACACGTGGACAAGTTGCTCAAAAACAGGCTTTTATCAAACAATTCAAATTTAGTTCTAAATCCCAATGAGAATTATTTAATATAATAATTTATACGCGCTGCCGCGAATCGTCGATTTCTTTTTGGCGAGAACACCGCCAACACATATATATATATATATATACGCGTTTTGTAACAACGCGGCCGTATTATTATAATCGATTTTCTATTATTTATTCATTTTCTTTATTCCCGAAAGTTTTATTTTTACTTTTATATTTACTAAAAAAAAAAAAAAAAGGAAACAATTTTCCAAACGTTGTATTATTCGTGTCGTACAGGCGATTTAATAACGACTATACGCGACGCGCGCCGATCCTATAAATTGTCGTCGACCCTGCGGATTAGTATGTATGAGGTAATTTACATAATAGTCGTGTCGGTACGCACACACACGACGATTTCCATCTTATCCCGCGTAATATTTTCTTTTTTTTTTTTCAGTTTATTTTTTCCAATTTCGCCCGAGTCGTAAATTTCTGTCACCACGTCTCCGTGTATAAGGCCAGAAACACACAATCTCTCTCTCTCTCTCTCTTCATCCCCTTCACGCGAAAGGGACACGAACGACCCCGTGTGCCACCCCTATGTTACACACATTACCTCTCTCGTTCGTATATTATAGAGAGAAGAAAAAAATTTGTTCCTCCGCCATGCGAACGTGCACGCGGCTTTGCCGCCGGAATATGAAAACACATAAAAACGTTGATGGCGTTCATTTTGTTTTTGGTATACGCAACGTCTCGTTTAACACGTTCCCCATTCGTGTCCCTTTCACGTTTTTCTAACGAAACGTTTCAGCGATACGCAGTAACGAGAGAATTTTAATAAATTTAATAATACCCAAACGATCCCGAAAACAGAGTGTACACGTCTCCCTAGTGTTGTAGTTTCACCGCGTAATATCGATTTTACGTGGAATACGCGCGATCCAAGAGGCAATACGTTCTACACGTTTTAATAACCGCGTGGTCAAACGCGGGAATAAAACGAAAAAAAAAAATTTGTCGACATAATTTTCACATTCAATATTATTATTCGGTTTAATTGGCGTTAGCTGAATTCATGAATATCGACGGCATGCGGTTCGCAGCGATTTAGAATCTAAAATGAACGAATCGTTGATGTTATATGATCGGCAGTGACGAATCCTTAAAAACAAAACACTGGACTCGTTTTGGATGTGAACAAAAATCGAATTACCCATTTCCTTTCGAGCGAACACCGCAACGTTTAACGCCATTTTTAATCGCTAATTGTGTGAGCGCAGTGAATTTGCCGTACTGCTGTATTCGACAAATTAATACAGATATGTAACGTTCGCTATTCAAAGTGATTTACGAGCGAAAACGTAAGTTTAAAATTTTTTTTTTTTTTAATTTTAGCGTTTATTTTAAAATTCGTACACGGAACACGACAAAAGTTTTACGCTCAAGTGAAAAAAACCGAATTCAATAATCGGAAAATAATGAAATCGGTACCAAAAAATGCTGCTCAAACTGATCCATATATAAATAAGACATTTTTTTTTTATATACAGAGATCGTATGAATACCGAAGGGATTTCCCCCTCTCATCTCATATATAGTCAACTCGTGTATTCAACGGTCGTTTCAATTACACGTGGGTCGAAGAATGAAACAAGTGCTCTCTGAACAAAAATTACACGCGGCGTGTTATTATCATCGTCGTATTATTATAATAAACGTAAAAACGGCGTTATTTTTACTAATATATTCCGATCTCGTCGTGCATAATATATTCGCGTTAAACGCTCCCCCATCGCATTAATAAAAATAATATAAATAAATAAATGCGTCCATTTGTATATAAATGTGTAACCCGGAATTTTAACGAAATTACACCGATATTTCACACGATAATATAATATAATACGCGCGGTTATTAAAATGACTTTGAAAAAAAAAAGCTACGCGGCCAGTAATAAAAAGAATGGTATTTTGTAACGCGCGTGCACGATTATTATTATTATCAGCTCGCGCGTTAATAAAATATTAAATCGAGGAATATTCAAATACCAAGAGATTTGAGGATGTGTGAGTCCGTGGACGGAAAATTTGGTGAGAATTACAAATTTAATTTAAGCGTACATCTTTTTTTTCCTTATTATTATTATTATTATTATTATTATTTCTCGTGCACGAAAATTCGTTGTTTTCTAATTATCAATATTCGAATAAATTAAAATTAAAAATTAATATCAAACAAATTAAAATTATAAATCCGTAATTTTATTCTTTTTTTTTTATTTTGTACGAAATCATTTATGAAATTTCGAAAATCTACACAAAGTTATCACACACACACACATACTGAGATCATTGAAATACGTAATCCGTATTTTATGTATTTTAAATATTAGTGATCTTTTTCTGTTGTCATTCGTTATGACGATTACAAGATTACAACCATCAGAGAGAATTGTGAGCGCCCATGAACTGCAGCAGCCCATTCAATCATCTTTCAGATCCGGTCCTGTAAACATCAGTGCGATGCTGTAATAAAATGGTAATAAATTGTCGTTATACGTTCATTTTCACATAGTCTCAATGGTTATTAGTACATGTTATAGTAACAATTAAAAAAAAAACACTACGGCGCAGTGGAAAATATTCTCCTCCAAACACACACACATGTTTTATAAGAATTTATTAATCCGATACGATTCGAGAAACCTTGTCGGTAATTTATCTCGTGTAACAAAATAATAATAATAATAAAAAATTCGTTTTCGCTCGTCATTATTGAATTATCCACTGCGGATGGCATATTGTCACGACCGCGACAACAACAACTCAAATCCCGTAACCGTTCCCGCAGTCAATTAACCCCGTTATTTTCCTACGGTTTCATTTGCCCGTCTTTTATGACAACATTTTTACAAATGTAATTTTTCGCAAAACGTTTATGTATAAAACGTATTTTAATTCGATTACGTCGTTTATTTTGAAAACAACGTGGTTCGTTTAAATTTAAATATTTCTTCAAATTAATTAATTTTATTATTATTATTAGTAAGTGTCTAATTATTTAGAGATTATATCTGTTTTTGTAAAAATTCGTATCGGGAAGTAAAGTAAATTAAATTTTGTAACGTTTAGGCATATAATTATTATTATTTAAAACTGATTGATTTTCAATGTAATAGCGAAAATGAATATATATATAAATTGCTTTATTGCTAAAGTTTTAATTTTCAAATCAAACGCATTTCGAATAACGAATCGTGTTTAGTTGCTATTACTAAAATACTCATAATATATATATCGTTCAGTTAGGATTGTAATTCTTTACAATACAAATATTACAATGGAAACGAACGAGTTCAAAACAAATTAATTAAATAACTCACGTAATATATATATATATATATATATATATATATATATATATATGTATATACGAGTATATACAAGTTACAACTATATTATAAAACGATATAAAACCATTTGTATTGAATACGCGTTTGAAAATAAAATAATGTTTATTTAATATAGTTACACGATAAGCCATTATTGTTTAACATGTACAATGTACATTGTACATATTATGTATAGGTTTCGACGTAAGCGAAATGTTTTCATATATTTTTGCCGTAAATCCCACTAAGTATTATTATTATAACATAACATATTATTATTTCGCTTGAAGCAAAAATGACTGAAATCACATTTTTTTTTTTTTTTAAAAAAAAGAACTGAAAATTTCATATACGAAAATTAATTTTTTGATCTTTGCTCTTTTATTCGTTTTTGATATAATATTACGTGTAGTTCTCCTAATGTCAATTTTTTTTTTTAATACAAAACCGTATACTTGAAAAAAAAGTATAATATTAACCTAAAAATATAACGACGTAAATATAATTTTTCGATTAATAAAATATTTTCATTTTATTCTTGTAAATTTACGCGCAATATATTTTAGTAAAATAAAAAAAAAAAAAAAATTACTGATATTTTTCAAATGTATACAATAGATAACTGTAGAGTATAATATAGAATTTTTTTTCTCTATATTTTATTTATTAAATACGAGAAAAAAACGTTTTTACGTTTGACGGCGTATCGTGAACAATAAACTATCGATTTTCTATTATTGGAGGAAAAATTAACAAAAATGTTTGTCAATTTTTATTATTATTATATGTTTTGTAACGTAGCGAATCGGTGGGTTATTATATAATATTCAGTGGACAATATTAGGTTTTTATTTTTTTATTTTACAAATTTCCACAATATACCGGCTACGAAAAAACCGACGACGTCGACGATCTTTTAGCAAAATTTTCGCCAATTCCCGTTATGTTGTATAATTGCAATACAGCGCCGATCGATTAAAATTTATTATAAAATATACAAAGGCTGTAAAAGGCTACGTTAAATGTATTTTACGAAAGTTTGCGAAAGGGATTCTGTGTGTGTGTGTGTGCGTGTATTGTAATGTATAATATGCGCAGATACATATAACGGTTATTGAATTGTTTTGAGAGGGCCGACCTTTTGGAAAATCTGATTTTCGTCTACTGTGCAGCCTATACACAGTAGCCGAATATAGTGATCACCATACAAATGTATATATATATACTTGTGCGGTCGACAAACGCCGCGGGGCCAAACGCGTTTGTCGATCGCCAAAAGGCTTTTGCATTTGAATACGCATTAAAACCCGCGCGCGTTTGGTGGAAATTTAAAACAATTCGACAAATCCCTCGTTTTTATCTGACCTCTGTTAGAGGAGGCCACACCGATTTACTGTACAACACCGGAATTACATTCGCCACTCGCCAGTGCATATATCCGATATTTCGCGAATTCCCGCGCATTCAAACGGGCGAACTCTGGCTCGTGTAAGATTGTAAACGCTACGCTTCTTTTTTTTTTTTTTTTTTACTTAGCTTTGCGCCACTACATCGCATCGCGCCGGATTATAATATCATATTAATTTCTTAAATTTCGCGCATTCTAAAATTTTCACTTTTCACCCTCCTCCAATCACCCTGACTACGACTCTGCCTGCAAGAACGTCAACTCGGCGTGTAGATTTTCTCTTCCGTCTAGGACAATATTTATTTTTTTTACACGTATAACCACAAAAACGCCGATGCTTTTATGCGTACCCGTTCGATGAAAATATATCACAAATACTCGCCACGTTTAAACATTGATCACGAACATACGAGAATATCATTGTCGTTGTAACGCTTTGCGATTTCCAAATAAAACGTTTAACGGAATACAGCAGAACGGAACTATAATGAAACAATAGTTTTTTTAATTAAAATCTATTTCCGCGAACGACGGTATATATCCAGCTCTGATCCGAGAACATCAATAAATATTATCGAAACAAATCGAAAATTTACTACGAAATTAAAATCAATGCAATTACATATTACAGATATGTATTTGTAACACTGCGGATGTGCGGAGAGAAGAGAGAAGAGGGAAAATGACAAATATGAATCTAAAGGTAACGCGAAGTAATAATTCTACGAGGAATCGACTTTTATCTCTATGTCTTGACTCTGAAAGTCATAAATAATAATTGATATTACGTTCCTGCAGGTTCTAAGGAAATCCGTACGAATTTTAAATTTCGTTTCATTCAATAACGGAGTATTTTTTTGTTTTTTTTTTTTTTTAGATCCTGAGCGGAAATTATTTTAGTAATTTTTTCTGTGTACAACTTTTCGACTAAAAGGAGTACTTTCACAGTGTACGTACGCATTTTCCGACATAGCGAATTTTGCCGGGGAGGAGTGTACTTAAGAAAAATCGATTTAAAATTTTTTTTTTTTGTTCAATAGTTTTTAAACGCGATTTAATAAATATATATGTATATTGTGTTAAAAACGCGATTTTTGGTCTGTATTAATAATAAATAATGTTGCACCGAAGCCCCACTCAGAATCTCGTTTAATTTAACGCAACATTGTTCTACACAAAAACTATGTAAAAACGCTATAATATTTGTATAAGTAATTTACTCGCGAGACAAGACCTCGCGGCTTATTTTATTTTTTTGTACTGTAAACTGTAGAAAAAATGTTTCTCCAGAAATGTAACGAAAAAAAACGCTTAAAATTGTTTTTAAATCGTTTTCAAAAATTATTACAGTGTATAATATATTATAATACGCGTGGATAAATATTCACGACGCATAATATATAGGAAAGAGGAAATTATGCACACAATTATTATTCAATTAATCATCGAGAATAATTTTTGGCGGTGCCTGCGATGTGTGTGTGTGTGCTGTTTTATGAGATCCTTCGCGATAAAACGTGTCGTCCGTTCACCATACGTGCACATTTTATATTTTTCACGATTAGCTATCAATCATTTTTCGTTTTTGTGGTTTTTTTTTTTTGAAACCACCGAAATTCGTTACTTTCGTTATTATATTTTGTTATAAATAAATATTTCTATGTAGGCCGCATTGTAACGTTCTTTTTATATTTGTCGGTTTATTGTTTCGCAGGGAATTCGTTTAATAAAATTTATAATTTTTTCCACACACGTCGTCAAGCGCTTGGCCATATTTTTAATATTTATCGTATTGGAATAAAAAAAAAAATAAAAACGAAGGGAAATTTTTTACCATAAACAAGAAATTATTACTCACATATTAATAATAATTTCATATGGAAAATACGAAGCGATTATTTTATAGTAAATTCAATTATAAGCATTCTCAAATTATTTACTACTGTCGTGCCCGTGTCGACTGTTCCGAAATAAATTTAAAAACATCAAATTCGTTTTACGCGTTCGTCACTATAATCAGAAGCACTCCTTGTACCGTGCGCGCACATACACGAGTGACAAATATTAAATTTTATTATGGTCACACTCTGCAGTGGAATAAAATAAAAAAAAAAAATGTCGTAGGATTTCAGGACTTTGCAGGGGGTAGTGCGTGTTTTCGTGCAGTAAACCGCGTTCGTATTTTATTTTTTTATGAATATTTCAAAAATCTTTTCTTCCTCTTTGCGTTCTTCGTACGCGTTTCATTTTATTTTACTTCGTATTAATATAATTACAGTATCAATTAATTATGCACAGAGTACGTTTTGTTTTAACTGTAACCTTACAACAGTATTACGTTTACAGAAAACAGTTTATAAAATCAAAATAAAAATTGACAAATTTTACGATTTGACGATAAAAACCACGAGTGTGTGTAATAAACGTAAGAAACAGTGAGTGAGTGAGCCATAGTTAATATAAACAGCTGTTTTCTTTCCCCCCTCCCCCAATGTTTTAACCATATTTATGGACAGATTCTGTGTAGAGAGTTTGAAAACTATCGCTCACAAACCGAACGCCGTCACAACGTGATCGGATCACGGAATGAACCGGCAGACATAAATTAGATACAGCGGAACGAGCTGACCTCTTAGATCGCGTGGGACTATACACATATTATATATATATATGTATAGGTGTAAAGTCAGAGAATAATTACCGGAGGATTTGTAGGCGGTCGGAAAAGTTAACTTAACTGTAATTATACTTAAATATATTTCCTCCTTTAATAGAAGCGATTTAATCCGGACTACCCGCGCAAAATACTAAGTGTACGCGCTTAATGCGATTTACAAGAGACCTAACCCGAAGTCGTACTACTTAAGATATACGCGCATGTGTTCGTGACGGGGTGCGGACTGAAAAACGTTTTCGGTCCACGCCGATAAAATCGCTCGCGTCGCTAATTCGTTTCGAACAGACAATTCGTCGTACATTTCGTTCGCGACAATCATATTTACTCGTCCGGGCTTCTTCGAATCGTTCGGGCGGGGGAAAAAAACGAACAAAAAGTAATATAAATTATTATAACATGTGCTTCCAGAATTCGTAATCGTGGATACGCCTTTGCAGGCCATGTGTTATTTTTCCCCGATACCAAAACGAAATAATATTCGCTTGAGAAAAAAAAAAAAATCAGAAAATTTCGTCAATTAGGAACGCGCGCAAATCGGTAACAATGGTTTCGTAATAAGAACTCCATAATAACAAATACAAAGTATTATAAAATAACCGTAATTTATGTAGAATTACTTTGCAGACGTTCTAGAAATATTCGCGCCCGAACGACGTCGGCCATAGTTGCAAAATAATATTACTCGGGTAATATTTATTTATTTTTTCTCACTTAATACCGTCATCGATTTCCGGATTTATAATAAATTTTATTATTATTATTATTATTATTAAAAAAGAAATACGGACGAACGCTTCGTGTCAGATAGATTATAATCGCGGATGAGTAAAACGAATTTAGTCGCTAAATTTTACACATGTCTATAACGCGGTCACGGAGTCAAAGTCGTGTTCCGATCGCCTACGAAAACCGAATCGATGACTTTGCGCAAATACGGAAAATTTTAGGATTTTAAAACAAGTGGTTATCGCGGTTACCATATAAATCTTCAATGAATGTATAAAATATTAATAATGAATAGCGGATCCCGCGTAAGGGATAAATGAATAGCCGATCGACGGCTCGAGTCGTTCGCTCGTCGTACAAATATTGTCTGTCGTGCTACTGTTTTCGATCATTTCATCGAAACGTGAAAAATGAACAAATAACGAGTGTGGAGTACATACACACATTTACTGTATAACGCACACGCCGATTTTTTCCCCAACATAAGCCTACACACTGTATACTGTATACGTCGGTTAATATACAATATTACGCATCCGTCTTGAATTTTGGAATTTTTTTATACGGTTCCGGAATAATTTTTATAACGTAATATATTTTTCGAATGATCAATACATTTATTTATTTATTTTTTGTGTGTGTGAAGCTCTTGAGAATGCGGAAAATACCACGTACTCGTTCGACAACAATTACACGAGAGCGTATATTTTGTACATTATAATGCGGCGTAGTGTGATATGTGTGCTTGTTTTTTTTCGTTTTCCTCGGGCAAAACGCGCAGGTCCCGATACTATTTAAGTGTGCCCGTATGTACAGGGTGATTATTTTCCTCTAAACATTCTCTGTAATAATCAAATATAATAAATTATATATATAAATAGTTACAATACGTAAAAACGTCATCGTTTATTGTTAAAATAATTTTTACGTTCTGACGTTGTTTTCTACTCGGTGGCTTTTCGAAACGCAAATATGAAATAATCAATACGATTTTTCACTCGCTCGTGGCAATTTTTCATTATAATTCGTATATACTACTGTATTTCAACAATACGTATAAATCATTTTGTTATACGTATTGTTCGCTCATTCGTACACATGTGATCTTTTTACGTTATTAAATGTATATGGAACTATACAATGACGCAATTAGAGTTATCGAGGCCTATAGGAAAGAAAAACACTTAAGGAGACTCCATAGATTATTTCTGATTACATTTCAGTACGTTATGAGTACATAACACAAATTGTAAAATTTATATAACACAAAATAAAAAAAAAAAGCAATATTACCTGATTATATGATATATTAATGTTTTCTCTGTTATTTTTTTAGTTTCGGGTAGACACGTTTAAAGATTTATATATCTTGGTTTTTTCATTTTTACAACGCCGCAATGATTTGTATTATACCGATCAAATATCTCTAAATAATATTTATTAATTTTTTTAAACTGTGCACGCAAAAACTAACAGTATATAAAAATGAAGACAAAAAACATTTGCCACGAACACTCGGTGTATTAATAAGGGACTTGAAAATACAACTCCATGATCGTTCTCCCGGCTGCCCGGTTAGTAGTTGTGACACCGGGAATCACCGATGGATTTTACAAAAAAAAAACGAGAGCGGACGGGCCGTGAAATTTTACGTATGAAATTTCCTCGGTTTCCCTGTCCACACGTAATACGGTGAACAAAATTAATCATTCTGTACAATACACAAAAGGTTGTAACACGACGGAATTCGACACGTCGACGACACAAAACACCGTACCGCCGACATACATTTGTGCATTGTTACATCAGATACCTTTTATAATCTCCCCGTAAAATAATAATAATAATGTTATACCACAACCGCTGTACGTTGCGACCACAGTTAACCGTTTTGTAACCGCACGTGCGTTGAAACTTGTTTCCAGATCGCCGGTGAAAAAGAGACGAAGCGATACACCGGTTTTTTTTTCCGTCGTATTAATTTCGCGGTGACAATTTGTAATCTGTCCTCGTCTCGACTTCTGCTCTGCTGTTCGTCGTGGACGTCGACGCTAATGACGCCGGTGGTACCCGAACGTATAAAATGGAAAACTAATAATGAAAAACTCCGCGACATATTTCATAAGTGAAAATACGTGTTCGGCCCCGATGTGTTCTTTCGAATCCTCTTGCCGAACGGTTGATTTGTCGGCAAAGGACGTGTGGTGGTGGTCCAATGATCGCACGAGGCGACACAGTAATTCGTCCGAAACACTGTGAATTATAATCGTAGCAATAGTGACAGTGACGGTGATGTAAATGAATATAATAAGCTCGTACCATGTTTTTGTATCGTATTTTCCGTACGTACAATTTGCTTTTAGCATTCGTCCCGTACGTGAATTGGTCGCGTTTAATATTAATCGAGAATCTTAACTCCTCTATTTTGATGACCGCTACGTTTGGTTTATACCGAATCGGTTGGTGTGATAGCGGGATGGTTACCACGGTTGGGAGAACCAGGAATTCATATATCGAATGCGGTTCGTCCGGCGAAAAATACGTGCCGCGAGTAATCCTATTTATTTCTACGTTTTACCTTTTCGTTCGTCGACAGTTTTTTTTTTTTTTTACTCCATCTAAGTACGCGACGACGAGAATTATTTTCGCGTATATTTTTCGACCGCCGCACAATATTCAACCTCCGGGTGTTTGGACCGTTGTAAAGTTTTTGTTTTTTTTTTCTCACCCGTCTATTTATATATTTTTATTCTATTTTTTGGTCTTTTTCGCTCATACAACACACGCACACGAAATGTAACCGTTTTTTCCGTTCAAATAAAACAAATATATATGTGTGTGTGTGTGTGTGTGCGTACACGTAAACATATGAATCGATAGTCAAAGTGTATTTTATGAAAAAGAAAATAACATTAACGAACAAAACTGTATAGTGAAAATTACGAATTTTACGAATCTCAATGTCGTCGTGTTTTGTACTGAAAAAAAATAACAACTATAAATTTATTTCAAAAACTGGAAAACGCTTTAAAAAAAAAAAAAAATTAAGAAAATAAACGTGAAAACAAATTTTTTTTTCTCGTTCACTCGAAAGTAAATAAATAAAAACGGATTAATGAGAGACAACACGCGACTGTATCGCGCCAATAAGTGTTTTAGAGAACATTTCAAATCAGAATCTCAGCCCTATTATTATGTTTTCATTTTTGTTAAATCTTTTTCCGGTCAGAACCGGAATAAGTATTAATGCGGAGGTATTACCGAACATTTGAATATCCATCTCGTCGGGATTTTATCGTGTCGGCTTACAATCGTGTGTGTTTCGACGGATTGGTCCCCGAGTCTGTAAAATCCTACCGCTTTTTTTTCTATACGGTAAAATCGCTTTCTACAATTAACACACTTTTAAAACTTCCCGAGCACGCGGTTATTGCGTATACGATTTGCCTCCGGTACGCCGCGCACAGCCTCCGCACCGTCGATCAATCGACGCGGCCACGGAGCCACATTTGCCCGCCACATCACAAACGGTTAATTTTTTTTTTCCTTGGAATCTCTTACGGCATACCTAATTTGTTTTTCGCTTACAAAAAAAAAAAAAATAATAATAAAAATTCACAATATCATTCTCATTTTCTCGAAAAAGTGTGGCTACGGTGTAACACACTTTGTTGGAAAATTAAAACAAAAAATTGTGACACTGTCGAGGAATATAAAATTTTTAAAAAAAACATATATACAATATAACACCTATTTCGTGTAAAGTGTTCAGCCTTTAAAAACTATAAATAAACATTTTAACAAATTAAATACGAATCTCGACATATGAAATAATTACTATGAATCGCTAAAAATTTAGAGAAATCTATCGAACGATTTTTTTTTCATCGTATATGTGTAGTGCAAATGTTTCACGTTCTTCGTAAATTTCAAAAATCTATAAGAACATTATTTTAATAGTTTCGTTTATTTAAAACTATTGAGAAAACAATTGTTATATTCCCGTTTTCGGCTGTTTATTTCTTTTTTTTTATCGCGCACAAGGAGAAACTACAACGAAAAAATATTGAAAAACGTTTCGAATATAAAAATACCAACAAACATTCTACAGTCGAATATGTGTACACTTCAGCAAAAAAATCATTATGTAAAACCAATCGTTTTCGTCGCATAAGATCTTTATTATAGTCGGACAACAGTTTTCACTGTAAAATAATGCCTACTCAATATATGATTTGTTGAAACAATAAAACATTAAACCTTCTCCCGTTATAGATATGGTAATAAAGACTTGGTACTCAATGTGTTCTCGACTGATAGCCGTCCCGTGTGCTAACTGAATGAGCCACACCTCGGCCACTGCCGTTGTAGTAGTATACGAGCTTAACTCGTTTAATACGTTTTTTTCGCACTTGTAATAATAGTCTCTGCATAAATTCGTTACGATTTCAATAAGCTTTTGAAAAATTCGTTCGCGATACACACACTACCGTGTATATATATATATATATATATAATCGCATACGGCGTAATACCGCCGAAACGTTTTTGTGACGCTTAAATCGCAGTTTTGTTATGTGAAAATCGTTATTTTCACCACACACTATAACAAAATTATTACACAGTAATACGAAAGCAAACACACACACATAATACGACGGACAAACAAATAAATAATGCGCGAAATGTTTTTTTCTCTCTCTCTCTCTCTCTCTCTTGTTATATTACGTTGCACGCACGGTGCGTTTGAATAAATTGTATTAACACTAAATACACATAATATCGTTATATATACACCGTATTTTTGTTGCTATAAATCTTTGTTGTACGCCTAAAAATTTTCATTTTTAAGCTCTTAAACCCCGTAGTATTGCATAAAGCGATTTTTAACGATTTCAGTGTAAACATATATATATATATATATTTAACGATATATTTTATTTTTTACCGACGATTTTGCTACCGTTTTTCTCCCTTAAAATAATTCCGCGGCAGATAAAAATAAAAAAAGTATATATATATATATATATATATATATATATATATATATATATATCCACATGCACACATATTTATATATTATTAAAATCTGACGCATCACTCTCCGGTATATATTATATTGTCATTATTTATAATAATACATTCGACACACGACTGTATAATATTCACTGTTTATACGCGCATATGTAATTTGTTTTTATACACATCGTAAAACTTTTTTTCTACCCGACCTGACGGGCACAGATATTGTTTTATGTAATATATCGGTAGACTGTTTTTCCATCTCTGCGGGCTGTTATAACAATATTATATTACGTACCGGTAGTATTTTCAAAATACTACATCGGATTAAAAAAAAAAAAAAAAAATCATATTTATTCTCGTACGTACGTTACAAGTTAGAATAAGTTTTGTAAATTAAACCAATTGCCCGTGAATAGTTTTTATTAAAATGTCATTTCCGCCGCCGTTACTTGGCACGGCACGCGTGTGCGAACGATAGTCGAACGCGCCTCATAAACCCGTTGAAACGCTCGGAGCTGATGGCGTCTGTAATGCGAATTACGAGATCTCCCAAAAGCGACGAATGAACACATGAACAGCGTCATTTCTGGTGTACACATCTCCAAAGAAAAACGCAAGTTATTCCGGAATTCGAAGAGCACACGATTTTTGCCATCTCCGTCCGCTTGCAGCTCCGGGAATCCGTAATCGCGTGAAAAGTATGAAATTATATTGTCGTCAATGACAAACGGCCTCCCTCTCGTATTGGAAATGACACGAAAAACCCCCCCCTCCCCCCCCGTTACACTCTCGGCATCGAAACGCGTCAGTCGCTGTCCGTGCGGTACTCTCCAATACAACGTACCGCGCGGAATCGAAAATAGCCAACCGAAATCGGAACGCTCTGCAACACATTCTCGTCAATTAATATGCAAACATATTAATTGTTTTTTACTAAAACAATCGATGAAAATCGCGTGTTGGAGAATCCGTATTACCGTTAAACCGCGAGCGAACGACCGATCCGATCGACGAATTGTGTCTGCTAGTTTTTTCATTTCAGGCGGTTATTAGATCGTTTTTGTACTCTTTTTTTTTTGTTTTCAGTCTGTTTATATACACGCGCGCGCATACATATTTCGTACACGATATAAGTCCGCGATAAAACGCAAAACGATAAACGACGGAGACGGAAACGTTTGTCGGGGAGCGGTGAGCGTGTGAGAGGTGTGTCGATGATTGATGTGCGTACGCGCGCCATAGAAAAACCGTTTTGTAGTCACCGTGTCTAGACCCGTCAAAAACATCTACCGCCGAACCTCCCGGGAGAATTCCCCGCCGCGGCGCGTCATACACCGTATCGAAAATGTCCAAAATCTGCCGTCTGACGATGGCTTTTCCACTCTATTTCGCGCGCACACGCGTTACACCCGCACGTATATCCGCATGGACACGTTTCTCTTTGCCGTTTCCATACAATTCTTTACTCTACGATTCGATTGCTATACGGTCAGTACGAGGTATATACGTACGTCCTAGTGGTATGCGGCAATCAACCGGTTATTTTTCTCGTTTCGCGCGAGAAATAGCCGATTACGACAATTCCAGGTGGCGTACACGCCTCCGTCGATACATCGCACTGTGCTATTATCGTGATAAGCGGTGGGATGGATGAAATCTCGAACACGCTTACGATGGAATTAACGTCGGAACGGTTGCGAAACAAACTGGCGGGCCCGAACGTAAACAACCGGAGAATCCGATTTAAAAGCCGGTGGGTCGAACATGTGTGTCGAATAACGATTGCTGTGAGGTGTTCGTGTACACGTTTTCCTCGAGAGTTCATCACGGAAATATCATTTTTCAAGTTTTCGAATGCGCCCGTACGATTTACAAACGCACGCGTGTAAACGTGCACGCGACTCGCACCCGGGACACCTGTTAACGCACTACTGCCGTCACCAGCGCACGTGGCGTGTAGACGGTTCAATTTTTTTTTTTTCTTCTTTAATTATTATCTTCTTATTATCGTCCGTTTGCTCCAGGAGAGATCACCGGATTTTCGTTCGTTAGGACGATAAAGGCTCGGATCGTGAGTTGGGGTGTTCATAATGATTAGACATCACACTACCAGTGCGCTTGAGCTTTTTTTAGCTGGCATCACAATGAACGAGCGAATGACGCGAAACGGATTATTATCGATTATTTCTCATTCGCGAATGTCGACATTTCACGTAGACTCCAAGCGCAGTTGCTCCTATAAACACAATTTGAAAAAACGCCGAGTATACACGAGTGGCACGAATAGGGTTCGGAGCAAGAGACGAGAGGAGCACTTTTACTCATGAAAACTTAGCCGGCAGTATATACGCGTAGTCTCCTTATTCGTAGTCTCGTTTTGCACGACGACTGTCTTCACGAACGTCGAACCATGAACTACGACTGTGAGCTTTTCCATAGACGGAACTTCACATTTCGGTGTGTTAGAAATGATTTTTCTGCACGATAATGGTGAACGGTCAACCGGAAAACCGGTACGAAACAATCTTTATAAATTGATTTTGCAGACGACCGTGCTGTCGTAGGGCATTTGTGAGCGTTCATTTTTACGAAAGAGAAATCGAAAAATTGTCGAGCCTCTGGGGAGGGGAGGGAATGCGTATTTCAGAAGGATATGTAGAAAAATAATATAGCGTTGCGCCATTTTTGTACTTTTATTCGAACGAATTTAGAACGTACGAAATGTATTATATGTATACCACGATGCTGTGTAAAATCTCGTGTCCTCTCAATTCAACAATGTCCAATAAAACGTGTGTGTACAATTCCGCCGAGCGCGCGGCCCGTTTAGCGAGTTGTAAAAGCCCCGAAGGGACACGGCGGTATTAAAAGGGCCGAAAAGGCGGAATAAACTTTTTCGTATACTATTCAGATTTCCCGGGATTTTACTGTTGTGAACTTTTTTTTTCGTATTTTTTTTCCTCGTTCGTCGTCTCTGCCCGCGTTATACGTGCCTTCCAGTTTCATTTGGCGTTAAACTTTTGCGTCGGCGAAGAAGAAGAAAAAAAGAAGAAAAAGAAAATTTAACGTCAAATAAAAATAATAATAACAAAAAAAAAAAAAAAACAAATTACCAGTCCCCTGTCTGCTTGTATGGGCGCGCGAAAAAAGTTTAGCGCTCGTCAAAATGCGCAGAACGCGACCGTGACGCAAAGACCAGCGGAGTTTTAATATACCACCCCCTGTTTTTATACGAATACAGGACAAACTTCGATAACACAATCAAGCCCGTTTGTTTGGCCGGCTGTTTCCCCTTAAACCCTGGATGAGGTTTTAAACGAATTTCTCTCTCTATATTATATATATATTCGTTTCGTTTTGTTATTCCTTTTGTTCGTCGAAAATGACACGTTCCGTTTCCCTGCGAACGCTTTGCCGACCAAATCGAAAACCTATTGCGAGTGGAAAACGTGTTTCGCCAGAGAAATAATTGTGGAGTAACGTCCAGAATTTATAAAAAAAAAAAACCATTTTATTATAGCGGATTTTCATTTTACAGTGATTCGTCCTGTATCGAATCGTTTTCAAATTCAAAATTAATACGTCGCGTGCTTATCTGTTTTGCCAAAAACAGATTTTTTTCATTTCAATACGTCGTATGAAATGAAAAAAAAAAGTTGTTCCGCGACGTACATAATGTGTTTTCACTCGGATAACACGAGCCTCAACCCTCCACGCTTTCCTCTTCCAATTATTCCAACCTCGGATCATTATCTGCAGTGGATTTTTCCGAGTACCGCATAATACGTCAGGAGTATTGAAGTTTTCTTGATTTCACGGTTTTTATTACTTCAAGGCTCGAACGTTCCAGAACGTTGCCATTTGTTACGTGATCGCCACCACTAATTTTTAGTATTCTGCGCGATATATCACAAATCTGAAACACTTGAACTCGATTGATCGGAGTCCAGGTCTTCGCTCTATAAAGAAACGCTGTAAATACACGGCAGCGGACCATTCGGATTCGGAGACCAATGCTTAATTGACGGCTAGAGAATATTTTTTTTCATTTTCATAAAAGCTGCTCTCGCTTTGCTCCTATGCGGCAGGATCTTAGTTGTCTGTCCAACTGATTGTCCAAGACAATCAACACATGATAATTATATCAACAATTTTCGTAATAAGATTTATTTCAAAATTAATTTATTATTATCGTTCATCTCGACTTGAGCGAGCGTAATTAAATCATATAAATATTTTTGCGATATATACGATAACTATTTATTTATTATAAAGCCCGTTACAGCGCTGTACCGAATGACAATGGATAAATACGATGGGAATATAATATAACACAATACTGATTTGTATTTTTACTATATACACACGCGAGAAACGTATTTTGTTTTGATTCCATAATACGTGTAAAATTTAATTAAAATCAGTACGTGTTATCGTGTAAATACATTTGTATATGGATTTCTAATATTGAAACAAAAACAAAAAACAAAAAATCGAATTAAAGTCGGGTAAACCGTCGGAACCTATTTTGCGTTTGAAACGTTTTTTTAATTAAACAAAGGGTTTTGTTTGTGTGTGTGTGTTTTTTTATTATTATTATAACGTACTATCCCGGGAACACTTATGGACGTATTTCGTTTAATTTAAAATTGAAATAACTCGGAAAAAGTTATTTCGGGTGTATTATTATGATATGTAGATGTGTGTATTATGTAATGCACGTTCGTACGGCTACACCACACACGAGACGATTTACCAGTATACATTTAAACTGCGTCTTTTTTTTTTTTCTGTATAATATATTGTCCCTGCAGGGAGGGCGACGCGCGTAAGTGTAAAATTAAATGCTTTTTGCGTGTACATGGCGCATTTTAATTTATTCATTTCTCGACTCCCACAAGGATTATACCATATACGCGTAGAGTACAAACGAGTTACGAATACTTTAGAACGCGGAGAAAAAGGGCTATGGTTAACACTCGTCTTGTGAAGAGTCTCGTATCGTTGTTGTTATAATTTTAAAACAATGTCGGTGAACCACGACGATCAAAAACGCGACATTTATTCGACGTTGTGATTGTGTTTTTTTAAGATATCGATTTGTCATGACAGGAATCCCCTTGATTGAAATATCACGCACAAACGAATAGAGGGAAATGAATATGAGAAAAAACGTATAGAATTGTGAAAACAAAATTGTTTCATAATGAGATAATATTTTATTTCATTATACCGATACGAAACCTTTAGGAATTTATCATCGTATTTAATTGTGACATTGTAACGTCCCGCGTTTCGAATTTTAAAATGCCAAAATTATACGAACATAATACTTTAGCGCGAAGTATAAAAAAAAAGAAATATTCTACGAGTGCTGCAGTGGACGTGTATTCGAATAGATCACTCGACCGAGTCGTATTATTCGAAGTATATTTTGTGCCTAAAATCATCGCGTTTGAAATAAAAAAAAAAAATCATTCGGTACGAAACTGCTGTTCTTCAATATTTCTTCGTGTGGATTATCGAAATTCAATATTTACACACTCGAAAGAAAATGTTTGTTCAACTCTTAATACAAAAAAACTCTCCCGTGTCCGACTTGTCAAAAACGTTTTTTTCTTTTTTCAATTTTTCGATTGTTTTTCCTCACACACATTCCGAGACTACCGAAAAAAATCGAAAATACTTGTCATTACCGCGTCTGCGCACCGGTGAGCTACCGATGAATAATGCACTACTGATTCCGCACAGAATTCTACACAAACCGAATTAAAGCGTTTAGTATTATTTTAAATTGTCCGGAATTTTTCTCAATCCGGCGTTTGTTTGTACGAAGACGAATATCAAAGGTTATTTTACAAATAATTTAACTTTATCAGAAATAGACGTGTTTTCGAAACGAAAACCGAGATCGAATACAGTGAAATGTCTCGTGATAAACGTGTTAATCGTCGTCAAAATGTATCCATAATATTGATCGTTCCGTTTAATTAAACTATATACAATTGGAAAATTTCTCAAAATATTTTACAAATTATGTGGAAATAACTTTTTATTACCTATCAGACAATATATGAATGATATATTATAGTGAATTAGTGAATCGCAGTAAAAAAAAATCATGTGTAAATCTCAAAAATTACAATTTACTAATGAAAGTTAAAAATATGAATTCACTATGTAATAATAATAATTATTATAATTATAATAATAATAATATTATTATTATTATTATTATTATTATTATTATGTTCGAACGCGAGTTATAATGAAAACGTATATCAGTTGTGTATATTATGTACTGCAGCGATCGTTACCGCGTGTAGCAAACACGACACTTCCTGTTGGTAACAATTTTCTTCTTTTTCTACCTCGAAAATTATATATAATTTGGTTCTTACTCATTTTATTATTATTATTATTATTATTATTACTATTTTGTTTTTATCGTCCGACTTTCCGCGCACTTGCACGCAAATCCGTTAGTTATACCGAACAGGAAACGCTATATTTCGGTGTTTATGTGTTTTTTTTCTTCTTACGTTCAACGTATTTGTTTAATATAATATAATTAAGTATTATTACGGGGATGTGAGGGCAAGGCTTTTTCTTTATCGTATTAATGAATTTTTGTGTTTTTTTTTTTTATAGCATATGGAAATTTGGGCTCGATACTGAGCAGCCAAGGACGGCTGGACGAGGCGGAGACGGCGTTGAGGACGGCGCTCCGATATCGACCAAACATGGCGGACGTGCATTACAATCTGTGAGTATTGAAGAATATTTTTTTACGGTACCGGTAGTGTGCGAAACGTGTTGAAAATTCGGGAGTCGTAGAAAAATCGATCACATTAAATAATAGATATTTAACGGTACACTGACGGGTGTCGTATTTAGAAGATGGAGAGGGTACGTGAAGATTGCGTATAGGTAATGTTTTTGGCAATCAATGACATGGATTTACTTACTTGTAGCTAAGACACA
This sequence comes from Chaetogeoica ovagalla, assembly GCA_032441825.1. Classification (NCBI taxonomy): domain Eukaryota; kingdom Metazoa; phylum Arthropoda; class Insecta; order Hemiptera; family Aphididae; genus Chaetogeoica; species Chaetogeoica ovagalla. Next base: position 7,750,049 of record CM063743.1, on the reverse strand, counting down.
GTTTTATTTAAATATTTATTGAAATTAATAAAAAAAAATAAATAAACGTCAATAACGCTGAAAGGTCGTATTCTCAACGTATCAGCGATTAGTGAAATCGTATATTTCAAAGACGAGTATTAAATTCGCCGGGTATCTCAATTATATTGAAATTAATTAATTATATTTAATTAATAGAACGACGAAAATAATTGAAAAAAAAATAAATACCGGCTCTCGCACGTCTTTACGTGAAAAACACACACACACGCGAGAGTATTGAATTTATATATAAACGCGCATTATTTATGGACGCAGTACACTAAAAACATACGCCCATTTTCTTCGGTGGCCGTTCTTATTATATGGCCTTTTTAAAATAATTTTCTAAAGCCACGTGACTGTAAATAAAAACTTGGCGCGCCCAAATAAAAAAAAAAAAAAATTAATCAACGTTACATAGTCTTAAATTTAATACAATTAGTATTGTTATTAGAAGATTTCGGGGTCAGGGACACGAGGTCTGAATGAATAAAATATCGAATTGATTTATATATATATAAAAAAAAATACAATTAATCGAATTAAACGCCTGTAATAATTAAAAGCAAATCTCTTTTATAGATAAAATTGTCATGTTATTATCTGTGAAATACGTTTGAGTTCGGTGTCTGCATGAGTACTAAACATGCAGAGAGACAGACGACACTAAACATGCGCAAAGAGAGGAGGTGTCAGAGGAATATAGCCGTGAGCGAAGTCGGCAAAACTACGACAATTTATAACACATGAAAAACGCGTTTGGCTTTATAAACGCCCTGCAATTCTAAGCGCACGAAAATTTTACTTCTAATTGCATACAGGTGGTTTAGAGGAAACAATTGTTTTAAGTTTAAAAAAACGTTTTTTTTTTTTTTAATTAATTTTTTTTTTTTTTTTGCATAATTTATATAAGAGTTTCCATACGCGCGCGATTTTATTGAACGTGTACGAATACATTGTCGTCGTCCTTTTCCTTTGTAAATATCAAAGAAACAACGTGAACACGCGTCGCGGCATCACCTGCAGCAAAACGTTCCGGAGACGATTGTGGGAAACGTCGAAACAAATACGACACTGAAATTTCTCAGCGTGTACCAAAGGTTTTTGGCACTTTCTCTTTATTAAAACTCATCTGTTGTTCTACTCTTTCACTCACACACACATTGGAAATCACCACCGTCTCTTTTCTCAGTATTTGTTCTTTTTCTCGACACATTAATCAGTACGACTCCGAGAAATTTATATATACGTACGCGACACGCGCGGTTTCTCTCGCCTTGCGATCTGCGCACTGTGTTTCCATCGTCTCAGACACCCGTTTGCAACGCCCCTCCGTGCTCTTATACACCAAAAAAAAAAAATTAAAAAAAATTTACGTCCCACACACTTTTGATTACTCGAAGTCCGTGTACGCCCGCGTTGCTCATCACGCGCCAGTTGAAACCGAGCCAAACGCCGTCGGATTTTCATTAAACCGTAATAACTGTAAACGATCGGTGTTGCGTTGTCGATTTGTCAATAACAATTATTTATATTGACGGACGTAAAAGTCCGAACGATTATCCGGAAAATATGCGTTTATTATTTTTGCACGAACGTCGGACGAAAAATCGTAAAATATTTCGTAAAAGTTTGGAGAAATGGAAGGAAGACATATACTCGCGTGTCGTTATAACGTCTCATTGAAAACGTACATCTAAACGGGTTCAAATAACACGATTTTCGATCGTCGATCGTTTGTGTAACGAACACGAGAAGAATTCGACATCACGAGGAATAAATAATAATAATAATAATAATATAGTGGTAAATAACTTTAAAACGTTAAAAATGTAAACACTGTGCGAATGCGTTAATAAAAAGTCCTGCGGACGTGTTCAAACCAATGGAATATACATCAGAAAAGTTTACACGACGACAATAAGTAAAAACGTCCTATTTAAAATCACTGTAACATATGGTTACGGGTAATGATAATATTACGATATAATGCGAACTGAAACCGGATAATATGTCCATATTAGCTAGTCAATAATAGATAATATATTGAGTTTTGCCGCTTTTCTCTCTTTCTTTCCCTTTCTCTCGCTAAATATTATTGAAAACCGAATATTATTATTATTATCCGATAACCAATTCTATAACTACACCTTGCGTTGCTCATGCATCCGCCACTGTGCACGAGTATGTCTTAAAAATTTTTTACAATTTTTCAAAAAACTTATACGAATCAAAAAAATAAATAAATAAAACGTCACGTGGGAGATTATATTTATGTACGCGATACTTTTCACACGTGTCGTCGAGCTAATAAACTCTAAAAAGTATGCACAGCGTGTTACAATACGTTATTATAAGCACGTTAATCTCGTACGGTAATAGGGTAATCACGTTTTTAGCGTATAACGGTGCACGCACGTTTTATTGGCGACGAAAAAAATCGGTAAAGTCTTAAAAAAATACTCGAGTGATGTATTTATTACAATAAAATAAAACAATCACTGCGTAATCCCGTGGAATTGAATATATTTAAAGTAAAACTCGTATGTAAAATTAACGTTTTCGCGTTATAACACGCAACAGCACGGACGATATTTTTTTTTTTACACGTTCGTAGAGAATTTCGAAAGAAATTTACGCGGTGGGGGGGGGGGTTTGAATAGTTTTTTTTAAACGAATTAAATTAAATTTTAATTTGATCATTAAAAAAATATATATATAATATTTTAAACATTCGTTAAAACGGAAACGGGACAATTACGTATAAAAAGACAAACGTTTAGCGTGTTTCGAATACTTTAGACGAATTTATTATTTATAACTTACGGAAGTTTGTGCATTTGCATACGCTTATTCATAAGTGACTTAACAAATCGATCCGTTATATTTTATGTGTACATAATATGTGCACGTATATAATATAGTGGAAAACTTTCCACAATAGCGTAAAATTCGGGTAGGTTAAGTTTGCACTAGAAAAAAAGAAGAAACGTAATATAATAAAATAAAAAACATATTTAAATCAATCGCAAATATTCGTAATGGAATACAAACGGGCTGAAACATTTAAACGAAATATTTATTCAAGATTTTATGCGTTTAGCAAACTTTTATTTTATGTGTGTGTGTATTCGCGCAGTATTATAATAACAATAATAATAATACATAAACGTATTTACTCATACTACGTTGAATAGTGTACTTTGTGTGTGTGTGTGTGTGTGTGTATTTGTATTCAATGACACGAATAATCTGTTTAAAAATAATATAAATATTACGTGCAACACGCACTCGCGGCGAGGACAATTGTCAAACATATATTATAAGTGGCACGGTAGATAATCATTTGTACGAAAACAAAAAGGAACCTCGTCGTTATTGTATTTGTTTTGTTGTTATATTTTATTTTCGGTCATCCAAGGTATAATAATAATAATAATAATAATAATAACAAGGCGTACTAGATAATATTTCCGGACGATAATAAATCAGCGGTTTATACCACCGAAAAACGTAATAAATATTATAAGAAAAAGAAAAAAAATAAAGAAGCGAATATTCCCTGCGCAATAATAATATCGTATAAAAATCGAGAGCAAAATAATCAAAAAAATGCTGTTTTATTCGCGTTCGAGTCTATTCACTATTAATAAAACGTGACTAACAAATAACGTGCACGATAGAGGGGACATACAATTTAAAAAGTCCTACCCGACGGACTTCCGAATCGCCTACTGATTTATGTACGCATGTACGCGAAAAACGTACACGAATCGACGCATTTAACCATTTTTTTTTTTTTCACTCACTATCCTGCAGGCTATCCGCGTGTGCGTTTGATCGACGACGTTTTATATACACGTCGCTTAAGCATTATAATCAAAACTCAGTTAAGAATTTTTAAACATATATATATCGTATTATACTATGACGGCGGCGAAAAAAGTACTAGAAGTCGTTTTAATACGATATTGTTTAAATTTGAATAGATTTTTTTATTTGTGGAGGGTCCTGAGCGAGGAACGCATCGATTCGTATGTTTTTAGTCAGAAATTCTACCAGAAGGAGTGATCAGATCTTTACAGTCGTACCCGGTTTCCGGTAGAAAACCGCATCTAGTCGGTACTTTCATGACGTTCTCTTTTAAGACTTACTCAATACTTTTCACAAGCGTTAGAAAAAAACTACCGAAAAACTACATTTAAAATCGATTAATATCGTTATTTATTCGTAATTTTAATACTAACGATTATAGGAACATGAAATATTCACCGCAAACACGTTACTGTACGTGTACCATACTAAGAAAAAAAATTTATAGTCTCACGCAGTTTTCTATGATGCTGCTGGAACGCGTAACGCACGACGTGACGATCATCCCGAGCGTTGTTTCCATTTGAAAATTTGTACACCAGAAAAAGGAAATATCGTTGTAAAACTCAGTAGCTTCCTCGTTTCGCTCAAAAAATAAATTACAACATAAAAAGACATTTTTTACGAACAAAAAAAAAAAAAAAAACCGAAACAAAACGTATATTTTATCCAATAAAAACGCGGGTATATATTTTATATAATTTTTTCTCCTCCAGTTCTTTTTCTATAAAACTTGGTGTAGTGTACACCACGGGTATTTTGTTTACACAATATGTGTACGAATAAAATTCGATTTTTGTGTTTCTTTTTCCGTGTGTGCATCAGCGGCAAAGACCGCCGTTGTATGTTTGGCGGGACTTGGACGAGAATTATAGATGGCCGAGAGGGGAGAGAAGGACGGCAGGGACCGTACTATTACTGGCAGTTGGATAGGATTCGGAGGGCGAACGGCGGAAAAGGCTTTCCGACCCTTGCTCCTCACGCAGGCATCACGCTCGTCCCTGTGTTTTATGGTGCGCTCTGCAACAGTTAACACACCGACCGCGAACCGCCCGCCCTCCCGTCCCTGCAGTACGGTGTGCGCTTTTAATCCGCCACGAATTGGCCGCAGGTCGTTATTTGCTTTTCTCGCAAATCGCATTCCGTCACGCCAATATCTCGTCCGGTGTTCGTCACGTCCGCCGGTCATCGATGCCGCGAAGTCGCACAGTCTCTACACACACTGTGCTTATCGTGTTTTTATTCGCGGCCTATGCATATAAAGGTTCGCGACAATTCATTTCCAAAGACCATCGATAACATGTACCTTTCTAAGCTCTTTGTATTTTTTTTAAATTCCCCCCTCCCACAATCGAATTGTCTCCAAATTCAAAAACATACCGACCCGATACATTTGAAGTTTTCCGCACAATTTTTTTTTCCTCCGCTTATTATACTGTTATTATATTATTGGTTTTCAGTAATAGGGAGAAAAACTATAGTAATTATATTATTATTCAATCAAGTATTGAGGGGGTCATCGACTTATATTTGTGGAGGTGGAGTGGATTCAATATCTATTTTTTTTTCGCGTTTGTAAATTAACACAACTAATAAGAGTATAAATTAATAATATTATCAATATGTTATAAAATATAAAACAATCACGATAATATAGTGTAATCAAATATAACACGATTATTTTAATAAGGTCGGGTTTATACACAAAATATAGCAATACATTTCTTTTTGAAATAATTACTTTTTACGTATAAATATAGTAATACGTTTTAATTTTTACGCGGTTACTATTCAAAATACGATCGCGTTTCGAAAAGTATTCGAAATACTGTATTCAGAATACTTTTAAAAAGTGTTTGAAACACTGTAATTAATAGTTTAGAAAAAAAAGTATTTAAAATAACGTATTCGGAATACCGTCCGAGTTTGACGATTAAATAATATTATCGCCAATATCTTTATATCCATAAAGTGTTGGTACGTTGGCGAAGACCCGTTTGTTGATGCGATAATATTGTAATCGTTCACCGTAAACATTTTATTATCAATGATAATTATTATCACGCGTTCATTACAAATGTTGTCAAATTATGCACCAAACGAGTTTTAATGAAATTTATCAAGACCTCTCACGTACCATATCAGACATTACGATTAAATACGACAAGCGTTTGGATTGGAATTAAAACTAAAGAGAGGACGCTAAACATAGGGTGAAAAAAAAGTATTAGAAGCCTTTACGACCACTTTGACCACTGTTTATAACCGCCACATCGTTGTTGTACCGTATCGATAAAACACTATTCCGGTTCGTATGAAATCGTATACGCACACGCATTCGCGCAATAACACAATACACTCGGTTAGGTCTTGCCATCAAAAATCAACGGTCCGGTCAAGACCGAAAAGAGTCTATTAAGACGTTAAGACTCAGCATCGCGCAGACAAAGATCACAACACGTACACCGTGTTCGTACACACACCGTCCCGTCTTAAAATATCCGTTACGTTGCTGCCATCCATCTCGTCCGTGCTACACAATACCGCTATATAGGTAGTACGGATCGCGTGCCGTTCGGTTTTTGTGTTCGTCTTATTAAACGCGATTGTATACATTTTATAATAATTACGTCGGCGGTATCTAACGACAAGAATACACATTATACTTTTGGAAATTGTTTCGGCGCCCTCGTACATAAAATTCGAACGCGTCTTTCGTTATTTTCACCGTGGACCAAAACCGTTGCGTCTCTCTGTTGCGGTCTCTCCCATTTCGGTCTCACAAATACCCGCGGATATTTATTGTATTCCGCACGTCGTTTCTGCGATTATTAATAACGTTTTGTTTTCGAAACGAATAAATGTGAGATTCAAACCACGCGAACGAAAAACGAACAACGCGTCTCGAACTGAAATAAAAACAAAAAAAAAAAAAAGCGTTGTCGTGTTTTTAATGAGTGGAGCTAAAACTCTCCGAACATTGTCCAAAAGTTACGTAAAACATAAATTCGTTATTCATCGTAATACTCGTACGCTCGTATTGTTTCGCATAAGAAATGGTTCGAAACATTCAAGTTGTTTCAAATGGAAATCAATCGATTTGAATAATTATAGGTTGTTATGATGTTAAGTGTTACGGGTTTCTTCATTTGATACGGCTGGATTTTTAAATGCCAAATACAGTGACACCGTGTGTCGGTATGATTATTATTTTTTTTTTTAAATAATGTCTCGTTTGAATCGAGTAATGACGATGACAGCTTTAGACATGTCGCGGTTCCCTGTAGCGAATGATACGCCGAAGTCGAACGACGATGGTGTTTACGCTTTCTCACTTTTTTCCATTTATTATAATTATTATACCCGAATGAATCGCGACATTTCGATTTTTTTTTTTTTTTTTTGTTTTGCTCGAATTTGGCGTTTTGCAATAACTATTTTAATAGTCACGTCGCTCAAAATCAATATGAATAACTATCGTTGACGGCATAAAGAGTTTTGTTCTTTTAATCGAATCCGATAATAATTCGCGCATAACATATACGATTATACGAACGTAATCGGTACCCTTAGAATCCATTACAAATCACTTTTAAAATCCATTTCAAATCATTCATAAAATCTATTTCGAGTCACGCGTTGACAACACGTCCGGATTAACAGTTTTGATACAACCCCGTATTTTTTATAATACCCCGAAAGCGATACGACGAACGTGAAACGTCGGTTGTTTTCACAATGTTCACATCTGTCAATATCGGCGCGCTGAATTAATTCCGACTATTCAAATTTTTCTTTTGTACAAAATCCGAATGAATAAAACAAGTATAAAACGGAATGTTGTACGCGCCGTAATATGCGTATCGTACACACACACATATATATATATAACACGATGCGTTCTATGTTGTTTGATGGAATTATTACAGTGAAAAATCCGGAGGAAAACTGTCCGGCAGAATAAAAAAAAGCATTCCGAACAAACGGGGAAAACGTGGAAAAAAAAATTAATTCCGAAAAAATGCGCGTTTCGTTATAAATTAATAATTTTCGTTATAATAATAATAAAAACGTTTTTTTTTTTCCTTTTTCTCTGTAAATATAATTTTTTATTGTACGTAATAGACAGTAAATATTTGTGTCGTATAATAATTTCATTTTTTTTCCCCGTGTAAAACGTACAATTTTCGAGTGTTAAAGGGAAATGTTTAATTTCAAGCGTTGATCATTTAATGCGACGTAATTTTTTTTTTTTTATTACCACATTTGATTTTCCAAAAAGTGTATTGCACACTCAGAACCGTTTTATCGTTGCTTTCAAATTTATAGTGAATAATATCACATAGCTCTAAAACCTTATTGAAATGCGTAATTCTCTTCAGTGACACGCACGACGACCGCGGATTTAATTTTTTTTATTTCACATTCATTTGCACAACCGTTCTCGCCGTTCGAAAAATTATCACACTCTGACAGTGTAATAAGACGGATACGACATTCAATCTCCACGACTAGACGAGTACAGTTAACGAAATCAAATTGACTTTTCGAAACATTCCGTTCTTCAGTGGGTATCGAACTTGACGTTTCGACATCAACAGTAAACGAATAATTTCCATTTTGTAAACACTGCTCTCTAATCATTTCACTCGCATTATCGGACCGAACACTCGACAACGGGATCAATTCCAATCACCTGTCTTATTATATACAACGTGGATACATCGTGGTTTATTACGCATTATATTACCGCGCCGATAAAAATTAAACTGAAATATTTACACCGCGAATCTCTCCAAAACGAGGTAATACGTTATATATAGTGTACATTGTTGTCACTATTAATTATGAGCATGTTTTTAATTATATCGGTATCGTGCGCGCAATCACGAGGTTTTCGTGTCGACAGCTATAAAAAAAAAAAAAAAAATAAAGAAATAAAAAAATATAATGTAATTTTATTTAACAATCGGATTTCGCGTTATTTTAATTTTCCATTGCTGCACAGCTCGAAGCGAAGTCGTCGCGCTAACAAATTACTACAATAAGCGCGCGCGCGTGTGTATAACAGTAATTAATTCAAACTCTACACGACTATACTGTACAAAATTATTATACAATATTTGCACGCGGTTTCTAGCCAAAACGAATATTCTATATAATATTATAATATCAACGATACCACATGTATTATTATTATTATTATTATTATTATACGTCTTGTGATGTATAATATTCCGCCGTAGATAATTAATAGTTAACGAAGCCCCATTGTTGTTGTAACGCATGCGAATAACCTGGGCTTGGTACGTGCGGTTTTTTTTTTATTCTTTTTCACCGTTCGTTTTACACTCAAAACAGTCGATTAATAATTTCTATCGGCTACGGCTGCGTTCTTACCGCGTAAATATTATAAAGCCAGTGGCTTCCAGAGAGCAGGGAATGTTTTAAATACTCGAATCCCTCTCATCTCGTCCGTTTTTTCCTTTTATTATAATGCAACGAAATTCGAATTATTTTCCCGATCGAATTTACACAATCCGATCAGCGTATGTGGACGTATGGACCAGTATGTCCAGTGCATTTTTTCCCCCATTAAAATCTTGACATTATGTGTATACACGGCCGGAACAAAACACGTAATAATTTCCAAGACAAATTTGTATTTATCAAACAACGATATATCGTGCGCGAGTGTTTACAAGTGCTCGAAACTTTTAATATCTCGTCGCGGTAAAGTTTGTGTCGCGCACGGATTTATTAATCAAATACGGTGTACGCGTATCAAAAGAGAGAGATAGAGACGGAAAAGTGTATTTTTCGTCGTCTTGTCTTTTTTTTTGTTTTTTAGAAATATTAATTAAATATTCTTTTGATTAATGCGTAATAAAATATTCTAATAATTTCGAGGAGAAAAAAAAAGAATGTTTTTCTCGTCAAATGCTCGTCGCGCTGCTGCTGCCGCAGCATTGCGCACACATTATAATATTGTGAATATTTATATATATATTTTTGTGTGCAGTGTGTTTTGCTCTTGACAACGGATCATTTCACAAAAGGCTTTCTCGATTTTTTTCCCTCTCACCGCTCGAACATATCACTCCCTCTCAGAGAGTTCACACCGCGTTGTAATCGAAATGCCAATATGATGATTTATTTCGTACATCATTGTGCGGATCGGTGTGTCGTTATCCGTGAACTGTGGATGATCGCGAGAAATTAATTTTTCCCCCTAATCACAACAAAATAACGTTAGATTTTTGAAAATTCCGTAACGCGAGAACCGTCTCACATTTGAATTACTATACCGACACATGGATCATCGCAACAGATTTTCGAGAATTTCATTACAACAATTTCTGCCGATCGTATATTGTTCATTGAACGTTTTTATCCATTCGCTTCCTAAAATTACAATCGAACGTTGTTGATTATTCGAAAATTTTTAATCGATCTTTACATATACCGTTTCCATAAGTTTCGTCGTTATCGTTCGTGGTTAATTAACTTGATTACGTTCAATGGATAGACAACGTCTGTCTGTGTTAACAGCGATCCAAACGAGGAAAGAAAAAATAAATATCGAAATAAATGTGCGGATTTGCGCGATGAATCTCGTGTTACAAAGAAGAAGAAAAATTGGAATTCACATAATATACGAAAATACAACTTATGCCGTACGAACCGATGAAAAATAAAATTCCATAACGAACTGTATTCGATTAATTCGAATTTTAGACTCGCGTTATTGCATACACGCATTACGTTTTTCCGTTTCAAATATCGGCAAAACCAATAAGAGTATTTAATCGAATTCGAAAAGAAGTTTTTATTAGTCATTGCATTAAGTCCAAACACTGCGGTGATAATTCGCACTAGATCGAACTATTTGAAAACCGCGATTTTTAATATAACTATATAATAACGTCAAAACACTAATACACAAAAGTTTAGATATTTTTTTCGTTTTTTTCGTTTTTTTTTTTTATCAGAGTGTTATAAAATATAATACAATTCGTTAAAATACGTCACCCGTTAACGTATTTGTAGGAAAACTAATCAAAAACAATTTTTTTTTTAATTTTTGCATTTTAACGCTGTATTATATATGCGATTGTTTAAATAAAAAACGAATTAAGAGCAAAAGTTTTTTATTTTTTTTTTTTTTTTTGTTTCTTCTGAAAATTTATCGTGACGCAGATTCCATCGTTTTCCAAAACGTCTTTTGACAATTGGGTTTTTCGTTTTTTTTGTCTTGAAAGCGATGTCGTTCGTACAAACACACACACACACAATCGTATAATATATATATATGTACGAGAGCGCGTAACAGCCGCCCACGCCCATATTGATTATATTATTATTATTATTATTATTATTATTATTATTATTATTATTATTATTATTATTATTATTATTATTGTATATACGTCCTGCGCGCGTTCCACCGAAATTCGCGAAATCGACGTGACTCGAGACCATTAAATAAGTGTGTGTGCGCGTAAGTTTTTCGGACATCTACGCCTTTAAGTACGTATATGGAGCTCGCCGAAAAGCGAAAAAGGGGAATGAAAAAAAAAAATATATATATATAGAAACATACCCCGTCTAATAAGTATAATCAAAAAAAAAAAGAAAAAAACACGTTGCGTATCTATACACAGGCGAGTTTTATATGTATATCAGCTACGTATATAAATATAGTCGTAATAAATACGGGTTAAAAATAAAACGAGGACACGCCACTGTAAATTTTCAAGAGAAAGGCACTTCGATTAGATCTCCGTATAGTAATAGTAGTTTTCTTTTTCTTTTCCACTTTATTTTATACGGATTTCTTCTTTTCTTTATATTCTCCTATCGTTTTCCAAATTAACTCGAACACGAACGTTATAACAAATGTTGTTAGCCAACACATCATTATAATCGATTCGACTGTTTTACTATTGCCAAGCTGTGTCGTACGAAAAATATTATTTTATTTCCGTCGCGAAATTAAATTCCCATATACATCATACTCGTATATACACGACGACGTCTTCGAAACGATGATTTTTATGGCGTTTTCACGACGACGATTTTCCGCGTCCGAAACGGCGGTTAGGAAACCACTCGTTTGTGTTTTAATTTTTTTTTCAACAAAATTAACATTTTCATCGTCCAAAGCCACAAAGGAAAAACTTTTAATCCGCGTCCGACGTTAATGTGTGTGTGTGTGTGTACGCACGTGTGGCGTTCACAACACACGAGGAGACGAAGGGAAATTATCGCACGCGCCGGGTTCGAGAGAAAAAGTTCAGCGGACAATTCGCGTTCGTGATCAAATAAGTTGGAATATGAGCGACACGAAAAAAAAAACAAAACACGATGATCTGAAACGGTCTAAATATTGTCTACGTAACGCGAAAAAAAAAAAAAACATTTTCATTTTTATTATTATTAAAAGTTTCGAAAAATCCTTCTTTTTTTTTTGTTATAATGCGTATTATTTTTTTTCGTTCATAACACTATGTGTGTGTGCGCGCGCGTGTACGAGTGGAGTAATACGCTGTATTTATTAAAATTGTTTGTATGTCGGCCGCCGGACGGGTGCTTTGACGGAGACTATATGAAGCGGAAAAAAAAAATAAATTTTAAACGTATTTATATATATATAAAAAAAAGGAAAAAAGGCGTCAAGATTAAACCGTTTTTATGGCGAGCGTTTATTAAAAATAACGCGAATGAGTCCGAGGGCGATGAACACTCGGGAAACGCGCGTTCCGCTCTCGTACATTATTCATCCGGCGGACTACTACTACTACTACTACTCGTTGCGCCGCGCAATTTATCAGAGACCGGCTATCTCTGCGCGCGCGCGCACAGCATCAGACATCTCATCCGAAACTCGTACACACACACGCGTATCTGTTAGGCGATATCTGCGAGGAAATTTAATTCCAGACCTCCGGACATAAATATTAGTGTCGAGGCTTGCGATAAAAACTCGCGTCTATCTGTACGTTTCGTCTGCCTGCCGCTCCGGCTTTACCGAGCACCGGCCGTTTTTCCGTACACGCACCGACCGACTGCACCACGCGAATCGATATATTTATTTATTATATTTTCCGCGCGGCCGCCGACTGACCGTCGAACGCAATATCGTTTTCCCATGCAAATAAAGCGGCGAAATACTCCGTTTTTTATTCTCTCCACTCGCTCTCCACCGTCTCTCGCCATTTCCTTTGCTCCGGCCGTCCTTCCGTCCGACGGAAAATTTACACGTCATTTGCACAGGGATCCCCGCGGCCGGGAGCCGTTTCGATTCGATAATAAATACACGCGCGGACACACGTTCTTCACGTGCCGGCGCGCATTAAACGCGAACGGCAAACTTCCGCGGCGACGGTTCCACATTGCATACGGAATGTCCCGTGTTCCGTCGTACCGGGGAAAAAAAAAACCTTTCAAAATGTCTCCTCGTGAATAAACCACGTGACGGCGGAGGAGGAGGGGGCCAAAGACGTCGTCGACCATGTGACGGCGGTCGGTGGTACACGGGGTCGTTACGACGGGAGCGCGGCGAACCACGCGATACGACCGATTACGCGAGTGAATAACGCGGACGAAACGGTATATGTTTTGTTTCGTTGACGTTTCTACGTCTTGTACTACGGACACCGTCCCCGGTGACGGTCAAACGGGCGACGGGCGACGACGGGACGGTAAACGCGCGGAGCGTTCCGTCACTGTTTGTATTTCGCGACAGATATATTATATTTTCGGACGTTATGACGCGACACGTTTTCAATGATCAAAAGTGCTCGTCGAAAAAAGAAAAGAAAATCATTTGACCGCCGTCGTGGACACTTGTGAAACCAACGTGGGACAAGACGAACGAACGCGTACAAGGACTGTGTGGGAATCGTATGTACGGGCGTGCGACTGGAGTGAGAGTGGTCGACTTCGCACGTAGTCGATATAGAGCGCAAAAGCGATATATGGTAGGAAAAACCACGTGATACGTATGGTTTTGCGCTCGACGGCTTTTTCAACGAATTATGAAAAAAAAAACGAACTTTTCCTTTTCGCATCGCACGCCGATAGTGTTTTTCGATAATCGTTATTTATCGGTTCGGCCGCTCAGTGACGGCCGTTCGTTCGACCGGCTCTCGTGTCGTCCGCGACGTGTCGGGATAAATAAATATTTTGGCAACTACGAGTGCCAAAATAAATAAACGATTTCGGCGTCAATTTTTGTTTTTTTTTTTTTGCCGGAAAACCATAACTGGGGTTGCGTTATTCTGAAAAACTTTTCACTCGCGCGTGTTGTAGTGTTCTGCAGAACTGCGAGCGGTATTAGACTCTCGTATTACGTTGAAACGATGTTTTAAGAAATACGTGTCGCGTTATAATTCCACCCAATTGAATTAAATACTAATAGAACAACGTGTCAATTCTCGTTACGAGTCAAACACACCACGGAGCGGTGAAAAAATCGCGCGTCTCACGATTCCGTCGTTAAATTATGTAAAAAAAAAAAAAGCCCCCCCCCCATCCCCATCCCGTTCTCTGACGGTCCGAGTTTATTTATTTCGCAAAAAAAAAAAAAAAAATAAAAAAAAATTCGCGTTGTAAAACGAGACTGGGTAAAAAATAAATAAAAACAAAAATAATAAGGCCCAAACATTTGCGGTATCCGCATTTCATCTCCGGCGACAATGAAAGATTACGTGCTCCCAGCATACACGTCATTAATTCGCTCTCTCCCGCACGCGTCGTTTATTATCGCACGATTATTTACGAGCTGCAATACACATATATATATATATTATTTTTTTTTTTTGTTTCGGTAATTTTTGTTTTACAATTTTTTCTACTTTTTATAGCGTATATAAAATATCGTATTCGCCCTTCGGGGGAGAAAAAAAAACAGAAAAAGAAGAAGAAGAAGATATAATATAACTTTATTTTAATAGTAAACTCAATACGTACTGTCAACGGATTCGTGAGGGAAGGGAACGGACGAGATTATTTCGAAAATACGATATTATTATAATCAATTTGTTACTTTCGTTCTGCCGATCATTATTATTATTATTAACCCAAGAACAACTATTCTACGCGTTAGTTTTGAACGTGAAAGCGTTATTCTCTTGTGACAAATATCATACGCGATTGTAATATTCGTTGCTGCTGTAGCGTTGTGTATCGAAACCCCCCCCCCCCCAGGTGCGAATCGATATTTATTAATTCCATAATACGTCTTTTAAGACCACCTATATATATATATATATATGAAATTTTACTTAAAAAAAAAAAAATTTGCAATTCGCGTTAATATTGCACGGGAAATCTAACGGTGTTTTCGACGCGTGTGATATATGACTCGCCTACGTATTTTCGTTGTCCGATAGAAAAATATAATATTTGAGAGTAATATATGGTGCTTTGGTTTAGGAATATGTTTTTTTTTCTTCGGAAATTGTTTATTGTTGCGTAAAAATGTGGTTTTTTTTTAGTGGATTAAAAAATAAGGGGCTACGATAGAAAACCATAATCGTAAAGTTTTATGGACGCGAGTCACGTTTTTTGTGTACACTCACTGCAGTGTACGGACGAGGGAGGAAAAAAACTACTAATCCAGTCATCTGTATAAAATAGGAAAGCACGGAAAAATTTATCAAGTCAAAAAAAAAAATAATAATCATAATGGGTTTTCTATACATTATACTAAGCCATCTATTATACATTATACATTATTATTATTATTATATTTGAAAACTGTAACAACAATAGTTTGATGTAACTTTTATTTATATTCAATAATAATAATAATAATAATAATAATAATAATAATAACAATAATAGTTGAAGATATATCGGATATTTATATAAAATCGGTGTGCGTATACATATATACACGAAATCTATTTTTCGGAAACATATACGTATAACTAGTGGTCGAACTCTATTGCATTAAAAAACGATTGAAATTGCTTGAATTATTGTACTAAGAAAATGTTTTAAAATTGCACTGGGAATTCCTTAAAAATTCGTTACAAAATGAAGAAAAGCAGTAACGGACACTGGCATTGGCTTAAGAACAAAATAAAAATACGCGTTTGTTGAAAAATAATTTGAATAACAATATAGAATAATTTCTTTTCCGACTTTGTTCTTTAGAACCTAAAAGAAAAACAATGATTCAACTTGTTATTTGTCGTAGGAAAATTTTAGGATAAATTTCGGAATTTGCAGAAAAACTAAAAACCAAAAAAAAAAAAAAAAATCGCGCCATATTTAAGTGACTGGTGGTCGTTGTGACGCACGAAAATTTTCAATTGCACGCCAAACGATTAAAAATAACGAACGAATTTTGTGTTCGAATTGACGCGAGACTTTTTTCATCCGTACAGTTAATTCCGTCGAACACCTGTATTGGTGTCTTGTGTTAATATTTCGACGAATTAATCGTAAAAACACGTTATCCCGTGAAATTATTTATCGCGGTTTTTTTTTTTTTTTTTTTTTTATTCGAGACACATTCCCGTAAAGGTAAATGAAATCTTTTCCAAAACCAAAGCGGCGGACGTTAAACGGCAAATTATTTTGACGTCGCAAAGTGTTTTATATGAGTAAATAGGGGGAGGGGGGAGGAATTATCGAACGGCGATTGGAAATATTAATGGAAAAATATACGAAATTCGCCGCGGCGATGGCGAATAACAAATAATAATAATAATAATAATAATAATAATAATTGACATTCGCGGTATTTAAAAAAACGAGACGCGAGAGAGGGGGGCTGCGTTTAAGCGATTCCGGAGAGACGAAAAACAAAAAAAAGAAGAAATTTCAAACAAAAAGCATATCGTTAGTTATTTTTTTTCCTCCCCCGTAATTTGTATACGCCGCGCTCGTTTATATCATCTCTTTGCGCGTCGCCCCTACGATATGATATGTACGCAATTATAAAATATTTTTAATTAGTTACAAACAAACTCACGCATAGATAAACAATTTTCCAATTAATATTTAACAATCCTCCCACTCACCCGCCGGTTAGAGTGGAAATTAAATCAAAAACGTTGGAACACTAGGGACCGCGCACACGATAACACATTTTTCGAACCATTTTTTTTTTAAATTATTCGTGTATAATGCACGTAATAATAATATTATTATACAGTTGCGGGGTATAACAATTTCATAACGTGAAACGTCCGAAACAATTTCAAATCGTATTTGCTCGTATCGGCCTGATCAGTCGATTACTCTCGTACGAATATATATACATATATATTCAGCATTACACGCATTTATATAAATCGGAGTGAACAGCTTACAGATTATACACTCAGAGCGGCACGTATTGGGACAACGAACTTGTCGTATTCCATTTATTTCAACTTTTCGAACGGATGAAGTTTTAATAGTTCTGTATAGAAGTATACGAGTATTTTTTTTCCCCCCCGTTTAATGTCGTATTCTGGCCATTTTTTTTTTTTTTTTTTATATAACTGGACAACTCCTAAAGTGGAGTAATAGCGTCTGCGCAAAGTCAAGAGAACGGGACGAGTGGGGGAGGGAAAAAAACTTTCGCGTGATCATAAATCAAACACAAATTTCTGCCAAATAAACTCCTTCTGCAAAATGTAAAATAACAATAATAAACTCCGCCACCCCCGATAAGAAAGAGAGAGAAACCGTTTTCAAATTTTTATCACATCCCATTTTAAATAATTCTGTTAAGTGTTTACACTCATATAATAATAATTTTTTGTTACCAATAGAATACTGTCTTTATGTGTATTTCTCATCAACGACCAAAATCGTAATACATTTAATTAAAACACTATCGCGAACAACTCTGTCCGAATGTGTAAAACGTACGAATTGAAAATGAAAATTACAACAATATCACTAGGTTTTTTTTTTTATAATCATTTATTATTATTATTATTATTATTATTATTATTATTGAGAAACTTGCAATGTGGTATAAGTAAAAATAAACATGTAATACTATTTTAATCCATTATACGCAGAAGTGATTTGTTGATTTTCCAACAGTACTATAGCGGGTTAACATGGAAAACAGTGGGTTTTTTTTAAACGTTTTATTGTTACGCAAACAACGAGAATTATTAAATACATAAATATTGTTTAAAAAAAAAAAAAAAATCTAATTTTATTTTTCTTTTCGTGAAACCTCGTCAGAATCGCCCGTATCCGTTTAAATATTTACTCAGTTTCACTCTTGTTTTTTCATACCGAACAAAACGAAGAAAATATCCATTAAAATTTAAAATGAAGACCATGAATACTTTATATTGAATTATTTCGATTTCATTATTTAAATGTGTTGAATTTGTTACGACTCGGTTTAAACCGTTGTATACGTAGGCCGGTGTTTGTTAAGAAATCCAAAACACATTTAAATTTTAATGCTTTTAATAAGTTTGAGTAAACGTTATAACGGAAAAATTTCTATGAGTCGGCGGCAATTTATTCATACTACGTCATCGGGTCATTAAAACGGAATTTTATAAAATCGGTCACTATTTCGTTATACGTTATCCGAAAAATCACTTAAAAGTGAAAAATAAATATTAAAATAGACCACCGCCGACGTGCGGATCGTTGATCGTTTTTTTTTAAATTCTAAACGTAATAATATTTCTTTTCGTTTTCGAACGATACGTAAGCAAACGAGTACAACAACAGTTTCAGACGGTAACACGTGGTAAAACTAATGGAAATCCGACAAGGACATTATCAAGTCTCAACCCAATATATAGGTACGTATAACTTTCGAAATGTTCAGTGCCTAGTTTACGAGACAATCGAGGAAAACGAGCATTTATACATTAATTAAACAGACATAAAACAAGTGCATTAACAAGTACGGGTGAAACGATTGTAAACTAAACCCGAATAGCGTGTGGACGCGTAAAGCTGAAAATCGTAAAGAAATCGTAATTTTTATAGATTAAAATGACCACCGCTCGGATTTCTGCAAAAAAATATTTATTTTTTTTTTTTTTAACGCAACTATTTCCATCGTATTGCTTTCAAATTTCAATTTAGTTTTTGTCCTCTGCTCAAAATATATATCGGAAAAATTTATAATTTTCTTAAACATCGAGAATAATTATTACTCATATCGCTAATAATAATTAAGATGTATAATTGAGTTTTTTACGTGTGTGCTATTTATTATTAAAATAAATCCTCTTCTTTTTCGTCTTTTTCTAAAAGGTTTTGGCCTTTAATACCAGTCCTCCAAATAAACTCGCCGCTTACTCACCCCATTCTCTTACTATCCTCTCTCCATTATGCATCAAGTACATATCTTTTTTTACACAATCTTCTCATCGTAAACGTGGACTTTTTCTAATAACTTTTTTTTTTTTTTTTGTAATGAGTTCTCTTTTCTACAAGCCTATTCGACCCTGCACATTATCCTCCTTTTCACAGTTCCTTTTATTATGATGGTCGGTCACTAAAACAAGCTCCTTATTAATGGCGTTTTCTCCGTTGCCCAGTGTCAGTACCGATACACGGTTCATAAATTCTTCTAAGAATTTTTCGCTCAAACACTGTGCAAGTCTCTTTTTAAATGTCCATAGTATTTCAGACTCGTACAAAACCACTAGTCGTCGTATCAGACTATTCGTTTATAATTGAATTTTTCAGTCTTATTAATAAGATACTAGAGCCAATCACCTTTCCTAAGCCACAGTACTACATATTTCCTATTTATACTCTAGTATTTACTTTCGTATTTAAATCGTTATCTCGTATGGTTATTATCGCTGCTAAATATTTGAAATGTGGCATTTTTTGAAACCCGTAGCTTTCCATCTCATTGAATTCTTCTATTTTTAATTCTTTATTTTATCGTCCGATTTTTTTATTACGTTTTTTTTTTGTCGTAAATTTCCAGATCTCACTTTGTCTGTTGTTACACGTATTCATTTTCTACAATTCCTAGATTATTTCCAAATGAAACAATATGCGGTAGCCATATTCTCAATCTATGTCGCTATATTACCCAGTGTGACCTCTAGGACCACGTTTATTTCACTGGCTATCGTCACTAAATGCTTAGTTAAAAAGAATCGGAGAAAAAAAATCTTCTCGTCGTGTCGAGCCTAATTATTTTCGAGGCTCATTATAATTAATATTTTTTCGGGAGAAGTAAGCACGCTCCATAGATGGAATCATAAAGGAGAAAATCTACCTGCAGAATATTTTGCTGTCAGATCCCGTGTATTTTGTGCAATTTTGCGGATATTTCTTTTGTAACGAATTACTAAACTAATATAGGGATTCACTAACCGTGCCAAATGCCCAACGTATACAAATATGCGGCGTATATGCGAAGTTTTATTCTCCGAGTTGCGATATTGCGTATTATGTTTTTCGCATACGTTTTTCAGACAATCGCTGATTTCCGCTATTCGAATTCTCGTTTTAAAAACGCTTTCTCATTCTCCATCGTAATGCTTTTATTCCCCAATACTCGTGCCCATATAGAATGACGTAGACCGTGAAAAAGTGAACCGTGTGGTTGAGAACTCCCGCACATATTAAACCGGCTAAGCTCGCGAGGCTCGGCGCCGTGTTCGACATTTTTCCCATTCGTACGCGATTTCTTTGTAAATCAAAATATATTTTTCCACGAATGGCGGTGGGTAGTACACGCAATTTTTTCCAACGTGTCGTTTTTATTTTTTTTCTTAAACGTTTTTTAACGTTTCTTATGACGTTTCGATCGCCATAAAATATGTATCCGTATCGACGACGACGTGGTATTATATGATGACGACGACGCGTATCGGTTTCTCCGCTGTGTATATAATATAACGTAGAAAACGTACTTATTTCTCCGTCGTCGAAAACGATACGACTTACGGCTATTGATTTCACCGAGACGCGCTGCAGCAGTGATATGTCTCGGGGTTTGTGTTTGTTTGTGTCATAAGCCGATTCTTTTTGACTGCGAGCCCGTAAATTCGAATATGATGCCAGACCGAAATCACTTATTCTATATACATTTTCTCTTTTTCTTCTATGCTTTTTCACTGAAAAAGTATAATAACATATTGACTTTCCCCCGCGTGTACACAACAAAAGAAGAATGCTCCGTGGCTAGACGTACACATAATACCGCGTCCGTATATCGCAATAAACGTCTGTCTTCGATATATAAACTTTTTTTTTCTACAGATTTTTGTTTTTATTACGAGTTTTTTCCTCCTATTTTGTTTCTTTTTTTTTTTTAACTACGGATTTATTTATTCGATAGTATAAATACAAAAAGTGTAGACACGATAGTATCTGTGACGGATTTTACAGATACAGTTACGAATCGGCGGCAGCAGCAGCAGTCGTTCCGCGGAAATATACTCTTTTTTAACGGCTTAATCGAAAAGAAAAGGAAAAAAAATCACTTGATAATATTAGAGTTTCGCGGGTTCGCGGAAACTCAAAACGTCGTCTTGTCCTCGAATATTATTCGTAGGAATGTTAATTTTTTTTTTCTTTTTACTAAACGTTTTAATTAAAATCGAAAATGTTTTTTTTTTTCATTGACTTCCCATAAGAACATAAAATACAGCACATTTAAATAAGTAAAGTAAATTAAATTATATTTAATTAAATTTTTCCCCTACAAATTATTTTTATAACAAGAGAGAGAGAGAGAGAGAGAAATATAATCAGAATTTGTGCGCTCTGCAACTGTTAATGATATAAACACGACACAAACACAAAACCGTATTCGGAATTAACAAATTTTTATGCACACAATTTAACACATTTTAACGATTCTGCTGCGTAGAAAAAAAATCAATTGACAATGACATAATACACAAATATTTATTTTCGCCGTTTTCCGCGGAACAAAAAAACAGCATTGCAAAATTTTTTGTGCCATTTGTGTTGCCGACTGAATCGCTAGCTGATATTATAAGCATTTACAATAACATAATATTTCTTCGATGCGACTTCTTCAGAAAGAGATTACTACGAATACTTAAGCGTATTGTATAAAAAATGTTGTAATCGTCCGAAAATTTGACGATCGTTATAGCTAATCGATTATGGTATTCGTTATACGGTCTTTTATGACACATCGTGCGTTAGAAGAATCTACGAAAAACGTATGACG
Source organism: Chaetogeoica ovagalla (assembly GCA_032441825.1). NCBI lineage: Eukaryota > Metazoa > Arthropoda > Insecta > Hemiptera > Aphididae > Chaetogeoica > Chaetogeoica ovagalla. The sequence goes on along the minus strand of CM063743.1, from coordinate 7,727,995 downwards.
TGAAATCGAAGAACCGCGGTATTATATACATGAGAGTTCTTAAGAATGGTAGTAGGCTAAGTTGGACTAATCATGGAAGGTACCAAAAGACGGAAATCAGACATACAAAAAACAAATATCCGAGTTGAGAAACGGCAAAAGGAATAGGGCCGTTGAAGATTTAACATTTTGTTTTATCCATTGCGCATCTTTTTTGCCACAACAACAAGGTTTCTCTATCTTTATTACCACAATCCCTTCCGCTCACAACGGCATTTGATCGTCCTTCGCCGCAGCCCGTTTTCAGTATGTTTTCCATCTTTTTTAATATTGTCCCGCGCGCCATGTGCTCCGGTATAATAATAATCCTTCATTGGTCCTTTTCTCCAAACACCGTCCACGAATCAATCTCTGAGTATTTCTCCCAAAAAACAATTGCTCTCCTTACGGCTCCTTCTCGTTCCACTTTGCTGTAGCCACTACAACATTAGCCGATTGAATGATTCACGTGAACCCGGGACAGCAGACGCCTCAGATCGATCCAGCTTCGTCTTTCGAGGAATCCGTCCCTGAAAACGGGCACGACAGCCCGTTTCCGTTTAGGCTGTTGGTCCGTGTTTTTTTCTTCTTTAATTTCGGCGACCAGATACACACGGTCGTATCCGTACGGCGCGGTTACAGACCGTCAATTCTATTCAGAGGCATAAAAGAGGGCGGCGCGGAATCACGTGCGACCGCGAGCTTTGACGACGGGTCATTACGGTTGCGACCTATGGCGGGAGGGTGGTTAGGCGACGACGCCAAGTCCCGCGCGACGCGTAAAGGAGGACGCGCGCTGCCACCGGCGGTGAGGCGGTCGGTCGATTCTTTTATGATTATTGTCGTCATTACTGTTTCCTCGTTTACCGGTGCCCGTGTAATCTTCTCCGGTCGTCGACGGTAATAAACGCGCGTTCAGACTGTTGCCTACTGCGCTCCGCCACACGACAATGTCGGGGGGACCTTCTGGCGTTTCACGTCGCGCTTTAGACCACCCTTATGAAAATAATGTCCGGAGAGTTATTTTTCTTGTGACCGGACACCGAAGAAACGCGCGCGTTCGCCAACGAGACTACATGAAACGATGCGAAAAGCTTTTTCGTTGCCTCTTCTACTCGTCTCGGATTCGGAACGGAACGGAATCGGTTTTTCAGTCGCACCGGGTTTCCGGTAGAAAACCGCATCCGTTCGGTACTCCAGACGGGTGGTTGGTTTAATTTTTAAACGCCCCCTTTTGACAAAAAAAAAAAAGAAAAAAAACCGCGTAAAAAATTACGCGGGTAAAAGCGCGAAATCGATTTCGTTATTTCTCGCGTCATTTCGAAACCAAATGATTGTTAATTAATCTCGCTCGTGACGGACTCGTCGTTCCTTCTCTATTGTCTCATTCGTCTCGTGATCTTCGCATCGGCCGGTTTTTGTGTTTTTGGAATACTAAATACGCCAAGCCCGACGCGATACGCGCACGGCGTACACAATATCGTCAGTCGATTCCCGCACACATACATATAATATATATAATACCGCCGATTGACGTTTAAAGCTCTGACGCGAAATGAACGTGCGCGTATGAAATGACCGCGATAAGATCCGCGGTCTTGTTTCGCCAATCGGCCCCGTCCGCTTTCACGTGCTCGCGGAATCGTCTATGATTATCGCAGTTTTCTCTACCCGTCTATTGATTTCTGCGGTATTTTTGGCAACGTCCCCCTGTCTATTACGAGCGTAATACCGACGTGTATTATGATTTCGGTATAATTTTCACCGCGAATCGATATAATATCACGCGCGTCGTCCCCGTTATATTTCCCGCCCGGAAAACCGTCTGAACGTCAGCGCGTGTATCTGCTGTGCGGCTCCGCGTTCCTTCTGTAATCACACGCTGAGCGACTAACTCGCGCCGCGGTATTCCCGCCTGTTTTGTACGTTTCGTTTTTGGTTTTTTTCTTTATGCCAACATTCAGTACGTAATCCGTAACGCGCAGTGGTAAAATCCATTTTTTTTCCACCGGTTCCCCCGGTGTCTTGCGAATTTCGAAAACGAGAATTCGTACGAAATTTTAGCGTACGAAAAAAAATGTAGCGAGCCGCCGGAGTTGATTCAAAGCCGGAACGTCGCGGAGAAATATTATTAATTGAAATATTGTAGTACATGATTTCAATACGATTTCGTACGAAAAATCTAAAAAAAAAAAAAAACGTTTAATTTCAATTGTCATTTTCCATTCGAAACACTTTATCCAAAAAAATCGAGTTGTTAAGACCAACACCAATTATTTTGTATCTCAAAACAGTTATAATTGTTATAGTTAGCCAAAAAAAAAAAAAAAATTTATTTCGTTAATATCGTACGGAAATACAACGTATTTGGCAATAATTTCAAGACTCCATACAGGACCATTAGAAGAAATAAACGATAATCGATTTCGACGGAATCGAGTTTTTATAACAAATTTTCGGTGGTTTTTTTTTGTTTTAATTTTTTTGCGCTTTTGAGAAAATCCAAAAACGATCACTCTAAATGGCCAACTATAGATGCGATTTTCTACCGGCAACAAGATATTATGACTGTAAAGATCGTAGCACTCCAGCTTCTGTTACAATTTTCTGGTACACACAAGCGTCATTGTACACATTCCTCGCTCCGCTCAGAATCCAAAACGAAGTATTCGTTTAAATAATATATATATTATGCAATTATAACAGTAGATTCGTTGGACCGTATACATACTCAGGATCCGTAACGCAAAGTTTCATATTATTGTGTGTGTGTGTATGTGTTACACACTTCTATCGTCGCGAGCACGATTTTGTTGCTTAAACGAATATAATATATCATGTGGTAACACAGACGTTTTTCTTATATTGTCGGCCAAAGTATTTTCGAACAACAACAATAACAGATACTTATTTGTGTTATTGTATTTATCGGATACAAATATTCATGCGTCTCTTCTTATGAATACCGCGTCTGCTTTTTTTTTCTTTCATTTCCACGGCGATTTTCGAAACTCGAACGCGTGGAATAAATCGTTCTTCGAATGTAAAAATAAATATATATATATATATATATCTTTTGTCGTTCGGCTTTCAAATTGAGACGAGATTTTGTACGCATATAAGATTTCATCGGTACCGCGCGTTAGACAAAAGTTTCGACACCATATACGCGTGTAGTTATTTGATTTTCTCGAAGATTATCGTCATCGCGCGATATTCTCAAAAGACGATTGAAACGAATTTGAATTTTACGACGAAAATGAAACAATTTCAATATTCGTGCTGCAGCGTATAATGTGTAACCGAGCGGTATTAAAGAAACGCGCGTTATTCTAAAATGTAATGCAATACAAGAGTTCCTTTCTATTGACGAATTGAATCAACGAATACGCGCGTATAAATTATATTAATTATTGTATTACGAGTGGAAAAATAATCGAATTGAATTGAGAAAGACTACGACGGTGTAATCACAATTTTTCCATTGACTTTCACTTACAAAGTCGATAAAATAAAATTTATCTAGATTCGGTCCACGGAAATAATTACGAACCGCTTTTTAAACTTTATTATTTATTTTACATATGATACGTGTCGAGAGTGTTCGAACGTATTTTTTACTGTATAAGAGAATAGTGTATATATCGGATCGGCAGTCGTGTACACAAGCTGTTGACAGTGTAGTTCGGACTCGTGATTATTATTTTGTCTTTAGGAAAATGTATACTACAAATCGGAACATAATAATATTAAATATAGGGCTTTTTTTTAATCGAAACGAATAGAATTACCGTCAAAAACGACGACGAAGATTTGTTGTAAATCGCACTACTGTAAATCGAAATAATAATAATAAGAATAATAATAATAATAATCATGATGAGTCAGCAGTGGCGTTGCCTAATGCTTAGACGTGGTGTAGAGTATTTTAGAACAATTTACGTTTATTCGTGAGAAATTTATAAAAGTAACAAAAAAAAAAAATAATAATAATAATTCGTTTCGTTTATATTTTATTAAAAATCAAATTTTTTTTTCTAACGAATACAGTTCAAAATGTACACGTAAAATTTGTTTTGTTTTTCATAATGATATGCATAATATAATCCACGACAATGATTACAGCGTTGACTTCACATAAATACGGTTGTTTAAACAAACAGTATAATTTGTATCGATAAATAAATGTTTTTTTAATCGATTTTTTTTTCTTTTTAATATTATACGAACGTGTCTTTCGAAATACCAAAACGCGTGTAAATAAATTTTTATAGCGAACGACATAGGAAAAAAAATAGATTCGTGCGCGTAGTCTGTGTTAGATTACCCCGCGTCGTAACGCGGGATTTCGGTCGGTCTGGACGAAGCATTCCTTTCTCTCGTTCTCCGCGTCTGCCGCAGGAAATACACCCTCCAGGGACCAGTGTGAGCCGTTTCGCGTTACACAGGGCCGAATATATTACCGCCGCACGTGTACACCAAAGGGTGATCCATCGTGTTTTCCATCGTTTCCTTTTCCTTTTTTTTTTTCGTGTTACAGAGATATATTGGAACACACACGGTTCGTCCCGCGTACAGTCGCAATATAGAGTCTGCCCATATATTTATTATTATTATTATTATTATTATTATTATTATTATTCGATACGCGTCCTGCGGCGGCGGCTTGTTCTCGCATTTTGTACGAGGGTATTCCGATGTAAATTCCTTCCACCAAGAGACGGGTTTCGTGTTACCCTTCGATCCTCTGTACTCTTTCATCTGACCCGTGCTCTAGGGATACATTATACGTATGCACGAGTACACTGTGCACCACGGTTCCTTGTCCGGGTCGCGAGTGAGGAAGTGTGCAGACATGCAGAGGGATGATTTACGGGACAAACGGGAGACGCGTTTGTCTGGTAAAATGGTAGGGCGGCGGCGGCGGTGGTGGAACAGGGAGTGAACAAAACGGAGATGAGCCTATCCGTGCGGAAGCTTTCTGTCAATATTTCCACTGACAGTGAGTTGCGGTGAGGGGGACAGAATTGCCCTCGGGGGTTACTCAATATGTGCTTGTTTCAGGCAACTCGCGCGAACCGTATGTATATATATATAGATACACGCGTATACACACACACATCAATACACGGCTGGGATTTTGGGATGAGGAGAAACGGAAGGGACGGTAACAGCATCAGCTGCTGTAGGAGATGGTGGACGAAGGAGGTATACCGTATACGCGCGCGTATCGAAGCAAAGACACAATCCGTATACGAAAAATAATACACCGATAATACCGTTCAGTAATATTTACAGGTAGAGACGATAAAAAATAATATAAAGGACGTTTTCATGACGGGGATTTCATAATAATAATAATAATAATAATAATAATAATAATAATAATAATGTGATGTATAAGCAGGACGTGTGTATACATAGAGGAAAAAAAAATTTGTGGAGACGAGTGAAAATGTATATTTTGCGTTCCAGAAGAGCCTTGAAACGTCTTGCGTAAACAATTGTATAGTTTAGATCCCAGGAGTATATACGAATTTCTCGTTTTTGTTTTTTTTTTTAATACACTCAGAAATAAATGCCATCGGATTAAAGGAAAAATACTACTAATTTAAAGAGGGAAAAGAAGGAATTATGTTATAAAATTAAATGTGTGTAGGAACTAAATTTAATGATACCATACGTCGTTAAATGTAATACGCGCATTTTTTTATTATTTTAACATCTCTTTTTTTTCTAATAAATACACAACATTATTGAATGTAAGACATTTATAATATAATTAAATCAAAAACAAAATACTCAAATTAATACCATAACTTTCATTGTTTTAATAACAATTTTACTTACAATATTATTGACATTAAAATTAAAGCTATCAAATGATATTAAATCGAGAATAAATTATTTAAATTAATATACGATTCATCATTATTTAATTAATAATTCTACTTATTGTAAGAAAAAAAAATATAGATGGAAAAAAAGTTGCGAGAAGAGAAAGAAAAACACGAAAACGCGGCTATTTAAACTGATGACGAGGGGAAAAGAAAGGGAATTTTTTATTCGCCAATCATTACAATTGTTTAACATTTTTAATATTTTTAAATATTATACATTATAATAATATATTAATTAATTTAAAACATGCTTGCCTATCCAGTTAATGCAATGCGTAGAAGGGACAACACAATGTTCAAAATGCGTTATGAAATAATTTTTTTTTATTATTATTATTTAACCATGTTGAATATTTTGTTATAATCAAACATACGTTTCAAGTGTGTATGATAATTCTTGTCACTCAAATCATTGAACCGTAAAATTGTTTGTAAGTGTGTATAGGTAGTAAAAACCAAATAAATCATTTAGGAAAAATAAAAACTAAATAGACAAAATTTATATATTATATTTATTTCAAATAATTGTATATTTACAAAAAAAAAAATTGTATTTTAATCTTATAACATAATTATTATTAAACATAGGTTTCTCCTATGTAATTTTATTAAATTTTATTTTAAAGTAATTTTATTTTTTTATTTTTAGTCATATTCATGTTTCATAGTCTCATTAATCCTACAACGTGCTATATGTGTATTATAACAATGTATAATTTATAAAAATCGTTGAAAATCATCAGTAACAAAACAAATCACAGAATAAAACAGACTTCGTGTAAATACTAATCATTACGTTTCACATTCGCCAAACACTTGGACCGTACAAATGTAAAATGAACAAAAACACAATAATGAAGTGTAATGACAACGAACTCGTTATATTTTGTGTGTGTATGTGTTTGTTTGATATGGTTAATAGCATAATTAAATTGGAATAATTATGAAAAATATAATGAATTTAATGAAATATTAATTATAAAATAACTTTATTTTATTAATATACGGATGCGTATTTAATTACAACATACATTACTTAAATTTAAAAGGAAAATATCCATTAAAAATTGAATGTACACGTATTATCATACAAAATAACGAAAATTAACATAATTTTTAATAAACACTGTTCTAATGTAAAATTATATTTATATATTAAGTAATTTTAATTTAATAGATTTAAAACACTTTTGTGGATTTAATGGTCTTAATTTTTCATTAAAGCCATTTTTATAGAGTTCAACATAATTTTAAAGAATTATTTGATTAATATTATTATATACTCTCTAGTATTTATTTCAAAATAGTCATATATTATTGAAACTAAGTATCTTTGTCTTTATCTTTTATTTTCTGAGATTATGTAATATTTTAAAAGTTAAAAACCATTATAGAATTAGTTTTTTTCCGTTCGAGCTTAGTTTTAAACTTTGGCATTTTCGAATATCGTATTTAATACGTTGAAATCGTTACGTTCGATCCGCGAGCCCGTTAATTAAAATCGAAAATATTTCCGCCGTTTTATTATATGAAAAACCGTCTAAAGTAGGTCAGAAACCATAATAATCGTGTCGATTATATATGATGAGCAACGTACGAAGAAATAACAAGGAATGCGTGCAAGGTAAAAATGCGCGAAAAAAATGTTTAAATGGGTTTTACATATACTTGATAACGGAAAACGTAGCCTTGTTCCGTTGATTTGTTTGAAATGGATACCGAAAAAACGCCGACAAACTTAAAATGATTGTAACTTCAAAAGTGAGTTCGAACAGAAACTAATTCGATATTCGTTTTTGACTTGAAAATGTATATATATTATTATATATATATATAAATATAAGCAAAAATTCGCCTGGGAAGTAAAACTACAAAATTATTCCGTGTCTTGTAAACACTCGCCGAAGTCTTTGAACCTGATCGGACTCGAACCTCCTATAGAATCGACCTGTAAAAAAACAAACCAAAAATAAATATATATATAAAAATAAGTTCGCGTATTCGAATATACAGTCTCGCTATACAATCGGAATTTCGTTTACGGTTTACATTACTTCCCATTCACGACTAAAAACGTCGAATGCGACGTAGTGAGATATGACTTGATTTAGACGTGATTATTGTATATTATATTATATTTAGACGTGTTAATAAACGTGCGCGGGAAACCGTCAAAAGGACCTCGTCGTATTTACGTTCACATAATGATGGAAATTACACGCGAAACGACTGTTGAAAACGTTTTTACAACGCAAAAGTGTAAAAATGACTGCACATATATTTGGAAAAATTTTTAATTTGGAAAAATTAAAAACAGGAGTAATTTCCTTGACGCGTACTCGGCTTTTTCTCGACACGTGTTATCATACTGTTGAGTTATAATTTTTAATAAAAATAAATACATTTCTCTCTCTCTCTGTCTTCAGCGATTCTTTAATTAATAACGAACAGACATTTTAAAATCACCTCGGACGCACCTAACCGCACAATCGCGATGTCTACGCGTTCAATAGTGTATTGAAGGGATTTTCTATTTGCCTTTATTGAGTGATCGGATATACTATAATGCATTGTGATGTGATGCTCGGCAAAAATATCAATTAATATATTATAGGGTACGCGTGCGAACGGATAAAATACTAAAAAAAAATACGGAGGAAATATGATATTTTATATTATACACGCGCGGGCGATATATAATAATAATAATAATAATTTATTGTGCACCAGTGGTGGTGTTTTTGTTTTTTTTTTTTTTTGAAGAAGAAAATGGTGTCGATGTGTGCCGTCTCAATGTCGTTTTGCCCGTATACGCATATTATATTGTCGACATTTCTATTTTGCGGTTTGGTCGCACGAAAATTTCAAAATCGCGTTTATTTATTATCTCGTACACTATGTACTCAAACTACGGTATCGGTTACGATAGAAGTATGTTATACGTTACAGTTATGTGTGTGTGCGAAGAAAAACGATTTTGTGAAAATGACGGGAGAAAAAAAAGTGTTTGGAAAATCGTAACTCGAGACGGTGGTTTTTTTACCGAAACATTCTCGACTCGACGACCGTTTCTTCTCGTAAACGTCTTTCACGTTTTACGAAACGATTTCGAGACGGAATGTTTTTTAATCTTTCTCCATTTTGCCTAAACCATTTTAATAATACGTATTACATATTATTATTACGTACGTCGCGCGATTTCCATCGGCGGCCGCGCCATTATTTTCCTCGTTAGCCTCGTTAGTTTTTCGAAAAAGTTCATCTCACACTCACATACACACGCGGTATGAGAATGAAGAACGATAAGTACTTTGCTCGTTAAACATGAACAGGCACACGCGCAAAATCGTTCGTACACACTCGCCGCCGCGCACTGCTTTCACGAAAACGCACTTACATAATAAATATCGTATTATAATATATATATATACGCGAGCGTTTACCGTATAGTAGTTTATTTTATGCAAAAAAAAAAAGAAAAAAAAGCGATGTATTTATATTGTAAATAAATAGCGGTGAAAAAAAAGAAAGTAAGAAAAAAAAGTAGACAATCGATTATAATAATATTTTACTTGTGAAATCGACAAGACGGTCAGTGCGGTCATTGATTTTAACCGATTTACACAGTTACTTTAGTATAGACAGTCACTTATAATAATATCATAGCGGACGTAACGTGAGAAATAAATAAATCCGTATATACTTTTTATTAACACGTGGGAGAACGTGAAATCACACACTACGCGCGGCGCGCATAAGGAGTTTTCGGATACGGTTTTAGTGTTTTATTTTTTTTTTTACAAAGTGTATATTATATAAGCACGGATTGGATTAATTACATCACTCGCCGTGCGATATAACTACCAAACGAGCCTAAAACGGTAATAGATTTTAACTGATTTAATTTAGACGTTAAGAAAATTGTGGACGTCTACAGTAATATTGTTTAAAGCCAAAAGTCTTTGCCGAGGCGAAAATAGTTAGAGTACGGAAATAGAAAAGTATAGTTGTACAATACACGCGCGAAAATCACAAGACTGTAAAGTATTACAGAAACGTTGGATTAAATATTTTAATAAAAGCATTCTCGTTTATTATTACGAATTTATGTGTTGGGGGGAAAAAAACGTATACGAATAAAAATAATATTTTTCATTCGAACGTTTTACAAATAGATTGCAGAAAAAAAAAATTCCGTTAAAACCAATCGTATAACATTGGGTATTTTTGTGTGTGTGCGTTTTTTTTACGCGAGCATACGGTATTATTTTAAATGAAATAATATTATTCTTTATAAAAAAAAAATATATATACTTATATATATATGTATAAAACCCGAGTAGTATACGAAGACTAATCGTGGGAATCTGAATTATTATTAATGAGATTGACATATAATAATATATAATATTAAAAAAACGTGATTCTTTAATCGCAATGTTCTAGAATCTAGAGAAATGTGATATATTTCATAAACGTTTATAGTGGGAACGGAGATTTCGGTTGAAATGAAATTTCTTTTTAAAATTTTAAAACACCCTAAGGTATATTAATGCGCGCAGGACCGTACGTATACCGACTAAACATGACGCGCCCATTATATGTTTCAATTACACAGAAACGATATAGAATGTTAGATTTTATAAAGCGTTTAATTCGAATAACACAATGTCGTTGAAAACAATCAGAAATAATAATATTATTTTATTATATTTTCGGATTTTTCGTGAATCACCCGCAGCACACACCGTTCGCCCGGCTACGGCACCGTATTACACGTTTCTGCACAGCATCAACAGCAGCACAACGGCGTCGTGTATATTGAATACATTGAAATATCGTCATGAATTCGTTATCATCAAACCGAGAGCAACGTTATGTGTATACACGCAGCCAGCCAACTATGTACACCTATATATAATATGTGTACAACACTCGTGTAACAGAGCTTTGTAATATAATAATCATAAAACAATGCGAGTCATACACACAACGGTATTATACGTTGTTCGTCGTGTAAAACACGACGTTTCGTTAATGGCGCGTTATAGGCGCGTACAGCAACGTACTGTTGCTGCGCAGTTTTCGAATTTTACTCTAGAGCAATTGACGTCGTCGGGTTATAAATTTTCGTACACAATTATTATTACTCGTCGTATAATGTTACGACATTTAAATTTTACATTATTTTCGATTGACGTTGAGATGTGTAGTACAACGCCAAATAACGTTATAACAATATATGCGAACAAAAACGCACCGTCTACCGCGAAAATAATGATAAACAAATACTATAATTCCAAGTCGAATATCGAATTAAAGCCATAAAATTCGTTTTATATATATATATATATACACGCTATAAAGTGTATAAAAAAAAAAAAAACCGAAGCTTGTCCTCCCTTCGACGATTTAACGAAAACGAATAACAATATAATATTTTTCGTTCATATTTTTATTATTATTATTATTATTATTATAGACCATAATATCTCCGGCGCGCGTTAATCGTATTACATTTTATAACCGAAAAAGGATTTTTCACTGGTACTCGTTGTTGTAATAATATTTTTTACAAAAGAAAAAAAAAGTTCTATTTTTACGAACATAAACCGTTCAGTTTCGCAGAACTCGTTTTGATTTTCAGTTTAATACAAATAATATTTCTCTTCTCTTTCGTGCAGCCCACCAATATTAATTATGTTCGACACTTCTGCTGTATTTGTCGCCGTCTTCCAAACGTATGTATTGCTTTTTAATCGCATGTTGTTTTATATCGTAGAAATTATTTGGATTTTAACGTACCGGTTTAAAATATGTCGATTTTCTACAATTTTCTATTTTACGACTAAAAACCAAAAAAGAAAATTTTGCAAATTTTAGCAGTTTTATTGCGCGGTGTTAACACCACACGCACGAAAAATTTCCCAGTACCCGTAAAAACACGATACGTAAAAAACCTTTTCACTGTATACATTCTAGCATAAAAAAAAACTAAATATTATTTTTAAACATTCGCTCGATATTTTTCATCACGTTTTTTTCTATACATAAAAAAAAAAAATGTTATTGCTGCCCGGCCAAGTAATTCCATTAGTATATACGAATACGATATTGTAATACGTTTCGTATTATATTTTATTCGTGAAAAATCTTGAACATCGAACGTTATTGAGTGTTTTATTATTTCGTATAGTATAGTCGACTAGTGCGCAAGCGACGGGATTACATAAACAGACGGGTCGTTTAACCGGAAAATTGGTGAAAAGCGAAAAAAAAGATTACCCGTTGAAATTCGCTTCCTCGTAATAAAAAAAAAAAAAAATAAATAAAATTAATTGTAAATTCAAAATATTATTGCGCGCTGGTCAATTTACACTGACACAAAATTCAGCCGATACTAAAACAAACGCGTTACTACAAATAAATAAAAGAAAACGCGGTTGTGACGAGGGGATTCCATCGAACTCACCGAAGGGACTCTTAGTACAGCGAACGCACGTAGAAAATCGGAAAGACTTATTTGAGGGATTTAAAATTTTAAACTCCGTACTGAAACGATTTAGAAAAATGTTCGACGTCGTTAGAACCAAAAATTACGCGTTTCCCCCCACCCCCGCCCCCCCCCCACGTTTAATCGAATACCCGAAAATCGGCAATTGCTACACACCGGACGGCTCAAAATCGAAAGCAATTTTTTCCCCGATATAATCGTTATGGTCGTTTGGCGGTCGATTCGGAATTGACGGGGAAACAACGACGTGGTTTGTGTGATTTTTTCGGTAATTTTTGAATTTCTTTTTTTTTTTTTTTTTTAAACGCTTTCGAGAAAATTCATAAAGATCACCGTTCTAAACTGTCGCGGCGATTAGTCGAAATTTTTAAAACCCGGGGAAAACGAACAACTGACCGGCGAAGATAAACCGGAGCGCTCGATCCGACAGAACTTTTTAGCGTACGGACGCGGGGAAAAAAAAAGAAATTGTTATGATAAGAAAAGCAGTGGGGGCGCACGGCGTGTAGGAGAAAAAGAACCGCGCGTTCTAATTAAAGTCCCGGTCATTTCGCGTTATAATATGCGCGCGCGCGCGCGTGTAAGTTAACGATCACTAATTTTACGTTTTCATTGCGCTAACCGGGTGACTGCCTCTATTTTATTACGGCGGCTGCTGTACCGACTGCGGCATTGTAATTAAAATTGTCGTCTTTTGTGCGCGGCTCACCTCCCCCTATTTCTCCCCGACCACACACACACACAACATCTCTCCTCCACGGCCGCTACCGGCGGTGGTGACGGCCACTCTCCTCCGTTCCCGTTCTAGGGGAACGGTATACGGCCGGCGTTAAGGTCGTGCGGGCCCTACCCCCGACCCGGCGCGTTCGCCCCACCCCCCCCCCCCGCCCAGGACCGCCGCGGTGGCGCACACGAGACGATGATAATATTTCGCTACGCTCGTGTGCCCGTCACGGTGGCGAGAGGGGAGGAAACGGCGGAATACATCCGAACAGCGGCGGACACCGCGTTACGATAATCCGATTTTCAGTGGCGTCTCCCCGGGTCTCGTTTTCGAACGCGAAGACGCTGCGTTCCGTTTGATTTGACCGCGCAGGGTGAAATAGACGAATTTATTACACGTATAATTTCGCCGTACAAATCGTAGTCGTTGTGCACAGTCGTGTCAATCCGCGTAATTCGTGTATAAAAATGAAATTCGTATTACAAAGTCCAAAAACGAATACCCATTTTATGGGGTGAAAAAAATGGAATTGTCTTTGAATCGTTTGCGTTCGGCGCGTCGTGTATTGTAGTACAGTGTGATCGTGTTCTATTAAAAAACCGAATAATTTTCCGAACAATTTACTATATGATATATACCGCCGTGCGGATAGAATCATAAATACATATTATCATCGCGGTATTTATGTCAATGGTATAAAAATATAAGAAGAGACGTCGAAGAAAGGACGGAGGAGATCGCCAGAAATCCAGAAATACGCTCTTGTCGCGGAGCTAGATGGGGAAGGAGAAGGACGCGACTACATATATACATATAATACTAGCAAAATCGCGTGGATTAGAATTACCGTATCGATGGCGCATTTTCAATTTCGGTTGATTATACGCGGCAATTCGAGAATCACGTCCGCCTCATACACCTCCTATTAGTTAATGTCTTGAATAAATCCTTATTAACTGCATACATGTTTTGTTCGTGAATACCACGGAAAAAGCCGCAGTCTACCGGTGTAAAGCGATGAGAATTGAAAAGAACTTCTACACCGTTTAATCGTTTGTAAATCTATTGTACGTGTATGTGTGTGTACGTCTTTTCCCTCGAAAACGGCCGTGGACGCCGTCGCTACACTCTATTTCGGCTGTCGGCACATTGTATAAGCGTAGCATAGTGTATAAAGACATCCGATTTCGGACAACTGAAAATCATTCAAATGATATTGTTGTAGCCTCGACCGTTAATAAAACACGTTATTATAGTAACGCAATTTTTTTTATTAAATTTTTCAAAAATATACGTAATAATATATTGAGTAATATTCGTAAAAAATCTTTATAAAACATTAAAATACACTTAAAACGCTATTCGCTTAACAGTGCAGTACTAAATAAATATTTTCGAAGAAAAAAAAACTCTTCTTCCCCGATCAAATATTCTTTAAAGCAACTATTAACCCAACCTTTTCGTTTTTATATATGCATAGGTGCTCAAAGGAAATTAATAATTACTCAGGTACCTTTATCAATAAATTATTACAGTTTATTAAAAATTCTACAAAACATTTCTTGCGTTCACACTAGAATTTAAGGGCCAAACTGGATTAAAACGCGGCGGCGATCCACTAGATGAAAACTTCCGTCCATTAAATCTATCCGCAAAGAAGTAGAATTAAATATTAAACGTGTACAAGGCTTGACACGCTATAATATTGTAACGAGTGTTGTTTAGAAAATAATAATAATAACGTACAAATCGAATATTTATTAAAAATACTTGAATGACCGTTCGAAATTCGATAATAAATTTCTTCGTATTTTCATTGTGTCGCTACGATGCGTACGATACACGACCACGTTATAATATAATCATTAAAATGTACACGTTTTATTCCGTTTCAAAATCTTCTTGCCGACTGAACACACGCCGTTTTTAGACTCTGTTTATATGACGTGGAAAATCATTCGTTTGGTTTCGTTCAACTGATGATATAGACTGACGGAAACATATTATTATATTAACAACGTACTACTACTGCAGCGCACACACGCATACATACATACATATACGTACGAATTGTAGCAGATTAGAATGAAAAGTCGATTTGTCAGGAGACGCATATGTGAGGAGTTAAACGACGTTTAAGTTCAATCATTACCGATATGCTATATACGTTTATGGCCCAGAGAGAGAGAAAATACATTAAGCCGAGAGATGTGGACATATTGAGAGGGAATATTTTGAATGTCTAAGAAGAACGTATAAGGAAATAGACGACTGTATCAAAGAGATACGTATTTATGTTAAGTATGCGTAATATATATGCAATAAAACGAGGAGATTGCATAACGAGGGGAATGATATGAAATAGAAAAACGAGTGCGGGTAAGAGAACAATGAGAAATGTCGCGCGATTCTTCCGAATAATGCGTCCAATAGAACGAAAGAAGAAAAGGACCTAATGAAAAATAAAAAACGAACAGTTATTTAAATTATGGAAACGATTTTCCGTCCTTGAGAATCTACGGCACGAAAATGTCGTAGGATATACTATACGACGGAGTGTAATACGAGATTAATTTACTGTACAAATCGACCGATATATACGATAAATATTATCGGTATTATATAAATTATCGATAGAAATTTAATATTCAATAAATTGAAAATTAAAAAATTATATATTTTTTTTTACAATTGCGTATTTCGGCGGTTTCTTTGAGAAATGACTGAAAAAATTTCTTCCTCCGCTCGAAATACATCGATTCATAAAACAAACTATATAGCCTTCTTGTCTTTTTTTTTTTGTAGAAATGACTTCGTTATTCTCTCAACGCGTCCAATTCAATGTTATTGCGGATGAATAGCATTGCAGGGTCATTCCACCACTCCTACTCTATAAAATTGAAATAACGTCCAAAATTTAAATCGATTATTAAATACAAAACACTATTTCATAACCACATTGTAAATAATATATGTCCGTTTCGTAGGAATTTTTTTTTTTTAATATGTTTTAATTTTTTTTTTTTTTTGAACACGAAAATTAGCGTTCGAGAATTTAAAATTATACAAACGTCCCCTAGCAATATATTTATGTTTTCCAACAACAACAATAATAATAAAATTATATTGTTTTGTTGTTATTACTGATGTGAAAGTGATAAAAATTGGAAAACGCTATTACCGCATAACTATATGTATGTGTAAAAAAAAAAGCCAAACGAGATATTTACGTATCTTAAATATCCCCGTAAATACGTCACTGATTTTTTTCTACACGATAACGGCATACGATCGCAATTCACATTTTCCGATATTATTCAAAATATTTATAATCGTCGCGTATACCGGGTACGCACCAATTCGGAAATACTTATACATATATATTATATACAACTGAATCATTCCCGATTAAAAGTCTACACGCATTTCGCACGAATACATAATATATACGTTATATAAATAAAGAGAGTCTGAGAATAAAATCTAAATAAAATGAATTATACACGCGCGCAGTATCGCATTTAATGCCGATAAAACCTATTATTATACGGTTATTATTCCTTCGCGATCCACGCGGCTTAATGCAAACGGCGAGTACTATACGTATATATATAATCGTTTTATTTAAATATATATTTTAAAAACCATTCCTAACCCGTTCGGACCGGAATACATCCGATCCTACGGCCCGTCCAAGTATAAGTATACACACTTAAAACTCTTATTTATTTTATTTCCCTGCCTCTCCTACGCCCGTTTCGCCGAGTCTACGCGGTACACGCGCTCACTGCAGAGATCGCGTATAAAGCACACCGTTCGCGCAAATAATACGCGCGAAATTATACGAAAACGCGTTAATGTATATATTTGTCGTTTTCACAACGAGTGCTTTTCGCTTTTTGATATTCCGATCGAACGACGAGATCGAGGAATAACAGTATGTATAATTCATTTATAAAATGTAAAACAAACGCCTTTCGATTAAAATTAATCGCTTAGGTTCTTTTTTTTCCCCTCCGTCTCTTGACTTTCTTTCGTCCTCTTAAAATCTCATTGTCGATACGAACACACCGCGTGTGCACTATAACAGACACAATACAGAAACTTTTCCTAACGTTAATAACAGTCTCACTGCGTTAAACATTACTAGTTAAATGCTTCTTTTTTTTGTTTTTTAACT
Organism: Chaetogeoica ovagalla; assembly: GCA_032441825.1. NCBI lineage: Eukaryota > Metazoa > Arthropoda > Insecta > Hemiptera > Aphididae > Chaetogeoica > Chaetogeoica ovagalla. The sequence continues at coordinate 7,710,659 of CM063743.1, read as the reverse complement.
CATTTTTCCGTTATATTTGTCGGCGCGACGATTTATTTACCTATAGCCGTTTTATTCAGTAAAACGCTACGGATTTCGTGAAGTGTACTGGACGCGTCTGCGCGTATCCATCGGAAATATTATTTACTATTCAACAGAACTCATTGCGCCTCTTTTTATTTAAAATTTTTTTTTTTTTAACTTCGCATTCAATACACTATTGAAAATATTTGGAAAAAAAAATGTTTAAAATTAAAAATTTGCGTGCAATACGACGCAGCGCTATTTATTTATTTTTTTCCCCGAAAATGAGCAATTCGTTTTTTGAAAACTCAAAGGTCATTTTCCGGTTAATCCCTGGCTTGTCCTTTACGTACGAAACGCGTTATTTCATATACAGTTTATGTATAAGTACACACGTGCGTCCAACATAACTAACCGTGAAATTTCTCTAACCTCGCACCATAACTATATAACATAAAGTTCCTAATACTATTATTACCTACAGACATAGATAATCCCTTTCAGTTTTTATTCCATCTTTTTCTTTTCACAGTGTGTTCGTCCTGCCGTATACGCGTTATGATTAATATTATAACACACACACACACACGATATTCAGCTTATGAGCTCGCGCGCTCGCACGTGTGTGTGTGTGTATGCCAGGTTAACGCGGTATATTTTAGCTTTTCCAACGGCAATTTGTCACCTTGACAGCTACTGCTCCAGTTCATTCCCCGCCACGGCTCGCCAAAAAGCCGAAATACGCGCGCTATACAGCTGTAGTATTCCCAAAATATATAACGCTAAAACTATATAATATACCTACCGTCACACACCTATGGCAGTGTAACCATTACGTCGACGCAATAATACGATTCGTATAATACATACACTCGCACACGTGAAATAATGATTTATTTATAATACAATATATGCGTATGCGCGCGCGCGCGCGTGTACGCATCATAAATGTTTCGTGTATGAATTATATGTGTGTGATTATGTGTTACAGTGGAAATTTACTGCGGGACAAAGGCGACGCCGAGGCGGCCGTGTCGAGTTACAAAAACGCCATCAAATATCGGCCGTCCTTAGCGGGTAAGTCGCGTTCATCCGTAATTCGTCGATTCTTTCCGCGGTTTCTTTAAGTCGGATTCTTTCGACTTACACTACCTCCGCGTCGTGACTCGTGACACAAAAATCTAGATACGTCCGTTTCTGACGCTTGTAAAATTATCGTATCCAACACGGAACAACTTTGCGGTGAGTTACGTTTTGAAAACGAAAAAAATTCGTGTTACAAATGAAAAAGAAAACGGATTGATTGAGGGAAGGGAAAAGCTCCCTCGCCCCGCACCACAACCACCGAAAATGTCAAAAATACGCCTTCGACTCTACGCATGTTTCCCGGTGAATAACGCGAATATAAATTATTGCTATTCATTTAGATCGAAACAATAAAATGTCGAAATAATCATACGCGAATACACGTGTTAGGTGATTGGTTCGCAAAAGAAAGTGCCGGATTTTATCATCGAATTTAATATTGACGTTTTACGCATTTTTTTCCCCCCGTCTACGCGTCACGGGTTCGAGAAAATTACCTACTTTTTGTAATGAATTAAAAAACGTCGTTTCAACGGTTCGAAAAGAGTAGAAAAACGATTGAGCTGGGGAACATGAACTGTGGACTACGGGCGTTTATTTTTTTTATTTTTTTTTCCAAATCAATCTACCGGTGTTTCGTTTCGAATTGAAATTTTTCTCAATACGCCGCGGACGAGAATTAATCGTTTCGAATTTTTTTTGATTTTTATTCCGTTTTTATCTCAATGAGCGCGAATATTTCGTGGCATTAAAAAAAAAAAAAAAAAAATCCCCCAGGCAATGAATTTTTTTCTCCACCAGAAATTGCTTGTTCAAACTTTTTTGTTACTTGAGTCCAATTCAGAATGTTTCCAAATCGTCGAATCACGTTTTGTTTCCGGCGTCGGACCACTACGTCTCGTCGCGCGTGTGATTATGCGTTTTAAAAAAAAAAAAAAATGATCTTCATTTTCATACAGCGAGAAAGATTTTCTTTACGTAGGAGAACACGGAATTGTTAGTGCTCGTCGGTCAACTTTTTTGGCACCCGACGAGCACAAACTTTACGATAATTTAGCTCTCTCCAAGCGCGCGCAATTCTATACCGCTGTATACTGATTTACAAATCCCCAATTTCACACACTCTAACTCGTCTACATCTGAACGGAACAATATATAACTCTTTCAACGTCTGCATTGCAGGTCGGTGTTGCTGTACCCCGTCGATACTGTCGCGTCCCTTTAAACGTATTTCTCGCGTTCACATTTTGTTTTCTATAAACATCGCGCGTTCACCGAAGACGTTTCATTACGAATCTGCGCAGAATTTTTCAGAATAAATCGGTACATATTTGCACACTGTCACTTATCCAAGTTTAAAATTAGCGACGTTTCACAGGACGTGTGCGAACACGCCGAATGAACACGCCGCGTTTCCAATCATATCCATTATATTTAATGAGTGGTCGTTAGACGTGCGAACGTCACGCGTTATTCGATTACGACACTCCCGTGAATAATCGTATTTTGAATAGAAAAAATAAATTCGATTTTACCGTAATAGTACTACGAGCGATGTAAACCAGATCGGTAAAATCTTCGTAGTTGAATACGCATATTTATTTTTTTTTTAATTTTAAAAGCACGTGGTCGTTGAATTCTTTTCGACGTTATTGCATCACCGAAATATATTGTATTATTTATAATAGAACGGTTTTCGTATATTAGTTCGAAAAGTTCAATACCTACCTATATTTTTCATAAAAAGAATCCGCTCTTTTAATAATCCAAATACCTTTTAATAGTTTATCGTCCACGAAAAGAATTACATTTTTTTTCTCTCGAGTAAATGCCGTTACAAAAACGTAAATAAAAATGGAGAATATTTACGAAAAACGTCGACTGCGGGATAACGATAGTTTTACTATAGTTTTTTCTTTTTTTTTTTTAAGTGTTTCGATATTTGTTTTTTCCCCCTTTTTGTTCTAAACCGATATTTAATATATATATATATATATATATAATAATTCGAAATTCTGATAAATCAGATAGTTCGGAATGAGTTAAAAATAAAATCATCGAATGCACGAAAACCGTAACGAAACGCAGTATCGTAAAAAAGAAAAAAATCGAAAATAATACACAAGAATTAAATTATCGATCGTCTCTTTATATTATTTTCACAGACCTGGCGCACGTTTGAACGATTTTCGAGGACACTTGAACATACGCGTGTACATTTCTATCGTTCCGTAAACACAATATTCGAGTATTAGCGAACGATATCCATTAGATTTTGATCGTCCATTTTATAGATTTTTGTCAATTTTTCAATTTTGTAGATTTATATCTACAAAATTTTGTACGCATATAATATTTGATATTTGGAATTTTTATTTATGAACGATTTATGGAAACCACTCGTTCGTCTGTTCTTTTTCAAATGTAAAAACCCTTTAATACACCATCGTTTTGGTCTTATTGCGAATATGTCATATTATTGTACAATATATATATATATATATATATATATATGCAGTTTTTGTTTGATAAAAAACCATTTTATATTGTCCGACGGTTTTTTTTTTGTAATGTACTACAAAAAATTAGTGAAATTCGTCTTTTATATTTGATCAAATGTATTTATGAGACTCGATGATGGTAAGAGGCGGAATGCGTATTTATTTCCGAGGGAAAATAACGTTTAATATTGACTTGTACTATTTTTTTTTTTTAATTCAAAAGAAATATATATAATTTAAAATAACAACAACAACGTATTATATATTGTATATAGAATGAATTATTCATAAAATATATACACTAGAGGAAATACGCGGATATTCTGTACAGTTTGTTTAATTGAAAAACAATATAAATATATATATATATACATTTTTTTTTTTTACCGAGTGCGAATGGAGATAATAACGATTATTATTACGAATGCTCCGTCTATTCAATTATCGTTTCGGAATTATGAATTCAGGACAATGCGTGCTCGCCGACCATGATAATAATAATCGATTAATATGGTTTTTTTTTTTCAATAAATCCCATAAGGACTTTTCTACTATTTTCCATTAAAAAGAAAAAATCAGATTTTTTTTTTTTATTATTATTATTAAAACCAAATAATATCGTATGCCAATATGATATTACTGTACCGTCGTAACGGAAAATCATCACTTTGATTGTACGTCATATATTATTTACACGTTATCGTTTATGTACAAAGAACTAGGGCGGGCTGGTTTTCTTCGAAAAAGAGAGAAAAACTAAAATAATTTTTGATTCGATGAAATTCGGTATCGATACGTATGAGTATTACGAAATATATCGATATTGATATAAATGTAATTTATATATATACGAATATTTGAAAACCACGAAATAATAGGCTTAATTTCCGTTCGCTCGAATTCGGAACATTTAAGAACATTGAAGAAAACGGTTTTCATTTCTATTATGTTATAGAAATTATTGTAGCTGTATGATTGGATCCAAATGCAAAAATCTTTCGCGATTTTTTCTCTCCCCCCAAAGCTCGCGGGTTCTGCTGTTCGCCGTCCCGATCTCATCTGCTCCCTTAGGACGGCCATGAATCTCAGGATATGAGATATTGAAACGGCGCGCGGTCGTGGTTGCGCGTATAATGTGTATTTATTATTTATCGTATACACGTAAAAACACGTATACGCGGTTACAGGGACGGAGTAGAGAATAATAATAATAATATATTTTCCGTATATATTTTATGCGCTATATGTACGCGATAAAACCATAAAAAACATACGCGGATGTTGACGACGACGACGACGACGACTGTTCGGCGAAAGCCATAAACCGCGCGCCAATAATAAAATCCAATAGCACACACCGCGTGTATAAATGCGCGTTTTCGCTGTATACAGAGTGTGCGTGTGCGTCTTTTTTTCTTTTTGATGCGTACGTGTCGTTTTTTTTTTCGCGTCTTCTTCTCTTTTCTTGTAATTCGCGACGATAATGTAAATAATTCCGATAAAATGGAAAACACGTAATACTTACTTTTTTTTTTTTAATTTCGGACTTCCTTTTTTTCCGCTCACGCGTAAATTTCAAACTTTTATAAACATCCGACGGGTCTCGTCTATATACGCGCGCATACAAATCCGTCTCCCTTTTCTTTTTTGCCTTTCAAAAGTAAAATATACTTTTCTCTCTCTCTCTCTCTCTCTCTCTCCCGGAGAAATATGCGTCGATTTTACTAATAATTCACGTCATTCCGCACGGCTTCTTAAACTATATCTTATGTCTCTGCGTATATATATATATATATGTATATCAAAACGACCCTGCAACAGTGTAGAAAAATACACCGAATATATACTAACAGCACGCGCGCGATAATATTTATTATAATATATTCTTCAGACGTGGTCATCTATATTGTTCACGCGACGACGACGAATGAATTATTATCGATAATAAGAGACGAAGACAACACACAAATATATATATATATATATATTTTTCATGAAATTCAGTTCGAGATTCTTGTAACGTTCCACGCTTTCCGCTATAAAGACTGTCGTAAAAACGCTATTACTAACCGCATTCGATATATGAATATCGCGAAATCGGACATTACGACCCGCTGTCGTGTAATAAAAACCAAAATTCTCTCGACTACCAAAAACCCCTTATACCGTCTCGAATTGACCATAATACGTACATCGATGCTGCGGAGTGCTAGAAATATCGCAGTACACTCGTCGATATTAACGCTTATTCTATTCCTATCCCCTCTGAATAAATCATACGACGTAGTTACTCTATACGTTTTTTTTCTATTTAATTTTAATATTTTATCTATCCCAATATCATAAGAACGAAGCAAAAAAAACCCCCGCAATAGACGATTATCGCATCTGACGCATGTTCTGTTTTTACCACGTTATTCTGGATTAGATCGCGGTTCTTTTTTCATCTACTTTTATTATTATTATTATTATTATTATTATAACAACGGTTTATTATCAAAACCGTTCGTGGCGTATTAGACGAAGAATTGACTATCTTATCGCGCGAACAGAGACAATAATAAGTGCCTATAAGAGTAGTATATCGTTTGGTTTATATATATTAGTATTTGCAAACATGACATCGAGACAACATCCGAGTCGATGGAGCGTTTTTACAGCTTACGACTTCTCGTAAACTCGCAGTGAACATAAAAATACTAAAAAAAAAAAAATTAATAATATTAAAAAAAAAAATTGGAAATTCAAACGCATTATATACAAAATAACAGTAATAGCGACCGACGAGGCATATCGTCATAAACCGTACAGTACGACTTTTACTGTAATGACTAATATAAAATTACCGCGTCATATAAAACAGAGATGTTTGCGGCCGATTTTAATGAGTCAATTTTAAAATTCATCCATCACGAGGAGTATATACACTGTTTATATATTATAAATTTTGAAGGGGAAAAAATCGAGCGCTCGGTATATAAAAAAAAATAAAAACAGGGATTATTAAATGGATAAATCGCCATCATAGTCGTTAGTTTCATCATGAAAGCCGCGGGAACTGAATAATCGTCAATTACAAGACTTCGTTAAAAATATGGAAATGGATTCTGAAAACGCGTTGTTTGCTTTTCAAAATTATGATGGTTAATAGGTTTTTTTAAAGGGACGTGCTTAAATTTGTAACATTTTCTCGACACTGTCGGGAAGTGTAATAAAAAACTAATTTCGTATATCATTCGTATAGTGAATTTAATAATATAAACCGTTTGCCGAATAATCGAGATTGTTCAAATAACTCGAGTGTTATGTTGAAATAATAGCACTACTACGCGTGAGTGGTTATTTCAGTAACGTCAAAAGTGTCCGTCGAAAACGAGAGCATTTTATGTTCGAGAATATTGCGATGGGCTATAAATATTATAAAATAAATTTGTTTTTTTTTTTATATATAAACTTACCAACTTAAATATTTTTTTTAAAACGGTTATTTCAACGCGTTTCAAAAATATTCTCGTACAGTTTTTAAAATATATTCGTACGTGTGTGTGTGAATAGAACGGCGCCGTAAAGTGTGATCATCAAACACACGCTATTTTCGAAATGTTTAAACACTATATATAAAAAAAAAAATATGTTTTTCCAACGAAATCGTTTTCTTTTTTCATTCTTTTGCGGATTAATGTAGAAACATCGCGTAGAATACGGTTTATGTGCGTAGTTATTCGTTCCGGAGAGACACACAACAGTTATTTTTTTTTTTTTTTGTTTCCTATCAAAAATTTTCGCACTATTTTTTGCGAACGTATAAATCCGGTCAAACATAAAAGTATATATACCGCGAAGCCTGTCTCGAATTCGAACCGAAATCCACACATAAGCCCCGAATTGTAACTGTAATTGGATATCCTTTGGAAAAGTTTGGCTATAATCGGAAATATTGTAACTCTCGGATTCCCGGTGTGTGTGTGTGCAGTATACGAGAACAAAATATGGCCGAAAAAAAGAAAATAAACACACACATAAAAAAAATAAATATCTTTATTACCCGAGTCAAAAGAAGTTTCGGGAAATCTATATGAGACGTGAAAAGAAAGAAAAAATTTTTTTCGTTATTTTTTTCCACACAATATAACATCTCGTCCGAGACTCGTAAATAAGACTGGATAGAAGACGGAACAAAAACAAAAAAAAATTGCGAACAATTTCAAACGAGATGATGTATAGTTTTACACGTTATTTTATAAATACGATCATCATCGATATGCCATAATAGGTACGCGCCTGTACGAGTATTTTTTTTTACTTTTTTAATCTGAACGCCGGCAAAATTGTTTAAAATTATGTTCGTGAAATTGTCGATAAAACGTTTTCGAAGAGAATTATTTTTTTTTTCTAGCAGCAACAACAATACAATTTTTCACTGTATGAACTGCAATGTTTCCGTAAACCGGTACAACGTTTAATAATCGCGTTATTTTATTCGGGGAAAAAAAATTTGATTTCACGTCTAACGAATCGATCAGTTTTTTTTTTTTTAATAAGTCGCAGATTCAAAGTTTCCAGAAATATCGAAAAACCGATATTATTATTATTATTATTATAAGAAGAAGAAAAGGAAGAAGACATTGGCTTTTGCAACTGTGTACAAACTGTTCGGCTCTGTACCAGTATTATGGATTGAGCTTGGTTCTAAAAACGAACTATTATTACAAGGACATTTTACTGTTCGATAGACATTTACCGATACGGACACGCACTGTTTTGTAGGGAAACCGCATTTTTTTTTTTTTTTTTTAATTGAAAATTCAATGGGATAAATTACGTTTTGAAATTTAAGATTTCAGTATTTTAAATTGGACAACTGTTTTTCAACGTACAAAATCACAAAATGACAAACATACAAAATACAGGATAAACAATTAATACACTTAATATTTTTACATCATAATTCGAACAAAACGTAGACTGTATTTACTCCAATTCCGTCCTTATATCACAACACTCCTTGAATTGTACGTTTTTTCAATCTCGCCGTTGCCCGTCCGCGAACACACAGTCCTCACTCGGTTTCCTTTATCTTTTCGCAATGTAAACGTTTTTTATTTGTTTTTCGAACCTATACATTTATCTTGTAATATTATATTTTAATAGTATACGACGGAAAAAGAAAACGAAACGGATAAATCGAAAAAATAATTTTTTTTTTTTTTCAATCGCTGTGTTCGTAACGTCGTCGTATATTATTCGACTGTGCGAGGTTTGCGCCGAAACCGACGGCGAGGAGAAATACCGCTCGCTCAAATGTAGCTCGCTCACATTGACGGGGGACGGTTGAATAAATAATAATCTCATTAATAATATAAAAAAAACAGGTGTCAGCAGCGGTAAGGGATTAATAAAGCCTCTTCCCGCCGACCATCCACTCCCGTCCGCGTGTCCCTGTGTCGAGTTAGATATGTGAGTTCACACCGTTGCAGTGTATAACGCAATAAAGTCTGACCTTACCGAGGCCCTCCGAATCCCCACCGAACCCTTGTGCTGGTACGAAGGGATTGAAAAACTGGATAAACTCGCACGCGTTACCTATAATTAAAACCTAATGTTAACGGTGACTTCGTCCGTCGTCCATACTCGCGCAACGATTGCGTGCCGTTCGAGGCTGCGTCGAGCGGTGCGAAAAGACGGTAAGAGAGAAGGAAAATGTTTTTTTCGTATAATATAAGTTTTATTTTTGTATTTCCTTTCATATTTTTAATTAGTACCGACGGTGGGAACGCGAATAAATACGCCTTCGGAAACTCCGTTTTCAAAACGCGCGAATAATTTCATTGCGAGCACTTGAAAAATAATATCGTAAAAACGCGAAGCTCGCTGCAGTGAAGTTTCCTGTTCGATTTCGTTAGAATAACAACGCAGTGAAATTTTATACGAATATTGTATGAACAAAAAAAAAAAAAATGTTATATATATAGGCGTTGGAAGAAAATATTTACGCGTTTGTATCATTTAGACATGTCTAATTTTAAACACGAAAATCCGAGGGCAAATTTTTTATTTTATTTTCTAAATATTCGCGAAGGATTTTTTTTTTTTTTTTTGTTTTTGAAATACGAGGAAAAGGGATCAAACGTAATACACTCGCAGACAATAACACGGTTTTCAATCCGTTTCTATCCGCGGAACGAGTGTGAACTACGAAAGGATTAATGTGCTTCGGGATTATACGGGTCGTCCGATGAGAGACTTTGATGTAGTCCCGTTCCGTGCACGCGTCTCTATATTATATTTTCGTTAACGAGTATATATCATTTGACGAACTTCTACGTGCGTTTTCCACAGATATCAAACGGTTTTTTCGTAAAAACAAAGAAAGGAAGTATTGAACGTATTCACGGTTTAACGAATTTGTTTTGATTAAAAAAAAAAAAAAAAAATCATATCAATTTATATGGGAATTCGTACGATTTATTATCGATCGCCTCGATCGAACACACTTGTTTCGCTCGCGCTCGTAAATGACGCACTGCAGTGCGTCTCGTATTATTAAAATTATTATACACAGACTCTGAGTAATATTCCGAATACTTTTTTTTCGAAAGTATTCTGAATGCGGTATTTAAAATAATTTGTTACAGCTCCGTTAATATTTTTAACTAATACTCCTATATAAAATTAATAACTCATTACTCAAACACAAAAAGTAATTGTTTCAGAAAAAAAAATATATGAGTAGCAATTAACATCAGCAGTGAATATTGGAAACAACTTCAATTAGTTTTATCAAAACTCTTGCTATGTTTAGTGTTCGAACCCCCAGCCTCATTCAAATTATAAAGTATATTTGATCACACTATGCTATTATATTAACCTATTGATATTATTCATTAGTCATCGTGTTAGTTTTTAAACACAGAATTTAAAACTATATATTTATTAAATCCTCCAAATATCTATTGACGATTGTTCATATTCGATATTGAATAATAATAATATAATTACTACACATATTTCATATTCGCATTACCGAAAAATAGTAAAAAAAAAAAAAAAGTATTCTAAAACTATGTAGAATACTTTTTGTGAATTATTTAAAGCACTTCGGGAATATTATTATCGCGGAGTATTCGAAAAAATTTTATGAATATTTTTGTCCGAAATATTCAGAATATGTTTTCTGAATACTTTTGGAAACACCTCTTTTTGTTTCGACTGTCCTCCACGAATATTAAAAAATTTCTCGTAGGTACTTTGAAACTTTATACTCTTCTGCCAGAAATCGAATTCTATTTTTATGCGCGATAAAATAAGAGAACATCGAATATTTTCAAGTAACACTGAAAAGAATTGTCGTTTTGTAAAATCAGAGAAGGCGCGAAACAATACGTGTCTATAGACCGGGGCGGTCACTGATACGTGTGCTCTTTATGACTTTTGATTTTTAACTATTCACGAAAATTAAAAATCTGTCTTGATTTTTCGACCGGCTGATGATATGTAGAATTGAAAAACGATAAAGCTCTTAAGAGGTTACGACAAAAAGGAAATGATCGGCAACGCAGCAGTATTCAACGAAAATGTCAGTGACGTTTGTAAAGGTGTGTGGATACGCCGAGCGAGATTTCTTCGAAGAAGATTAAATTTAAATTGTAAATTTTTATCGAGAAATTGTTTTTACGGAGAAAGTCCCGTTATTTTTTGTGTGTCTCGTCTCGTATATGTACCAACCACTGCTACCGAACACTGCGAACACGAACTGAACACATGGCGACGGGCGTGTCAGGACAGTTGAATGTTTCTGGCAAATAAACATTTCTCAGCTGCTCTCGCCTGCAGTGAACTTGAATTATATACAATGTTCCACATCTTACGGCAAAGGATCGTGTACAGCAATATTACTTATAAGACCCTTCGACAGTCAGTGTCAATTCTCAACGGATATCAAAGATAGTGTGTCTTTTTTTCTTTTTGTACGGCTACTAGTGTTTAGTCCAACAGGTCTGTACGTGTGGTCTTTGTAAGGGTTTGCGGCCCTCCGTCTTGCTATAGTACATCTTCAGACATGGATTTTTTTCACTTATTCTAAAAATCACCGGGTTTCAATGGACTCCACGTTGTCAACAATATACAGCAAAAAGGTTTAAGAAAAAATAACATTTTAACAACCGAGTTTGGTAACCAATATACGGTATAATATATTGCCCATGGTAGCCGACGGAAGAATTTGAAAAGTTAAATTTAGTCTTTTTGTTGATCGTTGTCTTTCGGGAAATCGTTAAATCATATATGATAATCCCCTGCAGGCCCAACAAATTCATACTGATGTAACTTCTATTCAATTTGGCGCAGCCTAACATACACTCATTTTTATATATTAAATAATATTATGAATGAGGAAGCTATGTTCGAGTATAAGGTCCTCTAACCTCTTGTACTCAATCCTCCACTTGCATTTACGCGCTTACGTTTGACATATTAACCAAGTTTTACTCTGTATATAACAATAAAATAAAGTGTTTGGTCTTAGTGACTGTTTAATTGTGTCAATGAGTTTTTGAATGCAAAGCGCAAAATGAATAAAATCGCGAATCAAAAAGAAAAATAGTCTAAAGGGCCGAAGTAAAGCGCCAAGTTCCAACTCTTTGCAAAGTTTCTATCATCCGTTTTCATCGATACATTTTCTTATCAACGCGCTGCAAGGCCTCGAGCGTCGCTATACAGTTGGTCGGAGTTTACTGAATTTCATTGAAATCGCCTCGATTATCGAAATATAATAATATTATGACACTAACTAATTTCTCCGTTGGATTAATATTGATATGATTCCCGAGAATTATCAATTTATATCGTACACGGATATTATCGTATTCCGTCCGTTGTGACGAGGCGTTGTTCGCATTTAACGAATGTTATAGATATTACTAGCTGACATTCGTAGCACGTCCAGAAGACGAACCGATGAAAGTCATTGAGAAACATGTCATATTTACTGCATAAGGCAAAAGAAAATGAGTGACATGTTTTTAACGTTTTCGAGGAAAATATTTTATAATTTTTTTTTTTTTTTTTAGGATATAAAGGAACATTTCATAGAGTATGAGTTTATTTAAATTTGTATTCATCAGGCAAATAACTTTTAATAAGTTTCGATTATTTTCACGCGCAGAGAATAATTTTAATTTAGTTTTGACGTTTATAATAGGTCGAGAAAGATTATAATAATAAAACATTTTTACGAATAACAAATGCGAAATCCGTCATCGATTTTAAATCTCAGGAAAACTTCGAATATGATAAATTATGAGATTTTTTTTTTTTTTTGTCGGAAAATAGAACGTTCTACGTTCTATCTCAACCCACCACGCGCATAACTTAAAATATTTGCATATGAGATGATCAACGTTTATTGTATATTACATAATAAAATTACAGGGATAAGTTTTTTTGGGGGGCGCCCTAGGTTAGGTTAGATATCCCCGTTCGCCTCCACATCCCTCAATAAATCTCCGCCTGACGTTTGATACACTCGCGTCTATCGATTCTCAAATCGGAGAGATTTGAACGAGTGTAAACATATTTTGAAATTACCGTTTAAACAATAATTTTTTTATATTCATAACACGCGACGACTATGCGAGAACGTATCGAATTTTATGTAACGTATTATTTTTTTTATAACGATGACGGGCAGTGTTCGTTTTACGAAAAAAAAGCTATTTTATTTATAAATTATTTTCTATTGGAATTATATCATTTAAATTTATATTTTATTATATCGTATTAATGGTATTTATGCGTATTAAACAATAATTATTTTATATACGATTTTTCTACATCAACGCGATCAATCGAAATCAACAACCGTCAAAAGTAACAAATATACGTATAAAATTGGAATTGAACACTATAGACCTATTATTATTATTATTTTATTAAATGTAGTGGAAAATATATTGAATTCGAAACTTTTGCAATTTGTTTTTCTCGTTTTCGAGCCAAATTTTTACAGCGCGAATGTATTTGCGCGTATCGTAAATTCACAACACGACCGCCTATATTCGTTTTTTTTTTCAAATTCATCGATTTCGTGTATAAAACACAAATTAAAAGTGCATATTTAATGAATCGGAAAACACATCACACAAAAACGCGATAAATCGTACGAAAGAGGGAATAACGCTTTATGACGGAAAAGTTTTTTTTTTATTTTGAAAACGTTCGTATTACAACGACAAGGAGTTACGAAAACGCTGTCGGAACTATTTCACGACGCTAAGAAAGTACTCGGCGTGAGAAACGGTTTTTTTTTTCGTTTTCCGCGTTTTACGTGTTAAGAATCCGTCTATAGATTTATATAGAAACCATATCGAATTTCATTAGAATTTAATATAATACATTTCAGCGTCGTACGCCAAGTACTCGTTATATCCAATATACGGCGAGAGAAAACGTCAAAGTATACACAACGTATATTATTATTATTATTATTATTATTATTATTATTATTATTGCTTTATATAGCGCGCGCTCGGTCTGGGGATCGAATAAGCCGACGGTAGATTAATAATAATTTGTTTAGGATATTTTGATATGTGTTCCTAACGAACACACACCGCAAACTACGTTTTAATGAATATAGTTTTAAGTTTGTTGTTACAGATCGGGATGAGAATTAAATCGCAATTTCCGTCCGTTACAACACGCGTGTAAAGTACTATGTAAAGTTACCAATACTACGACTCGTACATACAACCGAGCTCGTGTAATATTAAAACCGTATTTAACTTTATTAATATAATTATTATCTATACTTGTTAATAATAATAATAATAATAATAATAATAATAATAATAATAATATTATTATTATTATTATCGAATTTTATCTAGACACGAAATAGTTTCCGTCTTCGGTTATTAACGTTATATTGTACATCTCGTCATATACGAGGTTAGTAATATTTGGTTTTTGGTATACGGTTTACGTAGTGAAATTGTAAGGGGCGCGCCCGTAGTGAACGTCGGATTTGGGTATTCAACGCGACATTTTTTAATTTACATTCAGAATTTATAGTTACAAATACGTTATACGATTAAAAATACATTAAAATAAAAATCATTTAACTCATTTCTACGTAAAATTTCTAAACACTCTAAGATGCGCTGTACTTTCAAAACACGTACACACATTATACTGCGGATAAAATAATTTATAAAAAAAAAAAAAAATTAATAATCTTTATATTCGTATACGTATAACAATAATTATTTATTTATTTATTTTTCAATTATGAGTTATAACCAAAGGGATCGGAACATAAAGGGTTTGCTTATTTTTATTGATTGACTTGTAACAGAGTGCTAAGGGATTGCGTGTCATGGTACAACACGTTCAATTATGGAATTTGAAAGGGCTTCTTTTTTTTTGCTTTTTTCGACGATTTTTCAAAGAAAACGGTTATTGCTTTCTTGACCAGTTTTTCTACTTTTTTTTTTGTGATTTTTAAGTTGTTTTAGATAGAATTCAAATTAAAAATAATTCCTATCTTATCTACGTTGTCGCGTATTCCGTCGCTGTACGCTGCATCGTTGTTAACAATAATATTCCAACGCTCAAAACAGAACTGGATATCGGGGGAAATGATTGAGTTCATATTTATCAGTTTATCACTTATTTCTCGGTAAATAATGTTATTTGACCGTCGTGGTTTACAGGCACGATAAATACAAATAATGTTTCGATTTCAGAGTTTAGTAGTCGATTCTCGTTCGCGTTCGTCGTCGTTTGTATCCAAGTATTTAAATTGATTTAGAATGGGAAAAGAAAAATCGTGTCTAGTACCTACTTTATCATGTGAAAAGAATGTTTTTTTTTTTTTTTTTGATAAAATATTTTTGCTCAAATTTAAGTTTTTAAATGCTTATAATGATGTTTTTAAACGCGTATTTCAATGATTTTAAGTGCTATAATTCCCAAGCCCTGGTTATAACAAACAAAATATATTTTTATTTTTTTTTTACGGCAAATCTAATATATAGTATATATATATATATTCTGTCTTATATAGCAAACCAATTATACCGAGTGTTATTTTTCAATATAAACATTGTGAATAAATTAACAAACGTTAAATTTCCCGTCACTTATATAGTGCATGACGATTGTACGATTTGTCTGCGAGTATATATGAGCGTAAAATATAAACCGTTTGTAAAGTCCACGTGACGTGTTCAATTTTGAAAAATTATTATTTTACAAATTGAATAAATTGTTTTTCAACGTTCGCGAGTAATGTATTGAAATCGATTTAAAACGTAAAAACTTTTGATGCCTAAAAAGAAAGGAAAACCGCGTTATACGCTGAAATAATTAAACCCGTAGTAGGTGCTAATATGAGATTTTACGTAGCACTTACCCATTCATAACGTTAACAATTGAACGCACAAATAATATAATTTCGTAAAATTCGATGATTGCATTCAAATGTTGTTAATCGTGCGCCGACAACTCCATTACGATTAAATTTTTAAAAAATTCTTAAATTCCTTTCGACACAAATGAAAAGCGTAATTTTATCACGACACCCGGATAAAATTGTCGAGATAAACCCGTTATAGAAAAATAGGGCAAAAAAAGATTTTTTTTTTTTTTTTATACACATAAAACTGTCTAGAAACAAGCGAAAATCCGTTTTTCCGCCGCAAGAGTAAAATGGTTTTATGAGAAATCGCTTATAGAACACCACGTCGAAGACATATAAAACAAATTTCGATCGCGTTACGCGGTAGATAAAAAAAAATATATATATATATATTCGATACGCCAGTCCATACGACGAATCTCTCGCGACACCTTATACAACCGTCTGTGACACTATAAAACTGTCGTAGTCGTTTCGCAGCTTACACGTGTATACATATATTATGTGACGAAGGAGGAAGCTGTGTGTGTGTTAAATATTAAACGAATTCGTGTCAGATCGTGTGTGTGTGTGTGTATGTCGTCGAGCACGACTACAGCTTAAAGCGAAAATTCGCAGAATCCCGAAAAAAAAAAAAAACTATTTTCCAAACGCGTTTTATTCGGGCGTGCGAACGAGAATTTCGTCTCGAAACACGTGCGCACCATTATATCATATATTGAGAATACATAATTTCTATATACGCGCGCGATTCCCGTTCTATTTGACCATCTTTTCTTTTTCTTTTTTTTCATGACATTTTACACGAGATTTTTTTTCCTATTTCCTTCACCGCCGAAAAATCAGTAACGATTTGCTCTATATAATAACACGCGCGGCGGGCGAGTGTTAAAATTTCGACGTACCGAATCGTTCGGTGATTTCAAAACGCCTGACGTTTATCAAATATTTATAATCTCGAAACGAAACCATACGTAATACAGTGTTTTATTGAATCACCGCTACGAGTCGAGAATTTATATGGTGCCGGGGCTGTACGGTCACGCCGATCGCACGGAAACGTTCGAAATTTGAACGTGGGTTATAAAAAAAAAGTTTTTTTTGTTTCTTATTTTAAGAAAAAAAAATAATAATGAACAAGCGTATAACGATTTCCATCGGGATATTTAATAATCGGTCTTTGAGTTATTCACTCTTTTCATAACCGTCTTCCTTAAATGATGACGCGTTCTTATAAATATATAAAATAATATTTCGACGCATTCACGGTTTTATAACTGTATAGTGTTTTTTTTTTTTTTTTTTTAGCGTACTTATTCGTACGTTTTCATTTACGGCCGTTTTTGACGAAAAAAAAATTTTTTTCTTAAAAATATCAAATACACGTATATATTTTCTTTAAATGTTTCTTTATGTTTTAAGAAATAATTGTAAACTATTTTATATGCGAAAAAAATTCTGAATTAGAAAAACCGTGCTTTGTATGGTATTTTTTTTACGATATTAATTTAATAAGTTAGGTAGAGGGACTTTAAAAAAAAAAAAAAATACCAGAAAACGAATTCTTTTTCTCGAAATCGATAGTATATTAAATAAACAAATACGCCCCCTATGGTTTTCTATATTTTTCCTAAATACACTTTGCCGTCTGATCAAATACATTCATTTCCTATTTTTTTTTTCTAACTAATATTTTTTTATTTTAACCAACGGTCGGTATACTTCAATGACATAACGGTGGTATACGACGAAAAAAAAAAAGTGGAACGAAAATACGAGTGAAAATTCTTAGCGGGTCTTTTTTTCTTCCAACGAATTCCCTCGGATTCAATACGTTCTCGGGTCTAAATATAATATGCACATTACTGCGACGTGGGGAGGCTGCGCGAACGCGTCGAGCTACGATGAACAAAAGTCTCGTGATTAACCGCCACGGCCACATAATATTATATAGTAACAACGGCCGCAATAACATCGTAACTCCCTCGAAACACTGTTCGCTTATTACATATATATATACATATTAATACGTGTATATGCGGAGCAAATTTATTTCTTCTCCCCGAGTCATCTCTACACACGGCACGCACTCGCCCAACCCTCTCCCGAAAACTTCTCCGACTTCTTCCTCGCACATCCACGCGACTTCTCGCGTCAATCTAAACTCGCTCACGTACAGGGTGTAGGCATCATATGAATTACGACGTTATTATTATTATTATTATATATATAGAACGGGTTGCACGGGCGACGAGATTAATCGAATCGCAACCGAAATCAATCAATAGACCGAAACGTGTTCCTCTCCGACCGCATTCGATCGCGATATCTGCACAGTAGCCCGTCAATCGAAAATTACGAGAAGATTCCTGCAGTCTGATAGGAATCCGGGGGCCACGTCTCCGTCTGCGAAGTCGAGTAGAGAAATCAATCCGGTTGGATTAGGTGATCCTATACGCGTGCAGATAAATTCAGCCTCCGGCACTGACACTTTTGAATATTTCGATGCAAAAAAAAAAAAAATGAAAATCATTCGGTATTACGTACCCAATTTTTGTTACACAATCCCTTACGACCAAAAATTAATTTCGTACACTTCCTCAAACCCAAAGGAGGGGGGGAGATATATCGGCTTTTCTTCAGTCTGCCCATCGGATCAATGGAAAATACAATTTCACAGTATAAACCCCTCCTCGGAATATTCGATACACCATAAATATATACAGCCATTATAACAGTATACGAAACAGTACATTGTACACGATATGATATGGTTCAACGAGATTTTTTCGTTTATTCCTTTTTTTTATATATATATATATATAAAAAGTCTTGTTTTTTTTCTTCAAATAAATACTCGTTAAATTATTTCACTACGGTGTGTAGTCTTTTAATTTTATTCCCCGGAGTTGAAACGTATAAGTTTTTTTTTTTTTTTTTCTAACTCGAAATATCCATTAAAATTTATCTCTTCATCGCGCTCGTCGTGCATATACTACTGGAAACGGACGCGCTTAGCATTTTTATTATTGACACTCAAACATTCGGGAAACGAAACCTCTTCGCGCATTAAAAAAACATCGTAATACGGAGCACGCGTCCGTCCGGGACGGTTAAAAGTGACAAGACTCGTGTACGCGCTATACGCGTGCGCGACAAACGCGAATGATTGCGGCGGTGCCTCGTTTGAAGAGTTTAAAGGTTTTGTAAAAAGAAAAAAAAAGATAAAAGTAAACTGTTCGGCGATATAATTGATTAACTGATTTAAACTCGATTTATACACTTCAAACGTGTACGCCCCGTTTGTGTACACGTACTCTGTTGGGTTGCATGGGCGGCCGACTTTGTAAAATTATTTTAGAATTCTACAAGCAGCAGGCATAAACTCATTTTGTTTGAAGATTTCGTTAATCAACGATATTCGGTAAAAACCGATAATTCAACCGCTTCTCGCATGCTGCGCGAAAGTCGAGAAATTACCAAACGGTTTTTTCGACATTTCAAGCCGAATATCATTATCGTACACACAGTACGTACGGTCGTCTAAAAAAATTTTCAGACAGAAATCCCTCGATACGCGATGAGATCAAAGTGTGCGGAATAAGTTTTTTTTTAAGATTTACTGTACGATAAATGACTTTTTTTAATTACGAGATTATTTTATTAGAAATCACTTAATTGATACAAATAAAATATTTCTATTTCGAAACGTTATTTTTTATTTATTCGTCATATATTATTACGTATACCACTTAACATAATATATGTATAGTGTAACGAGCATATGCGTAGTTACTTCGCATAATTTTTTTCTTTATTAAAACTATTGTATTTCCTCTCTCGAAAAATACCAATACGTCAAAACAATATTTACGATGACAACGTCCCGGCGTGCACTAACAACGTGTCCTCTGAGGACGATATACACGTAAACGCGATTACGCGTGGAAACGACTCCGGGGACAGAATAACGAGACTGCATATTATAGTCATTACTCAATATTATTATTAATATATTTTTTTTTTTTTTTTATAGTTTTCCTGATCTCAGCAGTAATCAGTGTTGTGTTTCAAATTTTTATATTTTTAATTAGAAAACAATAACGAGTCATTTGGCTCGTATTGGGAAATTACGATTTTCAACTAAATAAAAACGCTTTCTGCTTCTCTTTATATGAATATATTATCATTTGTTCCATACCCAAAATGAAATATTCGTTCGAAATTCTATCGATTATTCTATGAGGACTTTCCGAGCACTTTTACCCGGACCAATAAAATGGTCGCTGTTTAAAACACATCAGTGCGGAATCTATTTACTCCCCGTTTCTCTTGGAATCAGAAAATTATTATCGTTGACAATATTTTTGACCGGAATTAGTAATTAAAATACCCTCTCAGACGTTTGAACGTAATTCGTAAGTTACAAGAGTGTTATATCGAAGCCCTCTTTAGACGCAATGAGCTGGCAATAAGATCGTAATAACATTTTTTTCATTTTTTTTTTCTGTCTTTGACGAGCAGATGGATCGTTAAAATCTAATGTGATCGCATAATGAATCGTTCGACTGATAGTTGCGTTAATTTTTTTTTATTAGTTTTTTTCACCCCTCGTTCATTCATTGATCATTTTATTGCCTCTCGGTGTTAACTAATTAATTTTTATCGTATCAAATAATAATACATTCATCAACGGTTTTGATTAATTACACGCGAACTTTAAGTGTCGATTCGTTTTGAACCGCGTTCACTGTCATCCGTGATTATTTCAAATATTTTAATTGGAATTCATTAATAATATGCATTAATAACTTAAGGCTTTATACTGACAAATAGTCGGTGTTGTAAGCATTAATATTTTTATTATTAGAAAATCATTAAAGTCGATGTTTTTTATTTGTGTTGCCGCGTTTTTTTTAATTTAAAAGTATATTCATTTTCGATATGAAATTAAAAACCCGATTTATTGACGGTCTGTAAACTGCGAGCCAACTCCGAGTCTGTAGTTACTAGGCTAAAACTTTCCGTTTTATATTGTTTATTAATTAAGAGAAAATGAAATATTGGTTTCAATAAAACAAGTGAAAATTAAGTCGAATATCCGGTATCTACGTATATACGATTATCATTATTATTATTATTATTATTATTATTATCATAATTATTATTATTATTATTATAGTGTAGAGTAACGTGACGATGTGAAAAGTAAAGTAACCTAAGAAAAATATTATAGAGAATGAAAATATTGTTTAAAACAAAAACACAGAGCGAAAAATAGACTTTAACGGTACGACGAGTGAATTTTAAATTTGTTTATTCTGTGAGTTTGTTGGTTTTTCATCAAACACTCAAGCGATGCGTATATGAAATGCGGCGTTTTGAATTCCTGCGTCGAGTTAAATACAATATAAATATTGAAAAAAAAACCGACTTCCGCGCGTCAATATCGTATATTGAAAGTCTCAATAAGAAACACCGTACAAAAACGATAAGTTTTCATGATTAACTTTATTGGAATATGTTCGTTTTCAACGACGAAAATTCGCATTTTTCGTTTGCGCATTATAAGAGAAAACGTACGAAAAAAAGACTTTTTAACGCAGTTCTTATAAGAGAAATTTCTGAGTGTACGAAATAATACACTACACAATAACAATAAAATGTATTTACCGCAATTTAACTCGTAGAACAGAGCCCGAAAAACTAAGAGATAGAAATTTATGAAATAAAACGCAAAGTTTTTATTTGTACTTTTTCTAACACGAATTCGTTTTCGAACAGATAAATTCTGTCGAACAAAAACGATTAGACATAATAAAATTCCGTAGAGATTAAAATCCTCGAGTCATTTTAATTAATATTCGTAAATTGTTTATAATTGTCACACTACGGGGCGTTTAAAACGTTTAGGACTGAACGTTTTTCGCTCTAGTGGACTGGCCTAACTTTTTCAGTTTTTTTTTTTTAAATTTTAACCGGTGCTTTAATTAGAGGGAGCCGCCAGAAGACGGAGTACTCCATTTTTTTTTTTTTTTAAACATATCTCACCGTACTCTTTCTAATTTTTCATAACGAGACGCCGATAACGGAACAGGAAGACTGTTTTTACAATTTTATTGGATTAATGAAAATAATAAAAATGCCTTTTTTTCAATTTCGTCATCGACGGCAAAATAATAAAGATTTGCGGCCGACGTTACGAATTCAATACGTTTGTTTAATTAAAATCGCTGCGATCGCTGAGAGCAAACCCTCAACGAATTTTCAAGAAATCAAAATTTTCAGGGACGCGCGTTTTTCTCGCCACTTTTACATTTTTTTTTTTTTTTTTTTTTTTTTTTGCCCCACTTCAAACGCCGGTTTCAACCGACCGACCGGTTTAATTGCAAATAAAACGGAAAAAAACAATCGAAATTTTTTTTAGCGCCTATTCGATGTTTCGAGTGTGATTGCACAAAGAAAATCCCGTCGTCGGATCTCATAAATCACCACGATGTATATTATATTATGTAATATGGACATTCTTTCCACAGGGAATACAGTATATAACGTCGCACGTGATTAAAACCTTTTGGCACACAAGCCTTCCTTGGCCGCGGCGGTGAATTAATCAAAACGATTAAAACGCGTGCGTACGTATATACAAGTGCACCACACACACACATTTAAACATAATCCGTTTTGGCCGACGACAACGGCGACGGTGGCGGTCTTATACGACCGCAGAACGCTTTTGAGCTGAATTATCCGTTCGCCCAAAACGTTAGTGTAGTATTATATAGTACTGCGCGTAATAGTTTCCCGAATATTCGTTTCCGTCGCCCGGCGCGATTCCTCCGACTATAACTACTACTGAGGACTCGGGCGGAAAAAAAAAATAAATAAACCTAAACAGACCGTTTTGTGGACTCGCCGAATAACAATTAATAACAATAATAATAATAATAATCGAGAGAAGAGAAAAAAAAGAAGAAAATTGTAGAAAACGCGGGGGAAAAAAAAATATTTTCAACGGACAATTACGTTGGTTTATACTATTTTTGAACGGACGCGATTCGACTATAAAACAAAAGCGAATGGCGAACACGACGGGGGGAATCGTCGGACGAGAATTTACCGACGTGGGTGTCTCTCATTGATGTCGGGAAAAATCACGTGGCCGAATTAAAACGTTCTCATAGAACGCATCGTTGTACGCGTCCGTGAGTGTTACCAGAGTGACTTGTTTTTTTTTTATCCCCCATACGTTTTAACGTAATAAATGTGTTACGATTCGTACTATCGTGTTAATTCTCATACACAAATACCGCAAAAGGTAAAAAATGGCGTGTACTATCATTATCGTAATACGTTCAATATCGTTTATGAGCAGTGTAAATGAATTGTAAATATTTTAGTCGCGTTAACAATTCCGTTTGATCGCGTTTGTCATATAGAACCCACGGGCGCAACAACATTTACTAACGAATAAAAAACAGAGCGTAAGATTTTCGTATTGCAGTTTTTTTTATACACAAGTATGTTACTCTTTAATTTTTTTTTTTCACGCATACACGCAACTGATCCCGGTTCTCGAACGGCCCGATAACAGTTATGCACGAGCAATAAACCCGACGAAAATCAAAAAAATGTAAAAACTCCTATTTTCGTTTATACTTAAACCCCCGTCGCATAATGCCGACAACGCCATTGAGTGTTATTAAATATATATATATACGTACAGCGATCGATTGTCGAGCTCGTCGTACGAAAACGCGCAACAATTTTAAAACCGCGCGTTTTTTTTTTCTTTTTCTACCTCGCGTAATCCCTTCGAACGTAATAATAACGCGCTCGGTTCGCTTCTGCGTACGTCCCTGTCGTTCTGTCGTCACGCGTGCATACAAAACGAGTAATAACCAAACGGACTATTTACGAATAGCGAATTTCGAACGCGAAATTTACCGGACAAATGTATAAAACGTAAAAAAAACCAACGCCTCCTCGTTAGGGAATTATTTCGCTTATTTAGCGTTATTAACGCGGGTGTTCTGCCGGCCACAACGCCATTAACAACGACGACTCGTCGTACCGGTAACAACCGCACGAAAATAATAATTATAAAAATAACGATTATAAAGAATGTATTACAACTGCGCGTTTACGTACACGCGTATATATTCCCGTTTTACTGCGAAAACAGTAAATGTTGCCGCAAATTATTTTATCCCCGCGGTTCGTAAAGGTTAATGAAAACCGCGCAGTTCTTTCTTTTTTTTGCGTTTTTCTCTCCTCGTGTCCTCGTCCACCGTGTCCCCTTCACTATTCCCCTCTCAATCGCCACCGCTGCGATGGCGACGACGGCGGCGGTAATCGAATTTTAAACTCCTCCGGGCAAAAGTTTTTTTTTTTTTTACTAGCGCCCGGTTTTTTCGATTAAATTCCCGCAGTTTTAATAACAATAAAAAAGAATAAAAAAGTCGGATATTTGGTTTACTCCTTTTTATTTTTATTTTTTATTATTATCATTATAGTTATCTCCGTCGCCATTATTATTACTTATATTCAAGTATCCTTATATATACATGTAAATCATACTTTTCATCTAAATCGTACGCTCTAAACGATAAAGTCTGATAATATCCGAGTCCCGCACTGCGCCTTATCCATTCATTTTGAAGCCATTTCGGTCGTGGACGTAGCCTGGATTTTATTTTGGAGTAAAGGGTCTGTTGACAAAAAAATGTTGAAAACAAATCGAAAATTCGATACATTTCACTAGGTCGTCGTCGTGTAACCGTTTGTTTTTCTTTTTTTAAATCTTTATTTCCCTATAGTCTCGTTGCGAGTAAACATTTTAAATTGAATATAAATATTATAAAATTATAATTTGTACGCTCACTATCGGCTGTACCGTTGAAATTTTATTGTACTCGAATAACTTGTTGGTGAAAAACGTAGTGAACGCGTCGGTATAAATTTACTACTGTCACGGCAGCGGAATTCGGTTGATTATACATTTTTTTTTTTTAATTTCCGAAAGATTTTCTCCTCGCACTACATTTTATGAACGATTTTATGTTACACAATTGTTAACGATTTTAAGTATACAACATAAATATTACATGTAAACCCTAATAACTGAACGTCCAAACTCGAGTCTTCAACTAATGTGGGAAAGTGATCTACAAACGTGTATTCGCCCGCAATCCGAATACAACGATTCGACCCCGCGCCATTGCGTCCTTCGTTATACTGTCGTAATAAACGCCGAAGCAGAACTTATTAATCGGATTTTTTATATTTTTCATTCTCTTAAATCGGTTGTAAACTGAAATGCCGCTTAGCCTACACTCGTTTCACACGTCTTACTTGTGGATTTATTTCTACGATTTAACGTTTTCACATTGCCCGTAACATTTTTGTCGATAACTAGTTACCGCGTCTCTCCATTTGGTAAATGAGTTGGACTTTTTTTCGTTTTTTATTATTTATTTTATCTGTTATCCAAACAAAATTATCCACGCTGTATACGCGCATAATATTTGGTAACGAAAACGACGAGTGCTTTATGCTTCTTTCCTTAGGCCGACCGAAGGCGGATTGAATGTCGCGCTCGCGCCATCAATTATAAGTATACTTCACGAGTTTAATGAATGCGTTTCAAAATTACGAAAAAATATCGCGATAATAGATTTCGATGAAATCGCATTTTTTTTTTTTTGGTGTTTTTAAGAAAATCGAAAAATGACCCGTAGATGAAATTCGTTACCGGAAACAAACTACAGATTGTAATACTCGTTCCGGTACAATTTTTGTGTAAAAGACGTAAAACACACATCCTTGTAAAACCAATACATTCCTCCAGAATCTATAATAATAAAGTGAAATAATTTTCGGTTTCGTCGATTCTTCCGGCAAAAAAAAAATGGTTTTTTTTTTTGTTCATACGTGTTATAGCGCATTTAACAATAATAATAATAATAATAATAATAACAATAATAATAACAATAATAATAACAATAATAAAATAATAATAATAATAATAATAATAATAATAATAATAATAATAATGATAATGATATTGTGTGTAAACGCGTTGTCTCTCCGACGACTATTTCGCTTTTATATCAAAATCAGACAATGCGTCGGATTTCTGTACGTCGGTTGCCATGGATACGGAAACGGTCGGTGGGGTGGTGCAGTGGTACCTTTGCTGCAGTGCAGCCGACGACTGGTCATTTCCGTGCACAAAGGGATTTCGTAGAAGGGCGACGAAAACACGAAAAAAATAAAAATATCCTCCATGAAACTGCGTTTTAGGAGTGAAAACTTAAAAAAAAAACGTTTCAAACGGCTTACAACGGAAAACCTTGCCATGATGCTTTTGGCTATTTTTTTCTATTACTCGCCTAATTCGGATAGATTTACTCCATCTCGATCGGATTAATCGCGTCTCGTCTCATTCCAATAATAATAATAATAATAATAATAATAATAATAATAATAATAGGAATCGCGCGCCGTTATCGTTTATTATAATTGTTATTGTTATACACCTACTGTAAGTCGTCGTTGCATCCATATATATAAATCCACATTTATCAGAGAGAAATTTTAATAGATTTCCATATTGGTTCGCATCGGCGAACAGACCCGCGTGTATAAAATATATAATTATAATATCTTCTACACCACTGGTCTGTTGTGAATTGGATTCAATAATTTTTATTAAACATATAAATAATATTTTGAGAAAAAAAGAATTTCTTTTTTCACTATTTTTAACGTTTATCGTATAGACGGTTACTTTTCCCTCGATCAAATTAACAGAACACAAGTATATAGTATATATATAAAAAAAAAAATAAATATATCCCGAACGAGACTAAACGTTGGCATTACGAATAAATGGCAATAAATTGCAATGTTTTCACGATGAATTGTAAAAATGTATACAATATGCGTGTGTGTATTATACGGACCTTAAACACAAATTCGTTTCGGTTTACGATTGTAAAAACAGATATTTTATCATAATCCGATACGCGAATTGAACACGCGATATTTTTATTCGTGAAATTTTCACCATTTTTATACTTTTACTGTTTCGAAGCGCTCAATATCGCCGCGGGTAAAAGCCGTTTATTATTTCCTGGTAAATTATTTCCAACGGAAAAACTCCTATCGAACGATAGGCGTATTTCTTCTTAATAATTATACTTTTGCAACTATCGTTTTGTTCTTTTTTTTTTTTTTTTGTCCACGCTATATTTTAACGTATACGCGTGTTTATTTTTAATTGAATATTATTATATATATATATATATATTTTATTCGTTATTATTATATATCAAAAAAAAAAAACGAAAATGTTTTTACCATTGAGCGTATTATTATATAAAAAGTGTAAAAAAAAAAAAAAAATCGTTTCCCCCCCACCCCCCACCACCCGAAATTCGCGTATTAATTTCAAATTGAATGCGCGCGCGTAATATCGTTTACTTTTTTAGTTTTACTCGTTTCTTCCCTCTCTCTCTCACTAATTTCACGCGGAATTTTATATGCGACTACATATTACGTAATTATAATTGGAAAACGTGCGCAAAATAATAATTTTATATTATTATTATTATTATCACGGCGATATCAAAACACGTTATTAACGCGACGACGGCGCTCTGAATAGGCAATGTACGGCCGTGCCGGTAGTGGTGCGCGTTGTCGAACTACCCAAAATGTTTTCTCCGCAGTTATAATATATTATAACATTTATAACACTATATATGGAGCACGCGCGTATAACCTTTGATAATGTAATAATAATTACGTCGTGCCATTGTTTACACCCAGCCATCGTTACAATACCGAAAATTCTAACTAAAACAATCGCCGATTTAATTAATGAAAACGCGTTAATGCGTTTGTACGGTTGTACACTATTATAATTCCCCCAGTGTTTGGAAAGAACGATTTTCGCGCGTACACGTTCATATTTTGCGAACTCCGTTCGTTTTATTATTATTATTATTTTTTTTTTTTCCCCCAAACAAACCGCGAACTTTAACGGAATACGTAGTTTTTTATTTTTTTCTAATGGACCTATTTGAACGATTTTCAAACCGTTCGAATTCATTTACAGATACCTCATTATAAAATAATACGTATACGCATATTATTATTATTATTATTATTAATATTCTAAAATTATTGTACGCGGATTTTCAATGAACCCGTCCCGAAATCACAAATGGCTTTAAAATGTCTATGACGGTTTCTACGAATTTATAACATCATTAAATATCGGCATAACACACATTTCAGTATTGCGAAATACACGCAGCCCTGCGAGTCATAATCTACTATATAAGTAGATATATAGTCATATAGACTAAAAAAATTATAGGACTCAGAAGATAGACGAACTTCATTAGATATAAAATTCGTCTGCCGATAAGTGTACGTGTGCTTAACTTATCATTAAAAAATCAAACTAATTACGAGTATGGATTTTACACTTTTCATTAGGTTAGTGATTACGCAAATTTTGGAATATTTAATTCACAAAAGAGATATGTACATTTTAGTTTTGGGTTTTAGAATACGCAAAATTTAGTTTTTGAGGTATTTAATTCATAAAATTTTTGGTTTTATAAACTAAGTTTTTCGACAAATTGTATTATTATTTCGGTAGGAAACGAAAATTGTAATTAGACACTTCTATCTGTCTAGGTTTATTCAAAGAAATTTTATTAAAATTATTTACTGTAATGGTTAATCGTAAATTACATATACATACTCTTATACACAATATATTATTAATAAATAATATTACACCGAAGCTCTGTTCAGAGTCGTTTTATCGAACGCAATGGATTTAACATTGCTTTCAAATTCATCGGAGTAACAAATCTAACCAAATAATTCATTTAAACGACATCCACAACACGTGCCGCTGTTCAATTTCTTTTCTTTTAATGTAATATTTTAGTACTCATATACAAAAAATAACAGAATTTTCTTTTAAAATACATAATTTAATCATTTATATATATATATATATATATATATATATATATATATATATATATATCCTTCCACCTGAATACCTCAATGTAAATCTAATAAATCCATTCCGTCGAATCTTATTGTTCATCCGTCTTAGATCTTAACCAAACAAAATCGAGTTTTAACAGCCGCCAAATTAATAATATTTTAAAAGCTATACGCTACTGGAAATATTGAATTGAGTTGTACACTACTTGGAAAACGATAATAATCGAGTGATGCTTTAGGGAGATAATATTATTATCGATGGAGTGAATCGTTTTCATGTCATCTGCGAATAATAAAAATTATAATTATATATATATATATATATATATATATATATGTATGTATATATATATATATATATATATGTATGTATATATATATACATAAGTTTAATATTATTCATATAGTTTTTGAAAAGAAAAAAAGTGATTGACCGAGAAGCTCATAGATAAATCGACTTTTGAAAGTTTTGACGAGTGCATCGGTGAAAGAAAAATTATAATAAATTGTTTAAAAAAAAAGAAAAGAACACGTTAGATACCGGGAGGGGAGATTTCATTAAGTCAATTTTCGGTATATTTTCAATAAACTTTTGAATAGAACATATATTGTCTCAAACCCTTATTTGTTTCCACTACTTTACTGCACATAACTACAGAGTTAACCGTTAACTAAATTCCGAGGATCTTTTTATTACGCTGTCGGTAATTTTAATTTTTTTTTTTAAACACATCACGTGACGTATAGAAATTGATTAGTTTCATCGTTATTTTTCCACACGGTTATTTTATGTAAACATTTTTTGCGCAAAAACGAAATGCCGCATTTTTAATACAATTATAATGTACGCATGCACATACACGTGAGTTATCTCAACGGATACAAGTAATGAAGTACATAAGTCTTCTTAAATCGTTCGAACTTCTGTTTTTTTTCAAACTTCCTTTTATGTCCTTCTCAGACATTTTTGTGAAATTGACAGAACAATATACACAATGTCTATTTGTGTATTCGGTCACTGCAATAACCTATGATATTATTATGGCCCTTTTTTCGTGTAAATATATTTTTTTATTATTAAATATCGCAGACTTCGCCGGGTTTGAAGTCAATGGCTAAATATCGAAATCTCGTCGCAAAAACACGTGAAACAACGTTCAAATCGCATGTGACGAATATATATGAAAAAAAAAATACGACATTAATAATAAAAGCCATTGTATGCGTGTACAGGGTGTGGGAAACCACGTTATTTTAAAATATATCCCACGGAGAAAATACGCAGAATGTTCGGACGTGCGCGATCTCAAACCCGAGTTTGAGAATAAATTTTGATTTTTTGCGGTTTTTATTTCATTTAATATAATTCGGCCGTTTTCAACAACGTCGGAGGAAATATTATCGATGTGTTTTCTTGCTGTTGGCGCGCGAACGAATTGCTCTCCGGCCGCATTTTCTCACACAAAGACCCGTTTTCCATACTTTGCCGGTAACAACGCAATAATAATGATCGGATCGGTGACGATGGTCGAAAATATTCGTGTCCACCGCGAATTAATAACGGACTACCCAATGACGGGATAACAATATAATTCTGTTAATAACAATTATCTCGTTTAATCAACCGTTATAATATATTGCGTATGAATACATTAATATAAACGCTTGGAATTCTGCAAAACCTACACAAATATAATGAAATAACTGCGTATATTAATGGACTGCAGTGGCGTCATGAATCCCATTTGTTTTATTTCTTTTCTGAGGGGGCGAAGGGACGATTAACCAAAACAAATCTAAAAGGGTTTGGGTAGTGGATAATTTTTGGATGGTGTGTAAAAAAAAAAAAAAAAAAGAAACGTTTTATTATAAATTTGTACAAATAAAAAAAAAAATCAGCTAATATAATATCTATCAATGTTACTTTGATGTATCCACGCGTAATAAATAAATTACATGGAACGTAGGTATATATCGCCAATGTTATTATAAGGAAACATTTTTTTTTCAATATTTTACGATTTCAAATAAAATATATCCGAATATTCGTGTTTCTTTTCTAAATCAATCTCTTTCTCTAAATATATATATATATATAGTTAGTTATAAATTTTATAAACGGGAAAACGGCCAACGAACAATTCGCCATTATTCCAAGTCATCGTATACGAATACGTATATTTAATAAATTCGGTTTATAAATATTGAATTCGGTATTTCAAAAAAAAAAACGTGCAGTCCGTCTTTTCGCGCGGAAAATAGGGAATTTCACGTGATAAGAGAAAAACGAAAACCAAATATTATAATCACCGATTCGATTGCAAATTTACCAATAGTAAAAAAAAAATTAACCGTTCAGTTCTAACGTTGGTCTGTGATACAAATAATATTGGTGCGGTCAGGCGTAAAAGAAAAATATTGGGTGGTCTGCAGTCGCGGTTTGTACTACACGAAATATCAGTCCAATCACACGTCCGGTCCGGTTTTTATAAGAGAATAGAAGAAAAAAAGTGTTTTTTTTTTTTTTTAAACACCAGTCCGGTCCGGTTCAGTTCGATATAATTATACGGCCTATGTACGCAACCGGTACCCGTACGGCTCGTGTTCGGTACGATCCGCGAAATTGCTCGGAGCTACTAGCGCGCAGAGTTGTTTAAACGTATCGCGTTATATTATAACGCGTCTATAATTCGTAATAATTGGTGGCGGCGGCGGCCCACAGGGATTTTACTCGGGTTTTGATTTATTTAGGAGTGCAAATATTGTTTCAAGAGGCGTGTACACACGCGCGCGCGCGCATATTCGGTGAAATGAGCGCGCGGTAATACAATAATGTAATAATATACCCTCGGGATTTATTTCCGAGACGAGGGGCGAAACTTTCAGAGCGTATCAGCAACGGCGGCGGCAATACGGATTTTTTTTTTTCCATTTTTCGAAATGCCTTTTTTTCTTCACTATTTTTTTTTTTTTTTTTGCTTTTTAGTGGCGTATCTGAACATGGGACAACTGTTGGCCACGATGGGCCGTTGCGAGGAGGCGGAATCCGCGCTGAAATCGTGCGTTTCGCTGGACGGTTCGCATTCCAAAGACCCGGTGAACCACGAGACCAGCCGGGTGTCGGCGCTGGTCACGCTGGGCAAACTTCACGCCGACCGGGGCCGGTACTCGGACGCGGTTCGCGCGTACAAACACGCGGTCACCATACTGCCGCCGTACTACAATTCTCGGGTGAGTCTCGTTCGTTCACAATGTTTTCTCCTCCGACTATTCTCATTTACATCTCACTTTGAAGCTAAGACGACCCCGTCCATCATGCGTTTGGTCCGTAACCGACAAATTCAATCTTTCCCTCCCTACACGATATTTTTTGTTTTTGTTCCCTGTCGCCAGGCTCCCTACGTTCATGCGCGCTGAAAATGGAGGACCTCGACGGTTGAAATAAACGGCTGTTGACATATTTCAATAACAGAAGACGTTATACTGTAATCAACGATTATGCATATATTTATGATTTGAAGATAATACAGGTTTTGATTTTATTTAAATGTAGCAATATATTAGTACGCGCATCATGGAAGGGATCATTGTTTGGTGGCACAATTTTCTGCGACATTTGGTCCTTTCGTAGCATTAGCGTGGATAGCGGCGAATGTTTTATCGTAGAACGTTATCGTTTCGTACCGAAATAGACGTTGCTGACTTCAATGCGGAGCCTCCAAAAGTTCGATGTCAACTTACCGGCCGGGCTTCCGAAATTTTTGTAAACAACCCCGGGGAGTGTCGTTTCCATACTGTTCTATGCTATTACTACGTATATTCGCTATTAATCATGTCACACACATGCACACGGATAATAGCGAATTTCGCAAAGTCTATATTTTTTGGTGTTACCGTTCAAATACCGATCGGTTGGTCGGTAACCGACAAAACGCGTAGTTTAGTCCCAGTCTTATCCGCTCCGCATTTCGACGTTTATACGAATGTGTTTATCGATATATATATAAATATATATAAGTACGCGTATATATTACAAGCGATTATATTAGTGTTTGGAAATCTCGCAAAATATATAAAATTATCGAAATATTATAATGGTTCGCGAACATTATTCATTCAGCTATCGTTTTCTTTAAAATTACAATACTATGATTATATATATATAGTAATCGAAGTGTGGGGGAACACCCTTCTTATTTTTCTGATTCCATTTATTTCTTTTAAAATTATTCATCCATCTTTTAAATTAAATTTTTTTTTTTTGTATAATTTATAGTCGTTGTTTTGCCTATTTGTTTTTTTTAGGAAAATATCCTTGAACCGTATTATATTTTTCTCTTTAAAGAACTATTTCGTTTACTAAAACGTTAACATTCAGTAAATCTAAACGTCATTCTATCACAATCATACAGAAATACAGTTCACCGTCAAGTTTAATTGATAGCCCGGTGTTGGCGCTTTAGTTTAAAAAAAAAAAAACAATTTTTTTTTTACTTTTCTTTAACAATATGAATTGTTCACGACATTTTCACCCCCTTTCCGCTTTCAAAACTCGAAATAACGACACTGCTCCTATCCCCCATACCCCATCTATTTCGATCCACTACGACCACTGGTTTATATATTATAACGCATGAATGTACTTAAAACGTTTCATATTGACGAAAAGTATTTTAAAATATTTTAAGGATAGCACAAATATTACATTACTAACAATAATCCTGGTATTGCATTAAACGTATCACGTTATTAATAATTTACTTTAACGGCTGCATATGAAGTTTCATCCAATTTTTTTCTTCCGCACCAATTCCGTCCCGACAAAAAGATAAGTATATAATCTTAAGGGAATCGATCCGTTTACAAAAAGAGTTTTGCGGGATAGGCAATTTACCCGAACACAAGCGTATGAGCCGTGAGGGCGTGTGATTCATGTCTGAGATCACGTATACTCAAGTACGTACGCGCATGCACGAGTCAACGAATTAAAAAAACTGTCAGTCAAAATATAAAAATTCTGTTTCCAACGCTCACTTGTGCAAAGAACCCATAGGATCTTAATATATTTTCAGGTTTAAAAAGATTTCTCTGGTGGTTGTTAAACCGCAATCGGTTTCCCAGTAAAAATTGCACGACACTAAGGCTCGTTGTGTCTCGTTTTCAATAATTATTGAAAAATACGCGACAACAATGAAATGTCGTTGACGTAGTATTATTAGATCTTATTAGTCGAATTACTCGTGAAAAATATTTAAACGCAATCGATTATTTTTCTTAATATCGTCCTTACATAACGCTTTAAAACTGAGGAACGAAATCGGTATATACCTTTATTTTTTATTCACCGAGACAGGAGGACTGGTATAGCACGTTGTATAGCAACGCTCGCGTACTTCAACATGTTTAACCTATGTAGAAGTAATATAACGATTTTTAAAACAGAAATAGTCATCAGATACACACACACACACACATAATTTATAAATTTATAATAAATTATTACGAATTATAATAATATTTAATAGTAGTAACACGTGGTATAATTGAATATCGATTGAATTGTATCTAACCTATATCGCATGAAAAACGAGTGTTATCTACAACTCTACGGTAATACCGTAATTAACCAATAATAGTTGTGTTCAAAAGTGAAAAAAATTCACTGTACAGTGAAATATTTCAAACTATTCAAACACCACTGTTGATTAATCGTACAAACTTTGTGTATACTCGTCCACAACAAACGCAAAATAAAAAAAACACGGTCCTCTCCACCGCGGTCCAATTCTCGAGTATTTCAATCCTCGTGTTTTCTCTCTCTCACTCTCTTTTAAAACCCTGAAATATCTCCTGAACTGATTGTCCAACAACAAATTCGAAAAGCTCATTAAATTTGCTCGAAGAAAACGTATCGAGCAACAGACATGATATCGAATCGGACGAAATAAAAAAAAAAAAAAAGACACGCGCTAATTGATTAAAATCGAATATTCTACTCGACTTTATATATTTATATATAAATATAAATAAAAAAAATCGTTTTTTTTTTTTTTTTTTTTTTTTATACGAGATTTTCCGCACAATTATATAATAATTATGTCTGCGTTCGCACATTCGTCGACTACACGTGATACACAGCAAATATTCCCATACACGTTAACGTTACATAATAATAAATAATGTAATAACAAAAACGTGTATAATGTCGAATCGAACGCAGGCTTCGGCCAAAAGCCCGTTTCGTTCTAATATCGCACATTTCATATTTCTCTTCGTCGTTTCCGGACAAAAACGAGAGCATTTGACACCGCATTAACGTCAGCGGTCGGTCTTATTATTTATATCGATATATTTTTTTTTCCTCCTTCAAAAAAAATAAAAAAAAAAGTGTCTACTAAAAACGTTTCGGCGTTGCGCGGCGACTAGTCGGATCGACTACCTCCCCCCGGGCCGGAATGGATCGAATTACACGAAATATTCGAAAATAAACGGAACGTTTGGTGCGAATAACCTCGGAGAATCAAACGCGTATTTTCGAAACGAAAATGGAATAAACGCCAATGTAATCAGTTCCGTATTTTTTTTTTAAATATAGCATAGATTTTAATTCGAACCGTTTTACGTACGTCGAACGATCGTAATGAACGTTACGAACGTCTGTTTTTTTATCGGAAAAGTCCAATGGAGATTTCTCTAGGTGTTATTTATTGTTTGCCTATTGTGAGCGCGGCCAAACGCAGTGAGCTTTCCGTGTTCAAAATAACAACCGTTTTCAGATTAAAGGTTTTATCGGATAGAAATTAATACGCATTAACTGTACCGGTACAAAGCTGGTGTGGAGTAATCTCGTGGATATGCGCTTTTGTGAATCACGACCGTATTTCCTTTAAAACACGGAATTGGAGCCAGGCCGCGGCGTTTGTTGCCGACGCCAGTGACGACGGTCCAACGCGTTCTCGAACGCGAATTGGCCGACACGCGAAATGGAACTTTTATTCGATTCCTCGGCCGTGGAATGTGGTCGTGTTCTTGTTTTCGAGTCGCGAAATATTATTGCGATTCCCGACGTCAGCAGCGACTACGGCGGCACAACGGGTTTAAACGTTGTCGTCATCGGGTGCGGCGTAGCGTTTTTTTATTTTTTCCCCACAACTCTTCGGGAACGGCGTTTGACAATAGGAAATTATAACGAACAAAACGGACGGGGGGAAAAAAAAGTGTACACGACCGACCGAACAAGGGTGAGAAGTGTTCTGAGGGTCAGACGTCGTGTTAATTATTATTAGCGCCAACACGGAAGGGTGAAAGGCAGGAAGGTGTGTGTGTGTTGAATATTAAATATACATATACAATAATAACGGGGGAAAAAAAACACTCTACCGGAGATTAGTCGGATAATCACGTGTATTTTTTTTTTTGTTTTAATCGTTTAAAAAACGCTTTCGAGCCGCACTGTAATAAATATCATTAAACGTATCGTCTACTGGTCGCTGGAATGAGGTTCGAGAAATGCCTAAAGAAGTCACTCGCCGCCGAACTCTCCGAATCGAAAACGGACGTTTAATTGTAATTTTGCGTTTTCTAAATTCTAATAAATAAATAACAAAACGTTTGTCCGTTATTCGGCGTTTATTCTATTATATTTTATTTTATATATTATTTTATTTATTTTCGGCGTTATTCGTTATTCACTGTTACTACTATTCGATTTATTACCAAAAAAAATATGTATATATATATATATATATATATATATTATTTAAAATCCTTATATATAATGAACGAAATTTCTACGTTCTATTTTAATCCCCTCGATGGTAAGAAATTAAACGTATATACTACTGGACATGGCGAATACGATATAGACAGCACCGCTCGGAAACAAATCGAGTAATACCATGCTCGTTGGACATGCGTTTCTGACTTGCAAAGAGAGATAGTTGTTACACTGCCAGTAGTAGTACACATATCACCGCAATGCTGAAATTTTGAATTTTTTTTTTTTTTTATTATTATTTATTGATCCATTAACGTAATACGTGTAACCGAGAGTGCATTCGCATCGAACGTTTCGTGAAACACTCTGCGGTGGGGGGAAAAAAAGCGCTTTTAACAGTTAGATTTTGTATACGAAACGTTCAAACATATTTGTGTTTCGTTCAAACTGTGATATTTGTACGTGTAGCAAAAAAAGAAAAAAAAATCGTTTTCTAATACGAGTACTTTCCCCGTGATTCTTAACACTCGCTGCAAAATCGCGTCTTCAGTGGTGCCTTGAAGCGTACAATAAAATTACTATTACTCAAATAACGTTTGATATAAAACCAGTTAGACAACGCTCCTAACGGAATACTATATTTTATTACACGTTTCGACTGGATTATTCGTCGCTACAATATATTCCGCTTCATAACCATCGTCATTCTCCAAAAATGTTACAAATCGGATTCCCGTCGAACTTTTTATGATGTCGTATTTTCAAGCGTATTTTGGCGACCGTTGTCGTTGCCACCCGATATCGCGGTTTCAATAACTATAGAAAGGCAACAGTGTTTAATCGAATCAACTTCACTCGGGCTCTTTTGGCGCCTCCTACGTTTTTAGTGTTCGCCATACGAGAAAATCGCTGTCGATGTCGAAAACCCCCGATTCGAAACAGTAAAAAAAAAAAAAAAAAAAAACGTACGCACGTACACGTAATACGTTCCACCGTCGATTTATTCAATAATTTTATTTTATATACGTAATGTGCGTACTTTTTCAAAATTAAAAACGAAAAATTATCTGCGAAATTCAAATTTAATTACCACACAAACGAAACGAGTGGGATTTTTTTATTATTTTTCATTTTTTTTTTTCGAAAATTTCGAGAGAAAAATACAACCGTTTTGACTAAGCGCATTTCGCTTGTCTGAGAGTTATGCCACTGCGAAGTGTAATTACTCAACTTCAGCGAAAGTTCCATATGTGGTCCCGTTTTTCTGGAAAACAAAAACAATCCAATAATCCAAAAAGAACGTATTTTACGGAACGACGTCTAATCGATCGCATTAAACGTATAACTTTTAACAATGTGTTTTTAGATACTGTTCAGTTTGTACGGAGACGCGTTGGCGCAGTTGAACAGGCACAGAGAAGCGGAAATGTGGCACAAGGCCGCGCTGGAAGCTGGACCGGATCACGTTCCAGCGCACTTGAGTTACGGAAAATGGCTTGCGAAAAACGTGAGTTATGAGCCGTTTCTTTTTTCCTGTTCATTTATTTATCTATTTTTTTTTTTTTTTACAATTTTTTTTTCGAGAGTGAGAGACGACGTCGGGTTCAAACTCGGTGTTTATTTTTATTATTTACGACCGATAACAATCGCGGATTAGTTATAAATCGTGAAACGCAGAGCGAGGTTCGACTAGAATAATTTAACGTTCGCGCGTTCATATATTATTATAATATTTAATCCGTGAATACGTTTTACCGCGGTACAATATATATATATATATATATATATATGTATGTAGATATATATGTATGTATAAATTATAGAAGAAAAAATATAAATAAATCGAATTTCGATATGACTCTACGGAGAAACGGATGATATACGCAATATCTAAACGAATCCATTCTCACTCCTCGTCGTACGTACTCGAATAATTTAAAAAAAAAAAATGGTAATAATAATTCATACCGAAATATAAAATGGCGCAAAAGCGTATTTGCATTTATTCATCCAATCGCGGTTTTCTTCTTTTGCGCGTATTGGCGTCATATTATACACTATAAACGGCGTGTTCTCCGCGTTGAGTGACTGGGACCACTAGTGACGAGATATTTATTGCAAGTAACAATTATGCGACAAGACCACGGAAAAAAAAAACAACAATGACATCACACTTGTCCACACACCCGTAACGCTTAGAGTTCGACCCTGTTCTTTACCAAAGTATACTTTTTACTTGAAATCCTTTTGAACTGTACAGGAGATATCTAGGGATCGAAACATTTTCTCCGGCCATTTCCCCATGGCCACTCTGCTCGAATAACGCTGTTGTCCACTTGACCCGATCTGATTTTCGAGTAGCCATTAAACGTGTGGTAAGCCCCGCTCCTCTCGTTCAACCGCGCAGCGCACAAAGCACCTCGTATTAGCTTTATCAATGAGAGCCAATAATTATGATATGTGTTTCGAATTTGTTCCCGGTTTGGATTTATTACGCGGCGATAAAAAATAATTCGAATTCGAATGGTCATCTGTACGGACAAGCTACAGTTCATTCCTGAAATTATCCTCATTAGGCGCGCCGCGCAAATTATACATGTGAACCTTCTCCTAGAAAAACTCCGTGTAATTGCAGTTGATAACCGAAATGAAATCCGTTCAGTGATTACTGAGAAAATCGTGCACAGGCGCGGGTCTTTGTTTTGTACTATGTGATAGCATAAAACATATAGACGGAAGATATATTATATAAAAATTTGCATTTAATTCGAAGTGTACGAGTTAAAATACGTAAAAATACGATAAACTAACGTTATTTTATTCATGGAGTTTATATAATACGCGCTCGTACTCGTTTTTTTTTTTTTTTTGTTATTTTTACACAAGCACCGAGATATTTTCATAAGCGAAAGACGTACATAAATTATTTACGGAAAAATCCGCGCGCTCTATCGTTATTACGGTGCACAAGTCGGTATTCGCATTCGACGTGTGTTTACAAAACTCCACGTATACGAGTTAAAAAAAATCATTGCAATAATAATTATGAACTAA
The DNA here is from genome assembly GCA_032441825.1 of Chaetogeoica ovagalla. Lineage (NCBI taxonomy): Eukaryota > Metazoa > Arthropoda > Insecta > Hemiptera > Aphididae > Chaetogeoica > Chaetogeoica ovagalla. Next base: position 7,670,842 of record CM063743.1, on the reverse strand, counting down.
ACAATAACATTGAAACGTTCCGTGTTACGAATTCCCGTCAGAAATTCACTGATACACTGCTGCACGGCGTTTATGTTACAACGTGAATTCGTAATGATTACAAAATAATGGCATTTTGAATATTTTATTCGCGTGAAGTTTTCGCCAACAAGCGGTGCAAGAACACAGTGATATACGTTATGTAAATTTTCGTTTTCGTTTCAACCGCTCACGGCGAGTAGAAAAAAAATTCGGTCGCCACAGCTGTGTGGGCAAATATGATTTTATAAAAATAATCCGTTTTGGATTCGAAATTACAACGTGGGAATATAAGCACGGTTAGGTTAATGTATACGCCGAAACAACACGTAATCACTTGTGTGCCGTCGATTTTTCCAGCGCGTGATACGACAATTTTTTTTTTATACTTCATAAATTCTACTATGTATTATTATTTCGTTAATGCGGTTAAGCCAACCGCAAAAGTTTGTAAAATTTTACCAAAAAGAAAAAAATTGTCTATACGTCCTTTCATCCCCCGTCCCCTCTTCACTAGCCGATGCGCAAGCGTAATTCCGGACTTTCGTGTTTAGTCTGTTCGTTTGCCAAAGTTGTGTCGAACCTAACACAACCGCAATCCGTATAACGGACACCTCGCGAATAATACAGACCGGTGTACTTATCCTGTGACAGTGGTGAAAACGAGGAATGATATGGCGTCCCTTCATTTCTTTCGGTTAACGTTTTCCATCGCACCTTGCCACTCGATTTGTTTAAAATTATTCATCCCTCTTGGATTTTTAAAAATCTATTTTTTTTTTTTTTATAATTTGTAGTCGTTACGTTCTTTACTCGTTACGATCATTTCCATCTAGTGACGTCTAGATTCTTTAATTATAAAAATTACCAATTATAATTGCGGAATACACTATTGACACTCTGTTATGGTCCGCCGACTGAAGTTTTTTGTTTTTTTTTTTTTTATTCAAATTGTACACATCGCCGCGGCGTTGTCCGCGGACATCATATACATTTCCATATTCGAGCACGAACAACGAATACAGAAGAAAAAAAACCGTGAAAGAATGCAGTATTCGCCTTTGACGCCTGTGGCCTAGTTTTTCGCGATGATTAAAAACCCATTGTCGTTTTGTTTGCTTCTCCGGTTTGAGAACCGCTTAGTTTTCAATGCGCGATGATTAAACGCAAGAAGAAAAAAAACCGACAGCCCCCGGTAGATTAAAAAGACAAATAAAATCTTGTGCGATTCGTGTGCGAGTCCGACAAAACGGAAATAAACAGAATCCGCACCAGCGCGTAAAAACAACGAAACATAAATTCAAAATTACACCTACGAAATCTGCAGTGATCGATCCATAGACGTCGTCCAAAGGAGAAATCGTTTTAAATTTTAAATTATATCGGAAGAACGACGTTATTTATTTTCGCCTTATTAATTTTTTTCTTTTCATTCAACGTCCCTATGTGTGAATACATATTCGTAAAATTTTATTTTAAATATACCTCTAAATGTATCTATAGGCTATCATTTAGTTAAACGCGTATAAAAGTATAAACTACACAAGTTTCGTATCAAAATCGTACCAGCGTATTGTTTCGTAAATATTATGCAAATCCAAGCGGACAAAATAAAACGGAATAATTTCGATAAACCTAATTTCGTATTTTATAATGTGTGTATTGTAATCCTGGTGTCGTCTTTAACGTCTCCGATTTACGTCGTTGGAAGTTGATATAAAAAATAACTGTAATTCGGTGATGATAACGTACGACATTATTAAAACAATTCTTTCTTAACTTTTTATTACCTACGCTTGGTTTATCGTGCGATCTGCATGAAAAATTTGTTTCTTTTTTTCTTTTCAGAGAACGCGTATTCACGAAGCAGAAAATTGGTTTCTACGAGCGAAAAAATTGGCTCCCGGTGACGCGTCGGTGTACAAACATTTCGGTCAGTACAATATACTATTGAGCGAAGTGTACGATAAATATGTTTTGAATTTTATGAAAATTACACACTACAATACGAACAAACGTATTGTGCAAAGTTGTTCGAATTTTGATTCTCTTTCTTTTTTTTTCTTTTTTTTTTTTCATATTTTTATAAGGCGTTTTCCTGTTGGAACAAGAACGATATCCCGAGGCGGCCGCCCAGCTGGTAGAAGCCGTCGCGTTAGAACCCGACGACTACGATCTGACTGTGACAGCGGCCACGGCTCTCAGACAAGCCGGCGTATCGCTCAGAGCCGAAGACATGTACAGAAAGGCAGCCACGCTCAGGCCACAAGTACGACGAGACGGGCGATGAATATAAAAAAAAAAAATATTTTATAATAAAAACATTTGCCTCCTACCCCTACCCCCCATCCGCCGTTATAGAAATCTAATTTGATTTTTTTTACTGACGTTATCAACTCATAATTGGAAAAATTCGAACCGAACCATATGCAAAATAGTTCGGTTCGAATATCGAAACTCGGAAAACGAAATCCCGTCTGAATTTGTCGAAAAAACAATTCAATTAAAGTTTAAATACAGAGTTTGCTTTATTATTTAATTTTTTTTTTTTTTTTTATTGAGTAAATTTCTCTTCCGATTCGTAGTAAAACGAGTTTACAGAGATTTAATTTCGTTTTGTTAGTGTTTTTTTAATACTTAGTGATAAATCGGTTGCAAAATTTATAAAATTCAAACGCACAATATATATGTAAATCGACAAGGCATGAGATAATATCATAGTAGTCGTCCTGATTTACGAATTAATTATATTAACGAATTCGATTCAATTTTAAATCTATCGCGAGTGTATTTAATTGTTTTAAATATTTTAAAAATTACGTTGAAAGTTAAATTTTGTAAAAAGCTAAAGCTCCACTGGCTCGACCTCAAATATATGGTTCCGTAACATCACAATTTTTTTTCTTTTTAAACCGGTGAATTACATTTTTTTTTCTTATTACTTTATTGAAAACAACGTCTTCTTGTTACCACGAAAGAAAAAACAGGGATTTCGTTACGCATTACACTAATTTCGCACTCGGTAAACGAATATTGCTGCACCTTATTTTTTATCGATCATTTTTTTACATTTACCGCGTTAAAACTATATATATACGAGTCAAACGTGATGTAATGTCATATAAGCTTATAAAAAATTACGTAACACATTATACATTTACGTTCTTCGCCGTGCGATTTTCACGGCTCAAGATGTGCAGCACGTTTAATCCACGTATTATCCTTTTTCCGAAGAAGTCGTATAATGTTAAATTTATTTTTTAATTCGATTTTTCCGTCGTTCAAACACCCGCAGCAACTATCCCGCGCGTATAACGTAATCCTGTTATAATATCCCGTGGCGGGGGATCGTTGCTTTTTGACGTTTTAAATTATAAAAATTTTTAGTGTCGACTTTGATATATAAAAAAACAAAAAGGAAAAAGAAAAAAATTTGATCGTCTCCTCAACGAAAAAATTCAACAAGGAAAAAAACGGTTTGTCCTTATTTTCTCTTATAGTATATTAATCGCGTAAAACGTGTTTTCTCGCTTATACTGCACCCGTGAAACAATAGTGTTATAAAATAAATCGATGGCCATTTATTATTATGCGCGCGAACGTTCTATTAAAGTATAAGTTTGCGAATTCCGTTGCCGCGTGTAAACGTTTTCCCGATACATCTGTTTGCACGCGATTTGGAAGGAGATGGCAACGAGTTCCGAAACGAAAATTTGAATGAATAAATCACATGTGGGCCGGCGGACTACACTGGCATATACGTATAATATAGTTAGAGAAAATAATTGTCCGTAGGGTGGGAGGGAAAGAGGATGAAACGCGCGGAAAAAAAATCTCTTTTAAATCGCAAAAATAACCGAACTCGTTCACTACGAATTTTATGTAAAATTCGCCTCTCATCTCCTCTCATCACTCTTATCACTCTCTCTCTCTCTCTGCAGTTTTCAGTCTAAGGATTGTTCAGAAACGATTTCCGTGCTTCTCCGTCATTACTCTCCCTCCTCTTCACTGTTCTATGCGAATTACATTCTCGAGCTTCTTCTATAATCCGGTTTATGTACTCTTTATATAATCGTCATATTCCTCTGTGGTATTTTTCCGTTTACCATTTCTTCCGAAATCTCTCCTACAGCTACTACCTGTCCATTCATTTCGTATTTTCCAATGCGAAACGATCTTCTTCATTAATGCGGCTTATCTTCTTCTGTAACGTCACATTTTGAATGTCTCAGTTACCTTCTCCTTTCTTCCTTAATCACTTGTCGTATAGAAATCATTAATTTTATTGTGTAAAAAAATAAAAATCTTATTCGCATTCAATAATCCTATAGATTTCTCTTGAAACGCATACGCGAAACATTCGCAGAAACGTTTAGGTGTTCACTCGTGATTTGAAACGATCGTTTCAAAACACATTTCCATCCGCCCGGCACCACTTACGTTTTCTCACTCGATTAGCTCGTTTCCATTTGTCTCGTCGGTTCGATTGCTGTCACACTTAACCTCGTACCTGACTAACTGCCCCTTAACCTAACCTCACTCGCTCACTTGTACGACGTTTTCCTCTGCTCTGGTTTATGATGACCCGTGCACAACGACTCACTCACGCTAACCGATCTATTTCGATTTCATGCGCCGCGATTCGTAGATCCATTGATTTTACCGACATCAAAGAATAATATATTGGACGTCGGGTGTACGATAAATTAATACTGATCCGTCGAACATTCACAACCGTCCGCGGAAAACGGTTTTATAACATTGTTTAACGCCGATTCCGATGAAACAAATACGAACAGGACGTGATATCCGCCTATTCTTTGAACATCACGACAACACGACCCGTTTAAGTTTTGTAATTTTTTTAGAAATCAGTCGAACCGTCGTAACTGCGGCCGTAAACGAATTAGAAACCGGGCAGCACACATATCATGCGAAATAATTAATATCGGTGTTAGCGGTTTTTTTTTTTTTTTTTTATGTTTTCGCGAACCGGAAAATTATCCGTAATAACACAGAACGCGAGCAGGAGACGGAAAATTATCTCGTACGAGGCGGCGGTGCGTAATAGCTTTATTCGCGGAACTGAATTCAATTTTATACGATCCAATGAGCGTGTGCACGATAATGTAACAATCGGCGAAAAGGTTTGGCGGAACCGATGACGGCCCTCGAAAGAAGATTACGGGAATTTCGATTTCGAGTTGTTAACCTAACCGCCGCGAACGGTTTAATTGAAAACACGCCACTCTGCCGGCGGATTTAATTCGAACGTCCGAGACCGTCGCACATACACATGCCACAATTTGTATCCAACAATTCGAATATACGCGGAGTGCGCCAGTAGCCAAAACCCTGACGACCGCGATACGACGGATACTACGGATTATCATTATTATAAAATAATTATTATTCGCCGCGGCGTTCGTTCTAAATTGCATCGCTGGTAAATGAGCTGCGACGTTCGTGCCGTACGACGACACATATGTGTGCGATAATCAAATTATTTTTTATAAATCTGAGCTAAACTCATGTTAGCTATCAGCTAGAAACTAGCCCCGGCGGGGTCTTGTTGTACCGGCGATACAATTAAATTTCATATACGATCAGTCGGACCAATACATTTTATTATTAGTATTTATTCGTCAGCCGCAACATAGCATCCGCTATACCGTTGTGTATTGGACGCGAGTAAAAACTGAATTTTTGACACTCTTTTACCGTATTGATATTCGTCGAATTAATCGGCCGACGTCGCGTAGAAACCGCAGACGGCATTATATACGAACGCCGCGTAGCCTAGAAATATAATTTAATCGAAATTCGTCGGGGGAAATTTCTGATCGCGCGTACGAAACGATTGTCTAGAAATGTCGAATGGCACTCTGGTACTTTTTAATTCAATTCCCCCCCCCCCATTAATCATTTTTGTGATAAATGCATTCTCCGTTTTTGTTTACGTTAAAAACGAGTTTCGAAACGGCATGGAAAACATCGAGTGTGAACTGCGATCAAAACTTCGAATACTGATCTCGGATGTACAAAAACCGTTTTCCCATTGAATCGATTAAAATTGAAATTATAAAACAAATTTTAAATACAGACAGTAAAAATATTTTCGTTTCTGCGTGAAATTAAGTATAATAAAAATGATATAGTGTATGTTATAATGATATAGTAAAATATAATTTAAATAACCATTCTTGATCATTAAAAACGTGGCAGCAATTATAAAATTATCTAACCATATTTTAGACTCTGTCATTTAACTTACGTGTTATTCAACCTCCTCCCGCCGAAAATTTTTCTCACTACGTCACTGTGTACCCATTTATACGTAGAGAAAACATCGATTTCGACTATCGTGATTCCTATGATTCGAAATAATTCAAAACGGTTTTGAAGTCGGCTTACTTGTGTTTTAGGACTCTGTGGGACTTGACCGTTTATGGGATTTCGCGGATGAAAAATTGAACACGAACTTTAATAATATTTTTCTATCTTTCTTTTTTTGGTGTAAATCGATGGCAATTAATCGTTGACAACGTTGCTCATATACATAGGCTCGACTAAAATTACAGTTTTTTTTTTTTTTTTTGGCTCATTTCTTCGCGTTTTTTTTTCTTCCGGCGACAGTTAAAATTTTAATGAAAAAACCGGACACAACACCTGCAACAACGCACTTCAAACTCGTCTATTACAGCGCACCACCAACAACTCTCAGCGTGATTTCTCATTAGTCTTCGTGTATTCTTCGATCACACAACAACAAAACTCCATTATACACTTGATTAAAAAAAAAAAAAGTAAAAAAAACCTGGACAAAAAGGTCATTCGACAGACCTGTGGATTTCACGTATTCATCGCTTATATTCGTATATTTCGAACTTCTAAACACAACGCCCCGTCGTCGTATAATCCGCGTCTGCTATAGCGAAATAAAAACACGCCATGTCGAACTTTACGCGTACATTTTACTATGCAAATCTTTTATTATTTTAATTAATTTTTTTTTTTTGTTATTTTTTTTTTCTACGGACGAAAAATGTAATTTCTCGTCTCAACGACTGCGAATGGCTATATGGAGAAATGTTCGAATTAAAAAAAAAACTATATACGAATGTTTTATCGGTCGGAATAAAACTCTTTTCGCGGCGCGCAATGAACAATATAATCGATTCGATTGCTTTTTTTTATGACCGAGAAGCCCGTGGTGCGCCGGTATGTTCTTATTGAACGATCCGAACATTTTACATCAGAGTATTGTTACTCATAATATTATGTGTAAGTACTTACGGTCCAAACTGAAATATGCACTTTTGTTTCGTGTATATTATAACGCGTATTTTCTTTATTATCGTCGACATTGCGTCTGATATAGTTTATTTAAAAAAAAAAATCCTAAATAAATATCGTAGGCTTTTTATTTGTCATTAATTCGATTCGTCCGATATGTTTTAAATTTTCAAAAAAAAAAAAAAAAAAAAAAAGCGTACCGTATTGAATAAGGATTAAGTAGTATTAAAACAAAAACCTCGTCGAATACCGTTAAAGTACACGTACAATATATATATATATATATATATGTATGCGTATTTCATTCTGCAATTTCGAATGAAAAATGATTTTTAATACCATTTTCATTACATACAGAATGATGAAGTAAAAAAAAAAATTTGAAAAATGAATAAAAAAAATGTACTACTTAATAATTTTTTAATAAATTGTATTCATACCGCTGTAGAACGTGTAAAAAACCATTATGAAAAATGTGTTTTTTCTTTATTATAAATTTTCGTAAATGAAAACCGCGAGATGACGTCAACCTCGAAACAAGCATTCGTCAAGACTTCTCTGAAAACTGGACACGACATTTCGCAGCATTTACCAACGTTTTTGTAAACTCGCTCAGTGCAACGTAAATGGATTTTCTTCAACAAGATGGAGCTACGAGTCATCAAGTATGAATATTCAGAAATCTCGCAGCGTCTGTGAATACCGCTTTGAATTCACTGTCTCTGGCGTTTATTCTTAAAAAGAAAAAAAAACACGGACTTACGATCCTTGGGTTCATTTTTTTTTTTTTTTGTGAGGGTATATTAAGAGTAGACTATACCAAAGAACACTGAGGACACTTGAAGACTTCAAACACAAAGAATACGAGAAGTGGTGAAAGCTACGAAATGTCATATCCAGTTTTCAGATAATATATATTAAGAAAAAAACACTTTCTCTACACGTTTTAAGGTGGTAAAAACTTTAAGGTTAAATCAAATTGCACTCAAATGTTTTTAACATTTGTTAAAACATTTCTTTTACAATCATTTTAAAATCGCCTTTTTCACCGCCTCGTCCTGTATATAACGCTACGGTTACTGGCCCATTGCACATACGATGGGTCACCAACATAAGTTTCATAGAACACCGTACTGGTAAAGGAAATCCTGTAGGTTTTTGTACATATATCACATAATATCTTTTATCTTTTTTCACACGAATTCCCGCCCCATCCCGACTCATTGAAGGAAGAGATCCTTGAAAGGATCCACTCCGTTTCACAAACTGACATTTCACACATGAAAAAAAAAAAGAAACGGATTTTCGTTAACCGACTGGACATTGTTTCTTAACGTATGGCTAACGAGAGAGTTTTTTTTTCTTTTTCATTCGTTAAGTCAATAATGTACGGCCCGGGTGGTGGCTATCGGTTACAATGTTTATTTTTTCGCTAGTACCTACGCTGAACGGTACGATTTACAAAATTTTACAATCGCTCACGGGCAGTTGTTGGATTTGCAAAGAAAAAAAAAATTATAATAATTATCGGCCAAACCGCGTTTCGTTCTCGTATCCTACATTATTATAATTTATTCGTTCGTCTGTGTTTGTCCGCAGGACGCGATTAGCCACAGCAATCTGGGAGCGATGTTACACCTGAACGGCAAACACCGCGAGGCTTTGTCCAGCTACCAGAACGCGTTGAGGATATCGCCGAACGACAGGACCACGTTGGACAATCTGAACAAACTGCGGAACGTGTTACGCCGACGGTCCAGAGCGTGACCGTGAAATCCCTCGAGGCCGAGTGTTTTTTTTTTTCTTATTGGTTTTATTAACGTCAAAGAAGTAAATTTTAAGTATATTTTCAATTTTCAATTTTCGATTTTTTTTTTTTTTATTCATTAAAATTATAACATAACATACGCCGTAATATGTTTCATAAATTTCAAACATTTAAACATGTGTACGGGCAGCGTATAATAATAATAAAAAAATGTACATATTTAAAAAAAACCTATTATATTACATGTGTGTGTGTGTGTACACATTATATAGATTACTCCGTATAAAACTATAATATTATTCATATTTAAATTGTGTGTATGTATAGTAATAATAATAATAATAATAAACGTATTTTTTCGTTGATGGGGAAAAAAATTAAATACCGCTTGTTCGACTGGTTTCGCGAAAAGTCTTGTTTGTCTGTATAGTTACGCGTGCAAACTTTGAATACGTTCGGTAGGTACGCGTTCGTATTATTAAATGAAAATTCGGCGAACAAAAAAAGAAGAAAAAAAAAGGGATGGAAAACACGGATTTATCTGCGTTGATTACATTCGTATATAATACATGCGTAGATATATATATATATATATAAGTCCGATGGAAAATATTATACGCGTTGAGTTTTCCATTTCATTTCATCACGTTTACTCACATTATCCGCAAAAGTATTTTGCGTATACATGTTTTGTATTTACGTTTTATTAAAAAAAATAATAATAATAATCATAAATATTCGTCGTTAGTTGAACAAGGAATAAAAACAAATGCGTCCCTCGTTCCTTTTCTGTACATTACTCGACCGTGTCGCGGTGCTTGAATCGGAAAAACATTGAATTATAAAAAGACGCAAAAGTGTATTAAAAAAAAAAAAATTGCTTTCCCAAAAAACTGAAAACGTCGTATAAAAACTCGTAAACTGCTTTCTACACGCCATAATTTTCATAATACAACCATAAATAATCGTAATTTTATTTAAATGTGTCTATAAATTACTGGTATACAAATAGCCTCCAGTCTTCTCAATCGTATTTCATCGCTATCCCTTCAGGTCTAACTTCTAATAGTTCATTGGCTTGGTCTTAATAATTAACAGGAGTCTCAACACGACTAATAAATGCTCAGAAGTTTTTCTTTTACATATTTGAATCGGGGGCCAGGATATATTACACAAGCGTATAATATCATTTTACTCCTAATCTCCATCGTTTATTTTCAACCTAAGCCAATGTATGTCGTACAAAACACACAAAAAAAAAACAGAAAAAATCGTGTGCATCCCCGTATTATAGTCATTGTCCATAGTACCAACAATCGACCTCAGTTATCTTCCCAAATCACGTTCGGAAATTATGCCGTGGCAGGTAATGGTCTAGGTGTAAAGTGACAGTTGATCGTACAATGTTTCTTATATGGATCCATTTATTATTCTATCACTTTACAATAATTTTCTTTTCGGAATTCTCTAGATTGACACTGTCCGTGACACCCAGCTTATTCAGCAACGATGAATTCCATAATTACGATCCTAACCGCAAAAATCGTCGCTGTGCGGTAAATAAATTCCGGAGGTCATTCGATTTTGTTCATTGCTTTCCATCCTCTCTCTATCATGTTGCTCGACCACACGAGCGATGCGTCTAGCAATATGGACTTAAAAACATTTTCGAGAAACAGTAATTTGTGATACTTCGGTCCGAAACGTGTTCGACATTATTTTTGACAGCCGCTGCATAATAGCGCCGGCCTTCGCTGTTACATTCTGCGCGTGTTCTCTAAAAGCGAGATGCTCAGAAGTTAAAGCATTCCGTTTACATGTAAACGCTCACAAACCAATAACATTTTCACTCTGGAAACACGAAGACAATTTCGCTAAAATCCGTTTTTGTTTCTGCTTCGGGATTATAAACGTAAAAGAGTCAAAAACGAATCCTTGACCGTCCTAAGTCCTTAAGTTTAGTTAAATCAGAAGAGGACGCTGAAACATTTTTTTAAAAAGTAGAAGTACTCAGCCCCTTCAACAACTCTCCCCTAATTCAAGCACCGACCGTGTGTGTACACACATCATACACACCTCGTCGCGTTTCGACAACTACAGCGCTCGGTCGGTTAAATAATATTTTTTCACTTCTTTTTTCTTTTTTTCAACGTAAATTCTCGCTTTGTTGCAAAAAAAAAAAAAAAAGTATATAATCGACGAGATCCTATGAAAATTTCACAGCCGTTTCTCTTAAAAATGAAAGTACATGCGCTCCGAAAACGGCCGCGGATAATCCTCGTTTAATAAACACTAACACAGATTTAATTTTTGTAAAGAGTATTTTTTTTTTTATATATATATATTTAATTTCCTTCATAATATAATCTCGTTCATAAACGCCGAGAAAAAGAAAATTTCACCGTCTTCGCCGCTTATATTACTCCCCGACGTTTTCATTAATCCATATGCGCGCCCAAGAACAAAAAATATCAATAATAATATATTTATAGTCTCGATTTTCTATATCGTTGTTATTTCTAATCAAATCGTTTATTATATTACAGAAATAAGTGTGCGTGTGTATGTGTGTGTATATAGTGTACAGTGTCAAACGAATCAAATAATATATATATATATACATAATAATATTTTTAAGATTTTAAAATATGTGAAAACGAGCAGACAGTGCGACGGCGGTATACCACGGTCGTAACGAAATTATTTTTTTAATCGATTTATTTTATTTTTTTTTTTTTCGATATTAAATATCATCTCGATTTTCTCTACTGCGATCTGCGTGGCAAAAGATTAAAAAAAAAAAAAAAACGTATACGCGACTTTAAAACGAATTCGAAAAAAAGAAAAAAAAACTCGTTCGTTGTCCGGGAACTTTTCCGAATGTATTTCTAACTGGTTAAACCTCGTAACACTATTAGAATCCCGTACGCGCATAGTGAATACACATGACATGTGTACGTCGATAGAGATTTATTCGAATGTGTTATTTATTATAATTACAATATAAATCTAAGTCGTACAATATGCATAATATATAATAATTAAACATTTAACATTTAACTCCTATTTATCTAAATATTTTGTACATTTCGTGTAAAGACAATAAAATTATAAGACGTTACGATTTGATTGTTATTTTTTTATTTCTCTCCGACGTTCTTTTTGCCCCCATCCCGTTCAATCGCCGTTTTCAGTTTACCGTTCCCGGCCTTATCGCCTGCAGACGGTCAACAACGCCGTCTTCGTCGTCGACGTCGTAGTCGTCCAGACGGTCGAACAGAATTTTCTGTCCGTTCCCCGGCGCCGCCGCCGCCGACGACGACGACGATGGCGCGCAACAATACGGACTCCCTCTCGCACTGGTTTTCGAACAGTACGGCGCATCAGAGTTCGTCACACAGTACACGCCTTGGACTCTGAAAAAATAAGGCGAGAAAATAACAACGCGTAAAAAAATAAATAAATAAAAATACACTGGCCCGTTTAAGGGAGATCAATCATCTAAAATCAAATACAATCGTGGCGACGATTTTTACACCGAACACGTGAGTGACCGCAAAACGGAAACTTTTCAGTGCACGCGGTTTGCGTGGGAAAAATCAACGTTTTCCCGCGGTGTCGTTTATTCTCGGAATATAAATGGAGAATTTATCGAGTTCAATTTTATAATAATAATAATAATAAACGAAACGATTTGATCGTCGTGTATAAAAAAAAAAAAAAACAACAAACAATTGTTTTCGATGATTTTGAAAAACCGAATCCGTTTAGTCGTTTTTTTTTTTTGTTTTCTCTCTTATTTCGATTTCAATACAATTTTCAGCCCGTCACGCGGACGTTGAAAACTGTCTGTTACAAATCGTTTACAACTTGAATCGCCCTTAGAAGAGGAACAGGGCCTCGCGCTCGAAGAACAAAAAAAACAGGAAAATCAATGAATTTCGTTCATGACTTAAGGAGTTATTTAGAAATATCTTTAATCGCGCATAGAGATCCCTTTGCTTGGTACTTGACCGTTTTCCGACCTTACCGCGCACGTAATCGAACATTGATATTAATTATTTTATTTAAAAACGAGTGGCCGACTACGTAAATACACGTGTAACGTCGACTAAGATTATAAAAATAAAAATCGACGATATTGAAAATGCTTGCTGAATATAACAACGGAAATGAATGTTTAACAGAGAAATTAACGGTAACAACGTGGCGGTGAACATCAGAGGCGGGTTATCAATTTTTTTCGCCGAATTTCCCGCGTGTACTTCCGAGAGCAACTGCGGAGTTGCTCGACGTTTCTCGTCCTGAGAACACTCACGGGATGGATTCCGGAGTCATTTGAACAGGGCGTTATCGTGGCTCGTTCGTTTAGAAGAGAGCGATAGTGAAAAGCGTAAGCTTAAAACCGCGTCCGCGAAGAAAATGTGATAAAAAAAAAAAAAAAAAATTCTCTATATCGAAACAACAAGCGTGGTTTTATTAAAAAAAAAAAATAATAATAACCGGAATAAGAAAATGTACCGATAATCGAAAAACGGACGGCCTCGTTTATGGTTCTACGGTAAAACGACTGCGCCGCAACCGTTGTCGACTTACTCGTCCGGCGTGTGTTGTCCGATAATCACGTACGGCGTTTGGCCGAAAGAGTTGACGACGGCACTGCCGTCGCCGGCCTGCAGGCATCGTCTCGTGCATGGCTCGGCTCTTCGCGCCTCGTCCGCATCCAAACTCTCGGCCAAGTAGCAAACGCTGCGCACGTGACTGCACAGTTCGGTGTCTACAACGGATAACAACAAGCGTTCCACAGTCTCGAGCGTTTTTTCCAATAGCGGTAAATGATTTCCTTTTTACGTTTTCTCTCGATCCACCACCAACAGCGCATACTCACCGGAAGCATTCAAACAGAACGGTTGCGCGTGTCCTCCGTTCAGACAAAAGTCCACGTGACCCATGCGCTTCTGATCGCCGTACTTGGCCGTGGCGTGTAACACTTGCACCACTTCCGCGTCACCGGCGTCCAATCTGCCGGACGGCCGGTTCCGGATCAACGGTTTGGCCGGATCCACTCCTGAAACAGACGTTTAGAAGGCAAACGGTCGAGTGTCGGACGACGTGCGGCCACGGAAATCGGACCGTCGTCCGTTCTAGTCATGAGAGCGAATGTCTTATTCGTTTTTTTTCTTTTTTTTTTTTTGAATTTTTTGACAAATTTAAGTATTACATACATCGCTGTTGCTCGTTAATTACACAGGCCGCACTCGCAGCGTTATTTCCGAATATTTTAACCGAAATATAAATTTTGGTGACAACGCTCGTTTTATAAACGCAAGTTTATTATTATTATTATTATTATTGTTTTTAACTCGCTTAAATCGAATTAAACGAATTTTCGGTTAACCGAGTTAAAAAAAAAAATCCATTGAAAATTCCGATAAATCGGTTTATAGTAACGTAATTTCTTTTGCGTTTTTTTTTTTTTTTTTTTTTTGTACAAAAATTCGTAATTACAAAGAAAAAGAAGAAGAAGAAGAAGAAGAAGAAATTTTTAAAAACTTTCAGTTGACGTCAAAGCGACTCGCGAGGGGAGGTGTGAGAGGGAGAGGAATAAGTTTAAACCGAGAATAATCCTCCTACTCCTCCGAGAGAGAGAGAGAGATGAAAAAAAGTTAAGTAAATTTTAATTTTTAACGCGTTAACTCGTCGGACGTTTCGAATTTTCACGCGTTTAAGTTCCTATTAAAAAACGTTCGCGTGTTCATTCAATTTCAACAGAATCTCACTCTCTACTCGTACACACAATATCGCAAACACATTTACATATACGTACCGATAATGCGGTGCATCCTGAACGGCAAATAATTGGCCATCATACCGCACAAATGAGCGCCCAGACTGTGTCCGACGCAAGTCAGCTGGTCCACGTTCAGTCCAGCCGTGCGCAGGTGCGTCAACATGAGCGCCGCGCACCGAGCCACCGGCTTCAAATTGTGCACGGCCGCCGCATAACACGGCAGCGCGGCCAATTCGCCCCAGTCCACCATGAAAACGTTGTACTTGCCGGTGTTCAGATACGCTGCGAATCGGTTTGGTCGATTCAACGACATCGCTTGTATTCAAAACGCGAGACGGTTTTTTTTTTGGGGGGGGGGAGAGGAACGAATTACAAACGAGAAAAAGAAAACGATTTTTTTTTCATTTTTTTTCCCCCGAAAATCAATTATTATTATTATTATTATTATTATTATTATTATTATTATTATTATTATTATTATTATTATTATTATTATTATTATTATTATTATTATTATTATTATTATTATTATTATTCACTTCCTCGTCGTACGACGAAAAATTAAAACGATATTCGAAGAATTTTTCAACAACCCCGGAATCCCTACGATAACTCGAATAATAATTTTTTGGTTTTCTTAAACTCGGTATCTATTTGTGACGATTAAAGAAATAGTTTTTTTAAAGTTCAACAATTGAATTCACTGAGCATTAATTCGTGTCGTCGAATTGAAATGTTCTTCTACGGATAATCGTTGTTAATAAAACCGCGATCAAAAAATGTAATATCCGTTTTGAAGTAAAACTTCTTTGGGCGCGCTTTACACGTTGGAATTAACTCGTGAAACGAGCGGGCAAACGAACGAAATTCAGTATAAAAAAAAAAAAAAAATTGAGCACCAGTGGATTCCTTGCCTTTGGTAGAGTTTCTTACAACACACGACTTCAATTACAAATTAAAATGATAATTAAAAAGAATCAACGACGGAGTGAGGAACTACCATTGATGCTGTCTCTTCTAGATACATCTATTGATAGAATTACGTCAAAAACATATCTCTCGTGTTTTATTCATAATTATTAATTATAGAATCAAACGATTAATGCGTATTGGTTGATATAGATAACTACAAATTGAATTCTATTACCAAAAGAAAACACAAGATTTTGTTCTTTATTTTACCCTAGTATTCTTCTTTTTTTTTTTGTAATTAATTAATAATATTAATAATATAAAAATCTTTAATTTAGCGTAATATCTTAAATCAAACAATTTCTACAACATCGAGTCCAGCATCACACTACTTTGAAGTTTCACTTCTGACGGACGGGAGGTCCCCTGACACTCGATTTCTTTTTTGTTTTTTTTTTTTTTTTGTGGACACAAAGTAAATGTTACGTAAATTGTTTTTTTTTATTATTATTAATATTATATATATATATATATACCGCGCTGTGTTCAATTGTTATATAATATAAAAACGATATATAATTCTGTCTGATTTAACGGAGGAGAAAAAAAAAGGGGGTGTTTATACACGGTCCCTGTTAATCCGCCCTAGATGGAAATCCGTCGTACTGACACGTAAATAAATAATTCGATGATACCTAACCGCGTTGAGTTTATTTTCGCCGCAATTCGCCACTAACGGTTATTACCGAAAATCATCGCGTTTAATGACGTCGTTTGAATAATAAACGTGTACGTTTTTTTGTTTTTTTTTAAACGAAATTACGACGACACGCAGATACGCCACACCGATATGGTTAATACGTTTTCTCGTCCGAGGGAGAAAAAATATTTGAGATGATCCGATTTCTTTTTTTACTCTTAAACGGGATTTACGTGATTGCATACATAGTTGTTTGCGGTTAAACCGTTTTCCAGCATCAGTACGATTATCGTAATACTGAGAAGAATATGGTCGAATGATATTTCATTATAATAAACCACTGATGAGTGAAAAATATGCATAGGAAACAATGAAATAAAACTGCTACGATCAAAGCGGATCGTCGTCGCGTCGCCGAGGCAGGGAGACGAAGAAAAAAAAGTCTTCTTCTCGCGGTCACGGTTTCCCGTTCTTTAGTTTTTAACGCGGAGAAAATTAAATGACGTTTAAACTTATATATATATATAAAATTGATTATTGTAAATCTTATACAATCGAGTATTAAATAACACACAAAGCTTCGATTTTTTTTTTAGTCCTCCCGACTGTACGCAGTAAACAAATTACACTTCGACGAGAAAACGTTAATACCGTTATGGAAACGCGTGTCTATTTGTAAATAACATGCGCTATGCAACCGATACGTTTGTGATCTTCAGAGATACTTATGGACCGAACCGCGCGGCGTCATACGAGAGATGCGAGATCATAATTGCCTAGCTGGGGCTGGTCTCTGAGACTTCAAAATCATTGGGATATTGTGAAATAACCGCGAGTGTCGAAAGGACTCGAGTCCACTTTTAAATAACTCGTAACCGTTCGATTTTTTTTCGTAAAACGGCCTCTCGTCCGGAGAGGCGTCTGAAAAACCTTCGCATTCGCGCTCTCCTCGTTATATTACGCGAGCCATAAAATTCGCATGCGAAACGTTTTCCTGCTCAAATCGCGCGCGAACTACACGTCAAATTATAAATAAATAATTGTACACGTTTAATTGTATCATTATGATTACCGTCTCTGAGCACGGCGGCCGGAAAGTGATCCTGCGCAGCTCCGCCATAACCGTGCACGATCAGTACGGTGGGCGACGAGTGATCCCAACCGCTCGAGTGCAACCAAGCCGGCGACGTGAATTCGATTTGTCGTTTTTGAAGTGTCGAACCGCCATCGACGTACCTGCGCAGAACAGTGTAATGTGCGAAATGCCCGTACGAATAAAACCGTCGGCAGAAATAAACGTTTTTTTTTTTTTTTTTTTTATGTAATTCGATAGCTACAGTAGGCAATCGGTGTCGCTTATTCGAAATAAAAAAAAAGTTTCTAAACCACGCTATCGTATACGTCTAAAATTACAATAAGATTTCGAGCCGTTCAAAACACAATAATCGTTTACGTCCAAAACGAATATGACGACAATATCACCGGTATTATTTCGGTAATAGACTTTTGAGGGGGCCGTTTTCAATAACTAACGGCAGAATTCAACAAAAAAAAAAAAATAACGAAATACCTCGACTAGATACGGGGGACTCGTTACCGCGGAGCGCGTGTCAAACACAAAAAAAAGTATTTTACACGGACACAAAGAAGAAAAAAATTTGAATTTTTTTTTTTTTTTTTAAACGCGTCATTATAAAATCAAAACGCTTTCCCCTTCACTCGAAATCTAAAAAATTACGTCTTCGTAATACAGTCACATCAATCGTCCTGTGCTACGATCTAAATCTCTCTTTGTATATAAATGTACGTATTACTTTCTGTTTAAAGTATTAACGATAAAAAAGGAACACTGTCAAACAAGTATGAAATATGAAAAAATAGCTCGAATCCTTTCCCCCCCCCCCCGCCACCATTCATCGACACTACGTCGAGAGATTATTCCTTTTTTTTTTTATTTTAATTAACTAATAAATCTCGTTTTATACCGGCGCGGCATATTCTCCGGAGAAATTTTCAGAAGACATTTTACGGATTAGAGGATTTAGACGACTGATTAATATTTGTCGCGGACGTATTTCTTCTTCTGTCGCTCGCTGATATAACATTTTTAAAAATTTACAGTAGAGATAAAAGTATCAAAGTATCGTTTTACACAAGAAAAAGTATTCATTACTCTAGAACCGTTTCGTTTTGCGAACGTATAGAAAACAAACAGCACTCGAAATCCTACATTCGATACGTTCATTCGAATCTAATTCATTTCAAGTGGATCGAGTGTTTAAATTCTCAAAACACTCGGTCACTTGGTGATCGATTAAAAACCAATTGACTTCGCATATCAAATCGCGCCGATATACGTTATTTCTCGCGCGTAAAACGTTCCTATTTTTATTTTATTTTCTTTTTTTTTCCTAACAATATAACGTTTACAAATCGCCGTGGCTAACAAAATCACTGGTATTTTTGAAAGTGCGTTATATTTCAAAGATGGATTGGACAATTTTTTCCTCCTGGGGAAACGTTAAGACCGAATCGTCCGCGGCACTTCGAATAGGTAAATCGGCTTGTATGATCATTTCGTTAGTAGCAACAACAAGAATGGGACGATGTAATTTTCTTTTTTTTTTTTACATCCGATTTTCTCGAAGACTATTGAGAAATACGTTCACTTTTGTCACCGTATTCCGTTAGAGCCGACGAATGACAGCTATTTGAAATGGCTTTTCAATGATCTACAAAAAACGCAAACGGAAATTCGCCGGCCAGTTATCCGTCGTTTTGCGAAATTATCTACACAGGATATGTATATTGAAATTATAATAGTAAAAAAAAAAGATCGATTTTGACGTTTTATAAAAAAAAAAAACAAAAAAATCTTGAACGCGACACATAAATATTTAAACAACGTAGCCGGTGCCAAAAAAAATTTCGAATGGCGTGCCACTGCTCCTCACTTCGTAGGAACATATTTATTATTATTTAATGTGCAGAATACATAAACTATTCAACAGTATTAGATTAGTTACAAAACGTTTTCTACTCAGAATTTTCTCGCGTTATAATAATTGCGCACGAGCATAATTAAACATCCGAAACGGAAAAAATATTTTCCGGTCTTTTGAACCAAAATTAATTTCGTTTCCAAATACGTTCGCTACGGTTTTCCGCAATTCGGTGTGTTTACCCCGCGCGAATAAAACCTGGAACGACTGTGTAGGGAGACACACAAAAAATCGGCATTTGTCAAATAGTTTTTCAGTTTCGTTTTAGAATTCTCACGCGTAAATTACCGGCCAAATTGTTTCCCGACGCACGGCACTAAAAATCGAAATGAGTTCTCGGAATGTATTTGATTTTACTACTACTGTACATGTGTAACGAATCGCACGTTTTCCAGAACTTTTTTCATTAAAATCCACTAATACATATATAAAACGTGTTCATTGATTTTCGGTCGACAAATTATTATTTCTTTTACTTTATTTTTTTAATCTTGCGCTCGCGCAATTATTTCCGTCAAAGAATTATATACTTTCGAGACAAAAAAAAAAAAAAAAACGCACACAACGTTTTTGCGAAATTACTATAAAAATACAGAGTCGCCATTTTAAACAGAAAATATATTAATTATCTCGGAACGATGCTTTTTTTTTTTTTTTTAATCAAGAATAAAAAACAATTACGAATATATATATACGTCGTAATACGATGCTTTAATATTATTTTTTTTTTTTTTTTTTATATATACTTAAAGTTTTCAGACTAAAAACATTATTTTAGAATAATAATCGTCGCCACACCGCCACTGGGCGACAATAATAATCCGTTCGAGAACGCTTATATAATAACACTAAAAGCCATATGAATAAGCATTGCGTTGAACGGACCTGCAGTACAACCAGGAATACGCCATTAGCCCACACGGTCATGGAACGCCTTATGACACAATCCGTATGCCGATAACACGAATATTTTTCACTTTCCTTAAACCGTTTTATTAAAACACTACTAGAGTTTTAAAAAAAAAAACACACACACATTTCTTTCTTGTCCTGTCCAATTCCAATACCTCGGTTATCGCTCGTTTCGGAAATATACGAATACAAACAATTCGTAGTAAAAAAATATTCTACTCGCGCCGATTGCAGAACGGGCATGCGATATAATGAAATTCAAATGGCCAATAGTACTTTTTAAATAATAAATTATTTACGCGCTGGACTAAAACACGAACGGAATAATTCATTATTTACAGTAAACCAAAGAAATAATAGTAAAAGAAAAATAATAATTATATATATATATTAAGCGCGCAATTTAAAACTATAACGTTTTGTACAGTTAATAATTTTAATTTGTTTTATATTTCCATTTTATTTTTATTTTTTTTTTCTCTGCTCTTTTAAATAATTTTCTTCTCTTTGTCGTTCGGGTTTGTTTATTTTTGTTCTCTTAATTTTACTTATTAATAAAATTTTAATAATGTCTTTAAACTTTGAAATCGTCGTGTTTACTTAACAATTGTTCCTTTGCGTTAAACGTTTCGAATGTTTAAAACGCGATCTCTTTCCCTCCTCTTTTTAACTGTTCACTAATTTATCGGACGTTGAAAAACATTTCAAACATTCCCGGAGGAATCGTCATAATTGAAGAAATAACAATAATTCGTGCTTAGTATTCCGTGTCTGTACGTTTTCGATTTCGGATACGAAACTCGGGGCGACCCCGTTCGTACCAAATATGATTAGAAATTGACAAACGTTTTAAAATGCTGCGCGCGGGTACCCGCCATCGTGTGTGCCTGCCTTCGACACGCGTTTGCGCCTCCCTTTGGCCCGTTTTGAGAAAAAAAAAAACCCTGGCGCCCGCCGCCAGTCCACTGCTGGAGTTCGGTCAGTTTCACGAAATTCGCGATCGCGCCGTTTTCCCGTCGCCGCGTCCCACGAACCGACCGAGACGGACGATACCGATCGTGCCGGCAGATTCCGCCGTCAGCTCGTAGACGACTGCAATATCGGAGCGTTTAACAGTGTTCCGTCGTTACAAACGGGCCGCGTGCGATTGGATTTCCGAGCACGGAAACCGTTCCCGCTGCCAAATCCGAATGGGAAGGGAAATAATACAAGCGAACGAAATCCGTTTTGTATTTTTCGTTATTAGGTTAAACCGAGTGTGTAGTACGTACGTACGTCGTATAATAATATTCACTTTGAAACGCGTCGAAAATACGCGCAGAGAACAAAAAAAGAAAAAAAAAACCGCGCGACATCATTGGCCGGATTCCATGCCGCCGAAGCCGTGTCGTTACGGACGTTGTTTGTTATTCATACGACGCGCCACTTTTGCGTTTTCTTCCGAATCCGTTTTTTATCGTTGTTATTATTTTACCGTATTGAATTAAACGTATGCGGAAAATCAAATGTCGACAAAACGAATTTACCGGTTGATCACAGTAACAGGAAAAAAAAAAGAAAAAAAAACGATATTCGCGCCCAACGATTTACAGTAGTAGTCAATGGGCGTAAACGAATACGGTTTATTTTTCGGATAAAACACTATACGCGGCATAATATAGGAATTCTACGGGTTGACCGCGCGCGTGTCCAGCGACGAGTGGTTACCTGATTTCGATATGCGTTTTGACATTCGAAACGAGAATTTTTTTTTTTTTTTTTTTTACATCCCGAACGGAGCGAGAAACGTATTGATTTCACAATGACGCGTTTTTTTCCCCCCTATATCTGTAACCGAAAATTGTACGAAAAGGAATTCGGCTCCGCCGATTTGTACGCGTGACACTATTTTCCGCTAGCAAATCGCATCTAGTTGAAGAGGTCATTTCTCGATATACGTTCATGTGACCGTCGGCAAAAAACTATCGAAAAATTACACGAAAACGGAAAAAACGCGATTTCAACGTCAAAATCTTATTCCGTTCGTAATTTTGAAACTAATGGTCGTACGAAAACCTGCGAATTTCACCAAATAAGTTGGCCTAGCACTGTATTAAAGAATATAATTTTCCGAGAAATTTCCTTTCTAATTTCGTGGCTATTTATGTATCGATTGCAGATTTTGAAGTGTTCACTTCGTAAAAGAGGTGTAATTTTTAAATTGTTAAAGACACCGATCACTGAACGTGAAATGTGCATACATCGCGGCGTTAACATCAGTTCCGAGTTATCGAAAAGATATCCGTACAAAGATTATTTGACGAGTTCGTTAAAATGAAAAACAAAATAATTCGATTCACTAAATAAATAGTTATTGTTATTAGTGTATATTATGATTGACTACAAAGTACATATTGAAAGTCGTGTTTAAAAAAAAAATTTTTAATTATTCTTATAAAAGGGGTATGTCCTGAATTTTCACCATGGACATGCTATATACTGTCTACGGGGTTTAACGCACGATGTTTAAGTTAGACAGGCGTGTAAACAAAAATATTATTTATTATTTTTTTTTTTTTAACAAATTCGTAATTTCCTCGCCATTTTTTATTGTATAAAATATATAAATATTATTTTTTTTTTTTTTTTTTTACTTACTTCAGTGTATAATAATGGAAAAATATATCCTCGCCGGGACACGAATTGTCTGAATCTCGTCTGTATACGCAATCTCGACCGGTGCCGTTATTTTGTTGAACTCCCATGTTTAGAGCTTCCTTGATTCTTCCTCTGCCAAAGGACGAGCCTGAACACATTTTTTTATTTTGTAGAAATCGATTTAAAAACTGTCTACTTATAAGTCTGATCATTTCGATTCATATGAATTTATTGTTGTTTGCGTTTCGTTTTTATGTCGAAAAATATAAAAACGTAGTCGAATTTGAAACACTGTTATGGACGTTTTCAAAACGTTCTCGTAAACACGTCGTTATTATAGTCCGGTGTCTCGCACTCGATCGGACGATCGATAATCGAAATTTGAATAACGTTTTGTGCGATTTACGAAATATCGGTTCCGGCGGTGGATGAAACGTATAGCAAAACACTAACTCCCCTCGTCTTTCCGCGCAGGCAAATCGCGGCAAACAACTTTTTTGTTTTTACGCGCGAACTCTGTATAATTAAATATTATCCCAAAATCCCGAGAAACGAATTCGCATAAATTTAAAAACACTCCGCGCACACGAAGTTTGCGTTGTTTTTGGCGGAATATTCGTTTATACACTCGTTTATTTATATATAGGTATACGTATATGGACGGTAGACCTTTTACCGAAATTATTATTATTCGAGTTACTTTTTTGTTTTCTCGGTGTGCATTGCATCCCTACGACTTTTCCATAAATGAATACTATCCGTCATCAATCTTGTTTCCACAGCATACTATTATCGACGCGCGGTAAACATACGCACTCACCGGAGTCGATGTTACGTATACATAATACGAGTACGCCAAACAGACGTGAAAAAAAAATAATAATAATAAATATTTTTTTGTTTTCTGTTTAGTAAAAAATAATGTACAAACACCTATCCCCCCGGAGGAATTTGTCTCGCCTCGGATCGAATACGCCGAAGTGCCGAAGGACGCAAGACGATTTGCACAAAGACTGCAAATGGCGGTTTTTAAACGAATTCCGAAAAAATTCGTCCTTCGAATGTGCTCTGCGCAGGAAACGCGTGTATACATTGTGAACCGCAACTACCGCGGCATACCAATGATTTGGTGAAAAATTAATTTCGTTAACAAATCGAGTGGTGTAATAAATGCGAAAAATTTTGTCGCGGGAGGAACGAGAAAGAATTTCACGTGCTGACGCACAAGACTTCGAATTCCGTTCTTGTAATCCCTCGACTGAGACGACAGTTTTCAACGACGAGAATATTTTTGATTTTCCAGCGATTCTCTAAAAGTTTCGTCCCATCCCGTTGCACATAATAATAATAGTAATAATAATAATAATAATAATTCTTCGGATATTTAACGCGTTGAATGTCAAAAAAAAAAACATTGTTTCTTTTCGTTTCGATACAAAAATAAACGATAATATCTCGACTAGACACAGAAATAATGGCCAAAAGATTTTTTAACCAAGTTTCAAATAAAATAGAAAAAAAAGTCAATTTTTATAAAATGTATATATATTTTTTATTTTTCCCGCCGCGAAAACGAAAAATCCAAAAAATGTCGTTAAAACCTCCATTTTTATTTTTAAAATATTTTTATCGCAAAAATAAATAAAATCTAAAAATACTGAATACTGAATAATCCCGTTTCTTACAAAATTCTAATTTCTAATGTATTAAAATGGAAAAAAATTCGTTATTCGTGAAGTTTACGTGAAATCTATAAAGTGCGCCTGGTCTTACTGGCGTAGTAACACTATATGTACTGCAATGCGCATTTTAATAATTCAATTCGAAAAATTTTTAAAATTTAAAATACTTTAGATCGGAAATATTTATATATATATTGTGTATATGATTTAACGAAATACTTATACATTCGTATTTAGGTTAATACATGTACGTATACATGACATCAAATTCTGTTTGGTTCATTCATTTATTATTTTTTGCAAATTACAGAATAATACAACGAGTATAAATAAAACTCATGAGCAATGAACTCGCTTCCTGAAAATCGGATAAACTCTCGTTTAAAATTAATAGATTCCATTTTTCAAGTGTCCGAAATTCTCTTGAAAAAAAAACGTTCACTCCTCCTCTGTACATTTTATAGCTTCTAACACGACAGGGGAGAGTTATATATATATATATATATATACTCGTATATTTTATTTTATCCATTCATTCAAATTGTTACTTATTATGAAATCCTTCACTTTCACTTTTTAATTTAGGAAGAACCCGCGGTATTAAATAATGTTTTCCGTTATTTTTTAATCAGCAAACCATAAACAATATACCGCGGGTACTGTAATTTAGACAACTCGAATATCGAGTACAGTATATTGTAATGTACGTTTTAATGTATATAATTCGACGTTTATTTAAAATTTGTGATATTTAATTATCAATACAAGTATAAGTCTCAAACTATTTCGGGTCTATAATTAACTGAGAAGAAAACAAATTCCAAACTCGTTGTGTCGATACGGTAACAAACCCGACGGAGCTTCTAACGCTGAACGATTTTTTTTTTTTTTTATTTTATTCGAAATATAAACG
The DNA here is from genome assembly GCA_032441825.1 of Chaetogeoica ovagalla. Lineage (NCBI taxonomy): Eukaryota > Metazoa > Arthropoda > Insecta > Hemiptera > Aphididae > Chaetogeoica > Chaetogeoica ovagalla. The sequence goes on along the minus strand of CM063743.1, from coordinate 7,645,211 downwards.
ATTTTGAATAATTTGTTCGTCAGGACTTTTTTTAATTTCAAAACGTATTGGTTTTGGCGCGTAATCAAACGTGCTCTACCAATAACCGAGTATGACGGATTACTGAATAGATACCACCGTAGACAATAGTAATCAATGGAAATCAAACTTCAAAGTTCGTAGACAATAACAGAGATTGCCTCACCACAACCGTGTAAACATTGCAAACCCCCCGCAGCTTCATAGTGACCGTCCGGAAGAGACTTTCGCGGTGTCATGTGTGTACAATACGCATGCGGCACACCTATTTGTGTGCCAATTAGTTAATTAATTTATGTGAACCAAAAGTGTTTATTACAACACTCGATTCTGTTTGAAATGAAAAAAAAAATATTATAATATTGTAAAATTTGTTATTACGTTATTTACTTTATGTGTTTTTAATCAATAAACCATATATTTCTATTTAAGAAAGTACATTCTATTATTATGTATTTATATGTGTACTTGGTACTATTTACAAAAAAAAAAAAAATAATAATAATAAAGTGTTGAATATAGTTGTTTTAATAAAACAACTGTATTCCAAATCCTACGAATCCAAAATATTATTAGTGATAACTCTAGGAGTGTATCGTAAACATTTTTGAAATAAACATATTATTATTATTTAAATTACGTATTACTTATTGACCGTCAATTACAAATATTACGAAAATGAAAAAAAAAAGAGTAATCTAAAAATTCTGCTTTCAAATTACGAACGAACGAATCTACGGTAAAATGTTCAGAACAAACCACTGATGTTTTAGGATTTCATTTATCTCCTCGCCAAAATTTTTTATTTATCCACGTAGGACGAGCCTCTAGATTTTTTTTTTTTTTTTTGAATTTATAGACACTTTAAAACTAATATATATATATATCCTATGGTATCGTTATTATGAATAACGGATGACGACTTCTCCCATTCTTACCATTTCGTAATTTCCGTATAACGCAACCTGCGTTATCTACGAAACTTGATCAAACCGTCATGCGTTTGTGAAGTATGATTACTTCAACACCAGATCCGTGATTATACACGATTTCGAATGATAGACCATTGACTTACCACAATGGTAACTTGGTGTATTCGGTAAAACATTCCGCGGCGAAACCGACGGTTTTCAATGGTTTTTAAATTGATTTTTTAACATAATTTGTAAAGGATTTAAAAGTCAGAATAAAAAACGAAAATCATTTCCGAACTCTTCGTGTTCGTTACAATAAAATTCGCGTATTTAATCAAAAAAATTTGTCTTTTCGAAAGACCCCATTGTACGCGTTATTAAAAAAAAAATAATGTGAAATATTGCGATTATACTTACGCGTAGTTCATTAGTTTTTTTTTTTTTTAAATATGTCGAGCGAGTGTAATGACATACGCAAATAAATTAAAATTCACTATAACCCATAAAAGGAAAACGGTCCAACAAAGAAAAACGCTAAAGCGTCGATGGTAAAAAATATTATATACGTTTTCAACAACAGCGTCAAAATATTCGTATTATGGACGGTTACGTTTTTCCAAACGTCGCTGTATCGTCGCGGGAGTAATTTCGCAAAAAAAAAAAAATATTATTTAAAACGACGTGAAAAATATATGTGAAAAACCGTGAACGCATCGCGCGTTAAAATCGCTCCGGACAAATACAGGTAGAACGAAAAGAGATTACACAACACTTATGTATGACAATGAGATCGCGCTGCTCCGAGGAACGTTCGATAGAACTGCAGCGAATAATAATTTAAATTATTTTTAATGCCTTAAAAATGTCAGAAAACATTTCGTAACGAAATATTGTATTAAAAAAGAAGAACTTTAGACGATTCAAAATCTTTTGGAAATCAAAATGGCCGCGAACGTCGTCCGAGCGTTATCGTAAGAATAACGATAATAATCTATAAGAATCGTATCACAATCGGCGCGCGACAGGGAGGTTAAAATCATTTTCACAATCGTTTGTCGCATAACATTATTGGAAATAAATTTGAAAAAAAAAAAGAGAGTGAGAGAGAAATTTCTTCGTAAAATAGGACACAAATCGTGTTTAACGCGTCGTGTCAAGCGTTGCGGGGATGGGTGGGAAGCAAAGAAACGATTTCCAAAACTTACGGGCAGCAGTAGCAGTCGCGGCGACGGCGAAGAAACAAAAGACGGATTTCAAGACAACGGTCGCCGAACCGGTCCAGATCATTTTTCACAATTTTCAACGAATTCTTTCACGACGTCCAACTGGCCGATCGGTCCGCCGGGTGGAAATTTCTTTTTCGAACTGCGCGCGCGACCACCACGCAAACACGAACGACGGCGACGAATGCGGCGGTGTGTGCCGGTTATTCTGCCAGTAGAGCGCATTTGTGTACGTATCACACAGCTTATAACAACCGGTAGCGTCGGAGACAGGGGGACAGCAGAGTGGGCACAGTTGCCCCACATATATTTAAGTATATGACGAAAGGGGGAATTATACTTTTGCCCCCCTTCGGATAAAACAAATTTGAATGTTACGTTATCTTATAGAATCTGTGATTTGCACACTTCTTTTTTTTTTTACTAAGGCTTACACACCGTTTTTAAAAAATTGTTTAGTTTTTTTTATTATTATTTTAACGATGTCTTCGTATATTTTTAATTAATAACTTGAAAAACAGCTTTGTATAACTAATGGATCAGTTAGTTATACAAAGCTGTTTTTTTGCCGCGTCTGTGCCGAAAATGTCTACCAGAAGGAGTGCTCCGATCTTCGCGTGCAACACTGTATTCCAATAGCAAGTCGCGTCCAATTGATACTGTAAAAAAGTCATTTTTTTTTTTTTTTATTATTATTATTATTATTTTCTCGAGACTTTTATTACGCGTCAGAAAAAAAACTATCGAAAAATCACACAGAAACGGTAAAAACGCAATGCCGCCGAAATCGATTATCGTTATTTCTTCGTAATTTCCACTAGGTACTGACAGTCATAGGAACATGAAATTTTCACCGGACGTGTAACGTTCGACTGTATTAACGAGACGAATTTTTCGGGAAAATTTCTTTGAATTTTTGGTTTTAAGGCTTAAACATTTAAAACAATATCAAACGTTTGTCAATTCGACTATATTCAACAAAAAAAAAAAAAAATGTTATTAATCGTCACGATTTTTTTTTTTATAACCGTTTCAAACTCGGATTCGTTTTTTTTTTTATAATTTTTATTATTATTTGTTATTATTTAAAACATATCGGTGAGAGTTTTTGCGCATTACGTACTATAAAAAAAAAATATATATATATATATATAAGCCTTATATGTGTGCTCTCCCCTTTCTTTAAGTGAAAAATAGTTCCTGCACCATTGCTCATAACTGTCGGTTTTTTTCTCTTCCGCTTCCGATCAGCAATTACATAATTATTAACATACGCGATACATACGACACACACACGAATCGAACACAATATAATATTATTTTATTTGTGGAATGAGTTACGACGACGGCGAGAATATTATACCACGCTCTGCGTGTGTAAAACATTCCGACGTTTCGTTTTTATTATTATTATTATTATTATTATTATTATTATTATTATTCGACACTCGTACACTCGACGGGCTAGTGACACAAATATAAAATTTAAAGATCTCTTCGCGTGGTAATGCGCACGCCACTGTTGCTCAGCGTATACAGTTATACGCGCAGTCGACTGCGAGTGCGAATAGAATTATATTCGACGCGAAAAATGTCCGCAGCACGCAAGAAGAGTTCTTTTTTTTTTACACCGCGATTGCCACTCGTGTACATGCAGGACTTGACCATTAAACGAATACACGGCCGGCTAAAAGAAGGATTTAGGTTAGATCTACCAGCAAAAGTATTTGCATGGATAAAGACATGTAAAAACGTACGGATACAAATATTAATTGGTGATAAATCCTTTGAATTGCGTTTGAATTTTAATAAATATTTACCGACATGCCTTCCGAGCGTATTTATATCGATTAAAATAATTTAAAATATATATATATATATTGAAAGCGATACATGAGAAATGATCGTGTCTGATCCTGTATGCGTTTATTTTACTCCGATGATGATCGGTTACGTAAAGATGGTTTTGATGATTGGAGTCGTATTTCACAACGTCTCACTCCGGACGTGATCGTTCAATCAATCACAGAAAAGCACAGTTTGTTCTTTGTCTGATCGTTCATTATAAAAAAAAAAACTGGACGTGTTGATCAAGACACAATATTGCAATAAAAAAAAAAAGTAGTATTCGTAGATTATGTGGAAAAGCGAACTGTTGCAAACAAACAATTTTTATTCCCATTTATTATTATAATAATTAGGATTTCTTCTAAGGGGAAGAGGGCCTTCAAATATTTCATTGGATATTTCCTTTTATCGGTATTTATTTTTTATTTTTGCAATAATTATACATAAATTAAATATTTATCTTTTATATTATTTACTCGTAATGTCATAATATTATAATGATTTAATAAAAAAAAAAAATGTTAAATTATTTAAAAAAAAATCTTTGAGAGACTGTGTCTCTGTTGGCAGTTATTCTTTCGGTTAATGGTGTTATAATTAGTATACAGAACCATATAAAACTACGTCTGGAGACCACCGGTGTAGTATTGACGGCACCAAGCAAAACGTTCGACTTCACATTTCACTTTTGATAAAAAGCGGTTGGTATCGAAACGTGTTATGTAGAGCGGCGGTCTAACGTGTATAAAAAGAAAAAAATTCTCGTATACTGCAATCATATAATAATATATTGTCCAGTTTAAAAACATATAATCACGTGTCAAAAACAAACAGAAATGGATAAAAAGAAATCGAAAATTTTTTAATTACACATTTATTGCGCGTTATTTTATCTTATATATAATTAATATATGGCTTACAGACGGGTCGAACACGTTTTATAATCGTTTACTGTTGAATTTGTTTGGTGGTGGTAGTGGTGATGACGGGCCCGGTGGACGACCAACTCTCCTCGAACGATTCTTCGGACGAGAACTGTTGCGACGAAGACATAACCGTCTTCTTCTTGATACCACCGCCCGGCAACTTTTCCACAGACTCCGACACCGATTTGTTCGACTCCTCCGACTGCACGCTCTTGGCTTTTTGTTCCAGATGCGAGTTGGCCGTGTCCTTGGTCACCTGGATGGAGGCAAAAACAAAACAAAAAGCTTATTATACAAAACACGTCACTACGCTGTCCTACAGGCAAGCACGTATATAATATTATAATACGTAAATACCGAAATTGTATTCGATACACATCGACATTATTTGCAAAGAGTGTCTCGGATTACATGTATTTTACATCGGCTCCATAGACAAAACGTGGCATTTTCCAACGTAAATATTTATCCTATAATATATTATACAAATAAAAAAATAATGTGTAACGTTGGATTATTTATAGCACTTTCTCCCAAAGTCCTGTTGAATAGCAACTGATCAAAAATAACAACTAAATGTATTTTCGTGGATAATTGTGACGATGGCTTTTTTTGTGTCAACATTCTGCACACAACCAGATAATTAGAATTTCTAACAATTTGTATATAAACACGTAGAAAATCATTATATCTAGCGCATTATCCGCCGTGCATAAAATTTCCGAGGTCATTATAATATACGCGTATATCGGTATTCGCGCGTATACGTGAGCCGTATATAAATAATAGCCGAATTATACGTGTTTTTTATTACAAGTACCTGACTAATACCTATAGTAGTCGCGTTATTTATTCGTTTCGCCAACTGTTGTGCAGTGCAAATATTTATAATAATATTATGTATATATTATAATATTAGCGCGAAACCGATAGAAACGTTTTGAAAACCGTATATATATATAGCCGCGTTTACGATAAACGAGACAGCAAAGTCTCGCACGGACGCGTTTTTATCCTTTTTTTATATACAAATTTCCATAATCGATCGAAAAAAAAAGAAAAAGCTATTATTATTTTATTTTTACAGCGTTTAGAAAACCTACGGCCGTTGGTTTTGAGTAAAAATAATATTTTAATAAAAACGTTCGTTGCAGTGGAAAAATAACGATTTTCGAATGTATCCGCAAACGTATATACATATTTCTAAAAATAACGAAATGCGTTCATTTATATTTCAACAAATCAAAAAGAACTTTATGTGCACATATCTTCACGCACCGAGTCCGATAATCCCGTGTGTGTGTGTATAACGTAGTGGAAATTTTATATTTATCATAAAAAAACAAATAAATAAACACGAAAGCGAATTGTTTATCAATACGTCAAAACTATATTCCATGCAAAGCATTTTCGATGACTATATATATATATACATTATATAAAACGTCGGCTTATAAGTCTGCACGATAATAAATACCACCGACGGCAGAATGTTTTTTTTTTTTTTTTTTTGTAAAAATTTATCGAAATACACACATTTTGACTTCTCGTGTGAATTTTCCACGCACTCCGATTTACATTAGGTAAAATAATTTTACCAATTCGATTTCATCGTCTCCGCACCACGCGTAGAACGGTTAACGATGCATAAATTCACTTCGCATTTGTTGAAACGTGAGAAGAAAAAAAATATTTTTTATTTAAACTCAATATATTGTTGTACCCTGCAGAAAGTATAAATGTAAGTTTATCGAATAAACACACACACATTGGTATACGCAGTTGTAAATTTTTTTACATAAAACAGTAGAGTACACCCGGCGGCGGGTAACGCTCATCAATTTATAAACGAAATGAAACCGATTTTTCGATAAGTGAAAAACTATAAAAAAACACCCCATTTTAAACATGTTTTCTTCGTTTTCAATAACAAATATATTAATAGTCGAATTATTGTTATTTTTAATTTAGTTTTCTATGCGCGTAACATTTTTTTTACGAAACGAAATCGCAGTTAAATATTATTAACGATATTTGACACGGACAGAGCTACTCTACTACCTAATATTATACAAAACAATGCGCGTACCGGTTGTATTTGTTTTAAAAAAGGGAAAAAAAGTACTTTGTTTGTCTTTTCACTTTTAAATTAAATAATTCGTGTATATTATTTTCAAAAGTCAATCGCTGTTGGTCTTGAACATAAAAAAAAAACTTTCCTCCGAAACCAAATTAAACCGCGGCACAGATTTACAAAATGTGTATATATATATATTATTTTTTCCGAAATTCTAGAACACCAAAAACGCGAACGAGGTAATTTAAAAAGTTTGTCTTTATGTGGGATAAACAACAAAAAAACCGTTCGGATTCTTTCCACGAGAAACTTTTACCTACACATATTATTAAAGTGCATTACGAAAAATTTATTGTTTAACCCGCGATATTAAATCGGCAATAGAGAAAAAAATTATACACGCAATATTAATTCGTTTAATCTCCCGCGTTTATTCGTACAGCTATTAAACTTATTAGATTACCGTCGAGGTTTATTATAATACCAAGCAATTATTCTCTCTTTTTCTAATATACGCCCAACGCAAATAGAATATTTGGCTGTTTGCAAGCGAGTGTCGATTGTGTGCCGTTTTAATCGGCACTTCCACGACCCCGTACAACAAGACGTTAAACTGCAAAAGCGCCATCTCCGTCCCCCCAAGGGACAACTGTTGTCCCCTTAACAGTGAACGAAAAAATCTTCTGGTAACGGGTTTTTTTTAAAAAAAAAAAAATATTTATATGAAAAAAAAAACCGTGTGAATCCGAATTTTCATTTCCGACTCTTTTCGTTATTGAATCAAAAGACTCGAATGCCTCGAAACCCCGGTATAATCGAAATTTCGAGAAAGAGAGTGAGAGAGAAAGCACTGACGATTTTGTAAATGATAAAATTTTTTAACGCAATTTTCCCACACTATCGTTATTTGCAAAACAATTTTGCATTATAAACGCGTCGTACGAAAGAAGAGATTACTACTACTAGTTTGTATGTTTCAGAAAGAAAAAAAAATTCGTTTAAAATTAATAGTGTGTAGGCAACATGTCCTCGTTACGTGTACGTTAATCGGCATTTCGATAAAATTAAGGAGCGTAAAAACTACTTTTCTGATTTATAAATCGTGTGGTAAAGAATTCGCCGGGTGTTATGAGGAGCAAATTACAAAATTAAAAATACGTACACGTATTTTTATCAAAATAATAAATATATTTTTAAATAATTTTGTATTAGAATATTTTTTTTTTTTTATTATTTTGATTATAAGTATTTGGCACTATTTATAAAAAAAAAATATCCATCTAACAGGTGTGAAAATAATTTCATTTCATTCGTACACGTTTTTACTTAAAGCCTTAAATAATATTTTTTAAGAAATTATGATTATTAATTATTAACGATTTCGAAAAACTCCGTATCAAATTATATTTGTTGAAATTAACGATTTAAACGAATTTCTTTTCATATTTTTTCAGCGCATTTAACGTCTCGTTTTTAACGCGATTCTTAGATTTATTTCAAAAACAAAATTTCCTCGTCTCCGCCTTCGCGTAAATAAAATTATTACCCGTGATATAAACGAGTTTAAACATATCATATAAACTCATACTGTGTTATTTGCGTATCGATAAAACTTTCTTAATTATTCTATAATATATACATTGTTGGACTATCGTCGGAATTATTTATGTAAACCCGCGGGAAAACACAAAAAAATACAACGTTTTGATTTGCAAACAACGAGAAATAAAAATATTATTATTAGATAAATCAATTATTATTATCATTCAGTCGTATTCGTTGGGCAACGCGAAACGCGCAAACATATTTCCATATTATCGATTCAAATAAATCATTTTCAACGTTTTCTTTCATTTTCGTATACGATATTATTTTTTCATCACAGTACGCGACGCTTTTCCTCGCGGTACAGCTCTCTTCTTAACTACTCGTTTTTACGACTCTTTTGTTTTGTTTTGTTTTTTTTTTTTTTTTTGTTTTAATCGCTGAAATAACTTTTTTTTTTTGACGTATACGCTCGAAAAAAAGAAAAGAAAAGTTCGTAAAATATTTTCTTTCCCGTCCTATTATTATTATTATTATTATTATTATTATTATTATTATTATTATTATTATTATTATTATTATTATTATTATTATTATTATTATTATTATTATTATTAATATAATTCTATGAAAAAAAAATAATAATAATAATTTTGTTCCTATATTATACTCTTGATACGTTACCTCTTTGGTACGTTCGGCCACTGAAGACGTCTCTTCGGTCGCCGTCACCGTTTGTTTTCCGGTAACAGTAGTAACAGCAGCAGCGGGTTTCTTATCGATCGTTTGAACTTCCATTATAACGATTATAAAAATACTATTATTATTAATAATAATATATATATATTTTAGTCGGTAAAGACCGTTTTTTTTTTTTTAAATTATTTTAGTGTACAATAATAATATATATATATATAAAAAAAAATTGGATTTTAACTATTTTTTACAATGGCTCGCGCGACGACTATAATATATATATATATAAAAAAACACCGCGCGGGCGTCGGTTGTTCAGTCGTTCTTTTTATATACGCTACGGGCGACAGGCGGCAAAGGCTTCACTTCTTCCACTTCTTCTTCGTCCTCGTCGTCCTCGTAATCGATTTCTATGTCGTCGTCCGAAAGCTCTTCTTCGCCGGAATCACTGTAATCCCTTTAGAAAAAAAGAAAAAAGGAGTACAAACGCCAAAACTAATATAAATAAATGTGTATTATGCGCGCGCACCTATACTGTTTATATATATATATATATATATATACAAGAGACAGTGTACAGGGTGAAAAAAAATGATCCTTGAAAGAATAAATAAACGGTAAAAAAATGAAAAAAAAAATCGGGTACGTATCCGATGATAAATTTCTAATAATTTTTTGCGATATTTTTCGGGGGGAGGGAGTGGAAAGAAATTCTTAAAATTTGTCATACGCGCGTACGCCGTTGCAAGCAATGCCGCCAAACGATGGAACTGAAGAGATCCGCACTGAATAATTCGCAGCGAAAAGGAAGTAAATATTATTATAATTCGTAGACAATTCTAATCCGAAAACGATTTTTATTTTCCACGTCAGACACAAAGTTGTATTATATATATATATATATATATATATAAAATCAAATCCAATAAAAATATTCCAAGACGTTCCGAGTACTGCAGCTGACTAATGAAAATATTAATTTCAAAGACATTTTAATTATTATTATTATTATTATAAAGTTGCGGAAGTATCGCAATTGTATCGTTTTACCACATCACACGCAGCACTATATTATTACGTACATAGTATAATAATCGAAGAATTTTTTTTACAATCGTTGCGGATATTATTTTTAAAAATTGATTATATATACCAGAGACCGCCGCCGACATTTCTCCCTTCAAAAAAAAAAAAAAAAACTTATTTCACCGTACAACTTTTATGCAAATACTTTTTTTCTCTCTCCAGACCTTTATTAAATATTATATTTAAAGTTTGCCGGGTATAAAAATATTTCCCACTCCTCGTCTGCAAACATTTAAAAAAAAAAAATTTTTTTTTATTAATAATAAACCGTCGCTCGGCTATCCCGCGGCAATCGAGATACGCACATACGCGTCCAAAACACATTTCGCTTCAGAAATCCAAAATAAACGTTCGTAAATGAAAAAAAAAATTATAATAAAATAGTGTTTAAGACAACGAACGTTGTACGTTTTTATATACAATAAAAATCGCCCTGTACAGCGTATATAATTCGAACAAAAACGTCTCGAAGCGCAACAAATCATACACCAACGTTTTATTTCAGATTCTGAAGACACGCAGTGACGGGTCTAGGGGAATCCAGGCTAATCCATAACACTATCACCAATATTTACCAGTAAAATTCGATCAGATTTTCAGTCTCAATAATATATTTGTTCGAGAAAAACCACCCCACAATGCCCGGAGAATCGCAAAAGAATTCGAATAGAAATTATATAATTCATGAAAAAAGTATTTCCGTGTACGCTAACCACCAGCACCGAGTAGTACGGCCAATTAATGTTTTAATCGTTTGACTAATCATTTAAGTCATACAACAATAACAGAAAATTATCGATCTTGGATATTGAGAAGTCTACCGCTATAAAAATTAATTTCGAAAAACTTATTGAAACATTTTCACAAATAAAAACGGCGAAGAAATAACACGTATATTTATGTCCGATTAGTCAATATTATAAATATTTGTTTTCTTATAAAATAATATTAGCCCCGAAGTAAAATGTGTCGGTAAAAAAAAAAAGATCATTCAAAAATCGGTCTTAAAAAGCGGCCTCTTTTGAAAATCACTGAGCACACAGACTTCTCCCGAACTGTAAATAGATCCGCCACTGGACGCGTCGTCGTTTACTTATTTTTTAAATCATTATTTCGTAATTCGTACAAATAGAAAAATATTATTTATTATAATTTGCACATAAAGCAGGTCTTTCTCGGTGCTGAACCGCTGTTAAACATTTAAAATTCAGCTACGCACCCTCCACCGCCCAACAATGTTTTTTTCGCCCCCGTTTTGTGTATTATTCAATGTCTTCGCGCGAATTTTAAAAACACTATTAAGAATTTTGAATTGAATTGTACAGAGTTTACATGAAAAAAAAAAAATTCATTTCCGCGCGATAATACGTTGTTTTCAATATTGTACGATTGCCTCGAAATCTGGAACCACCGTCTTGAAAACAACCGTTGGCCGCCTAAAATTGACGTCGACGAATCCGCTCACTAACAACTGGACTACAGTTTTTATATAAAAAAAAAAATCATAAAGACTCGCGCGCGAAGAGAAATGTACAAATGAGAAATTATTTGGAAAAAATAAATATTTCCGAAATAACACAACCGCCCGTTTACGGGATTCAAGAGCCCTCCGGAGTAATACACCGGGGTAAATGTTTCTAAATACGCCCGCGCCCCCGAACCCGCGGAAAAACGTATGAAATTATTTTATTCGACCGTTTACAAATATATTATTATAATATTCTATCGTAATTAAATGTTATTATCGCCGAAGCTCGCGCGCCGCGTACGCGTCAAAACACATTTTTTTTATACTCGTTTTTTATATGTATATATCAAAAAAAAATAAATAAAACCATCTGTTGTTGTTCGTCGAATTCGATATACCTCGTGCGGCGGCCCCGGATGACATAAAAAAAAAAGAAAAAAAATAGTGTACATGCGCGTACAACGAACGCTTCACATACGAATTAATTGATATTTCGATCGGCGGCGGCGTAGCTGTAAAACAGTAGAATAAGCTGGTTAGTAGGCGTTTCGGCACACGCACACGCACAAAACGCGTGGCTTTTTCGTATCCTTATTATATTTATAACAACATAAATAGGCTTACTTATGCTTACTTATTTTTTTTTTTAAGTCCAAGAACGTGCGTTACTAGCCAAATAATAACGTTCGAACGAAGGACGCGCACGTTCGTTCGACCCGAGTAATAATAATTGTCGTTTTTTTTTTGTTTTTACCGCACAACACTCAAAAGCGCACGGCAGAACGCACAAACGCTGCGCAGCGTTTTCGTACGCACGAAAATCTGTAGAAACGTTTTAGTTTTTTTTTGTAAACACACTCGTTTCGCGTTTATTATGGTAAAAGCGTACGTCTACGTCTACGAAGCAAAAACCAAAAAAAAAAAAAGTTTTACAAACACACTGCTACGATACGAGATTAATTTGCGCTAAAGTGCACAGGGCTGTGTGGGTATTTTCGGTATACCGGTAATTACCGGGGTAACCAACCATTTGGACCATTCAGTACACCGGCATGTCGATTTCAAATACCGCCCCAACCCTACTACAACAACAAATGTACAACGAAGAACTTTTCGCCGGATAAACAATCTCCTTCCCACCCCCCAGAATCCAGTGGAATATTATTATAATATTATAATCGCACTTTCGAAAGATTTATAAACCAACAAAATCTTTTTCACACAATTTTCTCGTTTTCGCTTTTCACACTTTTGAACGTTTCGTTAAATGTAATTTAACGTCATTCGGACCTGTTCTACAGTAGTACACCACCACATCCTTTAAACAAAATACGATAAAATTACAACAAACGAGACTCGCCGTTATTACGACGTACTACAAAAATGTAAAAAAAAAAAAAAAAAATTGTTATTAAGAACAATTGGGTACAGGGAACACTATTTTTTTTAATAATAATGTAATTCGTTAAATTTTCCTTTTAATTTGTTTCACATTAAAAACATTTTAAAAATCAATAACCTATTATTTATTATTATTATTAAATTATATTATATATTTAATTAGGATAAAACATTAATATAAAATTGACAATTAATTAATATTTTAAATATCAACAGCAGCGGCGTTTGATTAATAAAATTATTATAATACAGTTTTACAATAGCAGAGTATAATAACAAACACAACACCCACACTACTAATGTAATGTAATATAGTAAGAACATCCAAACACTACAACACCGGATGGATATGGTCGTTTTCAACGAGCCGATACAGCCTCGACGACTTACAGTTGCTGATCTTGAATGGATTCCGGATGCTGCTGCTGCACGCGGCTGCTGTGTTTCTGTTCACCCGACAGAAACGAATCGATCGCGTTATCGGGTTTTTTCAGTCCTTCGTCGGCATTCTTCTTACTGGCCGCGACTTCACCTTTTTCCAACACCACAAAATTATGAGCGCTCGTCGTTTTGCCATCATCACCGCCAGCAGATTTCCCGCCGTCCGCGTCCGGTAATAACGTCGCCGACGTCGAAACGGGCGACTTCGCAGGAGGAGCGGCTTTGACTTCGTCGTCATCTTCGAACTTCACGTGAACACCGCCGCCGCCGCCGCCGACTTTTTCCGGCGTTTTATTAAGGACCCCGTCCTTTGGTTTCGTCGTGTCTGGGACGGGTTTAGGGGATTCTTTGTCTTTCACTTCGACTTCGGCCTGCTTCGATTTAACCGTGGTGTCTTTTTCCTCCGGGGCGACTACTTTACCGCCGACGTCTTTTTCTTTGATTCCGACTCGGGGCGTTTCTCCTTTTTCCGCGTCTTTTGAACCCTCTCTTTCGACGATCTCGAAATCGGCCTGTTGTTGTAATTTAGACGAGTCTTTTTCCGCTATCACCACTTTATCAGCGGCAGCGGAAACACCTCCTCCTTCTCTCTCCGCGAATTCCAATTCGGGTTTCGATTTGTTTGTAGGAGTAGTAGTAGTGGTTTCCTCCTCCTTTTTCTCGGCTACGTCACTCGCCGCCGTTTTCGGTTTGTCTTTGATTTCAACGTCTACCGGCGGCAACTGTGGCTTTTCAATTTTAACACCATCCTCCTTTACTTCATTAGTAGGCAACAACACTTCGGGGTCTTCGATTTCTTTAACCGGAACACTCGGTTTGGCGGCGGGTACGTCGTCGTCGTCGTTCGTTACAACTTTGGTTTCCGGCGCTTTGGGCACCATCACGTCTACTACTACTTCCTCGTTTTCGTCTTCATCGCATTTCTCGTCGTCTTCTTCGCCGTCGTCGTCGAACGACGGTTCATCGATGTCTTCATCGCCGTCGTCTTCGTTTACAATCTCGTCGTCGTCGTCGTCGTTGCTATCCACGTCGACGGGTGGAACTACATCCGCTGACGAATCTGTCGACACATCAATAGGACCATCTTGGATGGACTCTAAAGATATCTGAAAATAAAAACGAAATTCCGATTATAAATTATTATTAATCGTTTTTTTTTATTGTTCTAAATGTGTATAACTATTTTAACGACTACGTGCACGCCCCGCCCCCCGCCATACACGGACGAGAGAGAGAAAGAGAGAGTATGCCAAAAAATCTCAATTCAGGCATTTATTTATATACGCTATATAAACGTATAAATTATTCTAAACTCTGAAAACGTATATATGCACGCGTGCGTTCCGTTGGACAGATGCCCAAGACTTGATCGTTTCTATTTTCTAGTTTTACAAGACGACCGCCGTCCATTACCCCCCAAAAAAAATATATATTTTTTTTTTGCGGTTGAATAAAATTAAATATTCATGAACCAATACGGTTGGTAGATAATATTCATTTGCCAACAAACCAAACGAACGAGACGTAAAAGGATTGGATGTTGATTATTAAAAAAGAAAGAAAAGACCATTTATGATGATTCCGCGGACAACGGGAAAATCGGCGCTCCTCTTTTCTTTCTCTCCCTCTCTCTCTCTCTATCATTCCCGAAAAACGTATGTGTAAAACCCGAAGTGATATTATACGAAAAGCGTTTTACCCGAACGAACGATACACAAAAGGAAACGAAACGGTATTTTAGACGAAAAATATTTCGTCCGGAAATGTCTAAATAATAAACAAAAAAAAACGTAACCATCACCAGCAGCAGCAGCAGCAGCTGCGGGATATTTATTATAATAGCTACGAATCGATCGCCTCCATCGCCATAGACATTAAACATATTATGTTCTTGTAACGCGGTACGCGCGATTCAACGATATTATTATAATGTCGCCCGCGTACAGAGGTATATCAAAAAAAACGAAAACGTGTATTTTTCCGACTACTAAATCGCGATAGATCTCGCGCACGGATACAAAACGGTTTTCGTTTTCGCGATGGAAAACTTATGCCGCGGACGATTTATATTTATTTTATTATTTTCCCGAATATAAATCGAAGAATGCGCCGCCGCCACAGCGGTAAATCGGTTGTTCGGAAATGTTTTCTTCGGAGATTTTACGCGTACCCCCACCCCCCGCCATCCCTCACCACAACCGAGTGAATGCGGTATAATACGCCGACCGGAAAACGGCGGCGGAACGAAGCAACGGGAAACGCGTTACTTCGGAGTGGGCGCGAGACAAGCGAAGGGGGGCTGGCTGTGTGTAACGTCCCGTCGTCGCACGAGACGGAAGAGAAAATGTCGTCGACTCGTACGCGTCGTCGCACGGCTGTGGTGTGTGCGACCAGCAGCAGCAGCAGCAGCAGGTGTGGCGTGTGTTTCGTCGGCCAAGACTGCGGTGGCGTTTAATGAATACCTCCCCCCCTTCATTGTCGTCGTCTTAATATTAATACAACACGTGTGGGAGAGAACAGGGGGATACGACACACAGCATCAACACCGGCAGCAGCAGACTGCTGTGTGCATGAGGTCTCCAATAATAAAAATAGAATATAACAACTGTTTTTTTTTTTTTTTTTAGACAGAGTGAGATGGGGAGCGTCATTTGAACCCGTCTAGGATAGGAGGAGGGAAAAAAACCATTTCTCGTTTGTCATAAAGTCGTTTTCGGTACAGAATCAGCACTCCCCGCCGGTCGGTGGGATACCACGACCACCACACGGAAAGAGCACAACTACCGAGATGAAACGAATCTTTCACACACACGCGGCGTCCGGTCGTCACGCATAAAAAAAAAAAAACCGAACGCTGTCCGAATGAGAAAAAAATTGGGAGTCGTCCGCGGTGGATAAAAGTGAAATATTTTACACCGATCCGAGGAAACAAGAAAAAGATGATTTTCCACTTATCGACAATTACCGGAAATTTTCTGTTTCATATTACTCGTCGTACCGTTGATAGGAAAAATGTAGAACGCGCGCGCGCGTACGACTGAGAACATATTTTTGAAACGAAAATTTTACTTCGCGCAGAAATCGTTTATTATTATTATTATTATTATTATTATTATTATTATTATTATTATTATTGAACTTACACAACACTACAGAAAGCCTTACGGGGGGGAAAAAAAACCACCACGTGGTGGTAATCGATTTTGTATGAAAATTCTTCAAAACGACTCGTCTCGAGAGTGGACGGCGAATTTAAAAAAACGCGTTCGTATTGCGATTTTTTTTTTCATTTTTTATATATATCGTTTTTCGTCATTCGCAGTACTATATATATATATATATAAGAACGTTTTGAGAAAAGATTTTTTTTTTCACCCGAGCACACCGTCAAAATTAGCGTGTTTCGTCGTCTCTTCTACCCACCAAAAAAAAAAAAAAAAAACCCCCAGCGTACATTTCAACCGATTTTTAACACATCTCCGAAGAACGACTACGCGCGTGTGCGTGTATAGATGATTTTCGCTGCAATAATCGTCCGCCGTTTCGCACTTCGTAATAAAAGCACACACCGGTGGTAATTTTACACGACAAACAGCGCGTACTACACGCGACACGCGCATCTGACAAAGACGTATTACAAAACCACAATATCAAACACGCGTAATAAAATATATACGTGTATAAAAAAAAAAAATGTTCGATTTTTAACTCTCTCTCTCTCTTCTTTTTACGTTACGCGTTGTTATTGAATTTAACGGCGCTTACAACAACGCACGGTCAGAGGGACGAGACACGCCGCGGCGGCAGTTGTGTATACGATTCGTCGAAACACTCCTGACAAAACCGCACGCAAAAAAAAAAAAAAAATCAAAATAATGAAAACGATTCGTCGTCCAAACAACGCGACAATAAAACAGTGCGTGATAAACGTCGTTAACGGGATATGTCAGTGTCTATTGCAATTATTGAAATTCGTGTTCGAAACGGTGAGTACTCTTCTCTCTCTCTCTCTCTGTACGCGTAAACTTTTTTTTTTTTTTGTTTAATAACGCAAACGGCTAAACGGATGTTGTCTCGGGGAAAAAAAAAAAAATTAAAAACCTCTGAAAATTCCGAGAGTGGTGTACACTGTCGAGAAACGATTGCGACGATAGAACAACAACGACGGGAAATCGATTTGGAAACAACCTAATAATATAATATATACTCCTTCTACCAGTTGAAGGAAAACGAAAAAGACAACGTTAAAGGCTTCTTCGTTTCCCCCGCGGCCTACCCCAGTCGGAACACCGCCGTTTCATTAATTTCATGAAGCCCGACGGTAGGTAGGGGCGTTATTGGCCGCTAAAGGCATAACAGAATAATTCGCGTTCGTAGAATAACGGCGGATTGGATGTGGAAAAAAAAAAATTCTCCTCTCCGTGTATTTTCTTCATCACCACTTGTGCAGCGCTGTAGTAAAAATTTGAAATAATTTTTAAAATGTTCTCTTATGCGTGTAACAACACAAAACCGAAACGACAGACGGGCGTAACGGAACGAGTGGGGAGGAGGGAGGAATGGGGAAACGAAAAAATAATAATAATAATCGATAGACGGAATGTATAAAACACAAAAGAGTGGCGGCGGCGGCGGCGACGTTCGCGAATCCGATATAACCTTGAGAACGTAGTTGAATTTTTTTTTTTTTTTGTGTCTGCCACGAACACTCGACGACAGACACTTTTTCTGTAACGCATTACACACACACACAATGACGAATTCGTATAGAATTTTCGTTTTTTTTTTTGCCACGCAATTTCAACGCGTTTTCCAATTCAAGGACGCGACAACAAACAGCGTTTGGGTATCGAACAACAGTGGACGACAAACGTCGGAAAAAAAAACACGAGTGCGTCGTATAGAATACATTTTTACGCGCATTCCAAACGAAAATAGGTATGACGACGACGACGGGTACCGGCGGGTCACAAGCGAAACGCGCGCGCGCGCGCGCGCCATATCGTCGTTCCGAGCGACGGCGCGTTCGGAAATCGTTGTGCACAGCCGCGGGGTTAGGTGTAAATATAGGAAAAAGAAAACGGACGCGATACGAATTCCTGGCGCGTGTAAAAATAAAATTAAAAACCGTTCCCCGTTGGCTCGAGCGGCGACGGCGGCGGCGACGAATCTCGTCGGCAACGGTCGACGCGCGCGCGTTTTTAAATCGTTTTTTTTTTTTACCCACTGCCGCGACACGGTCCCTTTTTGGAATTTTACACGAAAAAAACCCGACGTTTATTATTTGGAGACGATATTTTTTTTTCGAAACGAAATCCCCGCTCGGTCTACGATTAACTATTGGAAAACGACGTTGTTGACGGAAATAAATTACGTGTACAAAAACGTGGCGACGACACGGACGAACACGTCATCCATTTCTACGCGAATATTGCGAAAATACGAATACGTCCGATAACGATATTTCGAGTACGAAATTCGGAATGGAATTTCGCGAACGTAAAAACGACCGTTCGTATATAGACACGACGAACGATACGATATTTTTCGTATCGAATTAGAAAAACGCGACGGCGGCGGCGACGACGACGTTTCTATAAATAGAAGACGCGAGCCGCCGCCGACGTAGTTTTCGTCCGTCCGTCCGTCCGTACCACAGAGTCGAAAACAACAAATACTCCCTCCTGATTATTATTAATTATTATTGAGACATTCTAATAGACCGTCAAAACAATAATATCAAATAGTTTGTGAATGACAATATAAGTATTATAGTGTGGAAGACGAACGGATATTATAATGGATTGTCGAAATCCGATTATGGAAGGCACAGAAGAAAAACAGTGGAAACGATGCGAATCGGTGTGTACAAATGGGGTGAAGAACGGCGGCGAACACAACTTGGAGGGGACGGGGGCGCCAACGTTATATAATTAAACGCGACGACGACGACGACGCTCACGACACCCATCGCGATTAGGTGTTTTGTTACGAAATCCTTTTAAAACTCCGGTTAGGTTACAAAACGGTAATGGCGAAAATGCGTGTGCTTACCTGTCCGAAAAAGAAGTTCCACACGATCAGCAGGTACCGTTTGAGCACGTCCACCAACATGATTGCTCTTCGTCCTCGCGAACCGCGCGACGGCGATTGTGTTACGCGAAAATATCACACGGTTTCGCGCGAGACGTGAAGACGTCGTCGTATGAGCAGTAAAAAAAAAAACAAAAACAAAAAACAAAAGCTACTTCGCGATTCGTTTTGGAAACGAAAAAAAAAATTGAAAAAAGAGCGACGCAAAAATCGAGACGCGACTGAAGAGACGACACACGCACTTCGCATCCGGTTTTGTTGGGTCGACGACTGTGCTGGTCGCGCGCGCACGCGGTTACACACCACTTTCGACGACGGCGGCGGCGGCGGCGGCGGCGATAAACGACAATATATTATATTATTTTTAGTCGACGACTTCCAGGTAAACGGCTGTTTTTCCCCTCCGCGAGCTCCAAAAATATTACTATAATAAACGAATTGTATTATTTTTTTTTCCCCCGGTACGTTAACGACTATATAATCTTTTCGTGTGCGTGTGTGCACGGTGATAGAGCCGGTGTAAATATCAAACAACGCACGCACGCGCGCGCGACACGCGTATACGGCGAGGAGAAAAAAAAATGCGAAAACGCCGACGAGACGGGCGACGCGTAACACAACACTACGGGCAGTACGACGAAAATGCATTGACGGCGACGGTGGTTTACTGTGTGTGTGTGTGTGTGTTGGCGGGAGGAGCGAAGAGGGACGACGACGACAACGGTAGAGAGAGAGAGAAAAAAAAACGCCGTTTGTTCCGATGACGTCAAGTCATCGTCGCCGACACAGCCGCTATTAATAAATAATGCACGCGCCGCGCGACGTTTTCTACGCGATCGCGTAGGTGTGTTGTGTGTGTGTGTGTGTGCGCGCGCCGCGTTCGTCACTCGTTACTGAAGCGCGCGGTGTGTGTGTGTGTGTGATGCCCCCGCGGCATTCGTTAGGGGGGCCCCGTCGAATCGGTGGGGAACGTCGTGACTCTGACGATTCCCGTCCGTGCCCCGGTCTCAACGAAACGATTTTTATTTTCTCGTCGAAATATCATCGCGTGATATCGAAAAGTAGTAGTTTTGTACAAAAACGCCGCGTAGAATCCTCCTCCCATAGGCGTGCGCGCACGGAGGCAGCAGAGGCAGCATATATGCTGCCCCCCGAATCTTTTTTTTGTGCTGCATGGGCCGCCATTTATTGAATTACCCGGGCCTCTGTAAATTTTATTTCGGTAAAATAAAATTATGATACTACCACAAAAAAAAAATGATGTACCTACACAAGTTGAAAATACAAACTCTATAAATTACAAATATGAAGTGTGTGTGTGTGTGTGTGTATATAATTTTAAGTAATATTTTTTTTTTTTTATTAATATTTAATAAAAGTCCATCTTACTGAAAACAACTTTTTCCCGACAACGACTAACCCATAAAATTTTTGATACCTAAAATAAAGTACCTACAGGTGACATAATGGGCTTAATGGAAAAATTGGAATATGGGCCGGATTAATCTCACGCTGCCCCTGAAACACGAGTCTGCGCACGCCCATGATCCTCCCCATTTTCCCCCCTATGATCGTTCTCGAGATTGGTTTTCTTTTGATTTTTCACGTTTTCTTCACTCGTACTCATTTCGACGTAGACGAACGACGCCGTCCGGTTCGCGGAATAAAAACCGAATACGTTCTCGAATTATTTAAAAAAAATACCCAAGTACACGTAATTAAGGTGATATCGTTTTTACCTCGCGTTCGTTGCGCCGCCCCGCACAACGTGTTCGCTCTCGGGTTAGGTAACGCCACCGGTGAGCCCCGCCCGAGTCTTTTTTTCCCTTTGCTTTGGACAAGCGTAGCTCCTGACTGGACGTTCGAGGGATTTAGGAAGCGTAGATTGACGACGGATTTACTACGATTAAATTCATAGTCTGAGCGCCGGTTTTTCGATGAGAAAATCGTCGTTTAAAGTCGAGCGTTTCGAATACGGGACGTAGAAATCGAGGTTTTTTTCTTCTTTCTCTTTGTTCGTCCAGGATAAATTCATTTACCGGGCGACATGCTGGTTTAGCTCCGAGCCGGCGGCCTACGTAACTGTGCGTTAAAATAAATTGGTCGTGGGTCCCCCCCATCGCCCGCACCCAAATGAATTTACTCGTTGTCCGGGAATCGATCGATGGTTTTTTGAAACGCGTTCGTCCTGCAGCGATTTCACGTATTCGTCGTGCACAATATTCTGACATTATTTCAGCAGTAGATTTTACGGCAATACCAGGCGCAATTGAGAATGATGATAGGTAGATTACAATATTGAGAGTGGATTAAAAATAATAATAATAATAATAATAATAAAATGGTACTAATAATATCGAAATCGTTTTTGTTGTTTACCGTGTTGTGATATTCTATTGCGAACAAACGTCCTTACGATACGAGAAAATTTTTTATTTTGATATCAGATAAATACCGTACCAGCGATATAGCACGAAACCACAGTTCGTTAAAAGAAAATATATTAATTGTTTATATAAAACAGTTATCGCGGTACTACCGATAATATACACAAAGTTTCTTCAAAGTTACTTTATCGACATACATAATATTATACCACATTTTAATAAATTATTATTGGGATTATTCTCGATCTCGTAATAACCTATTCGTTGATATTTTACGGCTATTGACGGCGATACAGTACTACTCTAGGCGCGTTATACGTTTATGAATTATACGCGCTATAATTATTTTGCTTTTAGTTTTCATAGTGTCTTTTACCCTTTTTTTTATTATTATTAAAATGCCCTGTGGTGGTGTGTCCGGCAAGGTAAAAATAACAATACGACTGCGCGGTCTCGTCATGCGGAGAATCGCGTAAATTAATTAAATCAAATAAACGTGAATTTTAATAATTTTCGAAATCCCGGAGAGGAATACGGGGATATTTTGACGAAATCGTACGCGCGTTTTTACCGTATTTATATGTGGTTATTGAGTTTTTCTTTTTTTTTTTTTTTATTCTAGGCGCTTTAGTGAAAATCGAGAAACGACCTCCCTCCTAAAGTACCGGGCCGGTAGTAAAATTTTTCGCCGGGAAATCGGCACGTGTGCAGCAATGATCCGGAGCACCGGTTCTATTCTAGTCGAAAAACTCGTACGCAGAAGACGAAAAAATGAAATGAAATAAACGTCGTTGTCGAAGCCTGCAACGGCTTCCTGGTTTCGCTCAGAATCTAAAATTAAATACGAACAAAAAAAAAAAAAAACGAATCCCCGGCGTAATAACAGAAAAAAATATTCCGATGCGCGCGTATTCGCAATTATATCGCGCGCAAACCCGCTAGTCGAATTTCGTTTGTTTTTATATTCAAATCAATTACTACTTATATATTGTTTTATCCGGGGTACAAAATCAATCGACGAATTTCGATATTCCGTGATAAAAAAAACATTGAATCGCCTGGATTAGAGACGAGTCTCTCTGCAATATAACACGCATACCGAATTATGTACGTATAAAAAACAAATGATTTCGGTATTATAATTCGAATAAAAAGCGTATATATATAATATACATTCCGCAGTAATAACGTATAAGATACCAGTGCTCGTACAACGTTTCATCGTCGACGTACACACACACACGGTCCTTTGAGCAAATATTGAAACTTTCCTTAAATCCGAGACTGCAGCATCATTTTATACGCCGTATATGGGCCAGTAATATAATATACTGACCGCGTCATCGTTTGGCGAAATTCTCGAGAGGCCGCTCGCACCGTGCACACAACGCAACTTAAACAATGTAACCGAACTATAACCACCTATACAGAAATCGACTATAAAATATATATATATTTTATTTATGCGCAATAATTACAACACGCGTGTAACAGTCGATAGGAATATTACTTTTAACGTAATTAATATAATGTAATCGAACGCGAGCGTATCGTAATTTCATGTTAAACCCGTACGTAAATTATTATAAAAAAAAAAATGTATTTATTAAATGATAAACAAACAAAAAATACTTATTACCGACAAAATAGCGTATTTTTTTTTTCCTTGTACGTTTCAATCGATAATAATATACGGAGTGACGATTTATATTTTTATATGTCTCCGAGCGCAGGTGTCACATACATAAATCGGAGCATTTACGTTTTATTAAAATATATATAATTATCGAATATTGGAGCGATAATCGTGTAAATTGATAAATTATATGAGCGTTTGAAGTTTTTAAGAACGCAATAATGGTAGTGCAACGGAATTTATAAAATATTATTGTTATACCACCACGGCTTTAAATAAACGAATTGGTAGTCATAAAAGGTAGTAAAAACTACTTGTACAAAAAAAAAAAAATCTATATAGTCTTCTATAGCAATTTTCTACCGATAATTACTTGGAAATGTATTGAAATTTACCAAGAAAAAAAGTCGTTGTATGTAAAAACATTTTTTTTCCTCTCCAAATAAGTACGATAAGTATACGCCATTGCAATTAATTCGTATCAAAT
The DNA here is from genome assembly GCA_032441825.1 of Chaetogeoica ovagalla. Classification (NCBI taxonomy): domain Eukaryota; kingdom Metazoa; phylum Arthropoda; class Insecta; order Hemiptera; family Aphididae; genus Chaetogeoica; species Chaetogeoica ovagalla. The sequence continues at coordinate 7,620,965 of CM063743.1, read as the reverse complement.
CGTTGCCAAATATGTTACGTGATAAAATATTAATTTTTAAACGAAAACGTTATATTACAATAATAATAATAATAATAATATAACGCTGTATTTATATATTCTGTTGAAATAAACTCTTTTTTAGATGTTCTGGGATTATGTGACAAAAAATGAAACAATAATATCGAAAGAAAAAACAATAAAGACTTCTGAACACCGAGAGGACTTAAAAATGTAAGTAACATTGGATGTATGTAAAAAAAAAATATATATATATATTTAAGACGTACCTACAAATCGAACTGTATTTAAACGGAAATTTAAGCACTAGTCATAGTACCTTACCTGTATAGAGATTAAGAGAGGATATCATAAATCTTATAGATTAATATAGATCACAGATAAGAATTAAGAATAATTTTTCTTTTTTTAATTTGTTTCGTGTCTAAGAATTACGCGTTTTGCGTCTACTACGTTCTATTTATTTTCATGATCTAATGTCTTCTAATCTACATAGTATATATATAACGTCCATATGGCATAACACTACTTAAATTTATTATACTTTTATCTAACGAAAATAATTTAATTATTTTACACGTTTTACTTATTTTAATTTTACGCAATACAGAATGTCGCACAGACAATATTATGACATTGCACAAGATTGTATACATTTATATATATATATAAATATATATATATATATATATATTCGGAAATTTACAGAATTCCATTTTAAAACACAACCCGTTATCCGATAAAACGTTCGCGTAAACTAAAATTTTAACATACTTAACACATATTTCCGAAATACGCGCTGTGATAATATTTCTACATAGGTTTTTTTTTTTTTTTTAATATTTCAAAATTTTCAGTCAAAAACAATCTCGTATACACTTTTACAGGTCCCACTAAACACTATAACACTATACTCGTTCGTTATTTATTCAAATTGAAATGATCCCGTTACGAACCGTAGTAATCCACTGAGCATTATAATACAGCGTTAACTTCCATATTGTACAAGACGATAATATAGCAGGTTAATGAACAGAAAAAAAAAATAATTTTTTTTTTTTTTTAAAAAATCTTTCGAATTGTTTTAGAAAATCGTTATGTAAATTTTATTTAACGACAAAACCGTAAATGTCCGTTCGAATCCCGCGCGTATACGTTGAATATTAACATACGCGTTCGATACTATTATAAACGTTCGTAAAATTTATAATAAACCAACGCGGTTTAGAAAATCATTGCGCTAATTCGAAATAAATTACGCGTCTTTTCAAGCTTTTCAATTAAAATTGCTTTTAACTTAATTTTCGTTGAATTCTGACGAGGCCGTTTCAATAAAAATCGTATTTGATGCGTTGACTTATACACACAAATTAAACGATTCTAAAATATTTATATATATACGGGATTGCACATTAAAACTAATAACTGTCGTCTGTCACTATATATATATATATATATATATATATATATATTTATTTATTTATTTATTTATTTATTTATTTATATATAGTATTAGCGAAATACACGAAAACATATCGGCCGCGAATTAGGCACAATTCCAAAATAAACTAATTTGTTTTTTTCGGTAAAAGGATATTTATCTATATAGAAGTAAATATATATATATATAATATTATTATAAGTACAATATTTCGTTTTCGGTGTATTATATTTCACAAAATATTGTTAACAACACGCTTGTACGCGAATACGATCGATTCGATATACAAAATGAGCACACGCGTAAATGCGTCAAACGACCATTGGCTGGCCTGCAACTATTCAGTAACCTGAAGAAGTAATGGAAGGAATTTCTATTAAACAAAAAAAAAACAAAAAATGTATTTTTAAAATTAAAACGATTTTTATTTTACGAATAATTTGCTTTTTATAAAACAGTCGTTACAAAATTAAACAATATTTTCAATACACGTTTAAACGTTAAAAACCATGTACGTACGAGTGTACATAATAATATATAACGCAGTTCAACTCGTAGCGCTCCGCCGGTTTTTAAATTACTCGTTTGAAATCGCTCAAAGTCAAACGCGTTGTACATAAATTACAGTTTAAAAATGCTTTTATGTGTGTTATTCACAGTGCGTTGTTGTCGAACTGATAAATTCAATTCGATCGTTTTATTATAAATTTTGGACTGCAGTAATCCGTTGGCAATCACAAAGGCAACGGATCCGATAAACGATACGCAATAACGTGGAAACGTATTCGTTTCGATAAATAATTTTATTAAAAATAATCGTTTCAATATCCGAACTATAAAAATTGTTCGACGATAACGGGGATTCGAACTCGATGATGTGAAAAACAAAAAATTGTTGTAAATACCACATTTATACCTTATATTGAGCCTACACGTTGCAGTTGTTGCGATTTTTCACGACAATAAGTTCTTTCCACGCGACGCGTGTCGACCAATTATTTAAAATACTCGTATTATTATGCAGGGAGACGAAACGGGATTTTGATATTTTTCAATTCCGATTATCCACAAAGACATGTAACTGCGAACGCGATTAAAACCGAACTCGTTATTGATAATAATTGTGGGGAAAAAGATAAACGCCGATTTGTTAATAATGGAATTGATTAATAAAAATAACGTTTTCAAATCCAACCATTTACGTATTACAGTTTTTTTCTCTCTTTATTTTAGAAATTACTGCGATTATACGTGTTAGAAATTTTAGCCCCGTCCACCAAACGTTGTCGTGGGAAATGACAAAGCACAATTTATCATATTTCAAGGAGTGATGGTGCACACCTTTCCCTCCTCTCCCGTCAAAAATCATTCAAACGTATATTTTTGGCGCCTTCTCGCGCCACACATAATTCTATGTTTCCCCCCACCTCGGATCGTCGAATAATTTCTCTTGACGATTTTCCAACACTCGTTTAAAATACGCAATAGCACGTAAAGTATTTAACTCGTTCGCAATTATACAATACGTTTTCTCTATGAGCGGTATATCTATCTCGTTCGACGACACGGTATTTCTCTTCGAACTCCGAGCAAATTTATAATGAGCGAGACACCGCGGTGGTTTTTTCTATTTCTAGCGCAGTCGCCCAGGACCCTTCGATTATTATTGGCAAACCGTTCAGTTGTTGAAAAAAAAACAAAAAAGAAAATGAAATAATAATAATAATAATAATATACGCCGCGACGTTGCCAGGAATTTTTTTTTTTTTTTAGTAACGCGAAAGATTTAAAAAAAAAAAAATGTGTACAAACACCACGGACTACGACGATATATAATAATGGATAAAAACGTTAATTCTTGTACGCGCGTAATATATTGCGAACTGCATGTGTGTAACCGCAATTTAATTATGTATAACGTGAAAACATGTGTAAAAAATCGTTCGTAGATACCATTTTCTTTTTTTTACATATATATATATATAAATCGCAGTATTTCAGTTTAATAAACACGAAACTATATAAATGATTAGAATACGAATTACGTAATTTTATACGAACGTTAAAAAAAAAGAGAGAGTTAAAATTTAATTTAGGATTTTTTTTTTGTAATTCTTATTGTACAACGCAATATCCGATGAACTAAACATAATATATTGTATATTCGATATTACTATAGTAATAAAATAATAATCCGATTAAATAGTTTACATATTTTTTAAACTTTTTAACTAAAAAAAAAATCTTTATCATTTACACGTTCTGCACGACTATCTAATAATCGCGTACAATTTATATTATTATACGAATATTTTATTATTATCGTATGAGAATTTGTTTTTTTTTTTCGTAAAAATAAAAACGTTCAATTTGTCTCGTCGCAACAGATTCGACGTATAACGTAATGCGCGTATATAGTATAATGGGATGGCGGTTAAATAATGAGTAGAGAAAAAAAAGAATAGCGTATTCGCAGTGGTCAAAGAAAATAAAACATTAAAGCTTTTTAGCGGATAAAATTTCCAAAAAAAAACACACACACAGTGAGACGTATATAAAATAATTTATACTTACGAATGTATTTATTTTTTTTTTTTTATATATATATAATGTGTGAGCAGAACACTTGAAAACGTGTGTCCGGCGCTGGTAAGCGACGACCAATTTTATAATATAACTCCGCGCGATTCGAGTCTTGTTCTGACTAAAAAACATTTGCGTCGGAATTTCTGTTGAAAACATAGTGTCGGTGGTACTGGACTTATTTAAATATCGTTTGGCGAGGGAGGGACACAATTAAATAAACGGGCTTCGCGCCAAGATCGCGAGCTGACCAGAGCTAAGAGAGAGAGAGAGAGAGAGAGAGCTTTTATTTCCGTCGCATGATTCGTTTATGTACATGCCACTGCAATCGTCGCAGCCGACCATTGTTTTTTTTTTTTTTTTTTTTTGGAAACTCTAACGAATATTCCTATAAAAGAATTTCATTTCGTAAAACGTTTTTTTTAATTTTTATATATACCGGGAAAGACGAAATCGTCTGCGATGAAAACTCGCGATCAGTCAATGGCGAAAAATGAATTGGATGGGAGGAAGAGGAGGTAAGGGATTTCGGGTCCGGACGCCACTCCGTATTGATGAAATATTTTTCAAAAATTTTTTCCCGCGATTCGAATTCAATTTCGATAAAACTCCAAAACGAAAATTCAATGTCGTACACGTAATTATAATATTTAATAAACATCGGATTCATATTTTCGTGAAAAATGTATTAAAACTATAATATTATATACCGGATTTTTTTTCTTCAGTTGAAACGTCCGCGTTTAAACAAATAATATATATATATGGATCCTCCTATTAAAAAAAAAAATTCTGCTTGCGTCACTCCACTTTTTTTTCTAAAGTTACTTGATTTTTACTACAAACGATACGATCGTCATAACGATGACGACGCGTTTGTCATTGAGCGCGCTTTGAATGATTTGCGCGTTTGTTAGAAATCGCGGTGATCTCTGAAACCGCTCAACAGCAGCTATATAGAAGCTGCACCGTTTAGGCTCGTTTGATGCTCCCACACTGGTTTTCCTTTCCGTTACGCGCGTCGCCAAGTGGTGCTCATGTGTCAGTTGAATGCGTGGAGATTCGTTGTCACACGGGTCCCCCCGCTTTGGAATCACTCCCGGATCCAATCGTCTGATTTCGATTTGTAATCTACGCAAAAGTTTCTAGGTGGCCATAGTTCGAGAAAATACGTACAAAACGCACGTCCGGAAAATTAAGTGGATACCGCAATAACAATTACGAGAAGAAAATCGCCGTCGATTTCCTACGGTTGATCATGATTTATCTGTGTAAGTTGATTTACTGAAATAGCTGCAGGCTATATAACGAAAGACGCCGATCGAGTTAAAGACTTTGACGTCTTTCAAGATTCTTCCGTCGGTCACCGGCAGGGGGGGGCAATATTAATTTCAATTTCATTTCCGCGGTTATCAATTATCGTTGGTAGAATTTTTTCTCGATACGATGTGGGCGATAAATTGAAATATTACGTAAGTGCGTGCAGACGAGCAAGTGCTCGGATTACAAAAAAAAAACTTCGCGTTAGTATTTTATAATAATAAGTAATATTTATATTAACATTACGATGCGAACGAAAGTTATTAGCTAATCAGTAGTGTTCACGCCGCAGAGCTGCAGACAGTTAATAACCATAATATCGTATCTCTGGAATATACGGAAGGCCCCACCACCAGGTCGGTATCATAATTAATTCCGTATTCCTGTAAAACGCGAATAGTTTAGTGTATACGTTTATATCGTACACGTTAAATATTATTAACTATGCGTGTTATTTTTTAACAACGCCGTAAAAAGAAAGAAAAAAATTATAATATTATTATTATTATAGACCTTAAACGTTTCGAAATAAAACGATATAAACGTAATGCAATAATACATTCGTTGTATTTGCGCGTATACTGGCCGGTGGTACACCGTAAAACAAAATAACGATTCGTTTCTTCTGCAACGGCAAATTCGGAAATTGAAATAGTTAATATTTTGCGTTTTACTGCATTCGTATAAAAAAAAAATTCAATACACACACGCTCACACACATATATATTTATAAAGTAAATGGGATTTACTTATGCAATCTTTTTTTTTTTTAATGTCACGAACCGCCGTCGTCGTTTTTAATTTAAAATAATGGCACATTCACTCGTAAACGCGCTGGAGTTTAAATCGAAAAACGTAAAAGAAATTTCCCACATGCAAAACGTTATATTTTTTAACATCGTCGGTGTCATATCGGATTGAAACTTTTCACAGTATTATAAAAATAATTATGAAAAGGATACGCGCGATTGTTAATTTATTCCATCGTATATATATATATATATATATCGTTCGTTGTGAATTTCTCGCCATATTATTATAATATTATCATCGCTTGTTATATGTTATTCGAATCGTTTTCGCCAGACTATCTGTCTGAGAGCCTAGAAAAACACCGAGAAAAAAATTAATTAAAATTATTATTATTATTATTAAAAGTTTATATAATACGGATTATTTTATTTTATTTTTATTTTGACGTTCAAATGGACTAGAAAATATATTGTGTACATTTTAATAATTATGATATTATATATAAAAAAAAAAAATTATGAGGTCATTCGTGGATATATGATGAACAAAATAATATGACTCAGCGCACAGTCAGCGTACAAAAATATGTATTTAATCGTCGTGTTCAATCTTAAAATCCGCGATAATAGTCGCAAGTGCCAAATACTCGTGCCGCGTCAAAACAAAATGTACAGCGGCAAAACATTAAAATATAACAAAAACTGCAATCTCTGGTCGTCTGAACACATTTATATACCAAACGATGCGACGCGAATATCGGAATATATATGAACGTTTTTAAACGTTCCAAATTTCATCACACTATACAAACGTAATTTTTTTTTTTTTAATCTCTATTTATATGAAAACGTACATCACGTCTGACTGTCTGACTCATTTCAGAATATTAATCATTCGTCCGATTAAATATTATATACACATAAATTTATACAGTACGAGTGGGGAAAAAAAAAATCATCGTTACGCTGAATTTCGTATAAAACGCACTCAAACGTAAAAAAAAAAAAAAAAAAAGTTGTATTTAAACGATACAGATATACCGGCAGTCAAATGACAAGCTCGTGTCCAAAGATGTACAGCAATAATATTAGCAACGACTTTCAAAATGAGTTTTATGATTGTTTTTTTTTTTTTACACGCGCTTTCTATTGAAATAATTAATTGATATTATAATAATTGATTACTGTCGTCCGTATGAAATAATAACGAATTCGTTCGTTTCGCACGTAACAATCGGCGGGAGTAGCATTCATTTTTTCTTTTTTTATTTTGATTGGTAAATTATTATTATTATACGGCTGTTATCAAATTCCGCAAAGACGAAAACGTTGCTTTCACGATCTCAGTAATTCTATGCGCGTTATTTAAATACTCGATTTCGATGTGTACAGCGAACTTTAAAAGTACGCGAGAAAAAGAGATATTAATCGTATACAATGAAATGCACAGAATATATTATTACGGCGGTAGTATTTTATACGTTAAAAAAACTCGCTGTTATAATAATTATAACAAATTATTAACGATTTATGAAATTGTCAAACGGACTACATAGTCCCATCCAACCTAAAACGTATATATATATATATATATATTATAATTTATAAGTACTAGTACGGGTTATATAAAAAATACTTTATAACACAACCTCGCACCGAAAAGAATATATTATAATCTTATGTAAATATTGGTGTATTCCGCGCGTATGGTTCACACGTCATGCATATAGTAAACAAATGCCTCGTATAATCATTTCATAAATACACCGGTTTAAAAAATTAAACGAGTTTTTCATTTAAAAAAAAATAAGTGTACGAGCCCGCAGGATATTACAGAATTATATATAAATATAGTTATTCACTATACTAAATGCCACGTACAATTCTCACCGACTTACGCGTATAATAATTATAATTGTCCTAATATAAAAAAAAAAAATTAGAAAACGCTATACATATAAAAATTATAATAGAAAAATAAAAACCAATTGGTTTTCCATTAACTACGTATTTATAAATATAAAAATATTCGATTCGCGCCTGTATTGAACGAGTAATAACGACAGATGTTTATGAGGAAAACGGCCACGGGAAAATGTAATGGTCTAAAAATCTTACGTTTCGTGTGTACACATTATTATTATATAGTTCGAACAGGTATTTCGAAAATGTATTACAAACAAATTTCAATCGAATCATTTGTGTGCAAATGAACAATTATTATTGTCTGCCGCGCAGTACTGTAGTGAAAACAGATATTATTTCAAACGCATAGCGAACACAGTGTGTTTTAGAAAAACATAGCGATTAAATAGATCGGACTCGCGAAACGAAAAAGCAATCGAATGTGCGCGCTATTCCTGTAATAAATTTATGATTATTATTATTAAACGTAAAATGGAGAGTCGCGAGTACCACCTTCGTGGAAGAAAGAAGACATGATGGGCGTTTGACAAAATTGTATATTAATAAAAAACTTTCTAGAAAACTGTTGCGCGAATAAACGCGTAACAACAAAAACGATCTAATCAAACACTAATTGCGCTCTTATATGACGACGACGACGATAATAATAATATACACTGTAGACTGTAGTGGGTATACCGAGAAGAATTAATAAAAATAAATAATAATAATAATCTTTTTATCGCGACAGAACTGCGCATTTCGGCAGATAGAATTTGCCGAGCAGAGTAAAAAAAAAATTACGTATTTCAAAATACAATGTCGAGCTATTTTTTTTTCGCGAAAATCGTTATCAACACATTATTAAACACTTGACATACAGTGTCAAGTGTTAGACACGCGGCGCTCATGACGCAGTGCCCTGCACGAACACTCCCCGGTGTACACTACTATTATTGTATTGTACACAAACGAATAGACTATTTATAACTCGTGTACATTTTTTACCGTTTATCGTCCTGTGTATAAGCCTAATTTATTAAACATTTGAAATTTCTCGGTAGAAAAAAGTAATCTCTGGCGCATTACACGAACGTACTTCAACAATCGATTCGTTTCAAACGCGCAGACCGCGCGATCTCTAATTCATGAACTGTGCCTTACCGCCCTCTTATAAGTGTGTTTATTATTATTATTATTATTATTATTATTTTGTAAACGTTCAATTATTGTACACTACGCGTCTCGTATACAGCTAATACGAGTGTGTGCGTGTTTTTTTTTTTTTTGAGGAGGGGGGGTTCAAAAACGAATCGAACACAACGGGAATAAACTACTTGTCGTCGTAACATACACGTGACGAGGGTCGAGATGTTTAGAATGAGATAAACAACAAAAAAAAACTGGACCTGAGAAATGTCCCCCATTACGTATGGTCGTCGTTCCACGTCATTCAAGTATACGCTATATTACCTATTAATTCAACAACAAAAAAAAATCCGAACTCTAATATTGCAGATTTTAAAAGAAATTTCGCTCCGGGAGAAGGTGTTTTCAAATGTCCTAAAAACATCGCAATACGCAATTAATATAATATTATTGACGGAAATAATTAAATAGTATTTATCAAAATCCCATAGATATTAGTTCTCCTCTAATTCTCTCTAAACACGTACTACCGAACTCGACGACGTTTTATTATCGTCTCGCCCAGCGCTTTATAACACAGACAGTCGCGGAATATTAACATCGTGATACGATCGAGCTACGAAATTCATAAACCAACAAAAAAAAAACACACATTAAATCGATGCGTAAAAATTTTAGCGCGACCGCCGAAAAAAAACTCGTAACGCGCAATATAACAGCATTACGTGTACGCCGTGCGGTGTGTAATTTGATTTCGAAAACGCTGCGATATATTATGGACGATTTGCCCGTTTCGATTAAAAACATCTAAAAATATTCGCACGTATGCGGAAAACACCCGCGTGCGCGATTCGATTAACAAACGACCTGTATATGATGCGCCCGTTTTCAAATTGAATTCGAATGAAATGTGTGAAACAAAAAAAAAAAAAAAAAAATGTTCTTCGATCGGTTAATATAATTTTGCAATGCTTACTGAACGGGAGGGGGGGGAGCAAAACGGCCGCTTTTCGTGCGCAAAATATTATATTCAATTTATCGTGTACTGAAACGTAACGGTATTCGGTTGTTCGAAGGATATTATAAATATATAACGTAATTAGGGGGCAGGGATGGGTGGCAGGAGGAGAAGAAAATTTATCTAATATCGCGCACACCTCGCGGAATTAAAATATTTTCGCTAATTATGGCTTCGTGTTTCTGCGCGTTCGTCGTGCGAGAACTATTGAAAACATCGCTGGGACACGGTTTGTTCGTTTTTTTATTATTACTGTTATTCGTGAAGTAATTCACGCGGATCGTTATTGATCAAACCATAGTTTGAAAAGTATCCGTGAACGATGAGTGAGGAGGAATCTCAACAATTATAGCGCACGAGAATATAATACGAGTTGTCGATTTTTTCCCGATTGCCGCGGTGGATATTTTTATATTATTATTATTAATTTTTAAATGTTAACAAAAACGCATAAACGTACGTTTACGGGGAGGAAATCATCATTCTTGTCGCCGTCGCCGGGCAAAAGAGAATTTCCTCTTACAGTCGATTTCAATTATACTACCCGTCTGTACAAACCATAATATGTGACTAATTACGAGATTGTTTCTACCATAAGCGTCTTAACGCCGCAACGGGCGTCAGGCACCGAACAACAGCGATAACAAATAATCAATCCTCGTTTCGGTCAGCTTAGATTCCTTTTTCGGTCCCCGATACAATTGATCCCTCCAGTGACCGCGTCATGACAGGTGTGTCCGTCCATTCTCGTTGAATCCCAATCGTTCCAATTGATGTTTTTCCTCCTGGACGCTTTCACATTTTCCATTATCTTCATTTCACTAGGTTTTTCTTACTCCTGGGGCTACTCCTGCTCTCAGTCCATTTAGAGTTTTCCATGCCCCCGTATTAGTATAGAATACACAAATTATACTCGCACAACAATGTAAATACAAGTTAAACACTGTTCACGGGCAAATCGTGCAAGGCGTCAGGAGAAGCATTTTCGAGATTTCGATAATTTTACGCATAAAACAGCAATTTAAACGGTTTTCAATAGTTTACAATGTGAATGAAAAAAAAAAAAATAAAAATCGATTTTGTTTTGCACAGCGTTGTTCGCTATTACACTCGCGCGCACAATCGGTTCAACACTCGGACGATTCGTTCGGTTGGAGTCCATTCACGTATTTTCCCTTATTTCAACGGACGATGATTTATTGTAGAAAATGAAGAAACGATAAATCCGTCGTCGATAAATTTATAGTACGCAACACGTGTTTAAACTCATCCGCCGGGAACTATTTTCTTATTTTTTTTTTCTTTTATGGATGTCGGTGTACATTTTGTCTTTGCCAAACTGAAGCCGAACAGGCCGTTTTTTATTTACGCCGCGCATACTATACTAACGATTATTCCTGGGGCGTTTTTGTTTCTCCTAACAACTCTCGCGACTTACTGCAGTAAAACATACGTTTTATATAACATTAAATGCGTATAAAAAAAAAAAATCATCACAGCCGATATTTCCGAATTCGAGTGATTTACGGTTAATGCGCGCGCAGTTGTATGCAATATTCACGTGTGTATTTGAATTGAAAAATTGTAAACATTATAAAAACTAGACAAATTGTCTAGTTTTTTTTAAACTCTCGATAATTTTTCACAAATTTAATCCACACATAGGTACAACTAAAATACAAATAAAACATTTGTATAGATTTTTATTCGTAATATTAATATTGAGGAATCGGGATTTTTTTTTTAATTTAAAAAAAAATTAAAACACTAACAAAAAAATGTCGAATAACGAAATTTCGACGCATATTCTTTTCTTCTTTTTATTCAAGTGCGCGTTAAAAGTACTGAATACTATTGATGATAATTATTATTATTATTATTATTATTATTTAGTCGCTTTGGTTACAAATCTGTAAATAATAATATTCTGAAAAACGATGTTTCTTTTTCGAGAATGATTCCGCGTCACTTAATCACGAGCCAACGACGATGTGCCGATCTGACGGCGATCGTATCCCCCCGGCCGGCCGCCACCCATCGCCGCCATCACAATTGACTTTTAAGCTATTCGGACAAAAAAAAGTTATTCTCAATAATCAGTATTAGTACAACTGCGGAGGAGCGTATTTTAGTTTTAATTATTATTAACGAAACTTTGAATATAATAAACATTTAAAAGCTTTTAAAAGTTCATCGAGTATTTAAAAGAAAGAAAACATTCGAAAAAGATTTATACAGAAAGCGAACTTTATTTCCGAGTTTAGACTCATAATATTTTAATGTATATACGCTATACATATCTTCTTCTTAATTTCCGAATTTCACTAGCAACTCTTATATATATATATAAGTACTTATGAAAACACATCTAATTCGAATATTATTATATTTTAACGAGTTAATAATAATAATAAATTTCCTTTCATAAATAATAAAATAGTAAAAATAAAAAGGATACGTAAAAGAAATGTAAAAAAAGATAAAAAAAAAAAAACAATTGTATTATATTCTTTTTCTCATCTTAACGCCTTTTTGTCAAAACCGATAGTAGAGTAACTAAACGAATTTAAACGACTTTTTTTTTTTTGCATTTCTTTATTTTCACTCTTTGATTTAATTGTATATACGCGAATTATATACACACACACACACAATTATATTAAATTAAAATATAATTAAGAATTTAAAATTTTTTTTCTTCCTCTTTAAACTTTTCGAGGCACGAAACCCTCGCGAAAATATAAACCGATATCGGTGGTAATTCGTTTAATAAATAAATGGAAACAAAAAAAAAAACATTCGTCGTGCGCGTAAAACGTTATATATAACTGATCGAAGCGAAGACCGCGTGTAACACGCGTAGGCGGTTGTCGGGTGTTGATAATATTACGAAAAAACAACGAAAATTATATAACAAAAATATACGAACAATAATAGCCGTTAGTCATCAGTGAGCCATGCGGTATTTTTCAACTCCCCTAACTCCTCACACACACAGACCGATGAAATTCATAACTGGAAAATGGCCATACCACCGCCGCACAGCGCTTTTTATATATTAATAATAATAATAATAATAATAAATAATAAAAGAAAAAATAATAATAACGCGTGAGCCGAACAATCGTGCAACACGTCCGCGGAGAGATTAGTGTCTTCGCAGCGCCCATAAGGCCAATAAACTCGTGACTTATAACAGATGATATAATGCATAAAATTGTAATAATCTACCCACGCAAAATAATAACATTTGTTGTTGCGAGTCGATTTATTTTTTTCATCCGGTAGAAATGATTAACAATAGGAGAATACATTAAATACAAAAAAAAAAACAATTACTGTACGAAGAGAATAAATCGATTTTTAATAATAATAATAATGCGTAAGAATCTAAAAAAACAATATGTACGACATTATATTAAATAAATAATAATGTAAACGTTTGATTTACCAGAAAATTAATTCCAAACACGTGTAACGCGCGCGTTTTCTCCGTGACTTCGCATCGTTACAGCCACTTGTATATGCGGTAACTAAAATGATATTCTCCGAAACGACCTGATGGATTTCACTTCCTCGCGCCACAAACTCATCTCGGCATTGTGTACCACGCGCGATTATTCGCAATACGATTAAAACAAATCAAACAAAAGTAATCCAATTCAAATCGTATCGTACGGCGGACACCGAACGCGGGGAGTAATTCTCGTCGTGAGCTAGTTGATACGCGTGTGTTAAAAAACGAATGGATTTTTGTACGAATTATGATGATAATTATGCGACGATGGCAGACGGTTAAAACAATGTATTTTTTTTATGATCTCACTCGTTCGAGTTTTCGAATGCAACCCGGTGACGGCTGAAGCCCGAGCGTTCCATTCGTTCGACCCCATCATTGACGTTGTACGTTTTATCACTATTTTCATTCTTAAATAGTTGAAAAACGTGTCTTCGTACTTGCTACTGAATCTTTGTACAAAACACAAATCAAATAAACCTTTATAGCAGGGGTGGCCACGAGTCAGTTTTGTGCGGCACTTGAACCAATCTTGAACACTCGAATAAGCCACTTCTCATGAGTAAAACAACAACAATAATAATAATGTTTTGTGTAGTGTAAAAAAATAAATGTTCCTTCATTTGATTCAAAATGAAAAACGTCTGTGCGTTTTATAAACAACGCTTTACCATGTGGCTCGCCTCGAATTGGCTTTATAAATTTGCGGCTCCCAAAATTTAAAATAGCGGCCGCCCCTGCTTTATAGTATAGAACAGCGTTTCTCAAACTGTGGGTCGCGACCCCCTGGGGGGTCGTGAGTCAATTTTTGGGGGGTCGCGAGAATTTTTTTTTTTAGATTATTTAATTTAAAATAAATAAAATAAAAAATAAATATTATTTAGTATATTATTATAATAATTATTATAAAGTAGTAAATAAGTATTAAAAAAATTTGTTTTTTTAAAATCCTTTTTTGATTCTGTAAGTGTAAAACTATTGGGTGTCGCGATAGATTTTTGGAAGACAATTTGGGCCGCAGTCCTAAAAAGATCGAGAAACACTGGTATAGAACGGTCAGACCGCAGCAGTCCGAAACTTCTTATTATTTTTTTTTTTTTTTTCTGTTTTTCGTTTACCTACCGCACTGAATTTTAAACCGAACGTGATAAACACCCGAAACATATACGGAAACGCTTTTGGAAGCACGAATTGTGGACGAAGCATTTCCGGTTGTGCTGCTCCGTGCGAAACAGGCCTAAGACTGGAAAAACGGAATTCGCCGCGGCGAACGCGCCAGCTCTCTTAAACGCGCGCGCACGCCGTTTTCCGCAGTGGCGCACAAAGAACGAAATGCGTGTAATCGAAACGGAAATAAATAATAAATACACAACAAAAGTTACCGCGAAATATAATGTTTAAATAATAATTATTATTATTACTATATAGCTTACACGCGTATCGTGTTCGTAGGCGGTCCGTGACCCGATAAAACGGCGGCGCACAAGGACTTCCACTACGGTGGACGGAGTACAGTGGCGCGCGCGATAACAATAATAATACGCACGCCACCACCGGTGGGTACATAAAATTATAATTTTGCGTCGGCGACGGAACCTAACCGGTGCCCGCATGCGACCCGACGCGGCCAGTACGTTACGGAAAAGCGTCGACGACCGGTGATCGGTGACAGCGGCCCGGTGTGTGTATTACCGCCACCAGCAGGTGTGTACTACCAGTGGTGAACTAACGACGGACCGTTCGCAATCGGCCGCCGACTGGATTGGACGGACGCGAGGTGGACATGTGCCACGTGCTGCTGTTGTTGATGGGCAACGCGATTACCGGCGGTGGCCGCAAAACGACCGTCGCCGCCGATTCGTCGTCGTCGTCGTCGTCGACCCACAGTGACGGCGCGGCCGATCCAAAGACCGCGGCGATGAACGAGTTGACCAGGGACGTGGAACGCCTGAAAGCGGCCATGGACGAAAAGGACCGGATCATCGAGCGGCTGACCGGGACCGTGGAAGACATTCGCGTGAGTACCTAGTGCCTGATAGAAATATAGAGCTTCCTACACGATCGATACTTAGCGTTTATAGCCGCCGCGGGTTTACCGTCGCGGGCAAAAAAGTCTGTAAACAAATAATAACTCGGGGAGGTAAATGTCGTGGAAAACACTGTTCACGTGACACTGACGGTAGGAAGGTTAGGTCAGGTCGGAGCGCGAAAGCGAGATGGAAATACGCGCGCGTCGGCGGTCCCGTTGCCATCCACGTCGGTTTTTCGCCACGGTTCATAATCATGCGGAAAGTGGATATATATGATATTATTATGTGAGCCGGAGACGGGGGATTCGAGTGTTTTTCGTCCAATTCGCACGATCGGACGACCAAAAATCGCCTGTAGCACGACACAACGGACGACGAGAACGAGACCACTGGACACGGCGACGAGCCTTAACTGAACGGACTGTCCGGTGCGCTAGCAGCAATTCACGTAACGTTTGCCGCCGATGATGCGTCTCGGGAATGAGCACAAACGAAACCGAGGCCATGAACGACGATGGGTTTGAACGCGATAACTTTTATTTTCAAATGAATATTTTATTCGAAAAGAAAAAAAACCGAATTTCTTTTTATATATATACGTATAATATAAGTCACGTTCTCGTGATAACCCCTCGTGATTACGCCGCTGCAACCCAGGGGCGTATACAAGGGGGGGGGGCGGGCGATCGCCCCACCTCACCTAGATACTTGTGTATGTACATATATCTACTGACAATTAAATTTAATCGAACTAAAACTAAAATGTAATAAAACATTTTTTTTTATTTAAAACTTATTATTTTCATATAATTTTTCGATAATTCTAAGTTGGCTATTCGCCCCACCCCCCCGGGCGATGAAGTAAATACGCCGCTGCTGCAACCGTATACGCAGTCGGTCCAATAAGTAGAGTAGTCTCGGCTACACGGCTCTCGTCGTAATACGCAAAATACACTCGTTTTATCGATAAATTATCGTCTCCGGAATCGAAAACCCGTGTTACGTATACATTATATTGTATAAAAAATAAACACGAATTCGTTTTTTATACACAGCACGCGAAAAATACGACTTCCTGCGAGTCGTGGTATCTGCTGCCCGCGCGGACAGTCCGCCGCCGACCCATTTGTTTTGAACGATTCCGATTACCGCGGCGCGCCGCCAACGATAACGACCCCGCCACCACAATTATTATTAAAAAGTGTATAACACAACGACGACGGTAGGTAAACGCGTGACGACCGCGGCGGATCGGACTAGAATTTAAAAACAATACATAAATTTATATTATTATTTTTTTTCCTTTTAACGTTCATCGCGCATTCTGTATTGTACGTCGTCTAACAACAACAGACACGCTGCCTTCCAAAAAGCGAACGTTTTTTTTTTTTTTTATTTTTTTTGCTTTTTGTGGTGAAATAGCTCTGAACAACGCGGTCACACGAATTAATCGCGCGATTCGACGATAATGACAAAAAGAAAGAAAAATAGCAAAACGCGCTCGCGTTCGACCACGGTAACAAACTCGTTCTCGAGCGATAAATGAGACCGTGTAGTAGTTAGTTTTCGGCGTGTCGAATGGGGCGATCAAAGCCAAAGAGAGGATGTCGAAAAAATCGAAATTCTCGACTTCCGCGCGTGTCAGAACGATATGTGAAAACGCAGTTCGTGCACTCGCAGAAAACTTCGCCACATATGGGATTTCAAACACTTATCCCCTCAGAACGGCGGACGAAATTTCGGTGACCTAGTTCGGCCATTCAAACGTTTATACTGTACGTATGAACACGTTTTACACTACGTAAAAGTCTCTACGCATGACAATAATAATTGATTGTTATGGACGTATTAAAGATCTGTGTCCGTATATATTCGTCAATTTTTTTTCGTGTAGTTCAATACACTACGTTTTACATACGAACCATGAAATTAAAATGTCTACGCCTATTCATACTAAATAGATAAATCTTTATTGAGATTTTGACATTGTTCCGACCAAACACTAACAAAATAGGTCAAGGCCAACACAAATAACAATGATTTCTCGGGAAAATTGTTACATATTCACGAAAAAAAAAAGAAAAAATCGAAAAACACAATAATTTTTCGATCGACGATGACGGGCGGAGTTTTGCGAGGCATCGATTAAGGCTAGGTTCACATGAAGAGCGTTAAACGCGCGTTTTTAGTCAGTGTTCACATGAGTTACAGATTTTACCCGTTAGGCGCGCGTATAACTATAGTCAGTTGTGTTTAATATTCCGGCGAAAATGGACGTAGCAGAAGCTATATGCTTATGGACCTTATATAGACGAATGCAACGTCGTAGGCAGGGAAATAGGAAATACCGGGTTCGTCCTATTTTAAAAAACATACTAAGTACAAGCTTGTACATTACGCTGTATTCAAGTTTAAGAAATTATGAACAAAAATTTCCCAGGCATTTCTTTTTATTATTTTATTTGAGTAATCACGACTGGTCATGTCCCAGATCGAGGGCCATTTTTCGATTTCGTCGATGAAAAATTCATTATTGAATTCTTCCATTGTAGACGAAAAAAGACGTAACGCCTTGAAAAACGCGTTGCAACTGAACACGTCAATGCAAATCTGTACAATGTTCAAACGCGCGTCAACTTGCGCTGACAGGTTTTTTGCGTTGTCGCTGCGTTGAACGCGCGTTACCATGTGTACAGTTAATAGCAATTAATAGTAATTGTAAACGCGCGTTTAACGCTTTTCATGTGAACCTAGCCTAAAACACAGTGTTTTTATTTCGAAAACGAAATATAAACGGATAACATATCACAGTAAGGCCAGGGGCGTATACAAGGGGGGCAGGGCGATGGGGCGATCGCCCCCCCCCTAGATACTTGTGTATTTACCTATATCTACTGACAACTAAAATTAATCGAACTAAAACTAAAATGTCATAAAACATTTTTTTATTTAAAACTTATTATTTTTATATAATTTTTCGATAATTCTAAGTTGGCAACAGATTCGACGGGCCGTTTTTCTATTCGCCCCACCCCCCCCCCCCTAAGGGCTGAAGTAAATACGCTCCTGAGTGAGGCACGATGTAATAGCAGGGGGACCGTTTAAACAAAAGTGTAAATCATTTCTACTCGATATATAGTGTATCCATGATTAACACTGTACCTATATTCCTCGCCATACTTGAATATTATTATCGTTACATTTCATAATACGCATAATTTTTTTACGTTTTAATTATAAATAAAATATTAAATGAAAAATGCTCGCAAGAGAGGACACGACAAGGCCTCTGACTGGGGCTATTGCCTATTTCCCAACTATATATAGATCAGTCAGACCATGTGTTAGGTTAGTTAAGTAAGTTAGGTTGACCTAACCCACGCGCGTGTTAACCACAATCGTTACCCGGCCATGTACGTGATTTTTTTATTAATATAATATGGCGTGTACTACTATGTGAAATGTACGATGGACAACGGCGGGTGGGTTTTGATTGCGCAGAACATGGTGGAGAACGCGGTTTTTAATCAAAATTATCTCGCGCTACCGTCGGAGTCGCCGCTTCACCACCGGCCGGACAAGAAGAAAGGGGTGTCGGGAGAATGTTCGACTTCGGCGCGACCACCGTTAGCACTTCCCAAACAGTCCAAACCCATCAAGTACGACGTCTACGTATACTTATAATAATAATATATTATATTTATACGACTCGTGAACGGCACGAGGAGATTGTTCGTTCTTAATGAGACGATCATCTATGTGTGTACACTAGGACCAAGCATCTGATCAAGCATGCGTTGTGCAGAAATCCGTTTCTGAAAAACTTGAACGCCGCCCAGATTTCCGAGATAGTGGACGTGATGTATCCGAAAAACTTTGACGCCGGCGAGTACGTCATCAGGAAAGGCGATCCGGGTAAGCAAAAACTGTGTGCTCTAATATTCTCGTATACGCAGTAGTACTGTTAATATTCTGCAGGCACTGGGATCGAAAAGAATAATCGATCTTAAAACCCGAACTTCAAAAATATTGCGCGTCCGAACGTTGTCTCTTTAATTTTTTTAGTAACCAAAAAAAAAAAAAATGTTCCAATCCCCGGACAATATTATTACTCGTATACGCGATATGTAACAAACATAATATTATAATACACTAAAAGGGACGATCCAACCGATATAATCTCTAAACCTCGCCCGTGTAACTCTGTTCAGGCTCTTGTCTATACGTGGCGGACGAAGGAAAGCTCGACGTTATCCAAAGCGGCCGTGTAGTGGATTCCATCGGACCGGGCGAAGTGTTCGGCGAGCTGGCCATACTTTACAACTGTCCGCGGACCGCATCGGTAAAAGGTTAATCCACCGACGTTTTAATTATTATTATTATTTCACATCCGGAGCATATAACGATTTAATTTGAATGTTTTTTGTAGCCGCCGAAGATGTCAGAGTGTGGACTCTAGAGAGGACGGCGTATCAGCAAATCATGAAGACTTCCGCTATGAGGAGGTTCGACGAACGCGTAGGATTTTTGAAGAGCGTGCCGCTAATGAAAGACCTCGACGAGGAGTTTCTTTCGAAAATAGCCGACGTCTTGAAAGAGGTAGGTAGGCCGGATGGCCGTTCGACAGAATGTCTGCCCATATTGTCATAGAATATTTTTAACGAAAAAACGCGAATTGACCAAAATTCGGATATGCGTTAAAATAAAATCGTCTTTCGTTCTCGGTTTATTTAAGACGACGAAGAAAAATTAACCGAATACTACTCCCACCTTGGACATTAGCGTAATGAGCATTTCGGGCACAATGCACACCCTCATAAATGAGTAATATTGTTATTTCGATTTATTTCTAAATAAATAATGTACGCGCCATCAGTCATTTGATTTTTTTTTTTTTTTTTTGAAAATCAAAAATTTTGTTGTTCTGCGATAAAATGCGACTGTATAAAATAAGATGAGAAAACGCGTATAATATCGATTCAGTCTTCGGCCGAAATCTCAAATTCTTTACATGCATTTGATTGTATTTCCGCTATGGGGGAAAAAAATGAAGGATAATAATAACAAATATGTAAAACCTACTGTGCGCAACACTGGTAAACTAAATAATTTCATTTTACTTGTCTTATGAAATATAACTGACGTATATAATATTAACCTTATACATAGGTACGAATATAAAAGGAACAGGCCTTTTTCGTGTACCACGTTTCAGACGACACTGTTGAACATTTTCACGATATTTCCCCAAGTGTCTCGCCCGTTTTTTCGTTTTCATTTTTTTTTATTTTCTTTGTCTGAGCCTGGGGATGTATTGCACTTGAATATTACGGTTTTACTATAAACTTATACGACGAGTGTTATTAACGGGGGACGTATTCGCGGGAGAATTTTCTAAATTATTCCTATAAAACGGATTTTTAAACAATTTTTAAAAATGTTTAAAAAAGAAAATTTAACGGTACCGACAAATTCATTAAAAAATTAGTGTTTCGGTTATTAAAATAAAACGTCGTAGATACTGTTAATATTATTGTATAATAATTGTAATATGCGCATAGAATTATTATTAAAAAAGAATAGGAATGTGTTACATTTTCGTTTGAAACTGCGCACGGGCGAAAAATTCGACTAGTTATATTTAAAAAAAAAAAAAAAAAAAAAAAGACTCAAACGGGCTCGAATAATAAGCGTATTATAATATGCGCGTCGTACACGGATAAAAACGAAACTTCCGAGATTTACTCGAGACTTCAACAAAAGGTCGCGGCGGTGGCGAAACCCTAACCGACCTTTTAACGTTACAACTTTTCCTATATTACAATACGCTGAAAACGACGTCAAACGTTTAATGTATTTGACGTTTTTGAAAGTTCCCCCGGAACGCACCACGGCGGTAAGACGTACCAAAGCGCATGAAATATTATTATTATACGTTAGGTACATATAAAAAGTAGTAATAGCAACGCACAAACGGACGTAATTGATTGAGCCGTCTTAATTTCAATGATTATTTATTATTATTATTATTATTATTATTATTATTATTATTATTATCATCGTAGTATTTTCAAACACGCAAAACTGCTCGCGAATCCGTTTCAGGAATTTTATCCGGAAGGCCACTACATCATAAAACAGGACACGTTAGGCGACAAGTTCTATATACTGAGCGAGGGACGAGTGAAAGTCACCAAAACCAATAAAGGTGAGTGCCCGAGAGGTGTACACATATATGGAAATGCGTAACGGGGACACCAACGGAATTTCAAATTGGTATAGAATTTCACGTTTCTATAAAAAAAAAAAAAAAATAGAAAAAAAAAAGTTAACGATCAAATATTTCAAATGATCGAAATTCAATTTAAATGATATTGTGTTTGACTTTCAAAATTATATTCTGTATACTCGTTGTAATTTTTAATAATTCGTAATTAATAAACATTGACATATAAAATAGATATCTGTCCAAATAATAGACGCTCCGTGCAAATCCTCTGGCGTATCCTAAAAACGAAACACTGCCATATTCAATGAGCTCATCCGCTATATGTCATCCGATCCTGGTGATTTCCAATTTTTAAGGTTCAGCGTTGCTCGATTGCTTTCTTCCCGAGTCGCTTCATTTCACCATTCACTCTACTCCATATAAGTTTTTCCTTCACGTTAGATTATCCGGGATATCTGCGTTTAATAACTCTTTCGGCTTTTTCTCCGGTGTCCATTAGTAATTACGGTTTACGATACTGCGAAACATTGATTTTGCATTCGTAAAATACGAATTATTATTTAATACATAAATACAGTAAATCGGAAGGGTACGAACTCCCTGTGATCACCGTTCCTTAAATGTGCCACTGGTGAATCTGCGTATATACACAAACGTGTTACGCGAGAATTGACGACCGCGGTTGAGCTCAATCACAATATTATAATTATTATTATTTATTTTTTTTTTTTCTTGTCAATCGTCTACACTAATATAGTGTAATTCGTTTTGTTTCCGAAACTGGATTTGAGACGTCGTTAAGTTACAAAAAAAAAAAAAAAAAACAAAATAAGAATTTATTATTTCTTTTTTTTTTTCATTTACTTCTCCGGCCTCTATAACAATCCCATTAGGAAATTTTCGCTTATTTTTTAAACGATTTTAAAGTTACAATATATCATGGAAATTATATCGCAAATACTATAACAGTATTTCCTCCCGCTGCTGTTTATAACTCATGCGGTCTCTCGTTATACGCGAATCATGATGACCAGAGAAATTTCTTATTGATATTTTGATTACCTAATAATAATATATACGTATAATTTCTCTGCTGGTATTTATTATTAATTCTATAATATTAATCGCAATTAACCGGTTAATATTTCCGTTGCGCAAAATAATTTGTTTAAAAAGAAAATACCGATTCACACACTGCAGGTGAAGCCGAGGAGGAAGAGTTCGGCGTGTTGGAACAAGGAGAGTTTTTTGGAGAAGTGGCACTATTGAAAAAGGACAAGAGAACAGCCAACGTCGTGGCCATGCATCCGGGAGCTGAATGTTTGACACTGGACAGAGAGTAAAATAAACGTTTCGTTGTTATTAATACAAAAACCAGAAAACTCTTTTTCTCCGTCAATTTTCATACGTTTTAATAATAATAATAATAATAATAAAAAAAAAAAAAAAATAGTAGATAACATTACTTTCGGATTGAAGGGAGGAAAAGGAACCAAATCTTTTTCTATTATTTACATATATATATATATATATACTTTATCGATTTACAGTAATAGCTGTTAAAAAATATGTTCTCGCGATCGGAAATCATTCCAGTCGCAACCAATTAAGATTTATTCGCTTATTACTATATATATATATATATATTGTCGAGGTCTCGATTTCCAGAGCATTTTGTTTTTACGTCTAATCCCATATAAAAATATACTGAGCATAACAATATTCTATGAGAAAATCGTACCTCACACAGGCCTTTCGTGCACTTCATCGGCAATCTGGAAGAATTGAAAAACAAAATATACACGGAACAGCCGCGAAAAACTTCGTTGTCCGCGGTCAAGACCTCGGTGGAAAGTAAGAGACGAACAACTAACAAGTGTATTAAATAAAATAAATTTTACCGTTGCGGTTCTGCACGTTAAACCCCTTACACGGAAACACATAAAAAACGCGTATCCAAAACGGATTCCCCAAATGATATTTGCTTGAAAAACCATTTTAAACACCTTATATACTCGTATACCTACTGTATAGGAATAGGCGCGCTTCTGGAATATTATTTTTACGGTACACGCGAAAACGATGAGAAACAGTATAATTATTTTTCTTCGCCACTTTTGAAATCGCATAAAAACGCACGAGAACTAATATTAAAAAAAAAAAAAAAAAAATTTTATTTCTTGTTCATTTACAAACATTTTTAAATCATCAACGCGGAATTCACTCCGACTGATTGTGAAGCGGTGTTGTTATTTTCGCCTTACAGAGATATTCTATCCGGAACTGTTTCGCGTGGAGCTGACCGATTTCGAGACGGTCGCTACGATCGGCGTGGGCGGTTTCGGTCGAGTGGATCTGGTGTGTCTGAAGCTGGACAGGGATCGGTCGTACGCGATGAAAAAACTGAAAAAACAGTACATCGTCGATATGCAGCAACAGGAGCACGTGTACAACGAGAAAACCATACTGGAATCGTGTAACAGCCCGTTTGTCGGCAAGTGAGTGACAGAGCAGATGCGAGTTTATTAATAAAAACGATTATTTAAAATTCATGTTTTAATATTAAGCGAGCGAAATTATGAGCCTATAAAAAAAAACCAGATATTTCGAATGAGTATTCAAAAATTATAAACGCTTATTTTGTTGGTAAGAGACTGTTTGAGTTGAGGATCGGGTAGAGCGTACCTCGAACTCTGATCGCCTTTTTTCATGATGTCACCGCTCGCGCGTGTATAAATGAAAGTGGATACACCGGTCGTACCCTGCAGGTATTTTACGGATTCACGTTATTGTTTTATCAAATGCGGGTTTGTTTGGAAGTGTTTGATCGATTAAAGCATACTGCGACGGTTTTTAAAACGTTGATCCGTATTCGAAACGTTCCGACACATATTACGATATACACACGCCGCGTAATATTATAAAAATTAGCAAAACGTTTTCATCGAGACCGCAGTAGTGTTTTGCCTGTCCGTTTTGTAGACTTTATCGGACGTACAAAGACGAAAAATACGTGTACATGCTGATGGAGGCGTGTTTGGGCGGCGAGGTGTGGACGCTGCTGCGCGACCGGAGATGTTTCGACGACAACGCCGCTTGTTTCGTGACCGCTTGCGTGGTGGAGGCGCTCGACTACTTGCACGGCATCGACGTGGTCTACAGGGACCTGAAGCCGGAAAACCTATTGCTGGACAGTCAAGGATTCGTAAAACTGGCGAGTATAATCAACCGCTACGGAATTCGGCATTATTATTATTATTATAACATTTGTACGTCCAGGATCGGCCCGGATTAAATGAGCGGAGGGGTCCACGTCCCCGAGGCCCATCACGTTATTATTTAAATTTTTTTTCCCCGCTCTAAGTGGAAGAAAATTATGTCTTTCAATAAAAAGTGTCCAAAATGGATTTCAGAGATATCAAAAATTACCGGATTCTTTACAACAACTTTCGTCCTTTTAATTATTTTATCTGTACGGAACATTATGTTCCAAAAAAAAAAAATATTAGTTTCGAAGAAACTTTAAATGTATTTGTTGCGCAGAAAAATCGAAGAAAAAGACACTCGTGTAAATTATACTTACTGCTTTATATTTAAAAAGGAATTTCAATGACTCATAATTATTTAAATAATAATAACTGTCATAAATTAAAACATATTGGTCAATTTTATAATATTCAATAACCATTACTGCATACTTTTTTCGCATATGTGTAAGAGGGATGTGGAGGCGTCAACAGATATACTCGTATGTACGTCCCTAGGGCCCCTGGAGCACTTAATCCGGGCTTGGACGTTCCTGCCTATGACCCGCGATCCCCGAGACGTATGATACATATGAAAACAAAATTATCGCGTCAAATAATGGCGTGTTTTTATATCGATTTATTTCAATCAATTTTTTAACGTTTTTTTTCCTCCTTTATTTCAACTGATTTTTTTTTTTAATAACCGTTTTTTCGAACTATTATTTAACAATAACACTTCTCCGACAGAGTTCACACGCAACCCTATAATCTTCGTGTCTTCCTTCCAAAAACCGCCGTCATTCTCTTGCCACTGCTGCTGATGCCGTAACTATACTTGAATCTATCGACCTCACACGCTACATCTTCATAACGCGCCTTCCTCTATATACGACGAATTCCCTGCTAATGTGCACCTTCACAATACACATACACAACAAATCACTGTTCTTCTCAGTCCTTTCCGCCATCAAGCGCTACTCTTCACTCTTCCAAGTCTCTTATCCACTTCTTCTGGGCTTTTTCCCCACTGGCACTATTCGTACGTCTTTCGTAAACTCCTATCGTATTATTATACAGAGTTTAAAACTAAACCTCGGTACACACCTTTAGACTAAAAAAAAAAAAAAAAATTCATCTGTTTCTCCACACACACACAGTCTCACTCTCATCCTCGCCCCTTCACACACAGACATCCTCTATTATTTCGCCATCGATATAACCGTATTTCGTTAAGAAACGTTAATGTTCTCCGATTTAAGAGTACAAGCGTTCAAAATACAGACGACCCGAAAATCGCGGTTATAACAATAATAATGAAAAGAAAAAAAAATATCTTACTCTATTCTGCGGCGACGATCTGCCGACCCGAATAAGCACAGATGATCTCGTTCTCCTCGTAGCCGTTAATCCTCGATTACACAGCTGCTACAATAAATTCGCTCGGTGTAATCGCTTACCTAATCGCTTACATTATATATATATATATAAATATATAGTCGCTTTAGACGACAAATCGTACGCGATCGTGTCCTAACCGCCGGCACGCGGTTTTTCAGGTGGATTTCGGTTTTGCCAAGAGATTACAGCCTCGGGGCAAGAAGACGTGGACGTTCTGCGGCACGCCCGAATACGTGGCACCGGAAGTCGTGCTGAACAGAGGACACGACCGGGCAGCGGACTTTTGGGCTCTGGGAATACTCGTCTACGAGCTACTGGCCGGAATGTAAGCGCGTTCGAAACGATAACCACTCTGTAGAGCGAAATTCTCGTATACTTATATTGTACATACATAAATAAATATGTAAATTATATATATATATATATATGTATATGTGTCGAAAATCCCGCGTTTTGAAATGACATTTGTTGTAAAAATAATACATTTTAATCGATTCCGTACGCGAGAATAAAAACAAAAAAAAAAAAACGAATATTATACGTAGAACAACACAGGTTGAACGCAAATCGTTGTATTTTCTTTACACGCAATACATATACGTATATAGCTATAATATAGTTATTTGGATTAATAATGGAAATTCGATTAACTATAAAACACATTTTCAATTATTAATCGATTAACGATGGAATAAGGATGTACGTTTTTTCACCGTGTATAAGATGGTATAAGATGTACGTTACACACATCCTATCGGGTTTCGTAGTAGGTATTACGACTTTTTTTTTCGTATTATTAAGCCCGATTCGCAATCGTACGACAACACGACAAAATTCACATACGGCCGACAAAAAACGGCAGGGGACGCGACACGCACTTCAGTTGATCCCAATTCTTTTTTTTCTTTCTTCTTTGAATTCTTCCCAATTCAAATTTTTAATTCCCAACACGTTTCGGCATTTAAAATTTGACCGCGCGATATGGTGTAATGATATATTTTACGGTACAATATACTATAAAGACTGTATATCTATACGTACTATGTATATAATTATATAATAATAATTGGGCTTGTTATTGTAATCAGTGCAAAAATGTTCGTGTTTGCAAATGTAATTTATAAATTAATTTAAAACATACGAGTACATGAAAATACGTATATTTTTTAATTAAATTGATTCCGACGTGCACCGACAGACCGACAAAACATTTTCTTTGCTCCAGTGTTTTGTCTTGTCGTGTCGTGTTATACGAGTGTGAATCGGGCTTTAGCGCACACGACACGCGCGGATCCGTGAAATTTTAACAAGGAGTGCTCAGAAAAAAAAAAAAAAAAATTGGTTATATTTTTTTATTTTACGTAAAATTTATTAAAGCTAACCACTTTTCAAACATTAGTATTTATCAAACATTAACTTAAAAATAACATTAATTTCGTACATATTATACTGTAACTGTACATTTTTTTATTTTTAAAACGTACAACTAATACAGCCATGATGACGTGCAGCAGTTAACGACACCAATTTTTTTTTTCCATATTTTTGTCAACCAGACCACCGTTTAGCGGCCAAGATCCGATGGACATCTACAACGCGATACTGAAAGGCGTGGAGTCGGTCAATTTCCCCAGACAGATGAACAAAATGACTCGTGATCTGGTGAAACAGTTGTGCCGTAGCGATCCGACGGAAAGGATCGGTTACCAAAAAGACGGTATACAGGACATCAGACGACACGAGTAATTATTTATATCGCGACCGTCGTTCGCCACTCTTATTGTGTATTAACGTTACAATTGTTTTTGCATCCGGATGATCACGGCTGCGCAGATGGTTCAAGGGTTTCGACTGGACGGGTCTGAGGAACAAGACTGTATGTCCGCCCATTGTCCCACACGTAAATATTGTTGAAAAGAAAAAAAACAATAGTAATATTGGAAGATATGAATTATAAAAATTGATTTTCATTACAGATCAACAACTCGTTGGACACTTCAAATTTCGACGTTTATCCCGAAGACGGTGACGTGCCTTCCGATGAATTATCTGGCTGGGACTTGGAATTTTAACACGACTCCGCAAACAAGACCATATTATATTATACATAAATTATTATTCTTTTAATTTATTATTTATTAGTAAAATAATAATTATTACTATATCGACAATACTACAACACACTTGTATTTCACCCGATCGACATTTCCAAAAAACCAAAATACCAACTATTGTATACTTTTTACACTCGTGCACATTATTATTACGTTCAATATCGTTTATAACTTTCGCTATATTTATTTCGATGTTTTTTTTTTTACTTTCATTTCCTAAAAAACAACTACTCTGTAACGTCTTCCAAATTGTTTAAAAAAAAACGTCTACAATATAAATTTTACGTGTACCCATAATAATTTGTATTATATATAATTACAATATTTCCTTTCTTTATATTGTATGTGTGTGTGTTTGTGTCTATATATATATATATATATATATATATATATATATATATAATTTAAAATGTACGCACAAATAAATAATAAATTAAATGGAATTTAATATTTAAAATGTAAGAATGAAAAATAAACATGAAAAAAATAATTAATTTAATTAAATAAATTCCAAGGAATAAATAATAACAACAAAATATTAGGTAGACGTTAAAAAAAAAGTCACGAACCAGTTATACAATTTAAACAGCTCAAATAGGTACAATATTTTAATACATACAAGTTGCTAATATGTATATAAAAAAAAACAAATACTTAATTATTTTATAAATCAAGTTGGCATTCGATACAAACATAATTAAGCAATTAGACTTGATGGTTAGAACATAGTTTAGTTAAACAGTTTTCTACAACGAAAAGAAAAGATAAAAAAAAAACAATCGGCATTGCTTTAATATAAACACTTGTGCATTAATAAAACTAGCAAAAATAATTTTAATTTAATATTACGATTTTAATTTTTGTTAGACGATCCTAAAAGTGTAGTCATAAATTACCTAATCACTCGATAGTCCATGTACAGTAGTAGTAACATTCTCATAAACTTGTTCGTCATCACAATTAGAAGTAGATTTGCCTATCAAAAAGTGTACATTGTAATATAATTTATTTGCTTAGAAGTTTCCAAATATCGCTTACTTTTATCGGTTATATCAGAGTAATCAGTCAAACAAGATGGAGGTGTATTTAATTTTTCTGATACTCCGTTGGTAGTCTTTGTATCATACTCTTTAACTTCAGCGGCATACTTATCGTCTGTAAAATATTTTAGGAAGCGTCACTAAATAAGAATAAAAATAGTTATCGAACGACTTACCATAAACTTTAGATTTAGTTTCTACTTTTTCAACAATTATTTGTTTATCTAGAGCATTTATTAGTTCTTCTTCTACATCAGTACGCTGATCAGCATCGGTTGATTCAACTTGATTGACTTTCTACAAACAAAATATCAACAACTATTATCGTTAATAAATTAGTAGAGATAAAAATTAATTTAACATTAATTTAAATAAAAAACGAATTGAAAATAGGAACCTTAGAATTAGCAAGTGAAGTCTTCCATTCAAGAGAATCATTTCTGGATGGGCCTAGTTCTTCTTTTAGAGAATCGAATCCAGACTGATCCAATTGTACTTTGGCTACTGCTTTTTCCATATCATCAGTTACAATCTCAATGTTATGAATGCACTGATTTACTATATCTTCACGATTGATTGCTCGCAATGCCTTTTCCAGTAAATTTCCAGTAGCTTGTTGTCCAAACGTCTGCAACCATAACTTCAGCATGACCATAGCTTGTCGTTGGACATTATTCGGGTATTCCGACTGAATAATACTAATGTCTGACTGAAGGACTCCCAGTTCGGTAGCTAATAATGGCCAACTGTCACCGAGCATATTCGAAATATCTGATAAACGTATATCTGCTCGATGTATTGTATCAGTTTTTTCTGTAAAATAAATATTCTTACGTTATATTGTAATAAAAATCAATTAAATCTATTAAAAGAGTGCAATCGTTATTATACCGAAACCATTCTCATAAAAATTGTAGCTCCGGTCAAGGCTTAATAAATCAGATTCAGACTTGGTTGTTTCGTTAACGACGTCTTCAGGAACAGTCACATTCAATACGCATAAAGGTGCTTGAGCGGGGTCACCTCGATTCACTTTGGGTTCGCGCATGAACAGAATACGTGTAACGTTAGTAGTATCCTCTAGGTCGCGTATACGTACAGTGAATGGCAAACGATTTTCACGAAAAGCAGTGAAGTTCAATTCCAATTGTTCGCCCGATTTAAATATAGGTAACAAATTACCAGCAAACTCTACATATATGTTTTTGTTTTGTAGCACTTCTACGTCTCTACTTTTAGCTACTTCAAGGAAATGCTCTTGGTTCTCTAATGTTTTTTCTTCTTTATCATCTGTCATACAAAACACTCTAAGACGTGCCTCCATAATATCAGTTCTTTTAGCGAATACTACAAATCTAAAAATTACAATGAAACATAATATTAAAAATACACGATTACATGACAGTATTATATTTCATTATTACTTTGCCATGAACGGAACATAACTGGCTTCAATGAAGAGTTCTGTAGCTATATTTTTCACTTGATTGACATTCCTGCAGTCTATCAACCAGAACCTTGCAGACAAAGTCGTAGTAAACGTTACACAGTCCTTAACAAAAGTCAAGGGTGTTCCTCCAGTGACATCATCCCACTGAGCTTTAGACTGTCCACCTGCAAATGTATATTTATATAAAATTTCAATTTGATTCTAATCAAATAAATGTTCATACAATAGCAGTTGTTTACTGACCTGACATACTGCAAAGTAATCGCAATGTAGGAGCATCGCCAGAATACTGATTGATCATTCCTTTAGTAGTGGCTTGTGGTAGAGGAATTGTCAAAGTAATGGCTTTATGGAACTTTCTTCTGCGCGGTTCAATGGTGACAACAGGAGATACAGCAACACGGTTTCCAAATAATTTTGCAACCAATTCAACAGGAATTGGTTGAGCCTAAACAGTTGAAAATAAACTTTTAATCAACAATCATAAAAAATTATAATTAATTTTTTTTCTTTACCTGCAAACCGACTTTAATACGTTTTGTTAATGCATTCGGCGGGAATAATGCTTGCACTTGTGGCACAACTGTAGATGATATAACTCCACCCTCTGGTCCAACTGGATGTATTTCTTGTCGTAATCTTGAAACTATTGCAAAATATTGAGGAAAATCTAATGTTAATATTCGTTCAATGCGACTCGTTTTGAGGTCTTCGATCTGTCTTAGTTCTTCTCCTTCAAAGCTATCATTGAGTACCTCTTGAACAGCTTCTTCATTGGCTTCCAAAGTATGCTCTTTCCATGTTGTTCCGTTCTCTGATCTCAATACAACCAGTTCTCTTTCTCTTCCCCTCAGTGAAGCAAAATGGGGTACCTCAATAATAACTGGTCTATATAGAGATATAAAAAAAATTATAATAATAATAAAAGTAATAACATGATAGTTTTAAAACTTAAAAAATACCCAAGAAATTTTGCACCAGCTGGTCCGAGTTCAAGTATTCTACTAGCTAATGCCTCTCCTTCCATTAAAGGTGGTGGATTAACCATTTTATCTCTCCGCAAATATCGGCATGTAACTCGCATTGGACTTGGCGCTTTTCGAGGTGGAATAATCACTCGTACACCAGATTGTCTACATCCTCGCATTGCTCCCCCACGAGCGTCTACCAAAAAACTTACTAGGAAGCTAAAAAAAACAAATTATACTCTGTAATATTATCTTTTTATCATTTAAAGTAATGAAAAAAAAAATTGTGCACTAAAAAAAACTAAAAGATATAAAGTGCTAATGAAGTCAGTATGATTAAGTGTATAATAAAGTAAATTCATGCCCTAAAGGGATCAAAATCATGCTAAAAAAAAAAAACAAATTTTAAAGGAAATATATACAGGTCATATATAACATAATATTTTCTATTGACCTTACTATAAGGCACACAAACACTATCTATAGAGTATAATATCATAATACATAACAATACGTATTATAATATAATAAAATATTATAGGTAAAGTAATCGTGTACTTTACTGATAACTTACTTTTTCCAGCGGCTTTTTCTGTACAAATGCCAATGCCATTCAAATATTAATTTAAAAACATAAAATTTAAAATTAGTGCCGTCGTTATTTACAATGTATTATAATAAAACAGATAAATTTCAAAATGAAATTTCTTTGTAAACAGTTTATAGATTTGATCATTAGTAGTAATACAATTATTGTAATTTATTAATATGTACTCGTACATTATTTATTTATATATCTTACTACATAGTATTATTATTTATCATTATTTATTTACACAAATATTTACAAATAATATGTACGTTTTAAAATTGTCAACTTCGTATTATAGTTATAAATACAGAGACTGGTATCCAGATTCCAGGAGGTGTATTGATAACAACTAATTCTATAGTAAATTAAATAAATTACAATACTCTACTCATGCAGTGTTAAAGAGTAGTATTATCAAGACAAAAAATAAATCAGTACACTACGTAGAAATATTATTTTACCATAAAAAAAACCCCCTAACCATAATGTGAAAACAAAATCAATAAAAACAGTAAAATAAATAACGCTACAAAATGTGAATATGAGTTTGTTAATTTATAACCATTTGGTTTATATAACTATTATAGAGTGTAAAATGTAATAAAATAAATGATCATAGCACGCACACCTATTTATTGTATGGCATTCAGAGCACAGCAAAATATTGTTAGAAATTTTAAAAAATATATACATAATGACAAAAATAAAATAGAGTATTAATAAGAAATAAGTAAGTAGAAAAAAAATATATTTCAAGTTAGTGTTTGTTGTGTTTCATTCAAAAACATTCACACTAGTCTACCTTTCGCGCCACATTCCAGTAGTCTTTCCACGAGGCCCGAGCATCGCCAACGATCTCTCTAGTCTATCCAACCTGTCGGTATAAAATGCAATCGGGATGTGTTTAATGGGATTCCTCCAATACACAAGATGCACATAAATAATAATACATACTCATTCATTACAAATTATAAATAACAGTTATTGTACACAATTATTTATACAGCTAAGTCCAAGCTACTTACAATAATCTATCATGCGTTTAAAACTAAATAATATATTTTATACAATTCCAATGATATTCGAGTTGCCATGATAAATTTAATTGAATCATATTCACGCGATTTTAAAATATAGTTATACATTTTAATTATATTTCTCCTATTATAGATATCAATATATTACAGATTGGTATTTTATTTCAGTGTAGTTGATAAATAAAATATTTATGTATTATTAAATTTTACTTAATTGTCTATTTATTTTAATATACAATTTATTTAATTATACATTAAAAATATACAAACAATTTTAATAATACTTAGTAAAATAAATCAAATTAGAATTAATTATTTAAATGTTTTTTTTTTATTTAAAAAAGAATGTGTAAATTATAATTTTGAAAATTTTTTAATATATACTAATGTAAATATTAACTTATATACCTACCAACATGTTCTACATTATAAGCAATTAAATTTAACCACATCCCTAATTATGAAAGTCACTAACATTAACTTGCACAGTAATATGTACTGTCATTATAGTATAAAATATGTTTTCATAATGAATGTTTAAACAATTTTCGTAACTACAACTGAAACAATTTAATTTTATATTTCACTTATTTATTAAAAATGTAAAGTATTGTGCTCAGTGCTCAAGTAATGCCGTACAACTAACCATAGGTGCAAAATCCAGTGAAATAAGATTTATACAACAGATTAATTATATAATTTTTTAATTTAAAATGAATGATGATTTAATGATTGATTTAAAGCATTTCATTTACACACAAAAGGTTTATGAAGACGAAATCCAGTATTATTGTATCTTAACTTACTGCACTTAATAGACAAATTTATATATATATATATATTCTAAACACTTTATTAAGCCTCGTTATAAGCCAATTAATTAAAATTTAATATAAACAACACTTACCCAATATTAACTGGTGAACGACAAATATCAATGTTGTCCGACAGTATACTACCACCTGAAGGATTTGGCGAATATTGGGGTGAAATATAATGTGAATTATTTACGTACTCATTGGCAACTATTGATTAAAAAAAAATATATTATTTCTAAGACACAAATAAAAATAAATACAATGATATAAGTAATATAATAATATGTAAGCTTCATGTTAATAATTAAGTAAATAATTATGATTTAACTAATTGGACATTATCTTATTTTTTCACTTTGACATACAAAACAACATTCCATTATTACAAATTTGAAAACAATAATAAGTAATAGTCATCATATACAAATAAATTATATTAAGCAGAGTTCATTTCATATAAATAGTTGTCAATTTTATATTTTCAAATAGTTATAAAAAAAAAAAAATTAAAAAAAGATTAATATATAAAGTGTGTTTAATAAACTTTGTGTACAATTTTAAGTATTGTACCTAAAGTTACAAAATATAAAAAAATAAAAATAAAAAAAAAAAATTGTTTCAAGTACGTAATAAATAACTTATTTTATTGTCACTGTGGTGTAGACATGTATAAGTTGTAACCAAAATAAAAATTATTTTTATTTGTTATTATTTTATATAATATTGTATGTTAACTTATAAATATAAACCATCTTTCGAAATATATAATTATTTGTGTTAATTAAACAGTTTTTATTACAAGTTTGTTTTTTTTTTTGTCAAACTACTTTAAAATGATTTTTAAAGAATTTCATTTTATATCAAATTTACTAAAGAAAATCTTTAAAATTTGCCCAAAAATATTATTTTCGATCAAAAAATAAATAAATGTGTAATTACCAACTGAATCATTTGGTAGATCTGTCTTTTCATCTCTTGTAACATCAATTTTCAATGAATCATCACCTAATGACTTCATATCATCCACAGTCATATAACGATATTGGTGTTGATCATTCAACATTGGGTCTTCGTCTATTAAAAAATCCACATTTTTAAATGAATATAAATATAGTTTCTATTGTAAAGTATTAAACACATTTTTCACTTAATACATAGGTAAAAAATGTGTTCTACACTGTTATAATTATTTCACATTCACATATGATCACGCAAATCATTAAATACCAAATAATAATAATAAAATAACAATATAAATATATTGAACATTCCAAATATAAAAAAATAAAAAATATGCAAAAGTTTTCATATGTATATCATGGTTGATAATGTACTGTAATAAAACCAGTCACAAGGTTTGTTTGTTCAATATATCTTATCTCAAGAATATAAAAACCTCAATTCTTAATTTACCTAACATTATAATAAAAAAACGACTTCTTTTCTTAATGAAATAGCTCATAATATTGTAGATGTGTACACAAACAATTAAATATGTACAATATATAAGTGATAATCTTCTGAATACACCCTAATAAACCTTAATATTTTATGTAATTATAAATATATGTATTTATATAATATTATACTTCATGCGTAAAAAAATAGAACCGACTCAGGGAACCGGTACTTTTTTATTAATATAATCATACGTTATAATTAGATTTTTACCAATATAAGACGCTCACAAATAACAATGCCAGGTTTCTGACTGGTTAACTATAACACCATAGATCTTATAACAGATATGTTGTTATAAGATAATGATTGTAACCACATAAAGAATATTAATCAATATTATATTATATATAGATGTATTTCTTCAACAATATTTATTGTGATGTTTTGCATTATTTTTAGAAATTTTTCTTAGACTTGTATTAAAAAATAATAATAATAGCTCAAAGATCACTGACGTTTACACACATTGAACAAATATATACTATGTCCCCTATACCTATCCATACCACTTACTAAAATTTTAATACTATAAATATGAAATACAAAAAGAAACCAATAATATATTTCATAAAGTATAAAGATTAAAAATTACCAAATCTGAATAATTGAATATTTTCAAGAGCCTTTTAATAGAATATCATCTGACGAAAACTTACATTATAAGAATTATCATTTTTAATACTAATAAGTATACAAGATGCTCTTAAAGATATTCCTTACAACAAATCTGGCAATAGGTAATTTGAAATATAAATTACAAAAACGAATGATGATAAACTGACGTTTCATTCATTTTATGAAATAAAACAAAATTAGTGTCAATTTCAATTTCATAAAATGAACAATTATATGTTTGGGTATGTAATATATACATATGAATGTTTAAATTATGTACATTTTCTGTGGAAGTAAAACCATTTACATGTTAATTATTATAATTTTTATAACTATTCCTATTTTATTATGAAAATGGCCTAATTTAATAAAAATATGGAGAAAAAAGTCTATGAAATACAAGTTACATCAATTAATTAATATTAACATTTACAAACATTGATAAAATTTAATGAATTATATTTCAAAAAATAATTACTGTAATTGAATATTATAATGAAATAAAAATAGTTACATAGTTAGATATTTATCAATAAGTAACAATATCAAATTTTAATTATTTTAAATTAATTAATTAGTATTAATTAGTTTTTAATGTTTTTACTTATATAACTTAAAATAATTGTTAATTTATTTATAGTTTTAAATAACATATATTTTGTATACGCAGTACATCAATAACCATTGATCATTAAAAATGTATTATAGTTTTAACATAAAAATTATAGTAAAGCATAAGTTAATCGGTAATTAAACATACAACAAATTAAAAGAAAAAATGTTTAGAAATATACTACACAATAAATTTATAAACCATTTTATACCTTATTAATATTTAGCAAAATTTTGACATGCAAACAAATTTCAACATTATAATCATTCTAAAGTTTAAATGTATTATCTCCAACACTCAAAAACCTATTTATTAACAGAATTTTAAATAACCGAACCAGAACATTATATTAAATTTGTTTGCATTATTACATACATACACAACCTATAAATATTTATAGAACAAACATAATCCAATTCCCATGTTTGTCAACACTTTATATAAAAAGAAAAAAATATATGAATTATTATTTTAATTTTTGTTTATGAACTATTGCAGTTGTAAATTATATATTTATTTATGTTTCAATGCGTCATTCAACATAATTGCAATGTAGGAAAATTAGTAATAAACCGATAAAACAATATGAATATTAAAAGAATTAAATACATTTTCAATTATACTCTGTTCTACGGTAAAGACCTAAAGCAAGCAGTACAATGACAACAAAATATGGTCAGCCTTGCATATCCCTAGCCATTCATACGCCCACTGGGTTCCCCTTGACAGCACATGTTTGTCGTCGTCATAGATACCATCACTGCTCCATGAGTTATTAGAATTGAATGGGGGAAAAACTACAATACAATCGACTATCAGAGCTCATTTGAAATATGCATAACAGTGGAACAGAGTATAATTATTACTTTTAATTTCATATTAATGATTATTTTGTAAGCATATTCTAATTTATAGAACATTGATAAATAACCACAACTCTTATATTTCAAATACATAAAATAAAAGCTATTATAAGCCAAACATCCAAGCAATGCAATATGAACACTGATAGCGTAAAGCAAAATATAAATAGCATATATGCCATTATTTCCTTCTCATGTCTTTTTCTTTTATTTACAACTTACGTAATATGCTTCGACCTTGATAGTACGGAAGATAAATATGTTGAGCATGTGCCGGCTTGCCGTAATCGTTCATGATCACCGACAAGACATCATCACCACCTGTCTCAAATAAGTGTCCCAACAAAATAACAACAATGATCAACACGACAAGCGAAACGCCCAAGAGAAGCTCCATTTTACTTAAATAATTTAATGTTTTCTTAAAACTTCCCACCACTTTATTTTACAAATGCAGTTAGTAACAACAAAATATACACTATTTTGTTAGTTAAAAGCTTAAAATATTTCTAATGAATATAAAAATTTTACATTACCTCCTTCATCTTCAGAATCGGACATAAACGTTTCTTGCATTGATTCAGGAGCTATTACTTTATACTTTTCTTCAATAGTACTAGTTGTTGTAGTTGTTATAGTTGTTTCAGAAACTACTTTTAACGTTTCCACAACACTAACATATCCTAATTTATGAGCTATGTTTATTGGCGTTTGTCCTTGCTAAAAATAAACATAAAATTCGAAGTTAGTTCTTTATTGAAATTATTTAACACACAATTATCTTACCATATTTTGAATATTTGGTGAAGCTTTGCTTTGAAGCAAAAGTGTAATAACAACTGTATGGCCTTGTTGAGCAGCATGATGAAGAGCTGTATAGCCAGACGATGTCTGAACATCCACGTCAGCACCTTTTTCTAAAAGATATCTCACCATGTTTAGTTGACCGTAATGGCATGCTATATGTAATGGTGTAAATCCAGTCTGGAAAATAAAACAAACCAAAGTGTTTAGCATTTTACAAAAATTATCAATGAAATAACAATTAATCGATGCTTTACTTACTTTAGTAGTTGCATTTATATTTGCATTGCTTTCAACTAATACACTTGCTACATTTAATTTATCTTCTTGAGCACAAAGATGTAATGGTGTCAATCCATTCTACAAGGACAAACATAATAATGATTAAATGTATAAAAAAAAAAGAAATTTGATTATCTAATCATAAACTCATCTGTCATATGATACCTTTGACTGTAGATTAATGTCAGACTTATGTTCCAATAACAGCTTTGACATTTGCACATGACCTTCCTGTGCACTCAGGTGTAACGGACTAAACCCAGCTTTAGACTCAGCATTCGCATTCGACTGATTCATCAACAGTAAAGAAGCAACATCCAACTGTAATACAAGTGTGTTACACAGATACGTTCCACTCCACAATACAAAAATACACTACAGTACCTGATTTTTCTTAGCAGCTATATGCAACGGTGTGTAACCACTTTTAGCAGCCATATGTGGTGATGCTCCATTGTCGAGAAGTAAGAATACCGTGTCTTGGTGGTTACAGTGACTAGCCACATGTAACGGCGTAACACCATTCTAATTAACGTACAAATATACACTAACTGTAGAATATTCTTTATTTTATCATACTTAAATGACTAATATTACATTATGTTGAAATCATAATTTTTATTTAAAGTGTAAAATTAAAAAAAGTATTATATTAACTTTAAACATAAACTCATCTTTTTAATTGGTTAATAAATCAAATTTGTAATGTTTTTACCTTATTGTCAATACTTTTTAAAAAAATGAAATTGATTTTTTTAAGTACATTATAATTATATATTAATATATTATAATTAATCAATTTAAATTTTTTAAAACAGTTTTAAAATTAAAATTATTACAGTACAATACTAACTTTGCCTTGAGAATTAACAGGGGCTCCTTTTTTCAGAAGCATAGAAACCACTGACATGTTCCCATATTTAGCAGCCAAATGAAGTGGCGTATAACCC
This sequence comes from Chaetogeoica ovagalla, assembly GCA_032441825.1. Classification (NCBI taxonomy): domain Eukaryota; kingdom Metazoa; phylum Arthropoda; class Insecta; order Hemiptera; family Aphididae; genus Chaetogeoica; species Chaetogeoica ovagalla. The sequence continues at coordinate 7,580,768 of CM063743.1, read as the reverse complement.
TTTTTAGTAGTGCACACTAAAGAACTTCCACTTTCCAATAAAGCTGATGCTACTTCGCTGTGTCCTTCTTTTGCTGCTATATGTAAAGGTGTATACAAATCTATAGTTGTATTATCTACTGATGCGCCATGTTGAAGGAGTAATGTAGTAATCTGAGTGTGACCAAGTCGACACGCAACATGAAGCGGCGTTTGGCCATGTCTAGCTTTAGAATCTACTGTTGCACCAGAACGCACCAGGACTCTCACAAGATCAGACTGATTAGCTCTGGCAGCCAAATGCAAGGGACTTTCTCCGCGAACAGTACTAGCATCTGGGTAAGCACCATGACTGACCAAAACAAGGGCTATGTTCATACAACCCATAAAACTAGCAACATGTAAAGGTGTTAGGCCAGACTGAAAATAAAAATGAAATTAACAGCTACAGTATCAAATTTAAATATGTTATTCCTCTTCAAAAAATACATACTTCTGTTGTAGCTTCAATAGATGCTCCGTGTTTTAGCAAAAGTTCAACTACTTTGATTCTATTCTTTTTGCAAGCTATATGAAGAGGTGTAAAACCATTTAATGCTCTAGCATCTGGATCAGCATGATGATCTAATAAAATCTTTGCCACCTTAACGTGTCCACAATGAGCAGCTACATGTAAACTAGTAAGATAGTCAACAGTGACATCGTCAACAGGTGCTTTATAGGCTAAGAGTACTTTAGCTGCATCCACATGATCTCCTTGAGCTGCCATATGCAAAGGAGCTAATCCATTCTAAAACAAGTATACAACATAGGTATTAAACTGAAAATTAATTTTAATTATTAAACAAAATGTACTACCTTTGTTTTTAATGTTCTAGGAGCATTGCTTTGTAATAAACGTTCAATAACGTGATCGTGTCCAGACCTTGCTGCACAATGTAATGGCGTAAGTCCATCTCGTGTTTTAGCTTCAATATTAGCACCCAGTTGTATTAACAAATCAACCATGTTTAACTTTCCCCATTTAGCAGCTACATGTAATGGCGTTATATTGTGCTATTGGGAAAAATATCACTTTTAATCTGTGTACTAAATTAATAAATAATTACGTACTTTAGCGGTGAAATTTACATCTGCTCCTTTTTGAACCAACATAGAAGCAACATTGTTATTACCATAATGCGCTGCTATGTGTAATGGTGTAAAACCACTTTTAGATGTAACATCAGGGTTATGATCATTCTAAAATAAAAATATAAAACCAATATAGTTATTATTAAAATATGTTTAAAAATCAAGTAATATAATTGTATCAATATATTGGTAGTAATAAACATTTTTATAAAATGTAGGCAAAAATAAAATAAATAAATTTAATATATAAATAGAAAAAAATTTAGTTTCTTTAGTTTTAGTTTAATTATATTGCGTAACTCTAAAAAATATGTACTAACAGAATATACTGATTGGGTGAAATGAAGCATATTCACTCATCTTGGTATTATTCAGTACGAATTTTAATTATTTTCTTTAATTTGAAATTATATTAAGAGCAGAGTTCAGTTTCTTAGCATTTATAAGATATATTTTACATTATGTTGATCATGTTATTGGAAATTAAGTAGAATTTGAATTAAATGAAAACTGTAAACAATTCTTCAAATATTATTGAATTTATTTAATAAATAATACATTTCTAAAATTCAAATATAAAACTACAAAATTTTCAAAATTATTTGTAAAAAAAAAAATATTTAAATAAATCATCAGTGTGTTTGTTTTGTTAATAGTTTTTACAATATTTTAGAAATTTATAAAATATTTCAACCATATGAAATTATTAATTTATAAATAGAACTTTTAATTATCAGTTTCAAATCCTCCCCCCCCCCCAAAAAAAAAGTTTATATAATACATATGAAAAGTACAACTGTTATAAAACTAATAGATTAAGTCCTCTCCCTCTGCTCAAAATCTAAAATAGATGTATTGTAATTTATAATAAACATATGTAAAAACCTGAAGCAGCAAGTTGGTGGCTTTGGTATCATCTTTTTTTGCAGCTATATGAAGTGCGGGTAATCTGACTTTGCCTTTAGTATCATTTTCTAATAATATAGCTACAACTTTATCATGACCTTGTTGCATGGCTACTGCTAAGGGTGAAAATCCATCCTAAAAACAAATGATAAAACAATATTTGTATTTCACTTGTATGTTAGTATGTATACACTTATTTTTAACATGGAACAAGAGCTCAGTTTTAATTTGTTAATCGTTTAAAAAAAAAATTCTCGCACAACGCGCATAATTATTTCATTAAAATAATAACACAATTTAGTAACCTTGGATAAAACAACTGAACCTAACATGTGCATTTTACATACGAATGTTGTACAAATATATGACTAAACTTTCAGGGTCTATTCACTAAAAAGTCCAATTAAGAGAACATTTAGCTTATAATTTTCGCATAACCACTCGCTATTTATTATACAACACCAACAGGAATAAATTGTTAAATAGACTCAATTGTTAGTAAAAACCTTGAACACAATCAACTTGTGGTTCTACCTACCATTTATTTGTGAATGTCATTTAATTTTATTTACAGTAAATATATCTATTATTATAATACACATTTATATTTTAATAAACCTCACCTCAGTTACTAACAGTTGATTAGCACCGTTTCGTAAAAGTAATTCAACAATGCTGCAATGGTTTTCTTGCGCAGCCATGTAAAGTGGCGAGAAACCACTATGGGATTGTATATTTATAGAAGCGTTATTTTTCACTAATATTTCGACAATTTCTTCTTGTCCAGCTAATAAAATTATTATTTAAATTAATAAAAAAAATATTTAGCAATATACGTACAACAACACGTGGTATGCATTTAGTTATACTCGCCAACGTATGCTTACCTAATGATGCAATGTGAAGGGCAGAATTTCCTTTTTTGGTCACTGAATTTACAGAACATCCTCTTTTCAATAAACATTTTACAATTTCTACATGGCCATCTTTTGCAGCTAAATGAAGTGCGTTGAGTCCATTCTATATTTAACGCACACAAACAAACAAAAAATAATCTAAATACTGATCTCGAAAAAAAAGAAATTGGAAATACTCACAGCGTTCGCCGTGTTCACATCAACACCAGTATTTTCAAGTAAATGCAAAACTTTTTCTAAATTTCCCGATCTCGCGGCTCTTAAGTACGAAGTTGCAGGATCCACCTTAAATCAAAAAACAAATGATTGTCATAAAATGTAAACGATCGTTTACAGTCACATTTATTACTTTAAATAATTAAATAACGTAACAATATGTTATTTTAGGGTTCGTGTAGATTACTATTGTTGGCAAAGAAGAATTATGAAAATCCAATAGTAAAACTACTACAAAAAAAAACATAGGAATTACTCATGTTTCCGGTAATGTTATTACTTACTATATATTTTATAATATTACCTATTGCCTAAATTAATTTATAGAGAAGAAAAAAATCACTTTCAAGAATACTATTCGATTTCGACACACAAGACACCTCTTATTTTTATCCATTATTTTAAACGTATAAAAATAACTACTATCGGGGACTAATATTATATGGAAAAATAATGAATTAACTCGAACGTAAAACAAAATCTCGAAACAACACATTTTTGTTTTCCTGCCAATACACTTCTACCGTAACGTCTACACACATACTCGTCTGTACGGACTCTCATCTCTATATAGGTATTCTACAGTTCAATCCTTACTGTATCCTTCCTGATTAAAACATAATCGAAAGAAAAACGCGTGTATAATATCCGGAGCAGAGGAGTCTGCATATTATTTACTACACATCCAGGAACATTTAAAATTAGATTTTGACCTCGTTTGTTTATATTAGATTATATTTTACATCTGAATTCGCTTGTATTCGCCGCCGGCAATTGAATAAATACGTGCGTAACCGCTACATCGTATATAATCAATACAGTTATATACGTATATTTTTATTCGTGCGCCTAATAATAAAAAAAAAAAAATTTTTTTTTTTTCTAATACCGTTTATAAATCACAATTTTCAATAAGCCAATCATCGCTGAATACGCAATATGTAACATAAAATAAACACGATCGATTACAAACTTTAATAATCGATTTCCTCTGACACGAATTTAAAATCTACGACGTATAGAAGAGGCACACGACGACGACAACGACAAGAAAATACATCCCTCCGCCCGTCGAGGGTGTCAATTTACACGGGTGGGAAACTATTGAACTGGTCGCGGTCACGTCCAATGACCTAAATAAACAGGATTTTTATTTGCCGTCGCAGACGGACGCGCATATACACATAAACAGAAAAAAAAAATCGTCAAAGTTAAACTGAAACGCTACGCTCTGTGCCTGCGTTTGGAGCAAAGTCACGACGAAAATTATTATTAACAATAATATTTTCGATAAAGAAACTAATAAATATTAGTGTTTAACACAGGCTTGGGCTAAAAATAGTTGGTTACTGACATTGGTAATCACGCGTAGGTGCCTCATTAGTCATTTATCCTTGATCGTACTGCGTATATCGATAAAATAATTTTATGTAGATTCGCCTAAATACACTAGAAAAAAAAAAAAAAACTAATGTTATAGCGTTTTTTCAACCAAATAAGGGTCCCGAATAACACTGATAACGCGTACGAACACTGAATGTTGCATAAATGTATCGACAGAGACATATATAAAAGATAACGTATACAAGAGGAGAAATGAAATAGACGTGTCAAAACCATCATATTCAAGAACAGTGTCGGTTATAGTATGGAACGTACTGGTGTCAACACGAGATTGAAGAATGATTATAATAATAATATGTATAAATGGTTAAACAAGATAAATCTGTCGTGTTCATTTTTAATTTGCATTCAACAAACGAATTTGTTGTCATAATTTCAACAGAGAATTGTCTCTAATCTCTATAAAAATAAATTATATATACCAATTATTAATCTCCCAGTATACTTATTTCGTAGCCGCGCAACGCGTGGACATTATAGACTCGGATCACAATTTACAACCAATGACATCATGTTTGTTTCCAGTTTGAAACGTAAACCGTATGCGTCCTATAATATATTCAGTATATTTCGGACTCAAAATTAATATAATAATTTCAATTATTACGACTAACAGCCGATCGGAAGATAATGATAATAATTATAATGCATTACACGGATAAAGTATAAACACGTTGGTGGTTTGTCGCTGTTTCTGTACGTCAATGAAACGATTTTAAATGGCAAAATATAAAATACGAGAATGAAAACATTGCTTTATAATCGAACACGCACTAAACGATTAATTTTAATAAATCAAAATCATTACATACGTACACACGTATCGATTACTCAGCACTTCGAAATATATATATATATATATATATATATAACGCGCAATTATAAATTTTATAATTTTGTTTTTTTTTTTTTTTTAAACGGAAATAAAGAATTATTAAAACTATTAAAAAAATCCTCATTAATTTCTCTGTACAAATATGTGTGTGTGTGTGTGTGTGTAATGAGATAAATACTCGTACAATATCTATATAAAGAAAACAGCGTTTGATTTATACATTATTGCTGGTTGTTATAAGGTTTTTTCCAAGACGAATAAAAAAAAAATTAAAAGTGTACCTACAGGCCAAATTATGTGAATATTAAATATTAGTTGATTATTTGCCTATATGACCTACTCCCCGTTTATAATAAATTATTATCACAACAATGTTTCGAACTAATCATTATAAAATAACGTGTAATCCGGAATTACATAAAAAAAAAAAAAATATATAATCCCTGGATTGACTTTATTAAACGCGATACAACGCGTCTAGCAGGTGTGTGTGTGTACCTCCTCTACATAATAAAGTCAAAGGGGTGATCGGTTTTTATGATAATACATAATATATATATATAACTAATTACTACCCTTATCGTATGGTTTTTGTATTTATATTTCGTTTGGCCATTTTAAATGAATTTAAAAATTGTTTCGTTTTGCTAATATCAGACGATATTCTCTGTTTGTTATGTATTTGAAATTCGAAGAATGTTTTAGTGTACATCCTAAAAAAAAAGTGTGACATTTAAACACTCATTGTAATTTAAGATGACAGTATAAAAATAAATTATACCGACTAAATAGTAATGGTATTGTTGTTCGTGCTGATGAAAAAAAAACATTCGATAATTTACAACAACGCTGTTGCCGTTGTTGAAATAATCGATTCTCATTGGGAAAGTTCTACTATATATACGGAAATTGTTGTGTTCACTGACGGTGTAAAAAAAAAAAAAAAAGTAATTTTTTTAAAAAACGTGCGTGCACTTCAATATAACATGAAAAATTTTACGAAATATATAATAACAGACGTCAATATTATAGCGCAATTTACTTGAAACATTGTTCAAAAAAAAAAGTTAAAATTAAAATTATATATAAGTATATAAATTTATATTAATGCGTATTTCAAAACTAGACATACGTGACGTCGGTTATTTTAGCGTTTTCGTACATTATCCCGTATTATTCGTCAATTGCTATTTAATTAATTGCCATCAATATAAAAAAAAAAATATATATATATCTATGTACTACAGACATTTGCGTTAAGGGTGTGCCCACAGAGAGACACACCCGTACATCACAGCTACTGTGTTTTATATCCTTCGAATTAAAGAATATTCGGTTAATAATAATCGTTATATCAAACAATTTATCATAAAAATAATTTTATCTATTTATTATTATAATATTATTATGTAGTATGTAACGTTTCCTTATATGTGTTTTAATATTGTTGAGGCGTGATTTTTTTTTTTTTTTAAATACATCTAGAAAAAAACAACTGTTCCGTACTGAACACTTAAAAATACGGTCGATAGCGAACATAAAATATTTAAGTATTAAGATGCACATTAATTTTTATACTGTGTGCAGTGTATATTAAAATTATTGTTAACTCGACATTATTGTTTATTAGAAGTTTGTAAAAACGTGACTATAAATAACAAACATGACTATTACAGTGGCAGAGATTGAAATTTTACTATGTACCTCCTAAGATTAGGAGGACCTACTACTACTCTTAATCCTAATAAGTCATCATAATCAATAAAAATATAATATCCATTATATATATATATATATACACCTGTACGTATACTATATAAAATAATTAGGTAATATAAATAATAGCAACACCGTGAATAACTCGGTCGTCAAAATTAGGTATTAAAAAATATTGTGAACGAATAAAATCCTTTTAGTAATAATATTCATCAGGTTACGACGCTGAGCGTTTAACATTTTGTTAAGCTAAATTGTGTTTCGTTAAATTTCACGGGCATTATAATGAGATGCTAAAATTCTTGTCAAGTTTATCAGCCAATATTGCCTAGTTAAAATAGAAGACCCGTGTTAAATATAATTTTTATCAATAATGATATCTTTCGTACATTTTTCTTGAATAACTGCAGGAAATTACGCGCAATTTTGTCATTAAAAAAAAAAAAAAAAAATACAATAATTTAACAAATAAATTTTGTTTGAATAACAAATCGTCGAACACTTTATGTGTATTGAATACGTTTAGAAAACAAAAGAAACGACTACTTACTAATCCTTTACCGAGAAAGTTTTTATACACTAATAAGATTATATTATTAAATATGATTTGAGACCTCTCCATTATATATATATATTTTTTTTTTTTACAAAAAATAAAATAATAACGTTTCGACGACTCTCATTCGTACTTTTAAGAGACAACACAAAAACATTTACGTTTATTATAATCGTAATTTGTTTGTCTGATTCGAATAGAATTTAGATTAAACTACATAAAAATTATTCGCTATAACCTATAATATAATAATTAAATATATTTATTCCGCAATCGACGTTTATAAATACGAATAAGAGAGAAAATGTGTCATCAAAACATTATTTTATATCCATTAAAAATCTGTTATTTTATGGCAAAAAAAAAAAGCAATTGATACCAAATAGCTTTTTGTAAAAAATAAAAACATATACATAGGTACAGCATGGAAATTCAATAGTTTTTCTATAGAAGGTACGTTTTGTTTTTTTTTACAATTTAACCGAGTTTGCTGTCCGATAACACGCATACACTAAACAGTTATTTTCGAATGAAACTCGTTGTGCAGTTAGTATTATTTAACGTTTATTTTATAAAACATCAATAATATCATATGGGTATTATTATCTAATGACAAAAAATATATAAAAACGGCACTGCGCAATTTTTATTAGAGTTAATTTCTAATCCTACAAACGAACCGATTTATTTTTACTATCTGAACAAAAATATAAGTCAATATCTTTTAACGCATATTTCTCTCTCTCTCTCTCTCTCTGTAGATTTGTCGTCGTACGTTGTTGCGTTATTTCACAACTATAGTAGTAAAATTATTTCGAATCTGAATATCATAAAAATAATTAGAAAATGCGTTTCGCGTATAAATAATATTGCGATACTACTACTACTACTACTACTACTACTGTAACAATGAAGCAGTCGATATAAATTTTTTTTTTTTTCTTATTCATTATTCTCCTTCCGTTCTTCAATTCAAAAACCAGTTAACGCTAAAATATTGTTTTAACAGTATATTTTTAATATACGCATATAAAACACAAGGATAACGTTTTTAAATACTTGTAGGTAGACGCGCGATAATACGAGGCGCGTTTAAATTATACATAATATATAATAACGTCATTCTCATAGCTGTACTACACTGGTTGACGGTATACGCGATATAATAACCGGTTTCCCGGCGTCGGTTGATTTTTTGTTTTATTCTCGCAGCAACACACAGTGGATGAAAGTTCTTCTCTATACGGAATACAAAATGTGCGTTTGTAAATCGCGTTCGTCTTATCGGTTTTTTTACCGATGTCAAGACGATTGTACCATAATCAAGGTTTTCGCAAAATTATTCTCTCTACTTTCATCGGTCAACGTCGAAAAATAACCTTCGATTTTTTTTTTTTTTATATCAAATAAATACGTTTTCGGTGTCGACACCGAATAAAACCGCCTATATATCCAATACACTTCAATCGTATGACAGCAAAATAAACATTTTTGTTTTTTTATAGTCACACCACGCGCACAACATTCCTAATGCCCGTATATTAAATACAATAAATTAATCATTGAATAATATCGTTAATTATTATCGACGGCGTTTGTCCGCCGTAAAACGTATTTCGAAATGGGCCACAACGCGTTGTGCAAATACGGCAAATTCGAGAGTAGATGTGGGGGGCCCCTCTAAATCGGCGCTCATAAACGGACAAAACATAAAATAATGTGTACACGAGGAGGTCAACGTTCTGCGCGCAGCACCGGCGGCGTGTCTCGGCGGTGATAGACCACGGCGGGAAGAATATCGTTTTATAGCAGTGACGGTGGTGGCGACTGCTGGTGTAGAGCTCATTATTATTGCATAAGGTACACGTTGTGTACGAACGAAGAGTATGAAATAAGTCTATCCGCGGACTTGTAATATTGTATGGATCGCGTGAAACACAAGAACGACAGTGACCGTTCGCACGAAGTCCACGCGAGTGCGGACTATGGAAGTAAGAGAAGATATTGGAAAAAAAAAACTTACTTTTTCTCCGACAAAAATAATATAGAAATAAATAGATTTTTTTTTTATTTAGAGCTCGTTCGAAACGCGGCGTTTTATATAAAATACTTCAAAAAAAAAAAAAAACGTTGTCGGTACGCCCAAAAGAACGTGCGCTGTCTACGTATTTGTGATAATTATTATTGTGTCATGGTCCAGTGAAAATGCCAGACAAGCCAAAAACATTCGTCCTTGTGATGAAAAAAAAAAACAAAACATTCCATTGTTTCCACATTGACCCCAACAATATAATTTCCTATCGGTCAAACAAACTTCCGACGTGGAAGAGTTTTTTTTTTTTTTCAAAAAAGTAAGGATGAGGACCAGAGCGTATGTAAACGTATTATTAATTAATAATAATAATAATTTACAGTAACTCGTTATTTAATATAAATAAAATAAAATATTGTTCCGCGCGAAACGTAAAAGTATAAACACTTAAAAATTCGTTATCGAAAAATTAAAAAAACACAAATAAATCAATCAACGATACAATAATATGATAACTACACCAGTCGTCTGTTGCTTCGCTCATTCCGGCCCAATATGTAGTAATTCAATAGTAATAATAACACAAATAAATTAATTAATTAAATTATTATTATTATTATTTTAATTATTATTATTATTATTATTATTATTATTATTCTGCGTGTGCCGTGCGCGATATGAATGGATTTGTTATTGATTCGTACAATACTATTGTATGTTATAACTACTTACAAGGAGAGATTTATTGCATTTTTAAAATGTCTTCGAAACGAATGAATAAACATTTTTTTTTTTTTTTAAACAAATACAATTTTTGAACGACTGTTACTGCTGCAATAAATCTATACACGCGTGTACTTATTAGAGGAATCGGTACGTGTCATTAGTCACGATGATAAATGAAAAAAAAAATAAAATACCGTTGATCAGCGCTTAACGGTAAAATATAAGTATCCGTTTCGATTCGTATCCGTCATGATAATCCGTGAAAATCCGTTTTTCTCCAGAAAAATATTATAAAATATATTTACCGTTTTTTTCTTTTTTAAAGTAGTATCTTCCTCGAGTTTCGGAAAATAATAATAGTTTTTGATAGGTTTTATATTATACGGAAATAAGTTCAAAAACGGTTTTTAACATATATAATAATATGTCCGAGGTGTACTACAATTATTATTATTATTATAAAATAATAAATGATATAGATTTTCCACGGAAAATGTTATAATAACTATAAATAGTTTATAATGTAGAATCCGTTAAATGGTCTGTCCGTATATTGTTGTAACATTCGTGTAGAAATCATTTTGCAGATCGTATGGATCCTGAGGATATTTCAAATGAATTAGCTCTTAAACCGACAACGGTGTTAATATCTCTTTAATTAATATACTAGTAAAATGACTACTTTACGACTATTAATTTATAGTTTTTTTCTTTCTCTTTCTTTCACGTATCCTTCTCTTTTATCTTTTATTTATTTAATTTTTTTTTTTTTTACTGTTTTATTATTGACTAATTTTATAAGAACATTTTACATAAATCTAATATTTCACTAACATGGAATGATCAAATACAGTATTATATTATACGTAGAAAAAAAAAACTATTCTTTGTTTTTTTTTTTTATGACAACATTTATATCTCCCTCCCCCCACACCGCACCTGAGAACCAAGTCTTAATTACAACATTGTAGCGGAAACGTCGAGTCGTAATAAAAAAAAAAAAAAACGCGACAATGTTTTCGGAACGTTTCCCGTGACTACACCAGTCACCGTCAGTGGCAGTGTGTGTCCGGTTATATCGCGTCATATATAACGTTTGTTTGCTAATTTATACAAGTTCATAACTACGTGTGTGGCGCCTGTTTACGCGGGCCGTGCAAAAAAAAAAACAGACATCACGTCAGCGACGGGGGACCGAAAATCGTCGACGAAAACCGAGAACTGGGCATAGGAGGACGGCAAACACGGTACCGTAGATGATGGCCTGTAATCCGTGGGCCGGAAAATTTCTATAACAGTCTTTGATGCAAGAGAGTTAAAACGGGTTTGAACAACCCCGGTTCAAAAACCCAAGCAACGCGAAAAAAAAACGGAAACAATTTCTAACCAGCGAAATCCGAGAAAAAAAAAAAACGAAAATCGTTTTTCGAACCCGAAACCAGATTTTTTTTTTAATAATAATAATAAAAATTTGAACGTTTTTGAAACAATCGTTTTTTTCTGTTTTTTTATACTTGCGCCTATTTTGTCGTTGGATTAATAGAGAGGAATAGAAAAATAAAAATATGGACCCATTTTTAGAAACATTTCCGTCGAGGAAAACGGAACGTTACAAAATCTGATATATCAATATTGTTATCGCGTGAAGTGAAAGTCGTTTTATTGACTTTTATGTGCGGTCCTAACAATGTGTACATCTATTATTTTTTTAGTAATTTTTTTTTTTTAATGATACAAAAAAATTAAATAAATCGTTTAGGTATATATATAAAAAAAAATATATATACTCAACGCTTGATTATTATTATTATTATTATTATTATTGAATTCCCCGAAAAGAAAAACGGGTTTATATTTCAATCTAAAACTAAAAAATAAAAAATTTAACAGTTTTTTTTAACCCGAAAGAAAATGCAATTGTTTTTACAACCCAGAGAAATTATTAACCGTTATTTATCGTCGGTACTAGAAACCGGGGGGTGGGAGGAACGGAAACCGTTTTCAAAATTTTATAACTCGTTTTGACTCCCTGCTTTAAAAAAAAAAAACGCACCCGCGACACGGTCCAAATCTCTCAGATTGGCGTGTAGAAGCGAAAAATATGGGAATGAGAACGCGAAGACGAAATGAACTGGATCCGGGGACGCATCATCTCACGTTCTCGTCCATCGGGTCTACGAGCCGCCCACCCGAATTGGTGGCCCACGTCGACTACTAACAATCACACACACACACATTGCATTGCACAATAATTCATTTATGCTAACAGGATATATAATGCGCGTCGCCATCACCGGTCCCGCGTGATACCATCACACACGTTTGTATTCGCCGTATGTTTTATGCCACTGCCGCGGTCAATTATGAACGAACGAATGAATATTCATTTAATCTACGCTAGACCAGTGGATCGTGATTACTACTTGGTGTAAACTGGCGCGGTCGCGGCGCCTATAGTTCGGCGGGAGTCATAAACGATCGAAAATAGACGACAGGTCGTGATTATACCTACTCCGGTTGGACGTTGTAGTGAACACGACCGCCGGTTCAGCAATGGAATCGTGTGCCGGAGGTGAAGTCTACCACCACCACATCATATTGGTGTTTGAATCGTTGCTCATTGAGCATATATATATATATTTGGATTCGTTCTAGAAAAAAGTTTCTGTAACCACCTTGATCTTTTCCGGTGACAATTCCCCCGACACATAATGCTGTTGCGACGGCACCGAGTAAATCTCGCTTCTTCTTAACGTCTTTCCGACAGTTTGATTCGTACACGACTTTTGCACTTCACAGTTTAGCCATAAGAAGTCTTAAGGATCTAGTCGAAGAATCGCACACAAACAAGACACGACGACCAGTAACGATTACGTAGCAGTTCCGTGCGAAAGTGGAGGTCGTCTATTGGTCATTAAAATAAGCAAATCATGAAACACGCGCGGAACGAATTAAAGGTATTCTTGCCGGGATCACGACTGTCAAATGGACAGTTGACTCCATGAGTTTGTGGATGGGATCCAACACCCTCGACGTTGTTACGGATAAACTCATTACAAATCGTCGATTTAAAGAAACTCCTCTCGAGACACGCGAACAAGGAGTTTCTGAGGTACGACACACCCGTACACCACACACGTAATTACGCCACTGTGTGTCGACGTATTATTATTGCAGTCTTCAATTATTTTTTTATACACGCGTTCGTTGTCAGTATCCACTCGTTTTTAATAACATACTGTCAAATTTCACCGCAGTGAACAACGAAAAATTAATCAAGAACTCACACTGAACTATATGACTTGAGCAGATTCAAAACATAATTACAGCGATACTCGGAATCACAAAATCAAACCAGTATTTGTACTAATTGTTTTAGATTTATTTTCTTCTTCGTTAAGAAAAAGTGCTATAATAGATTAATTCTACTTCGCTAAATTCAACCGTAATGAGGAATAAAAAGAATAATTATTACAACTTTGTTCCATATGACTACAAGGGATGTGCACCGTTTGAAAGCAACAGACTGATATATGTTAAAAATCGAATCGGACGTGTGTGAAAAGACCTTAAACAACGATTTAAAATTCCATAATTATTAATATACGTTATTGTAAGTTATTTTTAAATCACTACAATACGCGTACGCACAGGGTCAGCAGGGTGTGTGCATTCGCTGCACCTGACTGGTTCGGTCAAATTTGAATGGCCAATCAAGAAAAACCTCAGCAAGGATAAAATATTGGGTTAGTAATTAAATGTCTGGTCAAAGCTATTTCGTATTCAAAAAATATGTAATAATATATCAATGCGTGTTTAACTGAGAAATATAATAATTATTTTATTTTAATAGCGATTTCGATATAAAAAAAATGTGGTTAAAAAACAAATCTTATTTAAAATCACTTATCACCTATAACAAAATAAATTGTCAAACATAAATTACGATCGAATGAAATTGTAGCCTGTGGGCCGTTTATAAGAGAAAATGGATCTGGCAAAATTGTTCATTGAACCTGACCAAATACTCCGTGGCTATAATTATCATTATATTATTGTAAAATTCTATGTTGGTATATAACTTACGATTTAAAGCTATATTGTTATATAATATGTACTTAGGAACTATAGAGACTTATAGTTATATTCAACGTTTATGAACACAGGCGACAGATAGCGAACATATGGCATGACGCGTGTGACAAGGTGACGAGCAAACACTTGTCAAATGAAACATAAATAGGTAATTTTGTAAACCGAATTTAATAAAATCAGGTTCGTTTCAGCGGGTTAAATATTGTAAAACGGAATTAATTGTGTGTGTGTTCAAATAAAATCTACTAATTGCTTGTATAATTCGAGGATTGATTCATAGAATCAGTAGAATTAAGCAACAAATTTTACATATTATATAAAAATATCTTTGTATGTAGAAAAAAAAATGCAATTTTCATCAGCAAACACTATAATAATATTAATTTTTAATATACACACATTTAATATATTTAAGTTCCTTTATTATATAACGTAGTACACATTTATTCTTAAAAATATTCCATTTTTTTTCTTGTCAAATATTTGTTAATTTTTTTTTTATTGACTTGTCAGCCAAAATGAATCAATCGCAATATTTTTATTTCACACGCAGATACAAAATGGTTTTTCGTACCTGACACAGAACATAGTTAATACATAATAATTTTTTGATATATTATTTTTGAAAATGAAGAAAAATGCATGAAAAAAAAACTGTACACGGTTTCGATTTAAAAATTCTGATAAAGAAAAACAGACTAAATATTTACCATCTGTTAATACATTTTGTTATAAAATTATTATAAATATTATCAACAAGGCTAGGCATTAACGAGTTACTTGTTTAAAAAAATATAATAAATTATATGCTAGGACGTCATATAGTTGTTCATGCTTTTTTTATTATTATTGATAATTAGAAAATATTAAGTTTAAACTAAGTTAAAATACTTTTTTTTTAAATTAATACCAACAATGTAAGAAACATTTAAATTAATTTATATATTTTTTTTATTTATGGTACGAATATGCTCATTACATAATGCTCATTCGTAAGTCTACAATAATAGTCATCAAGTCTGAAGACATTAATTTACTATTGATTTATTTACTATTTTTCACATTTTTTTGGTACCACAACTGTCAAAAATTGATTTTTATATCAATTTTGTATTAGAATATTATAGAAAATTCAGCAGTATCAATATTTCAATAATATATTTGTAAACGGTTTGATAAATCAAAAATTTTACTTGAATGAAAAAAAAAGTCCGTGTTTTATATAATTTTCATACGGATTGATGCGTCACGGTGATTTGAGTTTTAAATGAAAATTACAATTATATACAGTTATTTGACGATTTTAAATGAAAACAACATTTATATACGATTATTTGATAGTTCTAAATTAAAATTGCATTTAAACAGGAACGCCGAGTAACGTACCTAAACAGGTCGGTGCGCTACCCACCACCATATTCTTAATAATTTACTGCGAAATACCTGTTTGGTTTTCGGTAAAGTTTCCATGCCATTAATGATCGGTGCTCGATCCACTTCTTTTTCTGCGTGCATCGATCCGTTTTCAGCAGCCGGCATTTTCTTTAAATATTATATTTTCAACAAACCCCCAGAAATGGTCAATGACCACTCAATTGTTTGTATTCACAGTAAAAGCACTGATCCGACGATCCATTCATAACCGTACAGCACCAAAATCAAATATCATAATATTATCATTTAATATCCAATAGTAAACACACGGCGTTCCGTTAAAACTGAATTTATTTCAAATTCCAAATAGATTAACAACAGAAGTCCACGGAGGTGACGAAAACTATAACACCAGTAACAAATGCTACAACACCGACGTCAGTGAGTAGTGACACTGACCGCGGAAATTTTTACTACAAAAGTGATTGTAAAAATTTTAGTAAACAAACGGTAACAGTGTCGCCAAACATCAGAACACAAATGACCGACTAGCATTTTTTACGTTGCTATGTTCACGGTCTATCACGTCCATGGGCCCCGTGGATACTACGAGTATGAAGTACAAAACAATTGTTCCGCTTCAAATCGTTCTTTTACGTTTAGTCTTCAGATGTGGTTTGTTTTGCTGTTCCGTACTAAGTTCATCGGGTTTCCACGGCCAAAATGGTGAGTGTTTATTATTTTTTTTTTTTTTTTATCCATTTTAATCTTAGAACTTAGGCTTTCGCAATGCTCAAAACGTTGAACGGCGGATTCCATTGAACATCTGTAATAATTTTTTCGCAAAAAAACACCGTCTCGGGTATTATCGGCACTCCGGCAGTTGTATTTTAAATATATTGATTATAACCCTAATGCAATTCGACTAGACTAGAGTAATTCTCGAAAATTATATTTTTCAAATACGTTTTGACCGTCTGCGATTTTATGTAATTTTAATATATAGATATATAATTTCATAATTATTGTAAGCCGATGTCTGATAACCTACAGTTTCAAATTTGGAAATAAATATATTTAAGTAGTCGACTGTATTTTTTCGTTAATGTTACAAACGGAAATGCAATTCAGTTTTGTGAAGTTGCAAAAAGCAAAATGTTTTCGATTGTTTATGACATCAAGGATTTTAAATAAAACGAAAAAGATACAATTATACCGTTTATAATAGACATTTTTTTTTTCTTTAAAAATTAAATATATATTCTTGGACTCGTGTTATATTAAATATACATTAATGAAATTACACAATTTTTTAGTTAATATTAATTATCGGAAACTTAGCTATATAGTAGATACATATACAACAGGTCTCGTATTAGATTTAACTCCCATTAAATCTACTTTTTATTAAACTTCAGTAATATTCTAGCTTGGTATTGATATTTATTTGTTTGTATTTTTAGGTTGCCAACACGTCTACTGCTACAATACGAACCCGTAAGTTCATGACCAACCGTCTGCTATGCAGGAAACAAATGGTAAGTCACTATTTTAATTTGTAACATATTATGATTAATAATTATGATGAGGGGGCTATACCATGATTCATTTTCTTATCTAATGTACGTGCACATTGTAAAAAATGTATACTTTACATAATTGTTATCGATAATATACTACAACGTATTATCCTTCCAGTGTGAGGTAAAAAGAACAAACACCGATTTGAAAACAAATTGGTGTTTGGATATTTTCTTTCCTTAACATTTCCCATTCATTCAACATTTCAATAAAAAATATATAATTAGTAGTGTGAAAACATTTTGTTTTATTCATTTGTTATAACGTACTAAACAAAACAGAAGCGTTTGTATATGTTATTTTCGTCTTAACAAAAATACAATTTTTGAAAAATTTTGCAATGTATCAATAAAAATCTTTTGTATCATAATCCTCTCTATAACAGCCTAACAGGCCTTATCTATTTATTATCTTTTGATTTCACGTGTAACGAAAAAAAATGTTTTTATGCATTTGAACATATTCTGTTAAATATAGAGTTAATATTATACAAGATATGGCCTTTAAAAATAAATATAATTTAAACACAATCAATAGAAAAGGCCGAAAAAATTTAAAAGTATTAAATAACAAACTTAATAAATAATTTAGTTAATTATTTTAGACCATTTATTTATTATTTTATAACAAATATTAAGTTCGATATCCAAGTATAAATTAGTTATCTATATTACCTATTTAATATTTTATTACGGCATCTTATATTAATTATTTATTATACCAGCAAATTAGTAATTATTATGTAAAGATATTTTGATTGTAAATATTTAATTAACCTTAACTAATATTTGATTAATTTAGGTTGTAGATGTCATGCATCCTGGAAAACCTTCTCCCAAAAAAACTGACATCCGTGAAAAATTAGCTAAGATGTTCAAAGTTTTGCCTGATGTTGTATTTGTATTTGGTTTCCAAACATGTTTCGGAGGTGGAAAATCAACCGGTTTTGCTCTCATCTATGACACTTTAGATCATGCAAAGAAGTTTGAACCAAAATACAGACTGCAACGGGTAAGTTAAAACCAAATTATAAAACATGTTTATATGTGTGCGCATATTATAATATAAAAATGTAAATATTTAGCACGGATTATATGAAAAGAAGACTCAGACGCGTAAACAGAGGAAGGAAAGGAAGAATAGGATGAAGAAGGTGCGAGGTACCAAAAAGACTAAAGTTGGTGCAGCGTCAGGAAAGAAGGTAATATAATAATAATTTGTACTGGATTCCAATTTTTTTTCATTAATTATTTTTTTCTTTCAGTAAAATGATCATTAGAAGTGAATGAATATACTTTTCGGGGCAGTCCACATGCTTGTGAATGTAAATAAAACACTTCTTTAATAAAATTGTTGGATTTTATTCCATAACATGTGAGTTTTATCTATACCTTTTTCTTACACAATATAAAAATGCATCCTATTATTTTTATATTCTTAAATTTCTATGGTTGATTTTCTATAGACAATACTTGTGTACGAGGATAAAAAGACTAAAAAATTTCATTATGTAACATATATTGTCACTTGTGCTTGTTTTGTTTCTTGACATTTACAGTGCATATTGGTCACTTCTTACACAGATAAATTTTGATCTCTAAAATATGTTTAAAAATAAAAGTTCTATTTAATTTTTTTTTATTAAATATATGAACAAATACCATATATTATTAAAATACTGCAATGAAATATAAATAGTTATAAATAATTTTTTTCAATAAGTTTATTGTTATGACAACAAAATTATCCTGTTACACTGTTTAGTGTTTTAAAAATTGTGTAGTGTATTTAAAAAAAAACCCATTTCGAATAATGGTAATACTCGACAGAAAAAATATATTATTCTAATTGACCATAATTACCATGTGTACCTTATAAGGTTTAATAAAGTATGTTAAATTATTCGCTATAACAAAATTAAATAAAAGAAATTTAAATATAATTAGAAAAAATAAGGATCACATATAAGGTTGGACCACTTCCCTAAAAATAAATGTTAGTCTTATAATATAAAAATTATTACATAGTTTATTATGGTGGTTATTAAATGTCATTAGGTCTATAAATCCATAAATTTAATATCACATCTGTATTTTTATTAGTCAATTTTAAATGATAATAAGTACTGTTGGTAATAATTATACAATGTTTATTAAAGTAGTGAAATCTATATAAATGCACACTATTTAAAATACATGGACATAGATTTGTAACATTCATTTTAAATGTGTACTTAATTTATAAAATTGTATTTTTATTAAACATGGCTACTCTGGTGTCCAGATGATCATTTTATTATGGTTATACGCATAAATATTTTGAAGTATATTATATATGTTTCAACATATAACATCTGTTTCCTGAAAGAATATAAGTGTGTGGAAACCAATTTTCGTCTTACACGACTACAGCAGTTTCTATAGATACTTTGACGTCTGTATTTCAATACATGCTGTTCAAAAATGGATGGTGTATGAACGAAATGTGGAATAACGAAATTATCAGTTCGATACATTCATATTCTCTCTGAAGACATCCGTATAATCGAATACACTTTTTGTGGTTACAAACATAGTTCTTAATCTCTTAAATTTAGTTATACTGTTCATTGTCTATAGATCTGTGGGTGAAAATTATGATTTCTGTAAATTAATTAATTTTTTCCAAATCAAATAATAAGTTTTTCTTTAATACCTTCAGAACTATGTACTTACATATATAATTATTAATTGTTCAATCATATTACAAATATAACGCAATACCAAAATCGTATAATAGTTGTTAAAGAAAACACATTTTCAAGTATTGAAAATTCTCCCGATTACAAAAAGTAAATTGAACACGGTTGTCACGTCATTTTTTCTTTGTGATAACGTTCGAAGTGTTTAGATTATGAATATCTCCCCATTAAAAGCTCAAAACATTCTACTGTTGTCATCTACGTAAAAAAAAAAGTGTATAAAACAATTTGTATACTTTATAATTAAAATATGTAGTGTTTATTTTATAGTATTTGTTTCTTATATTCATAGATTGTGTAGTATATTATTATAACCATTATGATAATAATGAATGTTGCAAATCAATTATATTTAAATGGTATACGTAGATAATTATGAGTAAAGATTTAATAACGCCTAATAAATCAGTTAAATTGTTTTCTGTGTAGTTTATTTTGCCATTGTACATATTACATATCTATTGCTAATGTTCTGTTTCCTTTATGAAATATGGAACTTCTTCAACGCATTGTCTTAAAACATTATGGAAAGGCCTGTTTTGGAAGACCAAATTCGTCTAAAATGAAAAATTAATATTCGTAAATTTAAAATGTTGCTGTTACACCTTTATTGTGAAAATTTTCATAAAAACTCGATTTTTAGTCATTAAGAAAATAAGCTGGAGATAACAGGACACATAACCATACTGTCCATAGCCGCGATATATTTTTGTTTTGTAGAAAATATTTTCAAATTTTTACAGGACATTAATTAAAATATGTAATAATTCCAACGGCAAGTTACTTCTGTGACTTGAGTATAACCCACACCGAGTAAGTTTGCTGCGTTTTATACATTTTTCACTGAATTTAAAATGTATTTTACACTGGTCAGTCTTGGTCGATTTAATCACACGTACATAGTAAACAGGTAACACGTCGTTGTAACAGAATATATTTTTAAATGTTTTCCTGCAAAAAAAAAAAAAAAATTATATATTATGTATTTAATGTGATTTGTATATATATTTTAAACGTCGATTCTGCGCGGTAAATAAAACGAAAAATTAGAATTTACCACCAAGACGATAGCAGAATTTGGAAAATGTAACGCCATAATATAACGGCTTCGAAAAAGCCGGATAAAAGTGTGCTGTGTTAAATAATTATTATTTGGAATTCGGTGGAAAAGAAACGAGAATTGAAGATTTCGAAAAATATCGTCGTAACCGCGGTGCGTGTGATGGCGATATTTAAAAAACCGCGGCGATCCGGACAAAAGGCTGCACTGCGTGCGGAGAAATTCTCTTCGTCCGACGGTAATGTGGGAACGTGCGATCCGCGATTGGTCGACGATTAGTGCCGTCAGAGCGATCGTGCGGCTAGGAGTGTCACCGCGACGCCGTCTAGTGTCTGCTCCTCGTACGTGCCGACACATACGCTCACAATGGCGTCTGACAACGGCGATTTCGACGACACGGATCTTGTCGCGGCACCTGCGAAACGCATGCGGTACTCGTTCGCTGACGAAATCGCTCAGAATTCGCATTTCGAAGCTTTCGGACAGAGGTTTACCGGATTTCCGTCGGGCGATTGTTACGGTAAGTCGTGCAGCGGAAAGCGCAAAACGCTGTGTCGCCGTAAACATGGCGGACGGACGATTTCTTTTTTTCCCGTTTACCGTCCGACATTTTGCCGGCGACGACAGGGCGTGCCCCCTCCCCGTCCCTCCCGTCATCCGCCACTGCATCGTCGTCGTTTCAGAGCGGTCGTCTATTCTTGACTTTCTTTTCCACGAACACTCCGTTAATATTACACTCCAAGCGCGTTGACCTCTTCACACGAAGTTCCTCGACGCTACTAGGTCGCCCGTGTTATCTGCTAATCATATTATTCCACGTGAGATAATAATATTTTGATGAACAATCTTATAATTATTGATATTCAAACGTTTTTCATAATTAACTTATATTTCGTTATTATTATTATTATTTAATTTGCCCTGAAATCCAATCGAATCAATATATATATATATGTGTATTTTAGAGTAATTTTCTTCTTTCTTTCCCCTCCATTATAATTGGATCTGTTTGTTAAATACGATTTCTGAACATCAAAATGCTTTTTAAAGAACAAAATGATTTTTATTATACCGGTGATAACTACTGTAGTTCGTTTTTAATTGTCTAACAGGAAGCAGCAGTAGTGTAACTTTCAATTAACGTAAAACACTATATTTTTCTAATTTTTTATAGACTTTGATATTTAACTTCATTCATTTATCACAAATTTATTTATTTATGTAAGATTTTGTTTTCATTATTTAATTATGTATTTATCTATCGTGTTTCTTTAGATTATATTTAAACATCAAGAAATTTACTTCAAATATGTGTGGCTTCCCTTTAGTCTTCTGGTTTAGGTATGATTATCTACTATGGATTGCTATCCGCTATGAACTTTATTTTCACCAGTCTGTATACCTGTTCATTTTATTTTGATTAATAACAAATATTGTGACCAATAACATTATTATTATTATTTAAAATATAAATTCAACTACAATAAAAATGGTTTAGAAATTAAAAAAACTGATTTATTATTTTAGCCAATAATTTGTATCAGCCATCATATAAAACATTAGACACTCTCTCGCCAAATTATTTACAACCAAATTCACCAATACCATTAAAAATGTCAACAAGTTTACCAGAATCTCCTGAAGACTCGAGGTAATAATAATAATAATTTTAAATTATCAATACGCAATTGTGAAAATTAAATAAAATCATAAATTTATTTTCCACAAAGCATATTTGATGAAAGTTCAGACAATAAAGAAGAACCTGAGGATGATGATTCGTCTTCAACGTCCAGTTCAGATTCCAGTACACACTCTGATAACATAGATTCTGAAAGAGGAGGTCCTGGTAATGGCAAAATTATATACACTATCTATTCAAGTACCTATTGTATTAATTCTAATTATTGACATTCTAGGTTCAAAGAATTGGGTAGAGCGACAAATTATGGGTGGCATAAATCCCAGACGTTTGTTACATCAAGTGTTTGGAGCTTCGGTTCCTTCTGAAGTAGAAGACATTACTTTATGGAGAGTAAGTGCATTTGGTCTTTTTTTTTATGCTGAATTTAAAATAATTCAAATTTGTATCTAATAGATAATTATGAGTATGACTGATGACTCTCCAACGCGTAATCGTTTGAGTAATGTTAATTCAATCAATGATGTGGTCAAATTATTGAAAACTAGCTCTCGTATTATGGTTCTTACTGGAGCAGGTGTAAGTAGTAAAACTCATAGCTTGTAGTAATGACAATAATTTGCATTATTATAACATTTATTAGGTTTCCGTTTCGTGTGGAATACCAGATTTCCGAAGTCATAATGGAGTTTATGCTCGACTAGCTACAGAATTTCCGGACTTACCAGATCCACAGTCTATGTTTTGTATAGATTATTTCAGTAAAGATCCTAGACCATTTTTTAAATTTGCTCGAGAAATTTATCCGGGACAATTTAAACCATCACCATCCCACCAGTATGTTATTATAATATATATTATTATAATATTTATTTAACATAAATTTTTTTTCAGATTTATTAAACTCTTAGAAAAGAAAGGACGACTTTTGCGCAATTATACTCAAAACATAGATACATTAGAACAAGTAGTTGGTATTGAAAATGTTATTGAATGTCATGGTAAGACATTTTATTTACTTGTATATTTTCTCCGACGTATGATTGTAATTGTAAAATTTCTTTTAAATATTAGGATCTTTTGCTACTGCATCTTGTACACAATGTGGACATAAAGTATCAGCAGAAACTATAAAACCTGATGTATTTGAACAAAGAATTCCACGTTGTCCAATATGTGTTAACAGTACTGGTAAAATACTTAATTTAATTGTTTATAAATAACGCTGTTATTAATACTAATAACATAAGCAAATAGAAGATAATATTTGTCACGTAAAGCGAATCACACATTTCTTCATGGTTTTACTTTTGTAAAACAAACACACGGTTGAAAAATGTAAATAAAAATATACTGCATTAGAAGACATTTAAGTAATTAATTTTGATGATTAAAAAAAATGGTTATAAAATCAAAGTTCAAACATTTTAAACTAACTCGTATGAACTTGAATTATAAGTGTAAATTTATATTTTCTTAGGCATTATGAAACCAGATATTGTGTTTTTTGGAGAAGGCCTTCCAGACAAATTTCATAGTGCAATAGATGCTGACAAAGATAATTGTGATTTGTTGATAGTAATTGGTTCATCATTAAAAGTACGGCCAGTTGCCCACATTCCCAGTAAGTATAATAATTTTAAGTCAAATATTGAATTACATTATAATTGTTATATTTATTTTTCTAAGATATGTTAAACAAGCGTGTTCCCCAAATATTAATAAACCGCGAGAGACTTCCTCATATGAACTTTGATGTTGAACTTCTTGGCGATAGTGATGTTATTGTCGATCATCTTTGCCGCATGTACGTATATTAATTACATGCATTATTAATTATATATATTATTTTTATGCTTCGTAAATAATAATACTTTCAACAGGCTTGGCTCTGATTGGACTGAACTGTGCTGGTGCAAAGAAGAATTAACTGAAACAAAAACTCTAAACACTCCTTTATCCTCGCCAAGGTATATATTTTTTTAAATACAAAAATGCTTCAAATATCTCAATTAATATTTAATTTGCAGGTCTAATACAGCTACAATAGAAAATGTGGAAAATGAAATGTCTACTGATTCAACAAGAGATAGTGCCAACAGTATGTCACCACCGCTAAGTGATGATAAATTTGTTCCTGGTTCTTCTGGAGAACAGCAACGACATTTATCTACAGACACTACAAGAGATAGCGGTATTGATCCAGATGACCCTCAGAAATCTAGTCTGGCTTCTTATTTGCCATGTAATATAAAATTATTATTATTTTTAATTTTTGTACTTAATAATTTTTTTTAATATTTCAGCAAATAAGTATTTTATGTTAAAGAAAAGGAGATATATGTTTTTTGGTGCGGAAGTAGATTTAAATGATATGAATGATGATAGTGAAACAGAATCGGATTCCAGTGAAAAATCAGAAAATCTCTTAAATTAATGTGCATCATTATAAATTTTATATTTAGCTCAATTTATTATTTGAGACATCCAGCTAAAAATTCTGTTTTTATTTTTGTTCAGTACTTCCATACTTATAAAGTGATTTATAATATTGTCAACTTTTTGTCATCTTGTATTCCTTAAAAGCGTTCTGTTCTTCAATTTGTTATCTCCTTTAACTATGATTTTTTTTTTTTTTTTTTTTATAAATAAAATATTTTAATTTATGTAAACACTAATATAAAATATTTAGTGATTTTGAATATAATGGTCAATTATTCATTATGAAAAATATTTAATGTACTTTTTTTAACTTATAGAGCTATATTTTTCTTTAAATATTATTTATCTTTTAAAATTACACTTAAAAATGTACATGTTTTAATATTAATTATAACACAAAGAAGACTTTAAAATAACTTGCATATGTATTAACACATTTTCAATCATAAATCACTTGTGTAGTTAGATAGGTCAATTTTTAACTAACTATAGATTTTTGTATGTATAAATAATATATATTTATATCTATTCTATAGTGGCGTAATTTCTGAATTAGAAAATTAATGTTAAGAATTAATTTTAACATATTATAATTATTATTATTATTTATATGACAAATTCGTAATATTAAATGTAGAATTGGAAACAATAAAACAAAACTATGCATATTGATGTTGAATACATTGTCATACACATTTAAACTTAGGTGTAAAGAGACAAAATGTATTTTTTATAGAATTAGAATGTATTTTTTGTTTTTAATTGCGGTATATGGAAAATGTTATTAATGTAATAATATTTAATTCAGTTTTTAAGAGTGTAAAAATATTCATTATTATTTCACTCATTTGGTTGTGCCTATACATGTAACGCAATTCACCGTTTAAAATATTATAAACAAAAAAAAAGTGATGTGTTCAAAATGTTATAATTTACTGTGTTCCTTTGTAAGAATATTAGCAATACATTATTTTAATATAAGTTACTATGTTATTAGTTTATTTTGTATTGTAATTAAAATATTTTTTATTTCAGAGTATATATTGGTAGTCTAATTATCTAAATGCTTAAGTGGATATTTAAAAGAACAATTTCAAAAAAGTTTTACAAATAATTGTAGTCACTTGTAATCTTTAAGTACCTTCCCAAATTTAGAAGTTTTAAGTTGTTGGATATTTATTTATCTAATTTTAACTTGCTGATATTTATGTTATATCGATGTATAGCATTTAAACCAAATCTATATATTTTTTACAGTGCTTTTATTTTATTTATTTTTTATAATCGGTGATAACTGTACAAACAAATATTCATTTAATATTTATTTTTATTATAGCTAATATAGTGTAGAAAATACTTTTTTTTAGTAAATTCACTAATTTTTGTAATGTAATAAGTGGTCTTGTTGAGTATTCGATTACTTTTATTCAAATTATAAGTATATTAATACTTTTTAAAATATATGTATTCTAAATACATTGTTTTTTTGTATTTGTATTCGTGTCGCAAAATATTTTTTGTGTAATATGTTTTATAAAAATCCTAAGAAAATAGGCATTGAGTGTTAAGAATACATAAATTATTGGAAAATTTAATAATTAAAAAAAACGTATATCAATAGGTATGTTAAATAATGGCCTTCATTATCATTTTATAAGGTTACAGCCCTTGTATAAAGAGAATATTTTGGTTTACAATATTTAAAAAAAAGTGTGTTATGTATATACATAACACGTACTTTGTTTCCGAATATATATCCTATTATTATAAAAATGGATAGATGGTCTATTAGAGAATTTATTTTAACAAATATTTATATCACATTGACAGTCATTGTTTTCTCAAAACCAGATATTGTTTTTTTAGTCCTTAATTTAAGATTAAAAAGCATAATTTCTCGACTAAAAGCTGTTTCGAAATTTAAATAAAAATAATAACTTAATACTTATAATTTTTAAAAAGAAATGTATCTATAAATAAATATGTAAAATCGATGGTATTACAAAATCAAAAAAAATATTGTTATTTTTTAAGACTCGTTTTATTTTCAAATTGTATTACATAATATATATTATACATTTTTTTTTTTCATTATTAATCTTTTATTGGACATTTTTAGATATTTACTATGTTTACTTATTCAAAAATATATTAATTAATTTTATCATTTTATGTGATTTATATTTTTTTTTAAATTGTATTTTGCACTTTGTATCAATTGTGTATATAGATCCAGTGATTTCCAAAACGATCGATTTTAATTATTTCCCGTGATGTTGTAAAATACAAAACGTTCAAAAACCGAACATTCTTGTTCCAGTCAATGTTTTCAACCAGACACGGATAGCACCATGCAAAAATCGGACCGTTGGCATAGCTCTAATGCACGTGCAACCTTTGTAATCACAGACGACTTAAGAACAAAGATTTTAATGCCCAATTTGAAATTTGTCATTTTCACAATGACATTATAAAAATAGGTTCCATAATTTCTTACACCTCAACGGATAATAAAGTACAATTGACTGCAGAAATAAGAAAAAAAATATGAATACATCATGTAATATAAGGCCAAGTGAATTGGGAGAGGGCAATAACTCGTAATGGGAATATTAATTAAATGTAATGAACGCAAAGCCATATTTAGGTTCTATGTGTATTAATATGTTATATACATACATAACAATAGTGTTATAATTTATTACAATAATACAGACGTATTGATGATAGTTATAAAAAGTGAAATGTTCTCGTTTGGTATGTACCTCTACCTAATATAATTGTATCATTAAAAACCGATGAATTTATTGACTTTATTTTATTGTCTACGCCTATAAAATTATAGTGTGTAAACTTGACGTGCAATTAATGGAGTTCGGTCGTGTAGTCAACTACGTCGCGTATTCACTGAAGAATTCAACAAGAACGCGTTTGTAATATTCAAGGTAAAACCTTTTTAACATATCTAATTCGTCATAAAGGGGTTGCTGTAGTTTAGGGATAATGTTAAAGGACTGTGGTTTACACACGCGTATCCTTACGAATCATAGGCGCACACGGGGAGGCGGTAGACGATGCTAAACATCCACAAGTCACGTGTTAGCACTTTCAGGTATTAATTGTGTTAAATTTTTTTCAACATATATTTTTATATATTTATTAAATATATTTTTGAATACGAAAAGTTTAAATTTAATTTTTATACATTATAAAAAAGTATAGGTAAGTATTTAAAAGTAAATTATCCCATTTATAAATCTCCAATAGGTAAATAATACTTTTTGGTTATCGAACCTATTACGCATGATTTATTATTTATTTAAACGCTTTACAACTTGTGTGACGGTCAATGGCCGTGTGGATATAGCGCTTTATACTATACAAATATAAGAATTTTCCGCTATAAAATGAGTGGAAATAATATTAAATTACAATAGGCGGATGTCTATGTATTTTCATAATAACCTCAATCGGAAATCTATTATTGTTTAATATTGCGATGATCAGCCGGAGGATTGGTATTAACACGATAAAGCTTATAAAATTCGTTATATATTTTATCTAAAATAACACGAATTATAAAAATGAATCAAATATAACTGTATAATTTGTGTTTACCTACTAAAAAATATGGGTGCGAAGATTTTATGTCAAGGCTTTTCCCAATATTAATTAAACTATTCCAAGTTAATTCAAATATTAATAGATAAACTCGTATGTATTATAACACAAAACCGACCTACTAATTCATCTGTAACACTTCCTATAGAAAAATATTTAATTATTAATATTATAAGGTAATATTAGATTTGTTACCAAAAATAGAAAATTATGTTTGTTACAATTGAAAAATATAAGTTAATTATAATTGTTTTTATACTAATACACATAAAAAAAACCACTATACGTATTTTGAATATAAATTACTTTCTGCTTGTCTAAAGCAGTCATAACTCATAAAGGTCTGTTATGATTTGAAAAGAATAAAACTTCTTACAATATTGAACTCTATAGGTACACCAATATGCTGTAAGTTCAATCTCTTATTAGGTTTTGGCGTCGTACGCTTATCCCCTGGCGGTTTTGTCCTTAAAACTTCAAACATTTTTGATACCTTAACTGATGTAAAACCATTGAGACTCTCATTTTTTATTCAATCTAAGACCTTAGTTGTATACACTCTATAATAAACTTCATAACAGAATACATGAACTTAACGTTTCAAGTTGTAAATATGACACTCGGAAGACTCGGTGACGTAATTTGGTAAACATTTTTGGTATTATTATATATTAAAGTAAAATTTGAGAGATTGAATCTTCTAAAATCATTAAAAAAAAATTTCAATTACAATATCACATTAATTTCTAAATAACTAAATAGAATACTGGTTGAATCACCCGGCTTCCCACGGAACATTCTTAGGAAGGTCATAGATTTTAGCGGATCACACATTATTTAAATCCTAGTAATGTAATATATAATTTTTAAATAAAACCATACACATATATAAAATATATACATATAACAAAATGTATATTTAAATATACAAAAAACCAAGAGTATTAAATAAAATAAAAAATAAAGGTTGTTGTATAATTAATTTTATTACTACCGGTTTCGACAAAACGTCATCATCAGGTAAATTTAAAGAAAATACAATAGAAAAATAATATAAAAAAATGAAATTGCTTAAAAAAAAATACATAGAGAAATAAAATAGAGAATACAATGAACATTACAATTAAAAATACACGGAGTAATGAAAAATAAAAATAATAAATTTAATATATTAAACAGCAGAAAAATTGTGTATATTATAATGAAAATACCTATGACATGATATTAATATTTTTTAATATATATTTAAATAAAATGTTATTTTTAAAATCTGTTTGTACATTCAAAATATTTTAAAATTTATTTTAATTTCTTTATAAAAATATAATTATTCCAAAACAGAATTGATATAAATATTATGTTGTACATTTGAAATTTCTAAGTTATATTATACTATATTAAAAGTAACAAAATGATTATTTTCTAATACGTGTTTTGCAAAATTTGAATTTGGATTAGGTTTTTTTAATCTCATTTTAGAAATGTGTTCTTTATATCTTGTATTAAAATTTATGTACTAATAGAATACATAAAAAAATTAAAGAAAATTTAAAAAAATCTAAGCAAATAAATAATGTAACTGATTATTATAGTATGAAATATCAAAATATAATAGAAAAATTCGCAAAAATTTTAAATAATATATAGGTTACATTTAATACTAATAATAATTTAATTAAGCAAATAAATTATAAAGTAAAACAATTTCCAAATAATAATTTTAATAAATTTAATTTTCCTGGTACCTATTTATAAATTAAAATAATGTATTTTACGTATTTTTTTTTTCTAAACGTATTATTTCCCGCTACCGCTACAGTGTGTGGGGGGACCTCTATACGTATTTTATACGGTTATAATTATATTCAAATAGGTATGTTTTGAGAGATGTACGGTATACCTCTATATTGTATAAACGTAATAATAACACTGTTACATATGTCATAACATATTTAATAACAATGTAACCATTGCAAAACCGTGGACAGACTTATGTTTCAATATAATAAATAAACAAACCTAAAAAAAAAAAATATTATTTGATAAATACAATTTCAAGGATCATTATTATCAATTCGTATAATAATTTTTAATTGGACAAAAAAATAAATAAATATTTTCTCCAATTTATAAAAACATTGTTTTTATGGTGAAAAGTATCAAATACTACATAATAGAACACTACAAAATTAATATAAAAATATTATGATATAATACCTAATTCATTATTGATTTATTTTTATTTTATTTTTTTAAGAAGGGGGGGGGTGAGTGATAATGTAAGAGAAGGTCCAATGTCTTTTTTTTACGTTACAAAACTGCACGTATAATAATATAAATATTATATAATAATATAAAAAGGAAGTAAATGAAATATTGGTTTTATATTTTTATAACCTTGGTATTAAAATGTAATCATAATTGTTTATTGATTCATAATAATATACATAATATATTACATATATATATATATATATATATTGAATATATTCGAAACTAGAAGTGTTCGTTAAACTCGTTTATATTATTTCATATTGTTACACTTCGATGTCAATAATAAAATGAAACAAACATATTTCCATATCACATTAACTGTTGATGTTTTTACGAAATAATACTATTGTAGTGTCAATTTTAAATGTACACTTTATTGATGTGTTTATATTTAAATAACGTTGAACACAATATCAGTTATAATAACAATACTTATTTATTATTTTTTCTTTTTTTTTTTGTATATATATACCTAGTTAGATTTTAAGCGAGTAATTTTTGTCAAACAGAAAATTAAAATATTATTTTATCATAATTAAAATTGTATTCGCTAGTACCTTTATACGTACTTATATAGTACAGTTTTCATTACTTGTTAAACATAATAATAATTTTAACTTTTTGAAAAAATAATACATTTAAATATTTTCAATAATAATAAGAAAAGAATAAATATTCATTTATTATGAAAATTTTTTAGAAAGTTCATGATCTTTTGTGTTTTTTGCTTTTTAAATATACACTTAAAATTTATGTCATATATATATATATATAGAAAGAGAGAGAGACATATAACAGTGTGTGTTGATTAATAATTGTTAACTGTTTTACTAACAAAAACAAAAATGTCCACAGGTCTTGACGTAATTTAGTGTAAAATCAATATTTCCGCGAGTGGGATGGTCTTACTGTGAACGTTTTGAGCATGCTCAGACCGTGAACTTGCGTTGTCATTCACTCATTCTATCGTAACCGTAACAGAACGTTATTATATAAAATTATCTATATAAATCAAAGCAGGTGCGCTGTATACAGTACCTATTAATTGTTTAAACACAATGTTTTATTAGCAAATTAAGATGATAAATAATAGCATCCAGATGTTTAGGTAAACATTTATACTATATATATATAATTATTAACATTATTTTAACATTTAAAAATTTAACAATATCATTTTCCAGATTACCGATGTCAATATGTGCTACATTATGGTTGATTGTTTCCGCCGCAATTGACGTAAATTCTTTTGAACAGAAACATTTCCAATTTAAACACCACAACAATGAAGAAATGTACAACGTTATGCTGGAAGTGCATGAAAATTGCCCAAACATCACTAGTTTATACAGACTATCAGAGAATTCCGTGGAAGGACGTCCACTATTAGTCCTCGTATTTTCAGTTCACCCAACTATTCATAAACCAAGTACGAAGCTTTTAAATTATATACAATTTTATAAAATATACCCATAACTTAACAAATTTAACACGTTTATATTGAATTAATTTTTCAGTGGACCCCGAATTCAAATATATTGCTAATATGCACGGCAACGAAGTTCTCGGAAGGGAGCTACTGTTGATATTGGCAAATTATTTTTGTGAAGAATTTAAAGCAGGAAATGAGGAAATTGTAAAACTAATTACTAAAACCAGGATTCATTTAATGCCATCAATGAATCCTGACGGATGGCAAAAGTCAACTGATGACGTATGATTTCTTGTTTATAACCGATTTACGCAGGGCTACGTTTAATAAATCAATTTACTATTTATAGGGAGGAAGTAATTATTTAATAGGAAGGAACAACGCCGAAGGCGTGGACTTAAACAGAAACTTCCCAGATTTAGATAGAATTGTTTTTGACAACGAAGCATACTACAAAGACGTCAACAATCATTTGATGCAAATGGTGGATCATCTGTCACAACCGGTAATAATATTGCTAATAATTCTTTCGACTTAACTAGTATTTATTATCAATATAAAATATTTGAATATTTAAAAAAAATTATTCTACGTGTCCGTTGTCTAAAATACTTATTGGGAAAAAAATACCCTTTTTTTATTACGCGTATTAATATTACACACACAGACGTTTTGTGGACAAATTATATTATTTGTCTTGTTAAACAGTTAAATATAACGGTGTGAGTGGTAACGAATTGTTGGTTTAAGTATTAACGATCTAGCTGAATTTTAATTATTAATTAATGCGAAATGTAATTGTTAATTTTAACGGTGCCATACTGCTGCTTTTGCGCATATAATTCATGTACAATCGACCTATTTTAATTTATAAACCCACGCCCGCATATGTAGGTACAACCAGAAACGAAGGCTGTAATGCAAATGATTATGTCTATACCGTTTGTCGCTTCTGCTAATCTTCATGGAGGAGATTTAGTAGCCAACTATCCATACGACGCTAGTAGATACGGAAATGTACAAGGCGAATACGCCACAAGTCCTGACGACGATACTTTTAGGTACCTACGTTTATAATACGAAATAATACTTCATTTACAAACTAAAAACCATTACAAATAACTCGTTTTTTTTTATACTACAATTAGATGGTTGGCTTTGTCCTATGCAAATTATCATGCAGACATGGCAAATCCAAATAGAATGCCTTGTAAAGGCGGGGACACGAATTTCGGCAAAGAAGGTGGTATCACCAATGGCGCGAAATGGTATAGTGTTAGAGGAGGTAAGTTTATTTAAAATCGAGTCATTTGTACGTTTATAGATTACTTTAATTATTCGAATAAATATTTAATTGAAAATGGCGTCATTTTATTATTTACTGTTATTATATTAGGCACTATAAAAGTTATTTATGATTTAGTACAAATCTAATATATTGTATTAAAATTATTTTTTTTTTAAATTATACATTGAAATTAATAAACCTACAATAATAATACACTAATTATTTAAGATATTAAATTATAATTTAAGTAAACATTAAATAAAATAATTTCAAATTGTATAGTTATAGCGTTATCCATTAATATTCAAATTCAAATATTTACACAATTTATATTTACATATAGTTATTTTATGTTTACATTTGTAAATATTTACATTATAAATAATATTAATATATAATAAATTACGATGCTATAAATACTGAATAGAAAATAACGAAATCCGACATTTAAAATATTATTGCTTGAAAATAAAATTGTAAATGATTTTTGAACACATTGCATCAGTTGTACCTATTATATGTAGGTGCTACATGTCAATGTGCATTTATTGACAGACGTATAGTTAAACAAAAAAATTGACAATTTAAAATCCTACCCATATAAAATATAGTGTAAATATATGATTTATAGTATAAATATAACATAAGTAAGAGTAATAACAAATAAAATTGTGTATTAGGTATGCAAGACTTCAACTACTTGTCTTCCAATGATTTTGAAATTACCTTAGAGCTAGGCTGTAGCAAATATACAAAAGAGAATGAAATAGAAAAAGAATGGAACAGAAACAAAAAAGCGCTCATAAACTTGATTTGGCAGGTATGTTAATATTAATACAATATTATATATATATACTTGTAATATCAATATATTATACCAATAGTGATAACTTTTATTGTACACTATTGCCTCTTACATTAAAAATTCTTCGCGCATTTACATGAAGTATAATTTTTAAATAATTTTATAATTTAAAAATTCTAACAGTATCTAAGAAGACGTATTTATGATAATCTATATTAGTATAAGATCATAGTGTATATACATTATACATATCATAAAATTGGTTATTATTCGCATTATTATGTTGATAGATACATTGATACCCATAAAAAATCTCAGGAATCCTTGCCCTCTCGACATTTCTCCGAAATAAAGGACCTTTTTAATTGAATATGTAAAATACTAGCTAAAACACTTTTACATCTTCGACATTTTTATTCAACCACCAACCATGAACCCAAAAGATAATAATAAAAAAATGTTCCGTGTATTTTTTTTTCCATTTATTTGACTTGTGAATAAAAAAAGAAATTGTAATTAAAATACTAATAGAAACGGAGATGGTAAAGTTCGTAATTTGCAATAAAAATGTAAATATTTATATCGTTCATATACAGTGGATATGTTGGATCTGTAAAACGAGTTTAATGTTTTCCGGATCTTGATTTTTGAATTTGAAAACGGTTTCATTATTAATTTTTTTTTTTTGTAAGGATTATCATTTATCCGGATTTTTATCCGGTTTAGTATATGTATACGTATGTATTGATTCCATGAATTATATAATATATAACTATATAATAATTCAGGCATAACTGTGTGAGTAAAAAAATATATTAAATATATTTTTGACTTGTACAAAATATATATTCGTATACATTACATATTTTATTATTATAATAATTATTTATTGGCACGTGCAATATATTAATATGATAATTTATAATAGCCATGTTTATATGCTTAATTATCTAAAGCTATATTTCTAAGCATTTGAAAATAATATATTTATGTAATATACGAATCTTGATTAAAATAGCTGCATAAGCTTAGAATATCATACATTTTTTCTAGAAAAATGATATCTAATGTAGCATATTTAAATTAGTTTGAAAATATAGGTATAATATTATATATTACATTGTCAATTATCGTGTCTATATTATATAATAATTTTATAACTAGGAACGATTAATTTTTCATGAAGGTAATAATAATAATAATTTATTATAATTATTATTATCATTGATAAATCATAAGAATTTTAATGAAATTATTAAATACAGGTATAATTTTATATGAAATAATTCTTTAGTTTCGAGAATAAAACCACTTTTATTTATACTACCTATACCTAAAATTTTTATTCTTTATACAATTTTGTTTCTAATAAAATTGTTTGCTGTTTATTAAACACTTTGTGGGTCATTTAATTTTTTTCAGTCACACATAGGGATTAAAGGTTTGATTCAAGATGCAGTCACGATGAAACCAATAGCAAACGCATTTATCAAAGTCATAAACATAACTAACGGCAATTTTTCACCAATCTTACACGATGTTACATCTGGTTAATGCAATTATTATTTACCTATACCAATTAAATTTGAATAAATGATTTGCAACAAAAGACTAATTAAATGTTTTCACAAAATTATCTAGTTCAAGAAGGTGATTACTACAGACTGCTTACAAACGGAGATTATCATGTCACGGCTTCCATGGACGGATATTTATCTTCGACCAAATTCGTTACAGTCGAAAACAAGTACCACAACGAAGCAAAAATAATAAACTTCACATTGCAGCCGGTTAGTTTATCGTAAAAATATATAATATTTATTGAATAAATTAAATATTAAAATTTACGAAAATTGTTTGTAATTTTTGTTTTCCAGATCATTTTTCCTAATAATTATAATCAAGAAGCGAAGCGTTTGGCATTTTTAAACCTAATGGAAACTGACAGATTACCGACGTTTTAGTGCAAAATATTCTTGTGTACACGTATCAACAAATAATACAATATGGTGGATTTGTTTTGATATTATAATTGTATGTCATTATAAATCTGAATAATACGAGCAGCACAACCCATAGTACTTATACATGTCGACTAACTATAGACGTATACCAATATTACCTATATAGTAGTGTATACAAACTTTAAAATTATGATCTTTCACCAATCCTAACAAGAATTTACATGTCAATCATTCACAATGTTGTGTAAAACATCTGTTAAAAAGTATTTCAAAATATAATAAACGGATATTAATTCTTTACGGTTTTGTCTTATCATAGATTTGCATACCTACATGTGTTTTATATTATTCTAAAAGGGTGCAAAATACAAAATTCTTATCAACAACTAACTTTTTATTTATGAAACGGATATTATAATATGAGATACGTGCACATTTTTAGTGGGTACATACAGCTATTAAATATAGTATTTTATTTTTTATACAAGTAGGTAATTATGTATTTTATGAATTATAGGATGATTAATAACTATATGCAACACTATTATAATTATAATTTACAAAACGTATGCAATTCATTTTTATTTCAGTTGTTATATTTGGCAGAATTACTGTATTTCATTAAAATATATATATTATTTTTATTAATTATATAATAATTTAACTATAAATTTTTAAATATTCGATATGCTATCTCTACTACTAAGTGCATACATAACGATAGATGAGAAGTAATTCGAAGAAAAAAATAATATATAAAGTGCTAAAACGTTTAATGTTTTAAGTGTTAAATAAAATACAAAAATTATATCATTACCATATAGGTAGGTATAAACTGAAATACACTCCTACAGTAATAGTAAACACTGCAAATAAAGTACCTACTTATTATAATATATAAGTTTCATCCATGACTAAACAACTTGTTTAGTCATGTTTTTTATCTATAATCCGATTGTATTGTTCTTGTCCGTGATATCCATTTCTTAAGTTTAGCGTGTGCTAATAACTATAAATATATAATAATAATAAAATGTATAAAAAAATTGAGATTACATTGGCACACGTAGTAAAAATTATTACTCTCGTGTAATATGTTGATGTTTAAACAAAACAATTATCGGTATAAAATGCTCTCGATTCTAGTCTTACTATACATGAAAATTGTTTGGCCGATTCGTTTTGCAAATGCAGACATTAAAATTTTAAAAATTATTTGAACTAATGTTGTTATTTGTATAATAAGAACACGAGTATATTCTTATACCAGAAATACATAATATAAAAACGGTGCGATCATCATATTATGTTATGGACCACACCGGTCATTATGAATATAATTACCATAAGCGTTTCGAGACCTCCGTGGCTGGAGAGGCCAGTTATAAAATTTAAATTTTTTACTTATTACAGCGATCTATATTCTATATCTATATTTGTGACTTTTTTTTTGTTGTATGGCAATTATATCGCACCTGGAATTTTTTCACCCCGCAAAATTAAAGATTATCTCGATCTTAAAATTGGTTTCCTATTCTATTACAACTAATAAATAAGGTCAATCAATTGATGTGCTACTATAGTCACTTTTATAAATATTTTATCAACCTTCTCTACACACCTTATTAGTTATTATACACAAATTATATAAATATGTAAATTTTCACAGATTTTATGTAATCTGTGATATAATATTTAATATATTGATAATGAAAATATTGAAACTAGTTATCACGACACAGATACTACTGTATAGTATAGACATTTGTGTATAAAATATTAGACAAACTGATTGCTGTTTAAAATGTATAGTTTTAACCACGGTAGATTATAAGTCAAGAGGCCGAGAATTAAGTCACTGGCGAGGCCCACCCTGCCATCCCCGTAGACGCGTCTATGATAATTACTAAACATATGCCGACATTTTCAGAAAGTAAACATAAGCTAGTCGCGTCATCATCGGCATCTAAAGGCCGTGTCGACGCAGTCCAAACTCCTCGGCTATTGTTCGCAGCTCGTTTGAGTTCTTGGTAGGACGTACAGTTCATCATGCGGTCTTCTAGCTCTTTGAAGAATCAAGTCCGCTGTGTTCCTCTAGGTATCCTCCATTCATAATATTCTATCTTCGAAATTGTTGTTCAGGAATTGAACGTTTCCGTCGTTCCTTTAATCTGTCTCTTTCACATTCGGTCAACGGCCATAACTATAATAATAATAATAATAATAATAATACGTTAAAACACTCCGGCAAAAGTTTTAATAAGAGATTTTCCGGCATTTCGAGTGTTGGTCGGTTAATAGGTTAATTGGTTAGTAGGTCGCGTAAATAAATCATATAATTTCCTGTATTGTAACAGATAATAATAATATTATTATTATTATGACGATGATGAGCATTCGTTCTTGGAAATCAAATCGCAGATAACGACGGTTTAATCGTATAGAACGCCACGTTATATTCATAATTGAATCAGGCAATAGAGGACGAACGAGCGCAAATATAGGTCATCCATCCATCGCTGTAGCGTGCAGGGAGGTGGACGTGCGATCTCCGAACACAAAAACACAATATAAGACTGTTAGCTGATATCCCCTTAACCGCAGATTATAATAATATGAATTAATCCATGATTTCCCACAACCCACGCCGCCCCGTGGTTTAACAACACTTCACACAGAACCGCGTTATGCGTATAATACAAATAACACGTTGGAATGATTAGAATTCCGGATAATAATAGTTGACGCGATGATGGGCGGTGTGTTTATTTATTGTCTAACCACTAATACTATAATTCGTTTGTTTTCGTTTATGAATTACAGACGGTTCGTATGATAAGTGTTTATAAACTGCAATTTAATAACATAAGTGTGCGTGTGTGTGTTTTCCTGGTATACGTTTTCGTTGGTACGTTACATAATAAACGTGTAAATACGATATCGTGGCGGTTTTATAAGATACGGTATAGTATGCGGCATTACGTCTCCCGTCCGCCACCGTCACACGGGGGACCGCTGTAATTGATTTGAACGCTTTATAAACTTATCGAGTTATTTAATTTTTTCGATAATGAGACGTATGTATGTATATTTTGATGACTCGCGATTATATAGTTACCGGTGATAATTCGACTAATAGGTACGAGTGAAATTGGACATTTTATTGACAGATTAAATGTGTATACGCACAAAGCCACAAGACGTAAAGTACACCAGTTGATGTATTATTTGAAATGTAAATAATTTAATATAATACGGTGGCGTATTTACGGAGGTGCACCACAAAACTTCCACCGCCTCCTCTCCGAGACTTTTTTTGTGATGGCTATTTTAAATAATCGTTATTCAACTTCTTCTTTTTAATGAACATTTAAATTAAATGTTACCAAAAAAAAAAAATACGAAGAACGTATTAGAAAAACAGGTTTTGAAATCTAATGAATCCACAAACATTTAATAATCTGTATAATGTGTATGAAATACAAAAAAACGTGCATAAAATGCGAAACATCGAAATTGATGCTATAGTATCGTCAATGCAGTGAAAACTGCACGAATACATTTATATACAATACCGTGACCATCTATTTTAATACACACGTCTATAGCAAATAAATCTTATAATACTTAGGTGTATTATAATAAAGTCGATTCGGCCGTGAGTCGTTTACGTTTTCGCGGTTATTAATCATATTAATGTTACGGACCCATCCTTAGTTACCGGATAACTGTAATATGTGCAGTCATCAGTGTCACGTGAACGCTATACTGTTTACGACTATAAATCTTAGTATTGGTAATCGGTGTAAGCCGGTACGTTATAGTTACATATACTGCTAACAAAAATGTGTCAATAATTGTAGCTTTTACTTTTTAGTTTTATAATTTGTTATCGAAGTAATTTTTTTATTGCGGCAATTAACTTATCAATAGAATGACAATACATTTCGAGTACGATCCGTGATCTCGCTGTATGCGATCATAAAACAATTTTCAACAACTGATTTTCGAGTACACAAATAGTTTTCAGCCACAGTAACAGCGACTGTATAACGTTATACTCTGTTCGGTTTAGAGATTATACCGGAACGCGCACGCTGAATGAACACAGGAGCGATGCTAAACACCCCCCCCCCCACCACCAGACGACTAGTAACTGCTCTGTCCATTGGTCGTCGTGTGCTGTGACAGCACACGACGACGATGGTATTCCGACAATCAGAACATCGATGGGGAACACAACTTTTCTTTTTTTCGTCCCTCGTCGCCCGGTATAATCTTAAAACCAAATATAGGTACTAGTACAATCGTCTGTACGAGTATTCAGTTCAGGAACGATTTCCCATAAATTATTATCACGTATCAATAATATAACATTATTAGTATACGTATTTTTCAGAATTATTGTCGTTACTATATACAGGTGTTAAGACACTGAGATCCGACTCTCTTCCTCTGAAAAATTTTTCTAAAGAATACTCTTCACTGGTATATATAGAAACGTCCGGTTTTTTTTTTTTTTGTCCAATTATTTAATTGTCGTGTACGTAATTCGCGCGGATAGTCCAGTCAATAATCGTAATTACTACGGTAACGTTATGGCCGTCGTAATAGTCACTTAAATTACACAATGGTATATAATATGTGGGTAACAGCAGCGCTGATGCGTTTACATACAATTACAATATAACAATAATAATAATAATTTGTTAAACACGCGTATTGAACGCATTGCGTATGGATCAACGGAAGACGTAATAATAATAATAATAAGTACAAAAAAAGTGTGTCAAATGTTTTTATCGCTGCGTTTACACATTCCGTACGAACGACGCGTGGCGATTCATTATGAACGGCCCTAAACAGGGCTTACATTTTCCGTATGGTATTTTTCGCACGTGTTATTTTTAACGCATTTCCCGCAAAATCGTTACGAAATAAATCACGGACTATACCTACGCGTCATTTATTTCCTCGTCCGCCGTATCCCCCCGAACATTATTCGTAATTATTAAAAATAACAATTTCGTATTCCGTCATTGGTCCCCGATACCGTGTAATGTCATATCGGTTTTTTCCGATTACGATCGGACGAAACGCGTATAGGCAAAACGATTCGGTTTTCGAACGAAAAGTCGGCAGGAGTGGTTCAAACCGCGGGCTTCCGAACGAGATAATGTTGAAATTTACCGAATTATTATTATCATTTCACCGGTTTTATTTTTCGAAACGATTTCACCGTTGAATAAAAGTACATATTGTAAAATCAATGGCGACACTATAAATAACAACTGGTTATGGACCGATCGCAGACGGTGTTTTCGCGCGTCATCCGGTTACCATCCCCGGTAGTGATGGGAATAATCGAATGAAATAATCGAATCATTCGATTATTTGAATAATCGAATCATTTCGATTATTTTAAAAATCATTCGAATAATAAAATAATCGAATAAAATTATTCGAAGGATCAAAATTAGTAGTAAAAATAATCGAATGCTTTTTGAAAATACTCCCACACTATTGACCTTTTATTAGGTGCCATGACAAAAATTTAACTTAAAATACTTTATAGTCAGTACTTATTAAATACTAAAATCAGTCCGTTAAACTTACTCGAATCTAGTAAATGATAAAATGAACAGTTTGATGTTGAATAATATTAAATAATAATAGTCTACTACTCTAGTGTATGGATTTATTTCTATTTCTGGTTTCTAATGAATTGTAATGTTTACTTTCCTTTGTTGTTATATTTAGATTTAAGTCATTGGGTACTAAATTAAGAATGTGTCTGTCCATGTATTGTATTATTATTTATTTTTATAACATTCGACTATTTTGTTTTCGAATACTAATCATTCAATTATTTTCTTTTCGAATACTAATCATTCGATTATTTTGTTTTCGAATACTAATCATTCGATTATTCGATTATTTTTGTTTTCGACTACTAATCATTCGATTATTAAAATCATTCGATTATTCCCATCACTAATCCCCGGCCGCGGATACGATAGATTTTGTTTTTTTTTTTCTACGGCGAAACGAGTATGCAATCAGTAATACCGCGTAATAATTATTATTA
Organism: Chaetogeoica ovagalla; assembly: GCA_032441825.1. Taxonomy (NCBI): domain Eukaryota; kingdom Metazoa; phylum Arthropoda; class Insecta; order Hemiptera; family Aphididae; genus Chaetogeoica; species Chaetogeoica ovagalla. Next base: position 7,537,942 of record CM063743.1, on the reverse strand, counting down.
TTATCACGACGGGGCGGTCGCGCCGTGCGGTATCGCGTGGACGGGCGGCGTTTTCGTTTTTCAGTTTCCCCCCGGCAGGCGGCCACACTGTCGCGCGCGGGTGCCGTCGTCGAACCAGTGCGGCCACCGACCGCGCGGACCGGGTGCCGTTTACGCGCGCGCGCGCTACACCACTATATATACACCAGTCAACGTGACGTGATTATAGTTTCCATTACCGTGCGCCGCAATATGTATTTTTGAAAATATTCCAACGTAAAAAAAAAAAAAAAAAAAAAAACAATTTTTTTTTTTTTTTTTTAATACTATCCCGCGGCGTGTACGCAATACGCGCGCACAGGCATATTATTGTAACGTCGTGCGCGGCGCAGTGTACATCGGCGACGGTGGAGAAGTGTACGACGAGGAGAGACGAGCCGCGGGGATCCAATAAACACGGGACGACGTCGGCCGCCGAGGTGAGAGAAACGTTTTGTTTGAACAAATATTGCCTCGTCCTCCCGTCCCGTATTCGTTTTTCAATCGGCGTGAGACCGGTTCGCGCCGTGCGACCGGCCGTTTCACGCGAAGGAAATAGAGAAAAAAAAAACGAAATTCACAAACGCCTGTCGTCGTCGTCGTCGTCGTCGTAGTTTGCGGCGACGGCTAATCGCGCGAACGAATGTATCCGTTGTTCGCCGGCGAACGGGATCCCACGATTTTTGCAATATTATTTTTACCCGACGAAATGATAAGTGGAATAACACTGTTGTAATCCGAGTACAATATTGTTATTATCAAAGATAAGTGCACCGCGGCGACGACGACGACGACGAGGACTAGGCGCGCCATTTGATTATGCAACTGTTTTGTTTTTCCATACATGTTGCATTTTTAAACGTACCGTGTGCACTTTTCTTATGTTACTTGTATTCGATCCGTTATTCTCTGTAGTCGTACGTTACAACTAGAACGTCGCTCTCGCTGACACCGCTATTCGTTACTCTTTGGTTTTTTTTTCTTATTGTTTTGAAATTGCGGCGGCCCTGTTTGCGATTGATTCCTATACGAGAATAGAAGGTACCAGCTGCACAGATACATTTCTAATAATAGTTTTACCTAAATGTTATGAACAATTTTTTTTACAATAACGTGTCTAATTTTGTTTTTTCTCTTATAATGTTTTAAAATATTTGTGATGTCATTCGAGACGATTCGTATCACGATTACCCGGGTAACCAGATTTCTTTTTTTTTTTTCAGATTTTATGATCGTTTTGTATTCATTACCGTAAACATCGTACTAATAATTCAAGATGCCAAAATCGGTAAGTTATTATTAGGGTTTTTAATTATACACGATTATAAGTTCTTTAAATACCGCCCATTATATTGTACAAATGAAACATTCGATTATGAGCGGAAAATATTATATTCTTATGAACCTCTATGTTTAAAATTAAATGTTATTTTACGTAAATGATAATTTATAATGTTTTAAGTTAAATATTATTATTGTTATCGTCTTTATTTATTATATAATACATTTGAAAATAGATACGCATGTACATCGAGTTAAAAAATAAAAAACGTACGTGTTGTGTTAGTTAATGTACAGACGTGCGTTGCTGTTTTCCAATATGTATATAAAGAAATATATATTTATATATTCTTAAAAAAGACCTCTTCTGTGTTGGCAACAGATAATGTGTAACCACCATCTGGTGCACGGTGTTGCCTATCATCCATTCTAGTAGTTTTTGAATGTACAGAGTTATTCAAAATGGTCCGTTCAATTTACTTTTTGTTATTGTAAACTCTGTTTCATCCTATTACACACTAAATAATATTAGGAAATTCCGAGTTTTCAAATGCCATTAAATGATTTAATTGGCAAAAATATTTTTTTTTAAAAAAAACATTTACCATTCCTGATCATTATGAATAGAGGACTCGTCATTAAGTTGGTATAAATTATCTTTTGTATTCTCAAAAGTAAACTACTTAGAATATAATATAATCATATGAAATTGGATGAGTTGTTTTGGAATAATAGTTTACTGTAAAAAAAATTTTGATTGCAAACTTATGGACTATTATTATACTTATAGTTCAAACTAAATGTGTGTATTTTTTTTTTATTTGGATTTTATATTAAATGTGTATGTTTTAATATTTATACAAACATTCCAATTTAATAGTTATGAATCGTAGTACATTGATATATTCAATTTAAATTTTGTATATTATTCAAATATAATTAATATTCAGTTCATTAATAAAATTCTAGTTATTTTATGGTTGTTTATTTTTATTGTAATATTTTGTTTAAAATTAAACTACCCAAGTATTCTGTTAAAACAAAATATACTTCTTGTATGTTTAAACTCTTTTAATTTGTGCATTTTATATTTAATTTATATGTTAATTCATAGGTAATAATAATATCTGTTTAAATCAAATATTTAGAAATAAAATTTTCTTTACACTTTTTTTTTAAAAAAACAAATACAATAATATGAAATTTTTATTTGTTATCTTGTCCCTAATTTTTTTTTTACCGTGGCCTTGCTTAATTTTACACACACACACATATACATGTGTATTCAATAAACTCCAGGAAATAACTGATAATTTAATCAATAAATGAGCTGAATATCATATTAATGAATTTTCCTAAATAAATTCGTATTTATATAATTTGTATTAATATTACTATTGTTATATGTATAACATGTAAATAAATAATTTTTAGGTTTAATGTCCATAGTGTAATAATAATACAACCCACATATTATTTGGTACTATATCAAGTATCATTACAATACAAAAGATTTCTAAAGGCCCTACTCAATTTACATTTTAAACAATGGTTATTATAGAAACCACAATATGTTATTCTATATTACTTACTCATGTACAACAATCACTTCCTATCTTCTTGTATTCTAAGATCCCCTTGTCAGATGTATCATGTATATTCATGTTATGGTAAATTTCGTACATATTAGTGTACACCACGTGTGATTTGTTTAATATATTTTTGAATCCTGTAAAACTATGTCAGTAATATTTAAAATTTAATAATTGGCCATAATTATCGACAAAATTATTTTTTTCGAAAACAATTAAAAATTTTCTTTTAAATAATTTTCAAAAATCTTGTTTTAAATATAATTGTATGTTTTGGAGAAATAAAAGTAATATGTAAATAGTTATACATTTGAATAAAATATTTTCTTGATTTCGGTAATTTACACTATTAGCAATAGACGCATTTTACTTATTGTAGTATAGCGTACATATTGAAAGTGAAATTGAAATATATTAGATCATTTTTCTGGTTATCTGAAGGTTAGATAATTATTTGAATTAATTATTACAACTCGTATTACAAGATAATTTATATTGATTTTATATTGTAAATTCGAATAAAGCACATTGAATTTATGGTCCTTTATTTAACTATAAGTACTTCTATAATTTTACAATACATTATAATTTGTAACTAATTGTCTCTTGATAACTGTTTTAGTTTCGAATAAAGTATATTTAAAATACAAAATATGTTTTGTTATTATATTTGACATTGAAATTTAAGGCAAAATTTAGAAAATGTTTATATATGAACTAATGAAAACTATAATAACTAAAAAAAACTGTACATTAAATTATAAATGTTAAAAACATAGTGTAAATAGCATATTTCTAAGAAATGTAATTAAATTAACGTGATTTATGATTATTGTTTATCAATTATTTTGAATTCAAGTATGAAGAAGAATATTTCATCCGTTTCTAAACGGTGATTGAGCAAATGTGAAAATCATATGCTTCATTACAAATGATACAACTATTCCTCGGATTTTTCTACATTTTACCAACTAACTGGTTTTTAATAAGTAATTGAAGTATTAGATAAAATTAATTTTTACTTTATTTTAAAGCTAATAACAGTCTGCAAAGAATTTAAAAATTATTAAAATACTATTAGTTTAAAAATGAAAATATTTTTTTAAGTGCGAATATTCATTATTTTTATCTATAAATTCCTGTCACTTTTAACCTGTATATTTATTACTTTGTCAAGGATACTGAAAATATAAACCTAATTCACATGTAATAAATATTTTCAAAGTATATTGTTAAAGAATCCAATGTGATTATCAATATTGATGAGTAGAGCAAATTGTGAAATGTCATACTATCAAATAGAGTTACATAAATTTTGTTTTTACACCTTTAATTATCTAAACGAGTAATAAAATTGTTCATTACAATTATATATTGTTAGAATTATTGGAGGATGACTAACGTCAAGGTTTAAACATTTCTAAATGTAATTATAAAAATAATGGTATTATCATTTATACAATATACCTGAATGTGTAAAAATAATAAACAATAATTAATTGTTAAACAAATGTATATTGAATTAATTTACCCATTCAAAATGTATTTTATGTATTTCATAAAATAACTTTTATTTTTATAACATAATAAAATATAAATTGTATACCGTTTTCTTTTCATGAATTCATTCCATTTTTGGTTAAAGAAATATCAAGTTTATAATATTTACTCGCTTATCAGCGAGTAATATTGTTATATTTGTAATATTATTCTGCATAAAATGACGTATGAAAACTTTGAGGACGAAGCAATTGATATTATGGTGTGGTGAATTGAGGAAAACATTTTTATCTTATTAAGTTATTTCTTAATTCTCTGAACATCTGTATTATTAATAATAAGTATAAGCTAATATCTCGACAATAATAACGGGGTTTTTTTTTAGATAACATGGATACACATATACATAGTGTAAAAAATAAAAACAAAATATTTACTGTTATCTCAATTTTTGCCATTTTAAAACGTTCATTATTTTTCATGCAGACATTTCGCTCGCACGTGTGTGTGTATAATATAAGCCGACATAGTTAGGTAAAGAATTAGATACCATTGGTATCCAAGATAGCAAAAAAATAAACTGCCTACTTAAAGAATAAATTTTTCGCTTGGATGAATAATTTCTTTTTTACACGCACTAATTTACTGTCGGTTCAATCAATAAGTAGGTTTTTAAGTTATAATAATAATCGGGCATTTGCATTTAGGTTATTAATATTCGATTAATATATTTTTAATTCGTCTGTTAATAATAACACTTTAATGTGTTATATATTTATATAAGGTAAAATTTATTTTTTCATTATATCACTGAGGTGGCCAAAAACGTATTATCGATTCTTTAAAGTTTAAATACTGTTCGGTAAATAATTTTTCGAACACTATTATTGAACACATGTTATCTGTTTAGTTAACCTTGTACATTAACATTTCTGATCAGTGCTTTTTATTTGTCGTATCATTATAAAATGCACTACTAATTATTATGTTTTTTTTTTCGTAGTAGTAGTAGTAGTAGTAGTAGTAAAATTAATTTGTATTGGAAAACACATACCAACTTATTTGTTGATTTAAATTTAAACCTGATCTCGGCTATACAAACAGTGCGTTTGAGCTCGAGTTTAATTTACGTGCAAACAAAGAAGTTCTTTAAGGACTATCGTTAATTTTTATAATTAAAATTGTATGCCGAATTTACCAATACCATATTTATTGTGTTTGAATAGATTTTAAGGGAATTTTTTTTTTTTTTTTTTTTTTTGTGGATAATTAAAAATTACGGATATTCGTTTTTACAGAACAAACGTTTTAAATAAAAATGATCGTTGTATTTGTCGAACGATTAACGAATTCAATATCGACATGCAAACACAACGTAAAAAGTATAAAAATCCAAATATTTCTTAAACCAATAAAAGAAAATAAATATGTGTATAACCGCGCAGAAAGTAAAAGTATTTTTATTACGTATGCACGTTTATTAAAATTATACGCGTTGTTGTCCACACGTGCTTAATCGTCTCGTAATATTCAAGTTTCTCCGTATATCGTTTCATTCTTTTAAGGGTTCTCATGTAACAATAACAACGTTGTTGTTACATTTAACGACGTCGTTCTCTCTCCCGGGTTTTACAAAATATTTCGTTATTTACCTTACTACGCTCGAGGAATTGCTAATAATATCACGCACCGAGTATTTATAATCTCGTTGTCGGAGTGTTTTTTTGTTATTATTATTATTATTTAAAAATTACACGCGGAAAGTCTTAAAACCCTTTTTTTTTATCATAACGCGTATTTTACACTATTGCGCGAGCGCGTATAATTGAGCGCTAGTGAGAGAGAGAGAGAGAGAGAGAGAGATTATCCATAAACGACAAGTAAGTGGAGGATCGTCACGTCTCGCCTTATCTATGACGTAAACTTACGATTATGAATGACTCGGTAAAAAATTCCAAGTATCTCCGATCGTGTTTGTTAGGAAGGAGGAAAAACGTGTGTGTAATGTGTATAAACTTCTTTTCCACCCATTGATGAGGGTTTCGTAAAGTTTTTCAGTTCGACGACGACTACTAACTACTACTCGTATTAGTAGTAATACTAAAGTATCTTTACGTGTGAGATTCGCCACAACGGCCGCCTGCACCTTGGCCTGAAACCCGTCAGTTTGCGGCGGCGGCGGCGGCAGCGCACAGTGCTACACACACACACACAACGCTTCCCAAACCGGTTTCTTCTCGTATAAATATAATTCGTTCCCCGCCGCCGTTACGTCCCCTCACCACGCCCCGTTTTCTGCCGGTTTTTTTTTTTCTACTCGCGTATTCCCTCCTTTCCACACACACACACGGTCGTTACTTCTCTGCCTGCGCCCCGTAAGGTTACCCGGCTCGTTGTTACACCGTACACCTGCAATATATTATTTGTTCGTCGTCGGCAGCGCGTGCGTGTGTCCGCCGAGCGCCGTCGGTGGTCACTGTCGTCAGTCGTCGTTTCCCAGTCGTTGCAGTCCGTCGCACACTCTCCGCTCGTACAAATTTTTTTTTTTCAATAATAATAATAAATAATTCGTTTTTAAAAACCGTTTTTATCGCCGACTCGGTGGTGTGCTGTGTGTGTTAGTGATTCTCGTTTCGTGCGCGTGTGTTCCCGTCGCGCGCCCGCTTCTTCCTTCCGGGGCGATTATTATTTTACTACAGTGTGTGTGTGTGTGTGTATTAAACAGGACGGCCGTGCGTCAAGATGGTGTCTGGGAAAACTGTAAGTCCTTGACAACACGAAACGCGCGCGCGTCTTAACAGTGAATTTTTTGTCGCTCACGCGTATAAAATAGATTTTTAACGTCGAAAACGCGTATTTATGTATTAAATATTAATGACATCGCGTCCCGTATATATTAGTTCTGCAGTTGACTTTTAATATATATATATATGAAGAAAAAAAATTAACTCCGTCCGAGTTGTGACTGATGAAATTTTCTTCGGCGCGTCCGATGTTTTCGTTCAATCGCTCGTTTTATTTTCCCGCCAATCGTCATTTGTAATATAACAGGAGGAGTTAGCCAGCCCCCTCAAATACCGCACAGTATACAAGTGGCTGCAGTATTATACACTTCTTCGCCGCCGCGTTTTTATTATTATTATTATTATTATTATTATTATTATTATTATATAACGGACACACGTTTATCAAATATACAATTGCGTTTTTCCCGTGTCCCCGTGTGTGCGACGCGTGTTTCAGATGAACGTCAGGGTGACCACAATGGACGCCGAGTTGGAGTTTGCTATCCAGCAGACCACCACCGGCAAACAGCTGTTCGATCAAGTCGTTAAAACCATCGGTCTGAGGGAAGTATGGTTTTTCGGGCTGCAGTACACGGACAACAAAGGCGACATGACCTGGATCAAACTGTATAAAAAGGTGAGCGAGCGTGCTAATCCCGTTGATTTATTATCGTCATGTCGTATAACGATATTATTATTTCTTTGAATAATACAATAACGAGAAAAGAACCTGAACGGCATTAGCAGCGCAGCGATGTCGATGTGTTGTAGTAGCTGACCGATGAATGAGTAATAGCGATGATGTTTAACATCACGATACGCAATGGTGTAATATAATAATAATATACCGAAACCGTATGTGACCTTGGGGACAAATCGTAGGTTATTATTATGTGTTACGAGATTTGTATTTCTTTTTTCTCTCGCCCGCCGTCTATTTGCAGTGGAAATGTTTCGTAGAATAATAAAATAAAAACACACACCATCCATTAGCATTCAGAAAGACTCCGCCGCTATGCGTGACTAACGCGCGTCAGGTAGTGCCAAAGTCATATAATTTATAATGTCATCAAAAACAATATTAGGTTATGCGAATCCGTGAACGCGAGAGGTATTATTATTATAGACTTGTGTCTGAAGCACAAACGTTAATCGCTGTTATAAGTGCGAGTGCGTACTCGAGATAATGTGTATGGGATGTAATCGTTTGGGTACGTTGTTTTCCGAAAGCGTTTAACATTATTACAAAATTATTACTGTTATTGTTGGAACAGTAGTAGTCGTGTTTTTAAATATTGTTATATAACGTCGGTAAAAATAATCTTCCTTCGATTTTTTTTTTTTTTTGTTGTGTGTTTTCTTGCGTGTGTTTATTACTACGAGAAAGGGATGCGGAGCAACAGGTGTTGTTCGTGAAAACTATATTTATGCTCGAACTGTGTACGGCGCGCGGTATAGTAAAATAATAAAAGTCTCGTTCGAAAGGGTGTTTTATTTTTTTTTTTTTCACGTTCTCGAAAGAACGTATTTTTATTGTAATTCTTCTTTCGGTTTATCGTGCGTGCGATCGAAAAAAAAAAATTACACTACAGACGGTCTAAAATTGATTAAAAATACTTTCTTTTTTTTTTTTTTAATTGTCGCGGAAATGCGCGATTTCACGTTTATTATTGTATATTGTTGCGAAATAACGATTCCCCCGCGCCTGATGGTCACTTTAATAGTAGTGTCGTGTACGTCACGGGCAATTTCATAAAATTATTACCTTTAACGAGTATTGGATTTTTTGATTTTTTTTTCTCTCTCTCTCTCACATTCGCCGCTCTCCACGACTCGATGGCGGTATTAATTAAAAAAAGCCCGGTTAAACCGGATATATCCATTTTTTTTTTTTTTCTAATTGACGGTTAAACGACGACGATTTCTCTCTGAATTTTATCATCATTATTGTCAACGCTTGATTTCTATATTGTATTACAATTACCAAAACTACTTCGTACCCCACCATTACGTGCGTTATTCGTATTTTTAATACTCCGGATTTTCGTGTTTATTGTATAGAAAATTAAGTGTTAAGAAGAATATTCCGGCTTCTTTTGCAAATCTCTTATTATATTATATATATATATATAAGTGTACCGACGAGAAAGTGGCGCGGCGGTAGGAAAGTGTATCGGTTAAAGTATATATATAATATGGTTTATGAATTATTCCAATAGCATTTCACAGGCATTTAAAGAATAAAACAACCGTTTCGATATTATTATTATTATTTATTTGGCCTTGTCTCTCGGATACCACCACACATCGTCTACTTTCTAAAATGAAGATACTTGGGATACATCAATGTGTCAAGGTCGTCACGACGAAGGAGTACCCCGCCGAGTGCCAGCAAAATCGCGCGTAGTTTGATTATACTGATGGAAAATTATGTGATAGTCGTGAATACAATAGGACAGCGGTTAATGCGTTATGGGAAGAACGGAAGAAGACGTTTAAAATAAAACATGGGGAGGAAATACACCGCGTTTTCTTAAGGTTCCCGTTAAAACTCTCCGCGTAACGATGGCCAAGTGTTCATTACCAGTAAAATAATTAATCGTAAACGACTATTGTTAAATACGTGTGATTTTTGTTATTTTTTTTTTTTTAAAAATATTAATTCGTAACCAAATAAAATTCGCGTATACCACCAATAATAATTGATCGCGCGTATATTATATTGCATCATAAATTTTAAGTTTTGTATTTATATGTGTTTTGTTCGGGGAAAACAATCGTATTAAATAATAACACTGTACTCTAATTGCCTATATTTACAAAAATTATCAATAATTGTTTTTTATTGCGTATAAGAATGAATTCTCTCGGCAGAGTTATTAATATATATTATACCGATGTTGAAAACGACTTTGCCGAGCCGTATGTAATAAGAGGCGGTAACGAACACGACGAATTTTATGCGACGAGCAATAAACATATACCGAGTAAATAACGTCGTTTATAGGCTGCGCAATGTGACTAAAATTTAATATAGTGTTTGTAGGAGGTAGGTGCTGCGTGAGGAGGAGGAGGAGAACAATAATAATTTGAACGAGATTGTAGTAAATATTTATTTCTGTCTCTTATTTGTTTCGATAAAAAAAACTATTCGTGATCTACATATTTGATTTTTTTTTTTTTAATAATTCAAATTTATTTAACGATTATTATAGAAAAAAAGAAGTAAACAGTTAATTCATTATATTTATTTTGTTGGAATTTCCAACACGATGGGTTTGTTTGTAATATACACGTAATAATATATATATTACTTCCACATTATCACCTATTTTTAAACTGTCATTAAAGCGTGAAACACAATACGAAATATTATATGGTATACACTATAGTAACTGTTGATTTTTTAGTTCTTTCTCCGTTACTCTATGTTTACATAACTCGTTTCACGTGTTGTTGGTGGCTAAGTATTACAATATTATGATGTTATTCGCGTACACTTTTTTTACATGAAACGCAGGCTCAAAATATTTGCGAAAAACTGTGGGATTTATTATGGAAGAACAACAGGAAATCACTCGTTGAAGAATCGATTGATTATTTTGATCCAAGGCATAAATATTGGTTACAGGTATCGTCGTGTATGCCGCTTTTAAACATGCACACACAAATGTTGTTATATAACCAAATATTGTTGAAATTTCGATCAACCCAATGTCTTCCATACAATTTTTGTCGTAGCTTACACACACCAAACACGCGTATTATATATTATTATAGTATACAAATTATTCTTTTTTTTTTTTTTTTTTCCCCATACGTCTACACAGTATAATTGTAATTTTCCAACTGACCATTTGTATTTGTTATAGTGTCCTTCGCCATACAATTGCTGACATTATAATAATGAGTTTACCCACATTGTTTAATTTGTTTTTATGGCTTTCCATCACTCCACGTACTATTATTATTCGTATGTAACTAGTATAAATACAACCAAACGACTGAATATTATATTATTAATTTCACCTATATTTTCATGTGGACTTATTATTATTATATATGTACCTGTGTAATTTGTTTCTACTATTAGTACGGAATATAATAATTGCTATTAGTGGAAAAAAATAAAGTTTTTAAACCATGTCGTAAAAACAATTAAATTAAATCCACACAAGAGTTTTTCTAGATACTTCAGTAATATACCGATAAATAATAATAATACTAAATAATATAACGAAATAAATGGCGAATATAGCGCGGCGTCGTGTCGGTGATTCGAAATTAAATTTTAAACGTAGTTGTAAAATTAACGAATTATTATTAATAATAATTAAAAAAAAGAAACAAATTATAATTATAAAAAAAGTTCGTAAGATTTTTTTTAAATTGATATTTTCTCATATTCGAATAATTTTTTTCTCTGTATACGTATATAATTAGTATAAGTTATTTAATTTAAAATATATATTATTATAAATCAAGGTTAATGAACTGGTTGTGAATGTGTTTGGGCAACGATTATTACATATTTCTCAATATATTGATGATAGCTTGGCTTCGACTGTTCTACCTTTTATAATCCTAATAAATAAATAGCAATAATAAAGTAGTAATTAATTCGGATATTATGATGTGCGTCCACAAGTGATAAAATTGTGGGCGAATCGAGAAAATTAAATTGTAATTTTTCAACCGGTGTACCCATTTACTTGTAATACTGATTGTAATAATAATAATAATAATAAACTTCTATTTTGTCCTCACGTAGAGGTCGCGGTCTCGACCTTCGTTATATTTTCTTAATTTTAATTGTAGTCAAAAGCACCGTAAACGATGGAGAATAGCAATACGTTTTCTGAGAAATGCATATTTTTTGAGATATGTATGTGGTGTTACACACCGTCGTAAGTACTTTTTTTTTATTCACGTCATTTACTACTTCATGGCATAAATTCTTTACAAGGTCGACGTGTACGAATATAATATTAGGTTTACCTTTTTCAGATTTTTACGGTACGTTATTATTGTGCCTGTTGTTATAATTATTTATGATATTTTTATGTATTTTGTAATTAACTACGTACTTACACGTAGCAGCTATAAAGCTGACTGATAAGGTGGGGTGCACTAAAAGTTAAGACAAACAGAGTGCTCGTCGTGTTTCGGTGTTTTTTTTACTTTATAATTCCGTTATATAATATACACATTAGCAGCTTTTCACTGTAATATAATGTTATGTATTGTGATTAACCAGTGTGTACATTCATATTATAAAATATAAGTTTGTTGATTATTTCAATCGTGTGTATGTGTAACAGGGAATTCCTCTAAATCCGTAAGTTTTTTTTTTTTTTTGTAGGATTCTCTTTTCACTAAATTTCTTCACCCATTTGTGCCCATTCGTTTTGGATTGTTGTGCGGAAAAATAATATAATATTATCTAACGCAATACTTGTTTTCGTCAATTCTTATTTTATTTACTCGGGATTTTAAATTTAACAATCCCACCTGACACGACATAGGTAACTAAAAATATTTACCTATACAATGAATATCTCTGGCGCGCAGAAAGATACCGTTGACTCACAGTTTTTATTATTTTGTACACATATTGTTTTAAATGTGGGTGGTGTTAACTTTAAAATAGAATTTTTGTAAATATAATTAATTTAATTAGTATTTAAAATGGGTAATTACAAAAATAGATTGAGGCCTAATGTTTTGTACGTTTTATATTTCTTTATGATTGACATGAACCAAGAATATTTTTATTACTAATTAATAATATAATGATATTTCCATAAAAGCTAATAGAAACGTATACAATTATTATTAGATTAATTTATTCCTAATCGATAATAGTATTATTGTCCAGTTTTAAATCCATACTTATAAATGTAATATCAGTTCAATTTATATATATTACAGATTATTTGTTCCATAATTCATTTTTTCTTTATACTAATATTATTTCATTTTGTACTTAGAATACATTGATACACAAAAATTGAATTGTTATTTCAATTGGTTTAAGAATTTTTAAAGAAAAATTTAGAACTGTTTCAAAATTATATTTTTTTTTTTTTTTTTAAAAAAAATTTAAGCAAGGTAAAGATATATTTTAAAATGATTTTCGTCTTTTAATAGTACAAATGATCCAATTTTTAACATCACTTTCAAATCATACAGAGTTGATGATTTGTGTTTCGATTTCTTTAATAATTTTCTAACAAGCACTGAAAAATTACTAGTTTGATTGCTAAAACAAAAAAAAAATAGTAAAGTCGTCGACGATATTTATAATTTTTATCAAATCTAATTTTGTTTCTACGTTAATTAAAATTTAAATTATTACTGTAATGCATTATTGAAGCAAATGAAATTTATAAAATAATTATTTTTCATCAAAAAAAGCTTGAAATATATATATACATATATTTCCTATCAATAATAGTATTATTTCATAATATATATCATTAATTGTAATTTATTTTCATTTGAATTTGCACGTAATCTTTTTGTTATCAACATAAGTAATACTATTTGTTACTTGTATTAATTTATTTTTTAATTATTTTTAGGTTATGAGCCAAGATGTTAAAAAGGAAAACCCATTACAGTTCAAGTTCAGGGCCAAGTTTTATCCAGAAGATGTTGCAGAAGAATTAATACAAGATATTACATTGAGATTATTTTACTTACAGGTAAAGAGTTTTATGTATTAAAAATATGTAAAAGTAATTTATTGATATAAATATTTTATCAATAATCATCAATATTACATTTATTAAAATAATTAGTTATATAAAAAAACATTACTGTATTTTAATATGATTTTTTTATTTAATTATATTTATTTGTATAATGTAAAACATACTAGAAATCAAAATTGAATCTAAAATTTAATTTAAATCTAATTATTTTGAATTAAAATATTAACAAATAATTATATTGTTAATCGTGTAATTTATGCATATGGATTATCACATTTGTTTGTACTTTAAACTATTTAATGGTAATGGAAATAGTCATATTAGTCATTCAGACTAATTAAATTAGTAATAAATATGCATTGAACATATTTTTATAGAAAAAGGTGATAAAAAATTAAATATTTAACTTAAATAAATAATTTATATATATATATATATATAATTAAATACACGTAAAATTAAATTTTTTATTTGAATAAATTCCTTAAGTTGAAAATATAACATTATTAATACATACAAAATAATCAGTGTGTAATTTACATTATTATATTATTATAGTTACTCTTTTAATTTGTCAATCATTATAGTTTGTCTATTGTTTTAAATAAAATACGAAAAAAAAATTTTAAATTAGAGAATAAATAATATAGAACAAAAATATCAATTAATAAAAATTAAAACTAACAGCCATTGTTTTTTAATCGTCAAACTATTTGTTAGTGAGAATAATTATATTGTGCTTATGTTGACACATTTTTTTAGAATTCCTGTAATTAATATTTATTGTATTGTACAGTGTCGCAATAAACTATAAAATAAACCATAAAAACAAGTATTATGTACTATGTAGTCTGAAATATTTAATTATTTCATTTGGTCAATTTTAAGAAAGAAATAACTTACTAAGTAATGATTTTTCCTGTCAAATTATAATATTTGTTGTAGGTACATGGCAATAAAAAGTATTAAAAATTACTTCCTTTGTAATAAATTTGTATTTTTAAATTTTTAGTAGATTTTGATTGTAGAATAGTTTATCACTTTATTTATCACTTGTTTTAGAAGAATCAAATGCAATATGATTATCATTATCAGTTAATAATTAAATAATATGTCATATTGTTGTTGATTTAATAATTAACATAAATATATTGTTAATATAATGTCATGTGTAAAAACTATACTACTATTTAAGTTCATTTTATTATGCTTGCATAATAATGGTATTTTCTGACAATAAGTATTTAATTTATTTTAAACTAGTGTTTTATATTTTAAATGCCGTTGACTTACCTTATATAATTAGATAATTGAGAACTATGAAGAACTATTATAATTATGTTTATGAATTTCCATTCCCTATAAAAATAAATTATTTATTGTTTCATTTGGATATCTATTTGACCTATTATTTAACTATGTTTAGTATAAACATTCAAAAGTATTGTTCCTTAATAATAAAATGTTTCCATATACATTTTAAAATTAATTTACATTGTAAAATAATTTTCTTATATTTCAGGTAAAAAACGCTATTTTATCAGATGAAATTTATTGTCCGTCAGAAACATCTGTATTGCTTGCTTCGTATGCTGTTCAAGCCAGGCATGGGGATTTCAACAAACTTACTCATACTCCTGGTTTTCTTACTAATGATCGTTTGTTACCACAACGGTAAATAGAGAAAACTAATCAATTGTTAAGCATTTTAATTATATTTAAAAATAATGTATAGTGTAATGGATCAACATAAAATGACACGTGAAGAATGGGAGACAAGCATTACTACATGGTGGCATGAACATAGAGGCATGTTACGTGAAGATGCCATGATGGAGTACTTAAAGATCGCTCAAGATCTAGAAATGTATGGAGTTAACTACTTTGACATTCTCAACAAAAAAGGAACTGAATTATTCTTAGGTGTTGATGCCCTAGGTCTAAATATATATGAAAAAGATGATAAGTAAGGAATTCTTAATTATTTTTAATTAATTTATATACTTGTATTTATAAACAATTTAACAACATTTCAGATTAACTCCAAAAATTGGTTTCCCTTGGTCTGAAATCCGTAATATTTCATTCAATGATAGGAAGTTTATAATAAAGCCTATTGACAAGAAAGCTCCAGACTTTGTGTTCTTTGCTCCTCGTGTTCGTATTAACAAACGTATTTTGGCTCTATGTATGGGCAACCATGAGTTGTACATGAGAAGACGTAAACCAGACACCATTGATGTACAACAAATGAAAGCACAAGCAAGAGAGGAAAAACTTGCCAAACAACAACAGAGGTATTTACAATTTTGTTTTTTAATGTAATATACTTGTAGGAATTGAAAAGAACGTTTTAGCTATTTATTAATTTTTCTTTTCTTTACTTTAGAGAAAAACTTCAACTAGAAATTGCTGCTAGGGAAAAGGCTGAAAAGAAACATCAAGAATACGAAGAACGGTTGAAGCAAATGCAAGTTGAAATTTCTAAACGTGAACAAGACTTACTTAGTGCACAAGTATACAAAATATAATTAATTTATTACTTACAAATTAATAATGTAAAAAACGATGAATTATTATCTATTAATAAACCTTAGGATATGATTCGTCGTTTGGAGGATCAATTGAATAAACTTCAATTGGCCAAAGAAGAACTTGAGCAAAGACAAAACGAACTACAAAAAATGATGGAACGTTTGGAAGAATCAAAGAACATGGAGGCAGCAGAAAGAGCCAAATTAGAAGATGAGATCAAAGCTAAACAAGAAGAGGTTATGCGTATTCAGTCTGAAGTTGAAACTAAAGATGAAGAAACAAGACGTTTACAGGTTAGTATAAGTTATATACTGTCAATGTGTATAACTTTCTTAGGATGTATTTGTTTTACAAAAAAAATAAGTAGTGCACACTATGTATTAATCGTTTAATAATGATTTGGCACATGAGTGCAATGAAAAAATGATCTATAAACCTATACTACATAAAAAATAAAATGAGATAATTTTTTTTTAAATGCCTCATTTGGTATATGTAAATTTTATACTAAAAATTGAATCTCTTTTTCTTAAAAGTTTTAAAAATTATCAAAGAAGAGTAAATATTAATTACTCACTTTATGGTGTTCATACTACTAATAAAGATAACATAATTCCGAATTTTCAATAGTGGTGTTCACTCATATGTACTTTATGGTAAAATGGTGTGATAATATTAATTATAAATAAAGAAGATTTAGTCACCGTGCTACCCGAATAGTGCAATAGCAAATATCCTATTTTTTACAATTGTTGCCATATTGTTTGATAAATATATTACAATTTACAGTGTACATAGAAAATTTGTATTTTTATGTGTGATTTACGATGCACATGCCGCCGTTATACTGATTGCCACACAATCAAAAAACATTAATACAGTTCTTTATATTAGAATACTTAAAAATATTGAAATTTTTCAGATTTGTGTAAAAACATGAATTGTTGTTAGTTTGTCATGTAATATTAACTATGATTATACATTTTATAGGAAGAAGTTGAAGAGGCGAGACGTAAGCAGGAAGAGGCTGCAGCTGCAGCACTTGCTGCTGCTGCAACTCCTAAACACCATCATGTTATGGAAAATGAAAACGAAGATAATGATGAAATGGTTAATGGTCATGAAACACAAGATTTAGACACTGATATGGATATTGTTGATCCCGTGGAAGAACGACGTACGCTTGCTGAACGTAATGAACGACTTCAAGATCAGTTAAAGGTAATTTTATCACTTAAGTATTCAATGACTGCGTATAATATTTTATTTTATTTTAAATAGATGTTAAAACAAGACTTAGCACAATCAAGAGACGATACTAAGGAGACTGCTATGGATAAAATTCATCGTGAGAATGTGCGCCAGGGACGAGACAAATATAAGACATTACGTGAAATAAGGAAAGGCAATACAAAACGCCGAGTGGATCAGTTTGAAAACATGTAAAAATATATGCTCATACTTTACAGGGTAATTAAAATAATAAACTTTATGGCCTGTAAGTCCAAGTTCATTATGTATCACAATTACAAAACCATTTTACATCTTGGTTTGTAATTATGAATATTATTAAATTATTATTAATTAAGGTTGTAATAACAAAAATGGTTGAACAAGTTATGTAAAATGTTTTTTTTTTTAATTTAGTTTTTATTAAAATTTAAAATTATTTCCTTAATATTTAAGTATTTTTATTTATTGAAATATAATTTTATTATTCTGCATAAATGCTTATATAGTAAAATTATATTCATGTGCCCAGTAAAATGTAATCATGCACTTAGGCAAGACGTCATATTACTACATTTTGATCACTCCTTTCACATTCCAAAAACAGAGGGAGGGGCACTTAATTCTTTCTGCTCAATATCTTTGTCTTAAAATAAAAACACGAACAATATTTTGAAGCCTAACACTATTTTATTTTTATTATAATTGTCATTGTTATACGATTATTATCTTGATTTATTTATTATTATATAATTTCTTTTATTATTATTATTATTATTATTAACATACAAAAGCTTTGAAACAATTATTAATTTTATTATTATTATAATAAATAAATTTTGTTGTCTTTAAGAAGACGAGGATTATATACGCTGCAAAATTGTTGAATGTATACTCTACTTTTTTGTTAAGCTAGTATACCACATGTTTACTTATTAATTATTATAAAAAAAATACATATTATTATTAATATATATTTTTCAAATAAAAACCAAAATAGAAAAATTTGTAATTTTATTTTATTGAAAAGATGTAATCCAGGTAATTGAGATTATCTGGGTGAAAGTGATTTAGTTATTTATTCCATTTTTGAAGATAAAACAATTATCAGTTTTATAATGATCAGAGCAGAGAATCATTTTTATTTGTTAAAAATATTTTTTGACATTCCATCATAATTGGTCTAAAATATTTTATTACAGAAATAAAAATAAATTATGGGAAAGGAAATTATGAAGTAGTTTTCACTTTTTGTGCATAATATAATTGTATAATTACAATAAATTAAAAATAAAACATTTTTTTGTTAAATTTGTTTATGTAATCAATTTATTTCAGACCATTAAACAGCAAACACTTTTAAATTATCAGGCTGATCACAAATGCTTCATATGTTAAGTTGTTTGCTATTTCTATAGTGTGTACTTTACATATTTATAAGGTACACAGTACTTGTCGACCTAACCTTAAATTTTATTTTTTTTAAAAATCTGGTTTTTATATATTTGAAACATTTTTGCTTGTACATAATTTTTTTAGCCAAAATTTCGATGAGTAAGTTTGAAATACCATTAAAAATAATAAGTTTTCCGAAAACTTAAATTATATATTATATTAGTAATACTCTTACAATAGTAAACAAAACATTTATTATCGATTCTTTCTTTTAACATATTAACTCTCAGTCTATGGAAAATTACCATTCCTAGATTTACCAGTTATAAAAATAAATAATCAAATGAAATTTTAAATCTGATTTGTGATGACGTCAACGGGTGTAGTGCGTAAATTGGAGTGTAAGTTTTCACAGATATTAACATTGTTAAAAATGTATTATTGTTTTTTGATATATATTTTGTTTTTTTTTTAATTATATTTTCTACCTATGACTATTCAGAATTATTCAATCCAAATATAAGACTTTATAATAAAATTAATGCGTAAGCTAACCATTAAATTAACGATGGTTTCTACAAACTGCAAGGAGAAAGTATAAGAAAAAAAATGAAATTAACAATGGAATGTATAATTTTCATCATATAATTCTTAAACTATAGACATGAAAATTTTGAGAATTTTAAGTACAGCGTTTGCAATTTTCTTAGATTGTATTTTAAGGAAAATAAAAATTTTTCAGGGTTAAAAATATATATATATATGTATTAATCATTACTTAATTATATTCTGAAAAAATTGTACAACATTAACATATCATTCCTACATTATTCTAACTCCGCTTGTTCTGTGTTTTGCTGTTCATTTGTTTTCATATTTTTCACTAATATCTTTCCATTGTTTCTATAATAAAAAAATATTTATATATATATAAAGAAAACCCGTTAGTAAATATAATGTATTTAATCATTTTTACTTACTCCGCGGTTTATACTGTCATATAAATTTTCAATACCAATATCAACTGTTCTTTCGAAAAAGAGAGATGCCACTGCAACTACAGCAAAAAAACGAGTTGGCCTTCTCAAAACTGATTGATATAATACTTTTACGACGGACATGATGTGTCTGGAAAAGTAATCGAGGTACAAAATTATTATCAATCGACATAAACTAGTGTAGAGTTATTTTTTTTTTTTTACTACACTTGTTAATACGATTGCCAGTAAAAGTTATATTTAATAATATTTCTCATTAAACAGACAACAATTGGTAAAGGATCCAAGACAATCAATCGTTAATATTTTAAAATCATTTTATCGAACAGAGTTTATCCACATTTCCCACACGAATGGGAAGTGGTAGAAAAAAACAATTACTTATATTATTATCAAATAAACGTTACCTATTTGTCGTGGCTGGCGTAAATCGAACGACAAAAATCTCAAACGAAAATGAATTTCCGTCCTATGCGAATACCGAAAACGCGATATGAAGCTCAAAATGTTATATTGGTAGCTGAAGGTGATTGTAGCACATTATCATCAATTATTTATCAGCTGTTGAAAATATGGAAATTTGGGAATTGTCGAACAGTGCTACCAACAGTCTAGTGGAATATCACAAGATTTGAAGAAAAACGGAATTTTTCAATACACCGATTGTCTCGGGGCAGTTCTCCCCATTTTTGATAAGAGAAAAAATTGATAACCGAGTTGTGCGCGGGATTAAGAAGACCAACATAGACAACAAAAATCCCACGTCTAAATATTCATTAGTACTTTGGAGTGATAACTACTCAACATTAATTGTAACAATGAAATTTTTAAACTTTACCTAAATATAACTATTTATTACGATTAATGACCGTTAAACACGTCAAACACATTGAGTACATCGTTTCACGTATTTAGTTCAGTGTTGCTTATTGATCGGCATTAAATTTCTATTTGTAAATTAAATATTCTTATGTCGGTGTGAACGACAAGAAAAATTTTCAGGTTATTTACTCTCTTATCGAAAAATGGGGAACAGACCCGAGTCCGACTGATACGTTCATTCGATTGGCTCAAAACATTTCAGCGTAGTCCGATACAGTTGATCACGGTTTTTAATTCCTGTCTGCGAAGTACGTTAACCGCGGTTATAGAAATTCCACCACTGTGATAGATAACAATAACAATAAAAAACCGTTCCCCAGAGTCCTAAAACACAATTTGGATAACGCTGGTTTAGGATATTGAAGGATTAATAAAACGTAACAAATACAGTTGATTTCAATGACTTTTGTATTTGCACATGTATAGCAAAATATTAAAAATAAGTAAAGAAAAAACATTGATATCTTAATAATTCTTTTAAATGCTTAGATTTCAATTAGTCTTAATATATGAATTGAAAAAAAAAAAAACGATATTCAGTCGCTGGATGAATCAGAATCTCTTCGTTTCGATACTGTAACATAAATTAATAATACAAATAAAGTTAATAAATTTAATCACGTTGAAACATCGATTCACTTACAATCATTTATAACTCTACGGTTATTGTTAGACTTTGTATTTCTTTGTTTTGGTATGGCGCCACCAGATGGGTTTAAGTATACTAGTGAGTTATCACGCGTAGGCCCCAGATCCGAATGATTTAACCTAGAGCTTAATTTAATAACACAATCATTGTAAGTAAAGAATTATAGAACCGCCGCTGTTCTCAATTACAAAAAATATATTATTTTTAATTCAAAGTCTATTAAAATATCTTTGAGAGAGAATTGAGATACATTCTTTCATTTGAGTTTATGACTAATTTAATATAATGGAAGTTCAAATAAATTCTTATGTAAATCTGATTTCTTTTTAAATAATTAAAAAGAAAAAAACCAAAAAGTCGATTATAATAAATTAAGAATAAAAACTTACTTGGATAAAAATTGTTCATAGTTTTTCCTAGCAGTACTGTTCACAAAACGATTATCTGTCGATATATTTTGCTTGTGTAGTTTAACCCTTGGCAACAATGTTTGTTGTTCATATACTGAAGATGATGCCGATTGTGCATTACTATCTGAATTTCTTAACACCAATGTTCTACCAGAAGGATTATCTGGGGCTATTAGTAGATAAAATTAGAATCAATTAAAATATTAAATTACAATTAATAATCTTATATGTACACATATTTATTAATCTACATAAAAACAATATCGATGAATATAAATTATTACCAGATGTTTGTTTGAAAAAATTACGTCTAGGTTGTTCAATATTGACCGATTTTGGCACGTTAGTATTTTGCCTGTCTGGCTGTGGCATATCAAATTTACCCAAGTTATTAATTATAGGTATTTCCAAATGTATTTTTTCACAAACAATCTAGAAAAAATAACGTAATTAATAATATTACACTTTATTTCTTATGAAATAAAATATTTTAAAGTCGATTTAACACTTTTATGATGATACTCATAAGAGTATAATATAATAATGGCAATATTAAGTAATTACTTGATGGTTTATTAATTTCTTAATAGGTATTAATTTTTCACAGAATTCACAAGGCAATTTTTCAACATTGGTCTTTTCACTATTATCATCATCATCATCACCATCATCATCAGAACTTAAACTCAAAGTGTTTAAATTTATTTCACTGCCACTGCTGCTACTATCCAAGTCCAAGGGTGGTACAGGAAACCTATCATTTTGACTGTTTGTGTTTTTATTTGTTGGATGTAAAACATTATGAAATGTTGCTAAATCAGGACGGCATCCAGTCTACAAAATTAAAAACCAAAATAACATTTACTAAAAAATAAACGGATTGGGCATATAATTTACTTCGTGCAAAACAAGATTTTCAGCATCAATCATTTTTTGACAAAATTCACATGGTAATTGAATACCTTTTAATCCGTCAAAAAAATTGTGGTATTTTTTTTTTGTAAGGTTGTTGATGTTTACTGACTGATTATTATGAAGAGAATGTGCTCCGAGTACAGTAAAATCGTCATCATCTAGTGAAAAATATAAAATGTTCGACTGTGATTTAAATTTCAAGCGACTAGACATCCCCTTTAAAATTTCACATGATACAGTACAACAAATTGTATTTATTTTTTACACAAATTGTATTTATCACATCGTCTGAATAATATTTAAACAATAACATGTAATAATTAAAATTAATGTATAAACTTAAATTAAAAAAGTAAGATTTTTAAAAGAATAGCTTACCACTAGGTATGTCAACTATTGGCATATTTTTTTTTGGATCTTTATTTGTGTTGTCATTGTTGTTAAGTGTGTTAATTTGTGGTTGATCATTGTTACGTTTTACTGGAGGAGATACTATGTGATTTCTCCTCTTTGCTGAGGTGTTTACGTTATGGCTGGACATGACTGGTTCATGTTGTCTCAATGTAGGCATACTAATAGTTCTTGTAGCTGCAGATCTCGTAGTCCCACCTACTGCAATATTTGGAATTTTTTTTGTTAACGGTGGATATGCTGACAAACTTTCTGGACTTTCATCCAATTTTAGTTTTGAGACTTAAAAAAAAAATTATAATTAAGTTAAATTAAAATTATCAACAACTTTAAATGTTTTCTTACCATTAGGAACTTTTTTGAGCTTATGGTTTTCCTTATGAATAGCTGTAGATTTGAGCATGATAAATTGTCCACAATCATTACAACGTTCTGTACGACTACTACACATGTCTACATGTTCTTGTAATAGAGATGCTTCAATATCAATGTCACAAAAGTTACATACTTTCATACGGTGTGGACAGTTGTTTAACTAGATAATGTGAAAAACATTAATACGTAGTAAAATTAAAAAGTTTTCATATATAATATCATTATATTGTTTTCATACTTTATGGGATTCTAAATCGATTGCTTCGAGTTTCTCAAAACAGACATCACATGAAATATTTGCGTGTGCATTTTTCAAATGCTCTTCAAATTCAGAAGTTAGGAACGGTTCATCACATTTCAAGCAAAGTTTCAGGTTGCGATGACAATATGCAGTATGCATTACATGATTAATAAGTGGAATATTTCTTCGGCTAACATAATAATAAAAATTTGGATTAGAATAATATGTTTAACTTATTTAGATATGTAATCAAAAAAATTAACCAAACTATTTTATAGAAAAAATAATAAATATCAATTTATTACCAATTTTCTATATAATATATATATATATATATATATATATATATTTATTTCAAATTTATTAAATAATACCGTTTTAATATTCAGATAATTTTTAATATATAAAATCAGACGTTGTAAATGATTGTCAGATAATGTATAAAAATAAAATTTTGAAAAAATTAAATGAGTTATCTTTATTTATACAACAATGATAATTTATTTTATATTTATTTTTATTTTTATCTATTACAGCAACATCTATTAATTACAATTTAATATTGTTATATAATAAATATGTAATAATAAGAACAAAACTTAATTTCATATTGTATATATTCTTAAATCGTATTAAATTTCCAATACAATTTCTTTACCAACAATTTTATTTGGTAAAAATTAAGTTATAAAATTACTTATAAAACTTAAATCATATACATTTTATGTACAATACATTTAATTACATTTTTAAATATATGCCATCCTTGATCCTCACTCAACTCCTCTCCTTAATTATTATCACTAATAGTCTACTGCAATTTAAAAATTTCATTTGTAATGACAGATAACAATAACAATATCGTATAATATATAATGAATAATACAGAATATTAAAATAATAACATATGTACGATTATTAAAATAAATATAACGCAGAAAGATATCTAAATTGGAATTTCACACTGTTATTATTATTATTATGGGTCGAACAATAATATAACATTTTAAAGAGATTATTTTTTTTGTTAAAATGTCAATGTTATGACGATTCCACTATATATAACCTACAATTAGTAGGTATTGACAAATTTCAATAACATTGAATATGATATTTTTAATATTATTTTTCCGTTCTCAACACAGTTATTTTATATTAAACTTTTACTAAACTCACAATCCTTTACTTAAATTTGTCTTTTTATTATTGTAAGTATTTATTAAACTGTTTTTTCCCCAAAATAGAAAAAATAATATAATAAAAATTAATTCTAGAAATAAAAACAGATTTTTGTAATTCTTCTACAATATAATTATACTTTTACATTTTGTTGTATGAACATGAGAATAGAAAAATGGTAGTGAAACTGATAATGTGGGGTTAGACGGAATATTTAGAATTGAAATGATACGAAAATGACATATATCATATATTAAGGCCTTATTAAATGTGAACAATCAAATCGTCGTAGTACAATTATAACCTCAAAGATTTTGATGACTCGGTGTTAGAAGTATTAACCGGCTTAGAGCCGTTGCCCGAGGTACGCGGGATATGGGAAAATCACGAGATTATCGAATACCACACGGGGATGCTACTTCTATGTACCCCGGTGGTACACCAGTACGAACCACAGCACAGAAGATTAAAGTCGAGAAAAAGTTTCATGGCATCTACACAAGAAATCCCAACAACACCTGAAGTTCGTAAAATAGACCTATGGAAGCAAAAAGTCCCTATCTCCGATCTCGAACTGCAAGAACAAATATCAGAGGGTGAAAATCAGCCATACTCAACATGGAAAACCAATAATAGATTGAGAACAGGAGTAGGTAAACTAAATATGTTCAAGTGGAAATTATCAGAAGATAACAAATGCGAATGTGGCTCCATCCAGACCACGCAACATCTCCTGGTTTGTCCAAACCTCTCAATAACATGTAACACACAAGATCTCCTGGAAGCCAACCATCAGGCACTAGAAGTCACTCGTTACTGGCAAGAAACTATATAAAGGCAATCGATGGCTCAGACTCATAAAAAAAAAAACCCCTCAAAGATTTAGTATTTGACAAAACACTCGCAAAGTGATGTAATCGTATAATTAAATTTTACTTTTTTTTTTGTTATATCATAGTAATCACAGATGTTGAAAAACAAAATGGCAATAGATGTAATATTCTAAATTAAAAAAAAAAAAAAATTGTAATCAAATATTATAAGATCCAATACATTTGCAAATATTTTGCACATAAATTATATTTATAGCTTAGGCATAGTCAGTTAATTTATTACAGTGTATTGGTGTACCCGCCGGTCAAACGAATAATACAAACGAATTAAAATTGTTAAAATCTTACGCGCGCGTGACAACAAAAAAAATCCGTTTAAATAGCGGAAAAAAAAATATGAAAAGGATTTTAATACGTATGTTGAGTACGTCGCGTAACGATAGAGAAATTTAAAAGTAAAACAATCGAAATTAAGGTTGTATCATACGAAACGTGTTTTCTACTAAGCCTCTAAATATTTGTCGGAAAAATTGTTTTTTTTTTTTTTTTTCATTTCTCTATACAAATATTATCCGTGTGTGATTATCGAATTGTCGGCAATAACGGTACGACATGTTGTTTTGCATTTTGTTTCCCGATATATAACACACGGAAACTCACCAATTGAAACAATATTTAGTCTCTTCCTCCTCCTCGTCCTCCTTTGCGTTCGGGTTCATTTCGAAGGCTCGACCGTTTCGCGTCGTACGCGGCGTAACGCGTAATACGTATTGTACATTCGATCGGCTAAACGAATTAATTATTGTCCGAGCGCGTGCAACACCGTACACGCACGGGCACTTTTGATTTTCTCTCTCACTCACTCTCTCTACACCGTTTATTTTTTCACACAATTCACGCGGCGCATTGTAAAATGTTATTATTATTATTTTTGATAAGGTAACGAGAATACACGGACCATGGAGAAGACGTATGGAATAACATAGGAGAGATAAGATAAGAATGTGCCGCGGGGGTTTGTGGCGGTCGTCGGTCAGTTGATTCCCCACCACCGACGGCGTACAAAAATTAATAATTTCAAACGACGAAATAACAACGCGTGTGCGGTGCGGTATATAGTATATAACACACAACTCCAAACGAATCTTTTTTTTTCCAAGTAATTTCCGGCGTATCTAATAATAATAATATTATTAAATTGTACAGATTGTATGTTACTAAAATAAAAAGAAGAAAAAAATATTATTTTGTGATAATAAACGAAAAAGTGTGTGTGTGTGTGTGTATAATATAATATTCTACATAAATGATAAACGGAAAAAATTTGACCAATTGCTGCGCGCAGGCCGTAAGTGACCGAGGGGAAACGACGGAACCTTAAAGGAAAAAATCATCCGAAAATAATAAATAAATAAACGTGCGTATCGCGAGAAACCGGTATTCGTGTATAAAACCCGCCGAACTGGCCCAACGCTAAAATCGATTTCAGAAACGATAAAAAATATATATATATATTTATTATTTATATAAATTTTTGTTTCTTATGGTTATTGTTAATATTAATTATTATAGTAATATTATGTTATAAGACAGTTGGCGGCGGTTAACTATACGTTTATTATTCCACTTGGAAAATATAATAACGACGAAATGAAATAGATACACGCGCGTCAATACCAGTTTTTAATAATATTACATTCGCATAACGCCCATCACAAATAACAAATAATCACACGGAATATGGTGTCCAAAGCCCCTCCCCCCAACAAATTTTTTTTTATAAGTTTATACATTTACTTTTGTAATGTCGATTTGTCAAAGTTACATTACGGTGATTTTTTTTTTCGAATTTGATTACACGTTATGATTTTATATTATTTAAAATAAATATTAATTAAAAATGATTGCATCGTTGCTTACTTGTATGCAATGGAAAGTAGGATATTTGTAAGTTAGCCCCTTCTCTTCCAAAAAAGAGAAAAATCCTGAATGCGCGCATCTGCTAACTGATCCACAATGTGTGTTAAAATAATATAAATTTTAATAAATATATTGTTGCAGTATACGAAGATCAGGGCCGGCGTTAAGAAGGGGTGGTGCAAAACGGGACATTTTGCCCAGGGCCTCGCAAAAGGTAGCGCCGACCCTGACGAAAATGATTCATTTTCACGTTCTGAGTCTAATAATTGACTTTCTCCAGGAGGAAGTAGTGGCAGTATGTAAACGCGAAATTATCTCGTTGCAGCGATATTTTACACATTCAGAAAATGTATTTTGTACGAAGGGATGGATGTGAAAAACACAGACAATCGAGAAATCTTTTTAGCTCAGCCATGGTCATCTGGACTTCTATGGTATGCGTCTATTATTAATACAATAATGATTTAAAAAACTAAAAAAAAAAGATTGCCATCTTAAACGGTTAGACTACTATTATTACTTTACTTAACTTATTATTTTCATTAACTGTTATATGCCTGCCAAATACGATTTTAAATATTAATTACAATCTAATATTATCGTGTAAAAGATAATTTCTCGTATGTTTTTATGCGTGAAATGGTCGGATAATTACACAATTATTTATAGTAGTATGTACTATATTTCGGGAGAAATACTACAATTATAATATTAAATGTGTTGTTTCTAATTTCCTAAGATTCTAGCGGTGACTTTTTAAAAACTCTAATGTAAAATAACTTTGTTAAATATTACGAAAACATAAAACGTTCGAGTAATTCGAAAAGATTGACTGCTTTATGAATGTAAATATACATAGTAAGTTAATTACAACAACAACAAAATAATAATAATAATAATAATAATAATAATAATAATAATAATAATAATGTTGTTTCGATAATTGCAACGCGGTCTGTTGGGGAGGTAAATACGGAATTTAAACTATAAATCCAATTTTCCGATGTTCAATTGTTAATATCCATAAGTATTTAAATGTGTTTAATTTAATTTTAACGCGAACACCGAGGATCAATATGTAGCCCATAGGCATATTTGAATGAAAATTTTACTACTAAATATGAATATTAAAATTTTATACGTTATTCGAATTTGTTCCTACGTTTTTAATCATTCTCAAAAGTGGAGATAGGTATAGGTAGGTACCGCATTCCTGCAACATCATTTAATACAGTATATGTGTATAATAACAGGTTCTCATCATTCCATTATACATACTGGTTTTTTTCTCCCACTCTGTTAAATTAATTCAGAACTTTTGAAATAGACACCTACATAATATTATATACTACACTGCAGCGAATGTTGAAAATTTAAACGGTAATTTTTAAAACCAACATATTGAATTAACAAGCAGTAATAGTGTTATCGTCAAATGAAAATTCCGTTGCGTGCTCGTTATTTACTTTTGTTCTGAATACATGTACGAAATAACGACGTACAGAATTTACAAGAATTATATTATTTAAAAACAACAAATTATATAATTAATTTGTGTAAGCGAATATATATATATATATGTGTTATTTGTACTATTAATTATTTTTGTACGCGTAACACTATATTAACTATATAGATACGCGTTTTTAAATTATGAGCGAATCTTATTAAATTCGTACACTATTTTTTAAATAAACAAGTATTTTTTTCTAGTGCCCCACAAGTCACGTGAAAAAAATAAATAAAATTTTAATAGTATAGTTTTATATATAGTGGGACTATAATTATTGTTAGACGTTACATAATAAGATTTCCTCAAACGGCGCTGTTGTGATCTACACTATATAGTATATATAATGTAGTGTATATAGATATATCTACATAATAGTACTCGGGTTTAAAATATCGTAGTCACTATAGTTTATATATATATGATTATTATGTCATCAACTATAATTCATTATTGTAACCTATATATTATATTATAATTAAGGTGTAATGCAGTAGTTGAAGAATTAGTAGGTATATATACATTTATATAATAAACATTGAATTGTAATACACACGGTATTTTTTTTTTTAAGAGTTTATAGGAGGTTAAATTCATAAATTAATACTAATATACATATGTTTTTACCATGCAATAATAATTATATAGTACGTATACAAGCCGTGTTCGAATTGGAAAAATAAAAGAAAAGGGATTACAAGAGTTTAAAAAAATTAACGTCCTTTCAATGATTAAACTCAACCTGAACCGTTAGGGACTTAAAAAATTACAATGGATATATTTTTTGAAAGTTGTCATTTGTTAACATATAAAAATTAATAATTCAGTTAACTTTGGTACTTAATTAATTTTAAATGACATTCCACAAACTGTTGTAGGTAACTGTGATTTATTACTGTATTTTTCCTTTAAGGGCAATATCCTTTTTCAGCAGATCTTTTACCACTACGTATCCAAGATAGAAGAGTCGAGTTTAAAAGTTTGCACTGAAGGTCCAACACAATTTTATATCCTTGTTTCGAATTATCAAAAAACAATCATTTAAATAGTCACGTTTCGCCGTTCTAATGGAAAAAATTTGAAGGGATGCTCTCAAAATATGAAAAAATTGAACTCCGGTCCCCTGCGTTCCCACCACCACAATTCGAGCATCTTATACAAGGTTGTACGAGGTTACCAGTTCAAACTTCGAAAAATCGTGTCTGTAATTTTTCTATATCGCATCCAAACGACTTTCAATTACGAATAAAGTTATAGTGTGCGCAACTATAATAACTACTTTAAAATTTTCTCGAATTGTTTCTTACATAATGTCATTACTATTAAGACTTCTATAGTCTATAAGACTTTGCTTCAGACTATATGCGGTTAATATACCTCGAGTGGGAAATAAGATGATTTAGTGTGTAGAAATAAATGGAAAAAGTAGATGCAGTAGTATAGAGGATAGATTAGTAGATTACAGATGGTCTTATTACAACTCCAGAAATGAATGTACAGTAGTTCAAACACGTTTCGTGTAAAAATATTTGCGATCCGTTAACGTCTCCGTTGGTAGAACTCTGCGGATACGATTGTTATTATATGTTAATTATTAAGTATTGCTATAGAGATATCGAAACGTCATTCCGTATCGTTGTAGTATTATTGAGAGAGAGATTCGAAGGCCGTGTTTTTTAAGAAAACCCGAAGAATATAATCGAATCGCATTACCAAATAGACTCCATAATCATAATATATCGTCTGTTATATTGTGTGAACGAATTCAAGAGTCAAAAACCGCGAAACAAAAAAATCGACGTGCGTTTTAACTGCTATATATGTAAATGAAAACCTACGGTTGATTATTATAACCTACCGTGATGAAAACTATTCAATATGTATATAGGACTTATTCTGAAAATTATTTTCAGCAATTCATACGCATTATACACGCGTCACGCCTTATTCCTACCGTTTTCAGAACGTTGCAGTGACCCACCACCTGCTTGTGGTTGGTCAGTACTGTATACGTCTTAGGTTCGATGCATCGCGTTGAAAGAACATCATATAAGACGGTTAACGACGAGTATATATGTGAATAGTCAATTATTATTCTTAGTTCAAATTACAATAATACGTTTCTTTTTGTCTGTATATATTATCGCTATTGCATTGATTAAATATATATTTAATAAATGATAATAGAGTATATATTTATATATAAATAAAAGTTCACTAATGTCACAATGTATATAGATGTTGTTTGAAGGGACGTTATGATAACGAACCGATGGGTTACTCGTTGAACAAATAACGTATAAGGGACATCTAAAATTCCGCGTATCTACGATTTTCCAACAACTTTGATTTTGATGAAAATATCGTATTAATTATTCCGTTTGGATAAATTTCTCCGGGACTCTCTATTCTCACCCATATTCCGGATGCTTTCTGACATTGACATTTGTATGAAGGTCTTAATCTGGTTTGTATTACGACGAATTGGGGGGAATAGCTAGAAAAAAAAAAATATATAACATCGTCAGAACTATAGAAGAATTGCGCTAAACATCTAAATGGCCGTAAATCAAAAACGTGCAATACAGAATTTCATACTCGAAACTCTTGACGCATGAAAACAAATTTACAGCTTCCAAGCCGCTACACGTTAATACAATACGTTTTTGTCACTCAGGCCTCTCTGCAGCCCAACACAAACCGGTGTGTTTGTACAGAGCGATTATAATCATAATATATGCAGGTGTACTGCGATAGTTTTGTTCGTTAATTATGATCGTTATTATTATTTGTTTGCGAATGTTACAAATTATGCGACTTATTCTATGGACTAAAACCGCGGAAACGCAGATGGGACAGAATATTACATAATACCGCGACGAATGCACGGCAAAATAAAATTACCATTCACACGATGGATTGTATTTTTATTAATACTACCGTATGGGGAATCGTTTCACATTTATCGTTTCCTCCATGATTTATTTGCTTTTTTCCCTTCGACCTCCGCCGGACCGTTCGTATGACGTGGGTTTTTTAATTCATTATCTCGGGGAACATGTCTTATTATTTGGCCATGAAACTGAAATGTTGTTATCTATACGCACACACGCACACTACATAAGTGAGCTTTTCACCCTTGTCGTTTATCCAACACAATTTAGTCATTATTAATTTTCCGTTCTGTATACGTTTTGTGCTGCAGACAATTACCGAACTCGGGTGTCTTTGGCCGTCATAATCGACAACGACAACGACATCGGCAACGTGAATAACGACAATCATTTTTATAATAATACATACATAATAATATAATAATAACTTTGTACACAGACGTTCAAAACGAGTTTTTTTCTCGAGGCACGACGATGTAATCGCGTGTCGTCTACGTCATATTATATATTATGTTCGTATTTGTAAATCAATTCAAAATAATAATAATAATACAGTACCTATATGTTGGTTAAATTAAAAATGTTAATATCCGCCATTGAGTATTGACTCGTTAATTATTATTTTTTCTTTTTTATCACCTTTAGCAATGGCGGATAATAATTTATGGCGTTTTGT
The DNA here is from genome assembly GCA_032441825.1 of Chaetogeoica ovagalla. Lineage (NCBI taxonomy): Eukaryota > Metazoa > Arthropoda > Insecta > Hemiptera > Aphididae > Chaetogeoica > Chaetogeoica ovagalla. The sequence continues at coordinate 7,504,996 of CM063743.1, read as the reverse complement.
TTTTTTTTCTTATCAGTTCTGTTCCTTGCAAAATCGCGATTCTCATTTGCAAACGACGTGGTGAATTTGTATAATTCAAAAAGATCAACAGCGGAAAAAAAAAAAAAATGGTGCACGAAAAATGTGTATTCCAGAAAATCCGTTGATATTGTGTACGAATGGTCCGGACGACGATTATACAACATGGGTGCAAAAGATTCGAAACCGAGCTGCATAACTTACGAGGATGCAGTTAAAAGAAGTATGGCATTTGTATAGTATCGTGGCGTTCACAGTCGATTTGATAGCAATTATTATCATATTTTTTTTTTTTTTTTTTGTTCGATGCTCGTGTATTCTAGTCAGTGATTCAGAACTTAAGAGACTGAGAGAGGCGTTTAAAAGACTGTCGCCAGTGAATGGAGCTATCACTAAGCATTCATTCATCAGAGAAGTTCTTGGCGATGGAGTCCCATTGTCAATTGCGGATGTACGTTTTTTTGATCGATATTCTGATGTTATAATAAGTTTATAATTAATATATTTTTATCAATATTTTACAGTACATATATTCAGCCTGTGGTGGCACTTTGAAAGGCATTGTTTTCAAGGATCTAGTTTGCGGATTGGTACTTTTGACTCTAGGTACTAATGAAGAAAAATACAAATGTAAGTATTCCACAAATTGGTATAATTTAACTCTTATCGTTTTAACATTTATTGTATTTACTTTTAGTTTTATTTAATTTATATGCCAATGAAAGTGAAAATATTATTTTACGAGAAGAATTTCAAAGGCTTATACAAGTGTCCGAATGTATTTTTGTACCTGAACAAGTTCAGTTCTTATTTTCTGGAGTAAGTTCATTTAGTTATTCTTACGGGTTTAAATATTTATTTTATTTGAAATACTAAAATTTTAGCAAGATCGTGTCAATTATGATGAATTTAGAACTTGGTTGACTAAACATCCTGATGCTACATCGTTAAGTCGATGGTTACTATCTACACCATGTTCCGTTTCTCTTAGCAATGAATTAGAAATGCCCACTTTTTATCAAACCCTTTCTGGTGTAACTCATTGTAAGTATTTAACAATTTTTTATTTTATTTATTTATTTTTTTTGATTATGGAAATTAATGTTAATTGTAAAAGTTTTTCAATATATTTTAATTTTTTTTTTATAAATATTTTATGTAAAAAAAGCTGTTTTATAAACAAAATTCAAGTAGGTTTTAAAAATTTTATTCATTAAGTAATGAATAAAATATATTATTTAACTTATAAGCATTCCGAAAATATTCGGTTGTAATTTTTTAATATAGTATTATATTACATAAAATAAAAATTTAAAAAATTGTATAAAATTAAAAACGGTTGAAATTGCATGTGGTTCTTATACTATCAATTCCTATACTACTTTTTAAAAAGTTCTAATGTTTTTGACAAAGGACAAATATAAAATAAGATTTCTAATAATGAATACTAATATTATATTAACAGTTAACAGTTAAATACAGTATAATTAAGGTTGTACAAGTTGATTAATTTTTTAGACTTCTGTATAAACTAAAATCTTACATTTTATGGAATATTTTTGTTTTATATTTTAGTGGAAGAATCAGATATTATTGAATTAGAAAAATGTTATTGGTCATTAAAAGGTGAATCTTCATCTGGAAAATTAGATTTAAAAACATTGATTCCATTGATTAGTCCTCCAATGCCATTGAATGTTTGTTCTGGTTTATTTGCTGCTTTTGATGAGAACATGGATGGTCATATAGATTTCAAAGAAATGGCTTGTGGAATATCAGCTGCTTGTAGAGGACCTTTGACTGAACGACAAAAATGTAAGTTCTTTTATTTTTAAATATACATTTTTAAAATATTTTATCCAAAACATTAAAACTTTTTAACGTTTTTAAATTTTGGTACAAAATGTAGTTTGTTTCAAAGTATTTGATAATGATCAGGATGGTTATTTATCAAAGGATGAAATTTCTAAAATGGTTGATGTCATGCTTTTTATATGTGAAGATAATATACCTACTCAGAATAAAGAAATTACTGATAAATCAAGTAATGTAAAGGATAAATTTTTTTAGTTGTTTTTAAAATTTATTTTATTTTTTTAATCACAGTGAAATCAATTATCGTATCAGATTTGATTAAACGTTCTACTGATAGAGGGCTTGCAATAGGCGAATATTTGATGTGGACTGTTCATAATTCATTACCAATGGATTTTTTGAACTTAATTTTTCAAGTAACTAAGTTTCTTTTAATATAAAAAAAGTCAGTTTTTATATATTTAAAAATAAGTCAAATAAATAGTTATTATTTTAAAACTCCTAAGTATAACACTACTGTTGTAGAAATAATTTATTCTTTTATTAAAAATATGTATTTGTCTTATGTGTAGTTCTTTATATTATGATGATAAAATAATGGCTAAATATATAGTTTTCTCCATAATTTTTTAATAAATGATTTTAAATATTGGATGTTATAGGTTTGCCATATAGTGTTTGGTTTGAGACCTATATCGCGTGCTGAGGAGGGAGAAATTGTAAAAGGATGGTTGGAACGCGAAGAACATAGAGGCTTAGTTGTTGGCCAGTTATGGTATTTAATTTCAATGGATTGGTGGCGAAACTGGAATGATTATGTTTCAAATAATATTAAGGTACAAGTAAATGAACATGTAATACATTTTATTCGTATGTTTACAAGTAAATTGTTGATTTTAGAATGGTTGTGAAATGTCAAGTTATTGTTCTTTTGAAAGCACTAATACATTTTCAAAAACTTCAAGTTTAAAACTTATATCGAAAAAATCTCAATCATCTTTAGAAAATAGTATTGCTCTTGACAATTCTACTGTATGTGTAAACTTTTTAAAGAAATAAAAAAAAAACATAGTTTATAAAGTGAATTTTATTTTTTTTATGGTAATAAAAGGTGGTTGTGACTGGAATAACTCCTTTAGATCCTAGTACTGGTGGTCACAGAAGAGTTGGTTCAATTACTTCTTATTCATCTTTACAAGAATCGTAAGTAATTAATGATGATTTTAAATTATTAAGTGTGAAAAATTTTAAATGTATTGTAAGATTAACATCTCAATATTCTAATTTTTTTTAGTCCAACACAATCTCCAATTATGAGTAGAAAAGTTAGTATTTGCAAACCGGGTCCAATAAATAATTCTGGACTTGTATCTGTGCCAACTACAAAAGTAACTTCATTGACAGGCGAAGGAGGTCAATTAAAAAGAAATATGCTTTTACGTGGTAGGGATTTTCAGTTAGTTCCCAGCTCTTTGTGGAAAGCGCTTGTACAATGGTACAGAGGTTCACCTTCACTTCCGAGACAAGTAAAAAAAAAATATATATATATATTAATTATAATTTATAATTTTTAGTATTGTTTTATTAAATTTTTACATTTATTTTTGTAGGTCATTCAATCTAGTCATGGTTTAGGTGAAACTGAATTAGAACTTTATCCATTAAATTTAAGATTATTGAAACATCATAATGGTACCGTGAGTAATGGGATAGGATTTAATTCTAATGTATCTAGAACACCTACGTCTAATGCAGGATCGTGGTCTGGATTGGTTGGAGGATATGGCGCAGTAGCATTAAGTAAAATATAACATTTATAAAAATGTTTCTTTTTGTTCTGTAGTAAATAATTAATTGTATGTTTTATAAAGGTTCTACTGGTTATAATTATGTATCAAATTTAGTAAATTCAATGCCAAAGCGATACCTTGCATACACTGCATCATTCAGCAAATTATCAACTGTTAAGCATGTTTATGATTTTCTCTGTGTAAGGCTGAAATTAAAAGCGGAAGATATGAGGCTTTGGCATTTTCATGATGAGGTTTGAATATTTGCTTACAATTAACTAATTACAAAAATAATAATAATAAGGGCATCTAAAAGTGACAGATACGATGAGAAGAAAATATTAATTCCCTATAGTTTATATTGATTTTATTTCTGTTGATGTAGAATAATATGGTATTAATTGAAGATGAAGACCAAACACTAGAGGAACTTGGTGTTTGTGATGATGATCAAATAGTCATTGAAATAAGAAACAAAGATTTAACATGGCCTGAAGAAATTGGTTCTCTTTCTGTTAATTCTGGAGATAAATGTAAACAATGTAAGTAACATTAATCAATACCCGGTATCACAACAAAAGTAACTGGAAATTATTTGAAGTCATGTGACATTATTTGTGAATATGAATGCAATAATAAATATTAAAATTTTAAAAATTAAATGCAATTAATTTTGCTTCTTTTTCGTGATATATATTTTTTTGTAGTCTAATATACTAATATATTAATTAAGAATAAATAAATAAAGTGAATTTTTATTATTTAAAATATTTTTTTGTAGTGCCTGCTGAGAAAGGAGCTACAGGTTTAAACAATTTAGGTAATACTTGTTTTATGAATGCTGCATTACAGTGTGTAAGTAATACTAGACTTCTTACACAATATTTTATCAATGATATGCACCTCTATGAACTTAATCGGTATGTATTTATTAGGTTTTTGTAGATTTAATGAGAGTGATTAATAATTTCCTTATTCATTTTTTAGGACTAATCCATTAGGAATGAAGGGATGTATAGCTAAACGATATGGTGATTTAATTCACGAAATTTGGAGAGGAACTGCAAAAACAATAGCACCACTTAAATTAAGAGTATATATATATATTTTTTTTTTTTATATAAATATTTTGCCAATATTTATTAATCAATTTATAATTTTTATTTTTAGTGGACAATTGGAAAGTATGCTCCACGTTTTAATGGTTTTCAACAACATGATTCCCAAGAACTACTTGCCTTTTTATTAGATGGTTTACATGAAGATCTGAATCGAGTACATGGAAAGCCATATTCCGAACTAACAGATAGTGAAGGTAGACCTGACGTTACTGTTGCAGAAGAGGTTTGTGATATTATTAAATTTTTGTTTACTTTGTTAGAGAAATTTGGTCTTATAATTTAATCGGTTTATTTTTTAGGCATGGGAAAACCACATTGTTCGAAATAAATCAATTGTAGTAGATTTATTTCATGGTCAATTGAAGTCTAAAGTTACTTGCAAGGAATGTGGTCATGAATCTGTTAGATTTGATCCATTTAATTATTTGTCATTGCCTTTACCAATGGAATCGTATGTCTGTCTTCAAGTTATAGGTAATATTAGTTTAATTCTACTTTAATTTAATTGTATGTATATAATATACATTTTATTATATGCATATACGTTTAAAAAAAGTTAATACAATATTTATTAATTTAGCTTGTATTATATTGTTACTATGATTTTTATTTACTGATGTAGAAATTATTATATTAATGATGTTATTTGAATATTAGTGATTAAATTAGATGGCACAGTTCCTATAAAATATGGTCTTAGAATGAACGCTGATGACAAACATTCTGTTGTAAAAACAAAACTTTCTTCATTAAGTGGAATTTCTGCTAACAATTTAAAGCTTGTAGAGATAATTGGAGCACAAATTAAAGTGAGATATTTTATATTTATTATTTGCATAAATTTAACTAAAAACTTATAATTTGTCTGCTTCTTTAGAATATTATTATTGATGAACAAAAAGTGAAACCTGGAAGTCTATTGTATGCCTATGAGTTACCTCCACCTACATCAGTAGGGCCTGGTTCAGAAGTGTCTGGCGATGAAGAACGTTCATCTATTTCTTCAAATAAATCCAGTAATCAGAGGGATGCTGCACAAGCATTTACTACTATACAACGAACTGTTAGACCAGGAACTACACTTAGTAAGTCTCTAATTATATGTTATTTAGTTAGTAAGATTTTTGGAGTGTTTAATATAAATAACTATTTATGTATCCATGAAATGCATCGTAAAATAATTTTTAAAATATTGATTTTAACCAGAGTTATTAAAACTAATATTGCATTCAAAGAACACGTGATTTATGTAGTATATGTATATATATGTTTTTTTTTTAGTGCAATCAAATGGTAATCGTACTATTAGTTCAAATGAAGATATGTCAACAACTGACATTACTGATGTAATTTTCTTCTTATTTTAATTTTATTATTAAATTTTCAAGTTATGGTACTAATATGTAGCACTTGTTCTTAGAATATCAGTACAACTCAGATGGAAACTGATTTAAATTTAGAAGAACCCACTCATACAATTATGGCAGACAGTGGAAATTGTAGTGCTAGCAGTTTTAGTTTGACTGATAATGGTGATACAATTCATAATACTCCAAATTATGTTGTTGCATTGCACAGGAAAATGGTAATGAAATACTGAATTTATTATTATTATTTACTATTGATATTCGAGTTAAAACTTTAAAATATGTTTAACTTGTGACATAATTTAATTTTTTTTATATTGGTCATGTAAAATAAATAATTGTAATTAAGCTATAATTTTATTTAAATTAAATTGTCATATTTTTGTATGTTATGGTTTCTTTTATTTTATATATTTATTAGAGATAATGTATGATGTAATATTGTAACTAAACATTAACATAACTGCATAAAAATGCATTTAGTTATATATATAAAAAAACTAATATTTACATCAAAATATATAGGTTAAAAAAAATTGAACTTTGTTTAATAAAAATTAATGAATTTCCAATAAATTTTTACCACTATGATCTGATCTTTATCCATTTTATAAGTATAGTAAGGTCAGTTTTTGTATCGAGTATAAGTTCAATGTTAATTGATAATTCATTATGCTGTAAGTACAAAAAACTGAAAACTAATCTTGCTAATCACTAAGTATTAATGAGACAGGGATAACAATTTTTTTTTGTAACACCTTTTTAAATACAAAAAGTTTTGAAAAGATATTATGTTTGTATTAATGATTAATAATATTATTTATTAAATTATTTAACTGTTATTTCATTATCATTTTTAGACAAGACAAGATGTGTATTTTATATCCGCTCATAAAAGTAAACCTAGCATTTTTGGTTTACCTATAATATTACCTTGTAATGAATCAACATCAAATCAAGATCTTTATCAAGCTGTGTGGTTACAAGTAGCTAGATTGGTGTCGCCTTTACCGCCATCAGAATCTACTGTACCTAATCATGCTATGGATTGGTAATTAAAGTTTATTATTGATTATTATATAAAAATGTATTTCAAGACTTTAGTTTTGGGAGTTAAAATATATTTCAAACTATTTATTTTTTATAAATATAATTTTTTTTTTGTTTTATTGATATTGAATAGTTAATATAATTTAATACATAATTTATGTCAATTATTTTCTTAGTATTAAATATCTATATTTATATATTCCAATCATGTATTTTTTTAAATTTTTTTAGTGATGATAGTTTAGGCTATGAATTTCCTTTCGTTTTGAAAGCTGTTAATAGAGAAGGAACACTTTGTGCATGGTGTCCTTGGTATCGATTTTGTAGAGGATGTTCAATTTTATGTTGTGATACTGAATTTAATTTTGCTGCTAATCATATTGCAATAGATTGGGACCCAACAGCTTTACATTTACGGTATCAAACTTCTCAGGAATCTGTAAGTTAAGTATTTTATGTGAGTTAAATCTTGTATTTAAGAAAAATATTTTATAGGAACATGAATGTATTGGAGAGTCTCAATGTTTACACACAGAACCAATAAGCCTTGAATCATGTCTTGCAGCCTTCACCAAAGAAGAACACCTTAGTGAAGCTGAGAAGTATTATTGTTCTGCATGTCAAGACCACCAATTGGCATCTAAAAAGTTAGAAATTTGGAAGTTACCTCCAATTTTAGTAAGTTGCTTATAATTATATATGTAGTTTATTATTTGATATATAAATTTTTAATTGTCTTTCAGATTGTACATCTTAAACGATTTCAGTACCTTCAAGGGAAATGGGTTAAATCACATAAAGTAGTTAAATTTCCTTTTAAAGATTTTGATCCAACAGATTATTTGGCATCAGTTCCAAAACACACTGTATTAAGAAACAAAGAGTTACAAAGCACAACTGATAATTTACAGTAAATATAATTTAAATTATTTATTATCTATTTTATAAATTTAATTAAATTTACTCAAATATTATTTTGTTTGATTAGAGAGCAATATTTACCAAGTAATAAACACGATTCAAAAAAATTGGTGTTAAATTCAGGTAAGTTTTTCTTATATAATAAATTATAATTTAAATTGAAAATAAATTTTTACATATTTAATCATTACATTTTTTAAATACATTTTAAATATAATTCTGGTAATTTTTAATAATTTGATTTTTAATGTTGTTATTATTAGAATGATTAATATACTGTTCTGGTTATATAAAATTATTTATATTATATATTTAGTTTAATAAAAAACATTACATTTTTCTTTTGTCATATGTTTAATTCTAAACAATTAATTATTCTAATATTAGCTGTTTATATATTTAAAATGTGTTATTTGTAATTGATAGACAATGTGAACTGATATATTTATCTATAAATATGTATTAAATGTATACTATTTATTTAGATGATAGTCTATTAAATGTTAATAGTCACCTAAAAGAATCGGATGGTTCACAACGTAAAAGGTTAGAATCTACATCCCTTTTACGAACACCAATTGATGATACAGCATTGCAAGATTTTCATCAACACAAGTTGGTTGGTGAATTCAACCCATTGGATTTGAAATATAACTTATATGCAATTGTGGTATGTTATGTAAAATATTTATTTTATTAATTTCATATAAATTAATGCTTTTTTTTTTTTAAAAAAAAAAATATAGTGCCACTCTGGAATTCTTGGAGGTGGTCATTATGTATCTTATGCTTGCAACCCTAATGGAAAATGGTACTGTTACAATGACAGTAGTTGTAAGGTGAAGATTATGAAGATATTGCTATTATTTTTAGGAAATAAAATTCTTATTTTATTATTGTGTATCCTCAGGAAGTTACTGGTGATATAGATACTAGTGGAGCATACATGTTGTTTTATGAACGTGAAGGTCTTTGTCAAAACCAGTATATGCCTAATGTATCAGGACGTGTCCCTGTTGACATCAAGGATCTTGATCAAGATTTTGATTCCGACTTGAAAAAAGTTTGTACCATGATGTGATCTTTGAGCTTATATATTTTATTAACCGATGAAAGAGGTTTATTACAATATTTTTATATAAGCCTCATTTGTTATTTTATTATTATTTTATACATTTTTTTTATACATGTATATTGTATATATACATATATATAAATGAAGATGCCATAACAATCTAGTAATGTTGCAGTGATCGTGTAAACTACGCTGGGGTTACTTATGCCATTTAAAAAAAGTTACCAATCATAATCACAGTCTGCACATTTTTATTTTTATGTTGCTGATAATGCATTCCAAATTATAAATTACTGTAATAGTAATTTTACTATATTTAAGAAAAATAATTATTACTGATAAATGAGATCAAAAATATTAGAACAATTCATATAACATGATTTATGATTGTAATTAATACTTTATTATTAATTATTATATTATTGCTTGTAAGATTATACTGTTTCTAGTCTATTAGTGCTCCCATCAAAATGTTATATATTTGTATAACATTATTTATTATCATATATTTATACATATTTTATTATTATTATTTTATTTATTTTTTTGTTATATTATTTTACGTTATGTTTCTGAAATAATTAAATTATCTATTTTTATTTGTTTAGACTATGTATTTTGTCATTATGAACTGCTGGTTTCTTTTTGTAACTACTTAAAAGTACTTTTATTGGTAGAAGTTCTAAATTCTTAAATGATACTTATGTATTAAAATATTATTTGATAATAAAACATGCATTAATTGAAATTAAATTATTCTTGTTTGTCATATGTAAGGTAATAATTATATAACATATTATTTTGTATTATTTAAAAAGTTGATTCAGTTAAACAAATATATTTTACAGACTTGTTTTACATACCGTTGTATTATATTAATATCACATCAAAATATTTCTTTTTTAAAATTTATATTGTAGATTTTAATCAAAATATAAACTCAATTCGAAATGGTTATTAGTGACTTGCATTGTTAATACTTAGTATTTGATATGAATAAATTATCACATTCAAAAGGCAACACTAATTGAGAATTTGTAATCGGTTCATTAATATTTTTTCTATATCCTTTTTTTATTCAAATTTGAAGCATAACAACATGTAGTTTATGAGTTAAAATTATTTTATAATATTTGAAGATTGAAGGATCAAATTATTCTGGTAAATTTTAATATAAATTTACAATAATACCACGATTAAATTATTCCATGAATAGTGGTCCAAATTATATTCACAATTCGTTTATTTTAAAATATAAATATTGAATATTGATTTATCTTTATATATTTTGTTTTTAATATGAGTACCTTTTTATACGTACATTTTAATTCAATGATAAAATAGTAGTTATGTGAATGGTGTACGATGTAACACTCCATTGACTATTATTAAGTACTATAGATCTTCATGAAATATTTCTACAACTTGAAGATGGATTTTCAGTTTGGTATTAGGTAGTAAGTATGGAAAATATGTTTTTTTTTTTTTATTACGCATTATGGAAAAGAATATTAGGTACCTTTTCTAAAACGGAATGGAAATCTTATCAATTCTATTTAGGACATAATATAGGTTTGAATATATTTTTTAAAAGTAGGTATTAAAATCAGTAAGATGTACATGATTTTTTTTATTTTTGTTTTTACTTTTATTTATAAATTTCTTTATACTATTTATATCTTATTCTGCTTCAAAATACAAGCTCTTGGGATTACTCGATATAAAAAATAAAAAACGAAATGATTGTAAGAACAAAATTAATTACATTCAATTGACGACTAGGCAATCACTTTCCATTGTACGTACGCAGATATACACCAGAGATGATCATAGGAGATTATTACACAATTATATCATTCACAAAGAAACTTTGTTCGTGTCGCCTCTGTTGTCATAAAACACTTTTTATTTTTTTAGACAACAGACACTACGAATATTTTTGCATACCAGCACTTGTCACCCAACGTGATATAAGAATAAAGATAGTGTGCGACGTTATCATTGGATGTACATATTATTAATCTGTGATAGTAATTAATAATATAATTAAGTGTACCATAGGATATCTGGGAAAATTCTGTTCTGTTATTAACAAATTCATGTGATTTCTTGGTTATTATTATTATTTATGTAACGAAATAATGTTTAATTTCTAGAATTAATTTAAAAAAAAAAAAAATTGCGAAATTATAATTTGTTTATGTCACTGTTATTGTATATATTTTTCATAGGTCAACGTCGTAATAGTAATATCTGATGGAGGTAAGTGTTTCGTAATATTTTATTATACTGCGATTTTATAATAAGTTGGATGTTTGAATAGGACGAATTACCTGATAAAGAATCTCACATTTGGACTTTAAGCGATTTTATTGAACGACGCAAAGACTGGGATCAAAGGGATGAAGTGCGATTAGAAGAATACCTTCAACAACTGTCAAATGTACATATTTTATGATATTTATTTAATTATGCGAACCTTGCAATTTTTTTTTTTTGTATTTAAATTGCATTTTTATTTTATTTTTTTAAAATTTACCACATTGGTACATAAATGTGAAAAAAATTCTTGTTTTAACCATTGACATTAGGTATTTAGATATTAATAAACTTTATTATAATATTAATATAAATTATTTAAAATAATATTTATTTATATTTAAAATATTTTCAGAAAATAACCCAAGGCGCTAAAAGTACATTAAATGAGTTGAATGATTTAGTAGCCAGTATAGATGATACTGCTGTTCAAATAGCAAATATTAATAATGAATTTCAGTTATTAGCAGATAAACAATTTATAGAGAACAAAGTTCAAGAAGAAGATGAAACAGTGAAAAAAGAAGTTGAAGTAAATGTAATTTCCATTATTTTTAAATTTATAATTATAAAGATAATTTATTCTTTTAAATTTGCATTTAATTTAAATATTTTTGTTATGTTATGTGTATAATTCGTGTACTTTTTAAATAATGGAACTTGTCTAGAAGCCTGTTGCACGAAAAACCAATGATGCTAACACATTAGAGAATAATTTAAAAGAAGTCTTAAAGATTAGTTTTAAAGCTGTTAATACTCATTTTGAAAAAGTTACAGTGGTAGTCAGTGATTCAGATGCTGATGATGATGACGATGAACTAAAGTAAGACATATGATAATTTGTTTAACTATTATATATATGTATTGTTATTAATTGTAGACATGAAGAAACTGTTCTAAGGCCACGACCATTTTACAAAAAATTAAATCTACCTTCATTAAATGGTAATACACAATCTGAGATTACTGCGAATATTGTAATGTCTTCAGATTCAGACTCTGATGTTCAACAACCTACACAAACATTTAAAGATGAGGTAAATAAAATATTTTGTTAAAATTAAGTAGTTGTATACATTTATATTTATAAAATTAGGTTTGTATAATACCTCTGAAATATTGTTTCTTTCATAATTTTTATTTATTTATTTTTAAATAATTCAGTCTGTTATTGTACATAATTATTAAATCATTGTAATAATATCAATTTTTCAGCATTCATTATCTAGCAATGATGTACACGAAGAAGATATCCATTCTATTTCTGAATCAAAAAGTATACATGAACCCAACCCTCACCATGTAGATACCAGTAGTAATATTTTTGAACCAGAAAAACTTAAACCAAAAAATATTCCAACATATACTGATAATACTGAAGGTAAATTTAATTGTATAATTTTATTATAAAAACTTTTATTTAAAAAAAAAAATAATTATAATAATATTTATTATTATTATTATTAGTTATACTATTTAAGAATTTGATTTAAAGCAGAGATTTGCAGACAAATATAATGTTTTATTTCAAATATTTACATTAGTGTTCAAATTATTTTAATGATTTTAAATATTTTGTCATTAGAAAGACAATTCTAAATAGATATTCATTTATGTTTCTGTTTGTTTTGTAATTTTCCAAACATTAAAACTAATGTGTTTATACATGTTATGTTAGAAATATTTATAACTAAGATTTTTTAATAGAATAAATTGATCAAGTTTAGGCAGGTCATGTATTGACTATTGTTGCATAATTAATATATATATATATATATACATTTCCATATTTATTTTAAATTGTTTTTATCTATGGTGTAAATTCTTTGTAATTTATTGATATATAATTAATTTTTATTGTTTACTTATAAGAATATATTATTTTAATAGATGATTTGTTTAGTCCACCTCCTTTACTAAATTATAATGATGAAGATGATTTGGATAATGAATACAATATGTTTGATAATGATAGTAATAATATGTATGGTGAAAGAAATTTATGGAATGATGATGATGATGATAATTTCTCAAATGATCCACCTTTACCGATTTATTCGGAGGAACCACCTCAGCAAGTTATTAAATCTCACATTCAAGAAAAAGTTGAAGTACCAAGTATACAACAATCATTGAATGACGAATTGCATCAACGGTTTCGAAAAAGTTATTTATTTTATATATTTATACAGACCAATTAATAAATGATTATTTGCTTATTCACCTTTATTGAAACATACTTTTTGTTTTAGATAATATTTCCTCTTCATCAGATAATGTTAATGTAGAGTCACCAAAAGTTAAAGTTAGTTGAACAAATAATTGAATTTCTCTAATGATTTGTTATTGAAATTTCTTATCATAAATTTACAAAATAATTTATTTGTTTAGTTACCGAAAGGAGCTGTTAACATTCTTGGTGGAACTGATGTAAAGCCATATGTTGTTAGTTCTACTCAGAACATAAAGTAATTATGATTTGAATAACAATATATATATATATATAAAATGAAATGTAACCTAATATTTACAATATATCAATTTTTTTTTGCGAATGTCATATTTCTAAAAATAATTGTGGTATATGGATTTAATTAATAATATTGTTTATTTTTTCTTTTTTTTTAACAGACAAGCAACAATATCTCAGATAAGTAAAAGTATGACTAAACAAGTAGAGAATGATAATGTTGATATTGTTAATGAAGATTCTAATAATTCAAATAAATTGCTGAACAAGGATAATCAAAATCCAGTTATTTCTACGCATAAAAATCTAAAAACAGAAACTAAACTAATAAAAAAACCATCACTTTTTGATCAGGATTCAGATGAAGAAGATTTGTTTGTTGATAAAACATCAAAGACTATTCCAATTTTAAAATCAGGAATAACAAAAGAAAAAGAAAATTTGACAAGATCTATTTTTTCGGAGTCAGATTCAGATGAAGAAATTATAAATTCAAAATCAACCAATGCTAAAGAGCCAGTTTCTCATTTTAATATTGATAACAATGCACCTAAACTTTTAGAATCTTCATCCGATGATGATTTATTTAATATTAAATCTATCAATAATAAAACTATACTTAAACAAAAATCTACATTATTTTCTTCTGAAGTTCGTGATGAAAAAGTTAATGAATCAAATAAAATAAAGAATGAAATTAAACAGAAATCAAAATCTTCTATTGAAGACGATGGTGTTAAAAAGATATTAAATAAGGAAATTGTTGAAGAATCAAAAGTAAATTTAAAAGAATCTAGTATTATTGCTGATGATAAAGTTACCAATAACGAAATGCCAAATAATTACATTTTAAACAGCAAAGAAACCTTAAGCATGGATCACTCGGTAATACAAAGTAATCAAAAGTCTTTGAATTCACAAGACACAAAAAAGTTTATTTATTTGTTTTCATCGGATGAAGATGAATTTGATGATAATACATTTTTTAATGATAATGAATCTAATGAAAAGAGTATTAAAATCGACCGAACAATAACTAATTCCACTGAATTAGTTAAAAATAGAAATGATGAAAGTATGTATGCATCAAGAGTGAAAATGTTTGACTCTTCTTCTTCTGATGATGATATGTTTATTACTAATAAACCAAATGATAACTTTACTTCTGCTAAAAACAATACACAATCTAATATAATTAAAAGTATAGAACCACAACCAAATGTTAATCACGCAATAATCAATCAAGTCCAGAAAGCGGAACATGAAAAGATAAATTCATTTGGAAAGGTTTCAATAGACAAAACTAATACAAACACTTCCAGTATATTATCTACTGATATTGAAGATGGTAAGTATTTGTCCTTCAAAAACGAAACGTCTGATAGCTCAATAAACTTATTTGGTTCTCAAAATATAAATGAGACTGAGACCGTAAAAGGCACGAGTTCATCATCTGAAGAATTTTTAAGTCCACAAGTGGATTTAAAAAACATTGATATTTTTCATAATTCGTCAGAAGAAAATTTATTTGATAGTAAGAATCAAGAATCATTCGATGAAAAACAACCAATGGATATATCTAAAAATGAGAAAACATTACCTATTTCTGATAAAATGACAGTTCAGAATATTAAGTCATCCATATTTTCAAATAGTGATGATGAAGAACATTTATCTTTTAATTCCAAATTTTTAAATGAAAGCTCTAAAAACGAAACTGAAGTGATTCATTCAACATTAAATTCATTGTCTGAACATACAGTCAATGTTGTGAATCAAGGATTGTTGAATGAAAAAATAGACACAGATGTACCTAAATTTAATGAAATTAGTGATGGACAAAAATTGCGTTTTGATACTGACATTTTAAATGAAAGTTCTAAAATAGAAATTTCTCCTTCAGATTCTAATATGTCTAAAGAGTCTCTTAAGGATTCTGTTGATGGTTCCTTTTTTAGTTCACCAAATTTGGAGAATGAAAAGCCAAAAAAACTCCCAGGTATTGTGAATTAAAAAAAATTAAAACTTTGTTTAAAATATTTATGCAATTAAATAATTAAAAATGATATAAACATATTTGTATTTTTTGTGTAATTTTTAAACACAATAAAACCTTATTAGTACACGCTTGTTTAAAAGTTGATAACTTTGTAATACGCGGTTTTATTTTAGTTGCTTATCTTTAAAAATGTATATGATTTTTTTAATATGCAATTTTTAATGAAACAATTTTTGCCTTCTCTATTAATAGAGTTTTACTAATAGTTGATAGTTTGTATAACAACAGTTCTATAAAAAATGTACAAAAGAGTTTTGTGTAATTTAAAATAATGAACAAAATCTAAAAAAAGAAAATTAGCTTATATTTTTGATATTGATTAAAATGTCATTTATTTTTTATTTTGATTGTAATAGTAAATTAATAATATTTGCACAAATGTACTTTTATACAATTACATTTGATCATTGAGCATTTTAATTAAACTTTAATATAATTTATTGTATTTTCTGTCAGTAATAATGTACAAATTAGAAACTACTTTAAATTTATTTCTATACTATTAATGTAGTAGTAATATTAATAAAAAATTATTACTATTTATTAAAATTAATTTGTCTAATTATTTATAAAATATTTTTAGGGAAATTAAATAAAAATGCCGGTGCTTTTATAAATGTTGTCGGTCTGCTTCCCGGGTCCAAAACTCCATTGAAAAAATCAGATATTCATCGATCAGCTTCGCTAGACGAGAATAATGAAAAGAATTTGCCGACTAGTGGAATGAAACTTTTTAGTGCTGAAAAAGTAATTAAACATTTCTATAATTCTTGTAACTTATTGATTAATATTATTGGTAAAATTTTCTATTTGAGTATATACTATAACAAGTTATAATATTGAAATATTTTTTTTATTTGTTTTAGGACAGAGCCAAAATTCATGTAAAAAGACGGCCACAAAGTCGAAAAGCCAGACTTGCAGCGGCTCGAATATCGTTTATTGAGACTGGTCCTGAATCGAATTTAAACGAGTCTTCGCGTTTGTTTGGTTCGTCATCTAATTTAGTCGATTATCAGAGTAGTCCAATACTGAGTGAGGATTTTATGGATTCATCAAATCTGGTTCAAAATAAAAACCAAGAACCATTAAATAACATATCACAATTGGTTGTTACTACTAACGATGATAAAACAGAAAAAAACGGTGAAATTAAAAAAAAAATTTTCGATTTATTCGATGAAAATTTAGATCCTTTTGAGTTGACTCGAGAAAAAATAAACGAAAACGATAATAAAGAAAATAAGTCAGATGAAAAATTAGTATATTGTGTTGAACAACAGCTAAAAATTGAAACAGTTCAAGAAAGTCATTTGGAAATTGAATCGAAGAATGAAAAAACCTCGGAAATCGAATCGGTTAGTGATAAACTTACTGAAATTAAACCCATATGTGACGAGGAAGCTAATTTAGTGAATGCGATAAAAGTCGAAGAAAATACATCTATAACTCGAAATACCGTATTGCCTACAAAATCAAATTCTATATTCGACGATGGCGATAACGATTTGTTTTCTTCAAAATGTGAGAAATCAAAAAAGTCATCATCTAATATATTTGATAGTGACGATGAATTCGAATTTACCCAGAAATTTGCCAAAAAGAACTCTGTAAAATCACAATCATTATTTGGAGATGACAGTGACGACGATTTATTTGCCACTCCCATTAGTAAACTTTCAGCGAGTAATTTACCATCTCGAAAACCAAATGGTGAGTGTTATTCAAAATATTGTAAATATCGAAATGTATTCGTCTTTATGATAATCTTTAGGAATTGTTTAAAAAAAAATATATATATATATATATAAAACTGTTTGATATATTTAATTTCTATAAAAAAAAAAAATATTTGTTTCTCTTATTCAGATAAAATGGACGATCGGCGACAAAATCGATCTGACGGTTATGTAAAACTCACCGCTGAAAGTGTTGATGTTAATCCGTTAGAAGAGTGTAAGAAAAATTGAAAATCCATGTAAATATCGTAGTTTTTTTTTTGTTATTGGCCTACAATGTTTTATGTGATATATATATATATATATGTGCCATCCAAGTGTACAGGAGATAATACGTATATTTTAAGCACTACTTATTTGTACCTTTGAAACATTTTTATAAACAAATTTTTGTATCGGAACAGTTTTTATTCGCTTCAAAACTTTTAATAATACTTTTCCAACACGCATTAGTTTATAGGTTTGTATCGATATCGTTTTTTTTTTTTTTTGGCAATTAATCGCGCTCACGTCGTTCTCATTTATTGTTAATCAATTTGCCATTTTGTGTTTTAATATTTTATGTATTACGTTATATATTATTTATCATTTTATTTATGTTATTAATATTATTATAAATTTTTTTTTCCCATTCTGTTGTATTTTTTTTTCATTCCATCGCGTTCCTCGTATAACATTTTGTTATTATTCTTTTGAATTTCCCGCGTCTATTCAGGATACGGGCCGTACGCGATCAACATAATATAGACGAATATTCGATATTGACCGACCGTGTACGGATCATATCGAACAGGACGAGTTCAATACACCGAAACGATCAAAAATTATTCCGATATTTACCGACGAACGGAGTGTCGTCAAATATAATTGTGCCGTTTATTGGCAATAATCGCTTTCTCTATTCGTTTTGTACGAAACGACGAACATTATTAATCCCCGCGCATGTGTCACAGCTATAGACTTTCGGGCATTACGTAAAAAAATAATTGCCGTTCGCCGAAGGATCGGCGCATCAAGCCAACACAACCGCGTACAATATAATAATAATAATAATAATAATTATCGTAGAATATAATATTCCTTTCGAGCGTTTGGCGGGCAAATTCGAATATCATATGTTTCGACGCATTGTTCCATGGAGCCGTGGCGCGCTCACGTTCCATGGATCAACGCGCGCTTTTGTTGGTGACCGTTCTGTTCCCACCGTAACCCCGCCCGACCGTACGTATCGTCCGCCTAGCTGCCGCGGACGTTTCGCGCACCACGATATACCTATAATAGTGTTTTATTTATTTAGTCTGTTCGTACAACCGTATATATCAAAAAAAAAAAAAAATAATAAAATAAAATAAATAAATTGTTTTTTTTTTTTTTTTTTTTATTATTATTTTAGTTTCGCGATCGTTTGCCCGCGTCCGCTACGGAAATCTCGACAATCGTTTATATAAATATTTCGTCGGGAGCGCGCGCGCGCGCGTTCAGTTCGCATTGTACGCACACACACACACGTTTATCGTCGTTAATAACGTGTACGTTGAAAACGACATTGTCTATTTTATAAAACAACGAAATAACAATTGTTTTTTCGCTTTTCTCTCCGTTCCCTCGTCCCCCCCCCCCCCACGCGATTACGTCGTATGCAGCATTGAGATCGTCGCGTGCGTGTCTCCCGGTTACCGCGCGTAACCGAAGAAGAAAGGGGCGGTTGTCGCTGTTGTATCCACAGTGTACGGCGACGACGACGACGACCGAAGACGACGACGGTGGCGCGTACGTTTGTGAGCACACAGGATAAAACGTCGAGTAACACCGAGTGCAGTGAACTTGATCGATTACGTCAGCGCGTGTCCTTAGTGGATTCTCAGTAGTGTCCGTCTTGGGCGTAATAATAATAATTGTTCGGCCCCCATTTTTTTTTGTTTTTTTTTTTTTTCACTCTCTTATCTTTTTTTCGTTCATTTCTCACTCGAATACACACCACCGCGCTATATCGCGTGCGCGTTATAACGTACACGTATAAAAATTTTATATTTCGTCGATTTATCTCGTTTTATTATTTATCACGCGCGTCGCGTATCTTGCCGGCTGCGCGTGTGCGTGTATGCGTTTGACGTTGAACGCATAAACGCGATCGATATTTCTTTTTAATTGCCTACATAGGTGTGTGTGTGTGTGTGTGTGCGTGCGTGTAGTGGTAGTAGTACACGCGTATCCGGTGAAAGTAGGGAAAAAAATACGGTAGTCCCCGAGTACCGCCGAAACGCGACTTATAATAATAAAATAAAAAAAAGGCCGTTTTTTTTTTTCCGTATCTTCGTTTTGTGAAATTATTCAAAATTCCGGTCCCGACGAAGAACTGCGCCTTTCCCGGCCGGAACGAAGACTGCGGCAGGATGAACACGAAGAGAAAAAGTCGCGCCAACACCAACAGCAGCAGCACCGGATCGAGGTGAGAACGAACGGAGACAATCTCGGTTTTTCTCTCGTGCACGAATTATTCGTTTAGGCGACTCCCCAATTATATTGTACGCGTTGTTGTAATAACACTAAAATACACACGTCATGAATATGTTTTTTCGTACACATCGCGCACGCCGTCACACCGCGTATAAAAAAAAAGCGATAACAACGACAATGTTGCTCCGCGTACGATGACTGGGACTAAATTTTTTTTTCCTCTCTATAATCGACGTGTCAACACGACGGTCGCCATTTTGTCGGGAATTTTTCTATCCACAACTCGGTACTGAAATTCCGTCGTCTTCGTATTTCGTGCGTTACGCGCGCGCACACGGGTGAAGGGGGGGCTCTGTCGTTATTTTTTGACGCGCGCGCGCGCTTACGGAAGCAAAACGTGTGGACGACGATACGCTCGTTTTTCGTGGAACGCATTCCGTGGATACGTCGCACGCCACGCGATAATACCGCGCGCGCCCATTCCGGACGAGGAGGACTCGTTCTGTATTCGAGAGTAGTGTCCGTCATATGAAATCGGTATTTGGAATTTTGCGGTCCCTCCCCTCGCGCTGCTGCACCCGCGGTTATACTTAACGACCGTATCAATATTTATTATGTAATCCGCATTTGTCTGGTAAATGACACGCATGTGGTGTTGTTCCACACACCTCGAGAAGGGGAGGGGGTTTCCTTTTTTTTTTTTTGGAATAACTCTTGTAATTCCTACGGAAAACCGACAACGGTTTTATTTGTAGAATACATTATTCCTATCGCGTTTTATTTCGCAGTCGGTTTGATATATAATCGTTTTTAGCTTTGCGTGCGAGCATTGTGCGCCAATAATATAATAAAAAAAAAAAAAATGTGCCGTTATTAACGATTGGTGCGTTACAAAACGATATTTCTTCTCTTTACCCGAACCGCATTCGTTTAATTACGAGCATTTTGGAAAAGCTAAACTAGGAAATTTTATTTAAGACATTTTTTACGCTCGTCGGCAAAGAAAATAAATAGGTAACTAGTGAAATTGTTTACATATTTAATGTATTTTTCTTTCCCACGCGTGTAGATAGATACATCGAAGAATATTCTCGTCTCCTCCCCATTATCTTTTATCAATTACACATAGAAATTGTTTTGTTTTATTATGCACTTATTGTTGTTGTTGTTGGGTTACTCTTAATTATAATGATAATAAAGTATGATTAATTTAATTGAGTAAAAGAAAAAAAATGTAAGCGTATATTGTGTAATAATGATAAAAAAAAAAAAAGATGTTTTAATAGCTGTAAAATTATTAACATTAGCAATACAAATAGCCGATTGAATTGTACGTGAATATTTAAAAATTATTTCAAATTATCGATCTATAACTAATAAAAAACATTAGAAAACCAACGCGTTTTCAACACACGATATATTTACTTTGATTTACTCAGTGGTGAATTAAAAACAAAGTAATTTGATGATTTATTTTATTTTAATAGTATGGAACCATGTTTTGTCGTAGTAATAAAATATAGATAGTTTACTGGGGGTACATAAAATAAAATATCTAACTAATACGCATGTATGGGCGTATTATTTTCAATTATTATTAATAAAGTTTATGGTAACTTTTTTGCTATTATTGGTTTTGGGTGAAATTGAATTATTACTTATTTTATTATGTATAATATATACACGTTACAGGTGGTCTGATTAGTTTAATATTTTTATATTGATTTAATTGTTTATTTTAAAATTTTTATATGAAAATAAATAATTGTGGTATGCTACTACTGTTTTAAGATTTATCAATTTAATAAATTGATTATATTTAAATTATTATTTTTATAATATATGTATATGTAGATTTTATATATTTTGTTTATTTAAAATCACAAAAGCGTTAACCTTATTTTTATTGTTTGTTTTTTAGAGCTCCTCGCACTAGAGCCTCGTCATCGGGAGGAAATGGAGTGAATGCTCAAGTATCTGGTGCTGATGGAATATATTTAAATGAAACTTTTATGCATCGCGTTGCTAGTTTGATTGGACTTGAAGTCGAAGTAAGAATTCTAAAAATATTTCAACTATTAAATTGATATTTAATGATCACTTTCATTTCAGATAGTAACTCATTCTAAAGAAATGTATTCCGGTATATTGCGTACATTCTCTAGTAATTTTGACGTTGTATTAGAATTACCGCATAGGACTGATCCTCCCCCTTCAAGTCAAGCTGTAGGTTTACAGATAGTAGCTGATAAAATGATATTTAAATTTGACAGTATAGTAAAAATTGCTGCATATGAAACAGATTTAGATAGTATGACTCGAAGTGAGTAAATGTTTATTTGGTTAACATAAATTGTACTTATTAATTAATTATTGTAAATGTTTTTCTTTATTTTTATGTAGATACATTCCAAACTGATACCACAATTAGTAAATATAATGGCCAACCTTTTGTTGAAAAAGTCTTGGAAGAATGGGTGGCACCACCCATGAACGGTGATTTGGACGATTTTGATTTAAATTCTGGAAGTAATAATGCTGTAAGTAATAAGAGATTTATATTCTATGTAAATTATTTTATTTTACAAGAAATAAATTTAAATTATAGGGAAATTTTTTTTATTTTATATAATGTATCCAACAATGGTGTATTTGTAGGGGATGATTTATAAACAATACCTACTTAGTAACTTATAATGACAACAGATGATGTACGGTTAAAATTGGATATTTTATTGTGATTATACACACAATATATAGCCCTTTTACCATTTAAAAAAAAAAAGTTATTTACAATGAAATAAATCTATTATGGGTAGTCTAAGTATAGAATATAGATAGTATAATAATTTATGTGGTTATAGGTATTCATTGATTAATTTACATTTTTGGGTATTTATTAAAATAATGGTCCAGAATAGTTAATTTATTATTTATTATATTTTTCTGATAAAAATATTTTTATATTAAATTTTAATGATATTAAAACAATTTCAACAGCTCAATAATTGATTTTCAAAGACAAAAATAGTTTTATTACAACCACATAAAGTAAATTTAATATACACTTTAAAATATGATAAATATTCTGTATCACTACATACGAAATAATCTTAAGTACTCCACTGGTATCTAAAATAGTGTTTATGCAATGTAACATTGATTGTGTATTTTAAATTTTAGAATGGTTGGGATGCAGATGACATGTTCAGACGAAATGAACAAGAACATGGCGTTACATCTACTTTTGATCATAATTTAAGTGGTTATACGACAGAAATACGAACGGATTTATCTAATTTCAAGTAATTTCATTTATTTTTATTAAAAACATAACTTATAAATGTTTTTCTTTTAAGTAGTGTTTATATTTTAAACTACATTTATTATTGATAATATTGCTGCATTTTTAATTAAAATTAAAACAAACACATTTGAGATATTTTTGATTTAAAGTAATTAGTCAAATGTGAGTAATTATGCTGAATGAATTGTAATTAGCTGAGTTCATAAAAGATATTTAATGTGAAAATAATGTAAAAAGTGTTGCCAAGTTATGAAGTGAAGTCAATGGTTTTTGTTAATTTATTTGCAATTTAATATACATAAATACTACAATTTATTTATTTTTTGTTACGGTCCTTTGTTATAATATTACGCTAATTTTAATATATTGTAACGTTATTTAATTTTTTATTTCATCAGTACATTTTTTTTTAATATTTAAATTATTTTTGTTTAGAAATGAAGAAGCTAAAGCTGCTCGTTTAGCAAGAGAAATTGAAAGTAATCCAAGTTCTCAAAGTCGAGCTAATTTAGAAAATGGTGATGAAGAAGAAAGGTATATAAATACTTCCATTAACAGTGATTTATAAATTTACTTGTAAATCTATTAGTATTTATTTTTTATGATAATTATTTAATTTTAAAATATAAGAAAATGTACATTCATTTATGTAAGGAAGATCAGTTTTTAAAAAAATAATTTTTGTTTTTATTATATTTTTATATTTAACAGATTTGCTGCTGTTTCAAGACCAGCAAATGATGTGTCCAATAATCACAATGATAGCAAATATATGTCAGGTCGTCGTAAACCTGGACCACAACAGCCAGCTAATAGTGCATATGGTTTGTTTAATAGAAATCGTAAACATCCAGAAAAATATTCAAGCAGTGGATCTAATGAGCGATGGGAATGTGTTTCTGGTTCAGGAACAAAAAATAGCAACCAAAATCGAGGACATGCTCATCAACAAAATGGTAACAGTAATGTGAATAAATCTGCCTTGCCATCTTACCATAACAATGCCAGTCAAACATACGCAGGCAATAGTCGTGAATCATCAGTGTCTGTTAATGGCCAAAATGATAAACGTTCGTCATCTTCTATTAATAATCGTAGAGAATCGTCTTCAACTGGTTCTAGACATGGTAGTTAATTTTGTTTTTTAAAAAATATTTTATTTTCATGACGAAGATATTCATAAGACGTAATTTTGTTATTAGTGCCTGGACGAAATAATTATTCTTCTAATGACAATCAATCACAACCTTCTTCGTCGCGGTCATCTCCACCAACTGTTCAAGGTCATCATAATCAAATTGTAACTGTACCACCCCCTAGATATCAAACTGCCACTTATTCACAACAAACGAATACAACAAATTCTCGTTCAAATATTAGTACTTCGTATGCTGCGGCTGCCGATAAATCTGTGCCAAAAACACAACAACCTCCATCTATTAGAGGTAATTAAATGTTCACTATTTTAACAACATATATTTATATGTATATAGTTTGATAATTTTTAGTATGAATTTTTATAATACCATTATAATTTTTATGTTAACAGTTAGGGATGAAAATCTTAATTCTGAATTGAAGCGATTTAGTACAGATTTTAATTTATCTTCGTCACAAAATGACCCTCGAGTTACTTCACCTGCATCAGTCGTATCTGAAATACCTAAACAACATCCTGCTCAAATACCACACTCCGAGCCACCTTGTCCAACTGTACAGGAAGTTTTACAAGTACCCGAAGAATCGACTGAATCTCCAGCTACACCTCCACAAACACTATACAAACTCCAAGAAGGACAAACTGAAACAAATACAGAAAATATGAAAAAAGATCAAATTGAAAAACCCGTAGAAGAAACTATAGCTCAGTTGCCAGATAAAAGTGTTGTTCAGACATCTAAGCTCAATCCGAATGCCAAAGAATTTGTTTTTAATCCAAATACAAAACCATTTATTCCAGTAAGTGAAACGTCAATAAATAAATCATTTACACATTAATACTAGGGTTTGGATTTAAATTTTAATATGAAGAGAAAAGAAACGTATTTAAAATTTATTAAAAAAAAAAGCATAATTATGTCTTTATTAGAAAATTAATTTATGTTAATTAGTATTTAATAAATACTATTAGTTATCAAAAATTATGTTATTAGTATCTTGTTTTGTAATGTTTGTATACTTTATTTTTTGATTGAATGCGATTACACTTTTCTAATATATTTATGATATTCCTGTTGTTTGCGTCATTCAACTTTTTTATCACTTCTAAGATAGTATTTATACTTTTGGTTAACATTTTACCTAAAAGCAATATTTTATTACAATTATGATAAATCATTTTCGTTACAAACTTCTTTAATTTTTTTTCTATTTTTGAAATAATATTTAGTTAGAATCTAAGGCCTGATACATGTGTGGTTTGTTAACGTGCTGCAACGCTGCATTATCGTAATTGTATATAATATGCCATCACAAATCACAATTAAGATTAAAAGTGTCTTTTAGGGGTCATGATAGTCACAATTACTACCCACAGAACAACAGAAAATATTTGATTTACAAATTGGAAATGGAAATATCTGGGTTCTCACATCCCAGCCATGGCATGAGTTTATGATCAGAAATATATATTTTTTTATTTTTATGCGTTTGTTTTGAAGTTTTAATCTTTAATTGAAATACGTTTATACCTTGTGCATATTATAAAAAGCAATTAAAAAAAGAAAAATGAAGTTTATTTGATTTTAATGAAAATAAAATAAAATATATAAGAAAATTATCTTTCAATTTTTTTTTTTTTTTAACAAAAGCATTTGCTTAAATATCTGAACTTTAGTTATTACTTATAATATTATAAATAATATATTCATGTAAATTAAATGAATAATGTTTACAGCGATCACCTAGTACTCCAAATTCATCCAGACCAATGACTCCACAAACTCCAACGACCAATATAATTTCTAATTCTGGTCAGCACCAGCCATTGATACAAGCACAACATGGACCAGCAATTGCTATTCCAACTCCTTATCACCATCACCAGCATCATCATGCTCCTGGTACTGGGCAAATGGTTACACATCAAGCACCATCTCATCCACATCCTGCATTCACTATGTTACCTACTGTGTTTGTTACTTCAAATTCTGCTTTTAATCATCATCCTCATTCAATGCCTCCACAACCACCAAATCAAGCTGGACGGTTTCGTAAAAGTCAGTATTAATAATTTATTTAAAATAGGAAATTAAAAAAAAAATTTTTTTTTTAATTGTTATGAAATATTTCAGTGACAGTTGGAATGTCTCATAGAAGTGATATAGCTTCACAAATACAAGTAGCTGCTGCTACTGGGCAACCACTTTTAGCACCAGCACCACTTCAAGCACAATTTGCTGTGCCTGGCTATAGTCCACAACCTATGCCTACACCTCAAGCTTATCAACAAGTTCAGGTAAATTATTATTTGAAACCATTTTTTTTCATCACAAAAATACTTATAGAAATAATTAAACTATGTAAGTATAAAGTATTTTATAATAAATAGTGAATATATTTGTTTAATTTAGATGGTTCGCATGGTGCCACAGCAAGGAGGTGGTATGATGCCTACTTTAGTACCAACATCAATTAGCTACCATCCTGCTAATGCAGGGCAGTTAGGTCAAATTGAAAGTGGTGTGCCCCAAGGTGGTCCACCTTCTTACCATCATCACCATCACCACCAAGCATCGCAACATCATTTAATGAGTCAGCAACAAACTGCCCAGTCACCTGCGTCACAACCCGGACCACCACAAACACCTGGACAGTCTCAGACTCCAGTTAATTTTCAACAACCTCCACCTCAACAATCACAACCACCTCCTTTCCCAGCGGGTACTACAATCATGTGCCCAATTTTACCAACTCCTGCTGTGTCGCAACAGCCACCAGCACCTAATACACCAGGTTCAGCACCTTCAATGCAACAACCTCCACCTCAGCAGCACCCCCAACAATATATTTCCCACCCCCATCCACATCATCAAACAACCTCTGCGCAGGCGCCACACGGGCAATACCACATATATTCAACCATTCGGGAGTCATGAGATATAGCCAACTCATTCAGACCTAGTCCACATTTAGTAAAAGCAATAAAAAAGTTAGTTTTTTTTTATCATAATCTATTTCAATTTATATATATCAGAAAAATTATTTGGTACATTTTGTTGATAACATTTATTACTCTAAAGTTGTACATTAGACATTTCTGTAAAATTAATTAAGAATTCTCTGACTTAACAAGGTTCCACTGTACATAAAAATGTTGTAGCACAATGTTACCTATTATATCATATGTTAAAACAAAGTGTACCAAATCTAAATATTTCATTAATAAATAAAAGTATTATAGTATTAATATATTTTAATTTACTGTGTTTTTCTATTCCTTAGTTTCTCGGCGTTTTTCAAGTCATACAAAACAATTGTCAGTTCAACAAAAAAATTTTGATTGTCAGTTGCTTCAAGCTCAAAATTCAACATTGTTTATGGATACAATTATATAATTATGAGCTAGTTTTGGTTAAATGTTGTTCAGTAACTGTTATTTATTTATTTTTTTTTTCGTTCTTTACAAAATGATTACTTTTCCATTGAATCCTTCAAAAGAGAGTTGAACTCTATTTGTTATACCAATATAAAAATAAAATAAAATCATAACATTCATTTCGTATATAAACATATACATATTAATAATGTGATGTAATTATATTATTTTAACCATTTTTGCATACTATACTTTGTTGGCAACTTAAAATTGGAATTATATATTCAGCTGCTGTGTATAATACCAGTGTACCAATATATATATATATATATATATATATATATATATATATATTTGTTATACCAGTTCACACATTGTTATAATTACATTATATTCTTTGACTAATGTTTCTTCTTAAGTCAAACTATTTCTGGGATATGTGATATTTGGCTGAAATTATAATTTTTACAAAAAGGATTGCTAGCAAGCAAAATAAGAAATATATTATTTTTGATTATTGTAGTTAATTTTGGGAATTATGTATATTGTGATTTTTTTTTCTCTATTAGTCTTGTTACAAATTTATTTCAAATTTGCTGTATGATTTATAAATTGCTCGACTTTTCTATTTAGTTTTAACAAATTGTTAGATTGGCTACAGCGTGATCATCTACAAAAGGATTTTATTAGTTCTTTTGGGAGAGTCATTATATAAAAGAACTTTTTTTTTAAAATGTATTATAAATAAAACGTACGTATTGCGGCTGACCTTGGACTTTATAAACAAAATGTATTGGTACCTATGAAAAAAAAAAAAAAAAAATTGTTAAACGCTGTGAGACCTTGTTAAAGTTTTATATAAAAAGTCTTATTTTGTACATTTTGTAATGCCACGTTCAGTAAATAAAATATTAAACTGTCTCCCGAAACGATTATATTATTTGTTTACACATCCGTGATTCCTTATTTATTGTACATAATTGCCAGTCTATAAGTGCCACACGTTAAGAGTATGATTCTTAAATCAACTTCCTCAACCACATAGTCATTAGTAGGTTGTTCCCCCCACTATTGTGTACATAGTATGCCACATGTTAAGACTATTGATTAACGGTGCAAACAATACAATTCTCTCTACTGCGTTGTATAATTATAACTCAGCATTTATGTATAAAATATATATTGCTTCATATGATTTAACAATGGCGTTGCGAAGCGTAAAATAATTAATAATTGTATTCCAGATTTATTTAATTTTATTATTATTTTTGATTATTTATTTTTACATATCCTTTTGATTTTTATTTTTAATTTTGTAAATTCCTCTTTGTTTTCACTACTTTGTTAATTATTATTTATTTTCATTTGTTATAATTTTTTGAATAATACTATTGCTTCAAAATTTTAACAATTTATAGTTCATAAAATATATATATATACACACACACACTAACATTGTGGCTCAACATTTAACAGTTAACATTTTATTTCTGATGAATGAGTTTTATATTCCAGTTTATGTATTTCGTAGTTTATGGGTATTGATATAAATAGCGTATAATGTAATATGTATATTGTCAAATTGATGATCTGATAGATACTCGGTTTAATACCCAGACGTGTCACGTGCAGTACACGTACGCGTAATCGTTTTGTAAAATTCTCAAGAACCCTTGGATTCTGAATAATACCATAACCAAAGGTTGTGTACGTTTGCATTCAAACGTATTTCATCATTTTGGATATATCCACTCAGACGTGCTCTGCCCGTAGAAAACATTCAGTGAACATCACGTGGATGGGTATTTAATTTTTCGCGTTTTATTGTTATAGTAAAATGTGATTGCTGAATTTTTAGATAATTCTTACAAACATATAGCCACTGTGATTCTGTCTCCCTCCCCCCTCACATATAATAATATTATTTTCAAAGTACACGCGTTTAAGAACTAAAAATTATATTTATCATAAATCATTGGTAGGCACATACACAATTTATTGTGGAGTTTAATTTGTTCAGAGATTTAAAGACGTATAGTATAGTATTCATTTTGAAAAGATAAGTTAAAAAAAAAAATGTTTATATTATATTTAAACTATCAATGATATAAATAAACATTAAGGATAAATATAGTGTATAACTATTTCCAAATAATAAATTCCATGTATTGTTATAGTTTAAATAAAAAAAATTTCAATCAGAATGCAGTATACATTTGGGAGTTTTGGTTCTGCACTCAAGCCCGGATTAAGGAGGGCATAAGGGGTACTTTTTTCACAGGATTTTTTTTGATACAAAAAATTTTAAAAGGATTTTCAAAAATTATATTTTTATCACAAAAACGTCTTAAACGTTGAATAATAAATTAATATTTAACCATATACCGTATATAATTATATCGGGCAAATTAATACGTTGTCTCTTATCGGTACCCGGATGGTATACACTGCGATTAAATAAACACGATAATCTTTAATAAAATTTTACAGTATGGAACGCTAGTTATAAGTTCCATACACAGCAATGATTTATTCTCAAAAACCAGCGGTTTAAGATAGTAACGTATAACCTAACCTAACACATATTTAAAAACAAATATGGAACAAGACAGACACAAGATAATCCAACGTCATCAATGATACCTACCTACTACATTCAGAAAACGGTATCTTGCATAATATTGACTTAAATCGGAGTTTGCAACAGTTTGCGAAAAATAAAACGAGAAAAAACTATAATAATAATAATAATAATAATTATAATAATGATAAAGATAATAATAATAATAAAGAAATATTAAAAATTAAAAAAATTAAAGTAAGATTATATTACATTATTATTTAGTACAGTTATTCAGTAGCGGATTTAGTTCATTGCCTAAGGGGAGGGGAACAATATTTTTGAATATATATATATATGTACATACCCATTATAATATAAATATAGGATACCCTTTACCTTCGGTTGATTATTTCTATGCAAAACATCAAATTTCAATACAAAAACTTTATAATATATACAATTATAATAAGAAAAAAATTACAAATTATTATAAATTAATTATAATACAAAATCAAAACAATACAACAAAATGTCTGGGGGGGGGGTCATGGCCCCCCTAAAAGCCGCCGCCTTTGCAGTTATTTGTATAATACCTTTTTTTCTTTTAATGAACGTTTAAAATTTGCAAGGGGCCCATTTAGTATCATATGTCTCCCGGGGTCCATTGGTAACCTGAATCAGGGCTCGTATGCACTCGACGAACTTTTCCATACTGTCGGTTAAGGAGTTTTTCTTATTTTCACGAATAGAAATCCCTTTGTAAATGTTCCATAAATGTTTTGCGTCACACGTCATAATTGATCGAAACGTACAAAAAAAAAAAAATTTCTTTATATATTTAAAATGCTGAGACATTTTATTGGATTATTGCGAGTCCAGTGCTTTTTTGAACATGCCTCGTTAGTCGCACAGATTATGAAAAGTAAAATAACGTTAATTTATATATATATAAATAAATAAATATATATATATATTTATAGTCGTGGAAAAACATTTTCTAAAAAGCACTTTGAAGCTCTGTCGGAATGAAATATGTTTTGGTTTGTGTTCGGGGGTTCTATATATACGTATATGGTTAAAATTTTCGTAGAATTTTAAATAAACCGTTTTTTTCCCCGAGACATTTTTGAATTATTTAACGAAAATAATGTTTGGGAGAAAATCATAAATGCTGTTTACAGATAATACAGTTATATATACATATGTATATTACAGGTGGATTTATGAGAAGGTGCTATTGCACACTCTTAAGCCCATTTTAACATTTTATTATTTATACGCGTAACGAACGACGTAGTACTCAGTAAAATATTACTAATAAAGAAAACATACAGTGTGTACATGTAAAGTATAGGTAAGTATATCGTAATTGCTTCCGTAGCGATAATAACACATATTTTATCATTGATGTTTTACTAAATATTCTGTGTTTAAATTTTAATATCTACGCGGCAACAAACACGCAAAGATCGAATTTGTCGCATTAAATGTTCGCCCGTCGTATTTTAAAGACATAGTTTTTTTTCGTTGAAATTACGAGAAATCTAAAAACTCCACACAGGCAATTAAAAATAATCAGCGTTTGTCTTTTTATTATTAAATACTACTTTTTATGACTATAACAATAAACAGTTAATAAGTATGCACCACTTGTTACGCGAGTAATTTTTTTCCCCTTTTTTGTCAATACATTATATAGATTTGAAAAGACATGTCGCGAGTGACATTGTTATTTGATTGTTAACAGTAATGTGTTAAAAAAAAAATCGTTAAATTACGGCGCGATTTTATACTCCCTACAAATCTTAACACCCCAATGCGAGAAAAATCCCAGACGTATTCCTGAGTTATATACTATATAAAATATATAGAATATGAGAACAAAAAAAAATCGATAATTTATTACGGTGGTCATGAACATGGAAGCGATTCGTCATTAAAATGTAAATTACCTTTAGCGGAATACAAAATAATATAATATAATTAGTGATTGGATCGCGTGATTCGCCATTAAAACTGTCGTGTAATAAAAATAATAATAATAATAATAATAATAATAATAATAATAATAAAAAAAAAAAAGAACAAAGTTTTATCATTGAGTGTAATATTGTGTTTTGTACACTTGTCTCGGTGCGGCGCGTTGTAATTGAATCGTTCAATTGTTTGTTGGATCGACAACGTTACCAGGTATTATTTATATTATTATTATTTTGTTTTGTCGTTTAATGGGGTTTTATTTTTATTTTTTTGATTAATGCGAGTCCGTTGGTAACTTTTTGTAGGTAAGTATTTCGATACTCTACCGTCATTTGGTTTCTACATTATAATATATTATTACGAATTTTATCATTTGATGCGGCGCCATCAACCGTCGGTTTTTAATCGATAATGAAAAAAAAAATAAAATACAAATACAAATATTCCCGCTCGTGTATTTATACATAAATTATATTATATACTTTTGTTCAACGATCGTTCTCCGTTACACCGATGAAAATCTATAGAGAAATAAAAAATGTTCCGGGGCGGCTTTTAATCCGTTTTTTTTTCCACTATTATATTTTATTTCAGTGGTTCCTAAACTTTTCTTGTAAACCGCCCACTAAAAAAAAAAAAAAAAAAAAAATATCCCACAGACGCCTCCCTCATAGAAAAAAGTAAACGGTACACACATATGTAGTGAAAATAATTTATTGCGTATGCATAATTAGTATATAAATAATTAAAAATTAATTATAAAAATATGGTAATACTAATGAAATGGATGCGTCTGGTGTTTGGCTAAAAATGTATTTATATCTGGTTCGATTTTTTGTGAGAAGCATTCCTAAACCATCACGATTAGTTGTTTGTAACCGTTGTCTTTTTTTTTTTTTGTTATTAGATTTATTACTGTACTAAACTGACGTTCAACTAAGTAGGACGATGGAAACACTATCAACATTTTTTTGTACAATAGCCCACGATATCCCTTTATCCAGGATAACGTATAGATGCTTTTGCAATCAGAACACTTGGTATCCCTTTCTTAAATTTTTATTTTAATTCTTCATTTGTAGTTACTTCTATCAATTTCTTCGGTTCGACCATATCTATTGTTTAAGATGGTTATTAGTCATGTAATCGGCATTGCATGTTTTAAAATTAATTTAATAATACAATTTATATTATAACCATAAAAATACATAATCGATACTATACCATATTAATAATTGCAAAAACGGTTTTGTACTTTTTTTTTAGTTTAATTATATATATATATATTATTTAAAAAGAATTATTACGTTTTGTTTTTTTTTTTGAGCGTGTGCGTCGGCTGTAAGAATTTAAGTCGGCGCAATACGTGTCGATAATAATAAAAATAATAATAATTATTATAATATTAATCCCTTCCCCCCGGTATTTTGTATACACGCACACTGACGGGCGCAATCGTACAATAACAATAGCTGGTCGTGTATTATATTTGATTGCTAAACCATCGGCCTTGTGTATTGTCGTATAGCGTCAAAATCATTTCGTCTATCCTGTATTTTAAAATAATAATAATAATAATAATAATAATAATATGCAGGATAAGCGTTAGTTATTATTATTTTTTTTGCGATGATGATGATGGTTATCGTAGTTGTTTATACGATCGAATAGACGATATGCAAAACGTGAATGGACGGACGTCCATTGCGGTGATGATGTATACAGATTGTTGTCGTGCACAGATATTTTAATATTTTAGCGTTATAATATTAGTTTTTAATATTTATGTACGGTGGATACACGTGACGAGAAAATAATATTATACACGCGGCGATTTCTCCGTCGTACCGTCATTGAGCGTGTGTGTCCGAATGAAAGACGAGTTTTGCACGAAAATCTGTACTTATTCGGTATTTCAATCGAAATGAACGAGTTTGTTGTTATCGTCTTGACGACCGTTCTAGTGTTGTTCGCAAAAACTGCTCGTAGTTGTGTAAGTGTATAATATTATTTAGGTAAAATTAATATATTAGCTTTTACAATTCGGCGACGGTGCTCGTTGGAACAAAATGAGTGGTGAGAAAAGTAGAAAAAATGATTGAAAAAAAAAAATTACGGCCCTATTTTCGACACGTATACAAAAAATATATTATGTAATGGGCGAAAAGCGATATTTTTAATTTCGGAATTCCGTAGGAATTTTTAGGTGTTTTTTTTTTTACTATTTCAAAGCGGTGTCTATATATTAAAAATAATAATAATAATATGACACGTGTAATAATTTATAATTATTAATTGTCTTATACAGAAATATAAAAAAAAAAATATGTAGTCGAACGACGCGTTTTCCCGCGTGAAATTTGTATAGAATAAGTAAAAAAAAAAATATTTTTTTTTTTTGTGTAATACGTAAATCGTTTAGGGCGGTCACCGACTGGAAGTCGATTACATCAGGAATTGCGATTCGGACAACGTAATCGAATTGTCCGATAACTTCACTGTGGTCTTGAAAGCTAATTGCGAACTACATTTTCGCGGTTGTATTACGGCGCACGCCAATATCACCAGTGCCGAGGTAAGTGCAAAAAAACAAAAACCAATATTGTTTAGCGATTGATTTCTGAACATTTTTTATTATTCAAATTTATTTACTTATCGCGTGTGCGAAAGAGAGTTCTTCTCTTTATGTGTTCTAATAGCACTGTTAACGGGGTTTTTTTTTGGAAATTAATAAAACACACTAAAAAAAGCTTCACTCTGTATTTATAGCATTTATACCGGATCAATTTTACATTCTGGATAAATCGAAACTGGATTTTGTACGCGTGTTTCGGATAGGTTTATTTATCGGAAACCCGATGAAAATTCGTGAAAATATAAAAATTCAATCAAAATACGTTTGTACGGTGATTTTAATTAATCGATATATCCATCACGAATTCCAATCGTTGCGCATCGATCGGTCGTCCGAGGGCTGTTAATTTCTGTAGTGCACGTTTGGACGACAGTTGGATGTTTTCTTTTTCTTGTGCAATTTACACACAATAAAGGACGTCTTCGCGAGGATTTGCCATTTTCAAATGTAATATTAATGTAAAAAAACTTGTGAAATGTCCGAGATACGTCGCGGTATAGAGTGTGTAGTATTCGAAATCGCATTTACAATAATGAAAACAAAAAAATTATACGGTATGAAGTATACTCATATGTAACACGAATAAAAATGTGTTGATCAATCGTTTAGATTGATTATGACGTTCAAAAGGACACGATTAAGCGATCGGGGAAAAAGGACGGTTGTAGACATTTGGGAAATAATAAATCGGAGGACATCGAAATGGCTTTGCAAATACTCGGTTTGCCAAAAAGTTGTCCCATTTATAAGGTAAGTACTTGCGTAAAATGTTATTGGCGCTTGTGTTGTGCTGTGTGATCGTATACCAATGCGTACGTATATGATTCGCTTTGGAACGATGTCCTCTATTATTGTTATTATTGCAGTCGTTGGTTTTTATTATTATTATTGTACGTCGTCGTGTATTTTACCTCTACCTAACGTGTAATAAAATATCGTTTTATTATTGACGTTTTCCAGAATACCGTTTGTTTGGGAAATAAATCGGTAAACTTGAGCAAGTATAAATTACGAATGAATATATTGGCCGGTCATCTCACTGGGAAAGCGCGTTTGACCAGCAACGCGGGGAAGTCTTGCATGGAATTCTCGGCGAAATTGATCAACGCGCTCGGGAAAATTTTGCCGGTCATCGGTCGTGCCGTGATCGGTTGAAATATTTTGAATAAAAATATACGAATTATGTTTGGACGGTGATTTTATGGAAACACGGTTCTAATCGCGTAGTGCATATTATATTATAAACGTCACGGTTTTATAAGCAACGTGTACTAACTATATCTGTCTGTCGTCGTGTGTAATATAATAAATGTTCGACGCCAAGTATTATTTCGTCATTTTATTTACTCCGATGTATTTTTTTCTTTTTCGCACAAACACTATTATCATTATCAATTATCGTGTATAATATTCGTATTGAGAAATAAATCGTATAAAATATGACACACGTGTATATTATTATACTTGTTTAACGCTGTAGGTTATTCTAATGCGCGCGTTATATGAATACTTTCGGATGAATTCCTTCGTCCCGAAATTCATCGTACACGCGTATAAATAGAATAAGTGGTTAGGTACATACGTACACGACAATAAAATTATGTTATGTGGTAAAGCGTTTATTCCGCATTAAAAAATACGTCTTGTATTATATTAAATATTATATTTTGTTTGAAATCATTCGGTAACTGTGATAATTCTACCTACGTGACGGATTGCTTTTAATTTTAAACTATGAATTGATTCAGTCTAATATTACGTATTATATGCCGCTCTTTTGTGTCTATGACGTATTATTTTGAGATTTGTGATTCGAATGAAATTCGAACTCGTTTCAAGTTTGTGACATACCTACGATTGTGTGTACGAGAAATTAAGAAACGAGTTTCTTAAATTTTCGTTCTTCTATATTTTATAATTGATTTTTTTTTTCAAAAAAAAAAAAACATTTATAGTGAAAACATATTAGTTGTAACAAGTATGGGAAAAATTAATTTGTTTGATTAAATACAATGGAATAATAATAATAATAAATATAATAATAATAATAATAATAATAATAATAATAATAATAATAATAATAATAATAATAATAATAATAATAATAATAATAATAATAATAATAATAATAATAATAATAATAATAATAATAATAATAATAATAATAATAATAATAATAATAATAATAATAATAATAATAATAATAATAATAATAATAATAATAAATAAAAAGAAAAAATTGTATGGAAAGAAAATGATTTCTGGATATTTAATGTAATATAATCGGAACACGTTTTTATCACATTATTTACATTACACATAAACCGGCGCGTATTGAAATTCGATAAATATGAAACGCGCGAGTAAAATAGACTGATGGAAGTGTATTGAAATCGGAGAGAAAAACGAGTGGAGCGAAAATTAAGTGAGATTGAAAAGAAAAAAATTTACAAAATTCATTTGAACACGTTTTCAACGGAATTAATCTTTTTTTTTTTTTTTTTAGGGAAAATGTCAATTTCGGCAAATAATTTTTATTTTCTCGGAAAACCATTTCCGGGAACTAATTATTTAAATGAATGCGATTTTAACGATTCGAAATCGACTAAATTAAAACGTTAATGAGCGTCAACGGTAATTTTACTGTTTTTAATATTATTTTCACGATGAATACGCGGAAGAACGTTAAAACGTTTTTTTTTGTTTTTTGTTATTTGCATTTTTATAACATGTTTTGTATATAATAATATATATATAATATATTAATAATATGATCAAGAATATAATATATGCGGTTCGTGCGTCTTCGCCTCCACGTTAAAACGGTTTACCTCCTCGGCCTCGAAACGTTTTAAATCACCTGTTTCGTAGGATAACCGCGTTCTCGAACCGTCGGTTCTTCTCTTTGTTATTATTGTGTATATCGTCGTTGCCTCGGTAATGCGTGCGTTATAATCGAAAACCACAAAATGATATCAAATCACAAATCATAGAAAATTTTCTACCGTTTTTCTCATCAGATATATTTAACGCGGTGCGACGCTATTCGGTTTCTATAGTTATTCAATCGTTTTAAACACATAACCATGACCGTAAGTATGTATGTAACTACCGTTTTTCGTACGCGCATAATAATAATAATAATAATACCACCGGTCCACGTAAATAAAAATCGTAAAAGATTTCGCTATATATATATATATATATTCTTTTTGAATTTTTACGTGTTAATAATTATTATAATCAACGGCGCGTAAATATATTGTTGTACGAATAAAACAAAATATACGTTTCTCGGTGTAGTAGGTGTACACCGCGTCGGCGATCACAATGTTTTATCGCGGCCGCGGTTCGTCTACGAACACATTGACGCGCGTGTAGACCGTCGGGAATTTTTCGACAAAAACACCGTCGTGCACGAAGTTTTGACGTTTCACGTTTTTCGCATGTGCGCGTTTCGTTGTCGTATTGTTTAAACAACACGCGGACGTGCGGTAAAAAAAAAGAAAAAAAAAAAAAAACGGCGATACAAATGTTTTTGTTATCTCCGTGTTGTCGTCTCGTGGACCAGTGAAGAAGTGTGGGAAAAAGCGTAACACGTCGTACGTCTGTACGGCGCGACTCTCTTGACACTGTTGCGCGAACGCAAAATGATTTGTAGGTTTTTTTTTTGTTTTTTTTGGTCGTTGTCTATAACGCGCAGAGAGGCTCCCAGAGGCGCAGCGACTCGTTTTTTTTTTTTTTTTTTTACGCATAAATAAAATATAAAACAACAACGCATTCGAATAAAATAAAGAAAAGGAAGAAATTGCACAGTAATGAAATACGGTTACCGATTTAATCGACGAAAAACCGTTATTGAAAAAAAAATAAAAAGAAAATGCCATTTAATATTACGATCGTTATACCGTATTAATCGATTGTACGATCGTATATAAACGAATCGATACACGGGAGAAGTAACGCGTTATTTTACTACATCTCCGGGGCGAGAAGTGTTAGTTAGAAGCGTGTATTTTGAGCGGATAACCGTTATAAAAAATTTACCGTGGAAATTCGTATTCTTAATGAATTACCATCGGGAACAGATCGATAATCTCAAGCTCTTGTCACGACGACGCATTCGAGACTAACCGTGTTAACGTATAAACGGATATACAATGACGTTCGGCATAAATTTGTGCCGTGCAGAAATACATTTTGTTAAACGCGACAAATTAAAAGTTAATTTCCGGCACGACGGACGCGTGACGAGGCTTTGTATTAGTAAAAATTTTCATTTCATCGAAATTTTATATGTTTTATTTATCGCGTTACGAAAATGAAAATATTGCGGTTATCATCGGTGTAAAACGTACGTATAATTACATTGATTCATTCTCACACGATTGTCGTTTAAACGTCGCCCGTGGCATTTCGAATAACTCGCAATATAATTTCGCGGTAGCCAAGAAGTATATACGGCGACGATTTATTATATTTTTACATTAAAATTCGCAATGACGTCTCGCGTATTTTTTCATTAAAAAAAAAAAAAATCTTTTCTTTTCTCGGCGAGTTTTTTCATTCCCCACAGAATAAAGTAGATTTTCCAGATTTAGAAAACTTTCGTTCCACTGCACTGTTATTCATCTCGGATCTCGTGTAGTAAGCAGTTTTGAAAATAATACGCAATAATCGACGTTTTTCGTCGGTACAGAATTTTACCCGCGAGAAAATACTATTGCCATTATAAACTCGCAACTTTTATTTATTATTTCGTTATACAAATTCATTATTAATAAAACCATTTCCAACAACTTTTTAAAAAAAATTAGTCCTTTTCGTTTTTTATTTTTTTAATTCCGTTTTTTTCTCCTCTCTGCAATTCGAATCGTCGAATATAAACCGTCAATTGCACGCTTTCAAAACGAGTATAATATATCATATAATTTAGAAGTTATAGTTTTCACTCGAATACACTTTTATACACGCAACTTATTATTTACTTGCATTTAATCGGTCAGTACCTATAACCTATATTATAGAGGTAAGGAAATTTAACAATATTTACCAATTCACTCGGACAGCGTTGTAAATTAATAACACGGGCAGTATCGACAATTTTCCCTCTGCATTTAATTTACGACAATCGTATATTAACACAAATTTTATGTGTAGGAAGAACGAACTGAAAAAGATATATTTATATATTTAACGAGTTTATTATATGATTACGGACACAGAAATGTTTAAGTAATTTCATACGTAATCCGTTGAATGCGACGAAAAAGAAAATACTTATTTTTTTTTTTTTAGAAATATAATTTATAA
Organism: Chaetogeoica ovagalla; assembly: GCA_032441825.1. Taxonomy (NCBI): domain Eukaryota; kingdom Metazoa; phylum Arthropoda; class Insecta; order Hemiptera; family Aphididae; genus Chaetogeoica; species Chaetogeoica ovagalla. The sequence continues at coordinate 7,464,460 of CM063743.1, read as the reverse complement.
ACGAGTATGTTACCAGCAAACAATCCGATTTCAGGAGAATACTAGTTTTCTCTTGAAATCGGATTGTTTGCCGATAACATAATTATATACACTGTTATAAACGTGAAATTTAAAATTATTGAAAATGGTTGAGTTATGTGTGTATGTAGGGGTTTTACACATGCACAATGTGGTAATTGTGTATAACTTTCAAATTTGGAAATAAATAAGAAATTAATTTTTCCACTTATAAATGAGAATTATATTTTACAATCCAAACCGTTATAGGGTTGAAAATAATAAAATATACGGTGTAAAAATTAGAAATTTTTTTTTTTATCGTTGTCAATGAGAAAAAAGTCAATTTCTTTTTTCTTGTCAATGAGATATTTTTAATAAAATAATTATTTAATACTGTACGAAAATTACAAATAAATTGTTTAATAATTCAAATTTAATACTATTTTAGTTATACAACTCACTAGTTATTTCGAAACACGAAAAATATTTAACGTATAATCAAATTTTATATATATATATATATATACAAAATATAGGTAGGCCAATTATTAAACATCACATTGTTATGTTTATATATTTAAATGTTTAAAAACAAAAAAATTACAGACGGAACGGGCAAAATCCAAAATTGGGCGATGGGTCGATGAAACTATGAAGTAAGTGAATTAAAATAAAACTGTTATTGAGTTATTTTTTTAGTAGACTTGTATAAATGTATAATGCACTTTTAATAGGAGATTATCATTTATATTTTTAAAAATATTTTTTAACTGCCATAAAATGTATTAATCGACGCGAATCTGTTTATTTATTAACGAATTGTACATTTTATGTAAATTTACAAAATTTAAAATAATGTATGTATATGTGCGCAGTATAAAATCATCAAAAATTTTTACTTATATAATATTTTCAATATCGTTTTTACTATTAATTGATCACATTTTTATTTGTATTTATAGTGTTTTATAATTAATCGACATTTTGTTCAAACATTAATAGGTTGGTTAAATTTCACGTAATTATTAGGTAATGAAAAAAAAAGAGTTACTATTATCGACGAGAGTTCGTGGCTTTATATAATGATATGGTAATGAAAAATGTGAAATAATTTAAATTTAAATTTAGATTGAAGTAGACATAAGTTAATTAAATATTTATAATCAACTGAAAAAACTTTCAGAGGTAAAATTGGCTATGAAGCCAAAAAAGAAAACAAAATACTAAAACTTTTTCAAAAAATATTAAAATAACGTAAAAAATCATAAGCACATATATTTATTAATTATATTAATAAATGGTTTTATTGCGAAAAAAATGTTATTAATTCATATTTTAGTTTAAAAATTTCTTTGTGATAAAAAAAACGTCTTTGTTCATTTTTTTTTTTTGATTCTGAGGGAAGCGTGGAATGTATTGGTTTTACAACGATGTGGTTTTTTTCTGTAATAAAAAGTTCTATCAGATGGAGCACTCTGATCTTTACAGGCTCAATCATTTTTTCTAATAGAAAATTTATCTTTTTTTCTATTTTAGAAAGGCCGTTTTTGATTTTCTGAAAAGTGTAAAAAAAAAAAAACTACTGAGGAATTACAAAATAAACCAAAACAAAATTTGTTAAAATATTTCTCCGTAATTCCAAAAACAATTACCCAAGACTCTTGACGTTTTCAATGAAATATGTGACTTATATCTTTATACTATAGTGCTACAGATTTTTTTTTTTTTTTTACTAGTCGTTTTCAACTTTGAGCTATTTATAAAATGTATAGATTTTGATATAATGAATTCATAAAAAGGTTAATTTTTGGTTTCAAGACCGGAAAATTTAATACAATTTATATAATTTTAGTCGAATGTTACTTTTTTTTTGGTTTTAATTGATGAAAATTTAATACTAAGTAAAATTATACACAGGATATACAATATATAGATATTATATATTTTTAATAATTAATATTATACCGAAGTTCTGCTCAGAATCGTTTTTATCGAAGGCAATGGATTTATCATTGTTTTCATATTCATAGTAATATCAGAATTTTAAAATCTTTAGTTATTTCTAATTATTTTTATTAATTCAATACAATAATAATAATAATAAAACCGTTTTACATAATTTAATTATTGTGTAAATATCATTGAATCTGTTGAGAATTCGAAAATAATTTATGAAAATAATCTTATTGTACTTTACGCGTTTTTTAACCTTGGTTTTTTTTTTTTAGAGGAAAATTTGATAATTTTGTTGGTTCGCGGAAAAAATCTAACACTAACAGCGGTACGAAATCAACTAATGGTAATTTGAATATTTACATGTATTTATAAAAACAAAAATGTATGAAAAGAAACTGTAATAGAATACCGATTAAAAAAAATATCGGTTTAAAAAAATATTCGAGTATTATAATGACTGAAATGTGTGTTAATCGAATGCAATAATTATTATTGTAGTTGGTTAATATTTTTAATATGTTTTAAAATCGAATTTCGTGTTGTAATTTGATTAATCGCTATTATATTATATTATTTTATAATGGCTTCACGAGTTGATTATAACAATCGTTAAATTATTAATAAAATATAGATAATAATTTGCCTACGTTAAGTGTATAGACACGTATTAATTAAGTAATTTTATACAATTTTTACTTTTTACAAAAAAAGAAATTTATTTTTATTTTCGGTGTTATTTATCAAATAACAATAATCGTTATCAATTCGTCGAAAATTACTTATCGTAATGGTTTTATCATATGTAATTATATTTATTTATTTCTATAATTACGTTATATATAAAATTGATATTGCTATTTCAGAAACGCCTATAATGCCGGATACAGCTGATGAACAATTCGACGCAGACCTATTGAATTCCGTGAAACCTGCAGAGTTACATCCGAGAATGTAAAAATATAAATGATTAATTTTGATTTTAGTAATATAGTTAACGTATTTGTATCGTATTGTTATTTAAATCGAGATTTGAATACGTTTCAGGACAGAATCTGCTTTCGAAGACGAAACGACAAGACCACCACCGGTTACTTTGACTGACATTGATCTCGGTATCTTACTCAACAATATGACACAAAATCACTGCTTAGAAGACGTAAGGATATACTTTGAATACAATAATAACTTATCGTAACTGCTTGTAAATGTAATATTATAAAAATAACAATTTTCTTTCAATTTAATTAAAATCTAAATAATAAATATATTTTTAAAATTATTGAACGGTATTTACAAAACCATTATCTAAAACTTCTCATTAACTTATCAATAGATGAATACATCGTATTCACATTATCGCAAAAACAAAGTTTCAATTTTATATTTATAATTATATAAAATGTCTTATGTAAAGGAATTCAAGTGATTTAATAATTAATACAATATACAATTTTTAAGTTTTCCATTCAAATGACGAATACATTAATAATAATTAGTATTTTACGCATATGTATTTATGTATATTTAATTTTTGTATAATATTTATTACAGAGTGTAGTAAAATCATAAGAAGGAAAAACTTTTTGGTGAAATTCAAAGATAATTTTAGTTAAAATTGTTATGTAGTAAAGTTAAAGATGTAAATATCAGATGTGTAAAGATATGAAAAATGAACTTAAAAAAAAAAAAAGGTTAAAATACTTTTGTTCTTAGAATAAATTATTATCAATAAAAAAAAAAACCGCTCTCTTTTTTATTATAATCTTATCTTAGTGTATATTGGTACGAGATATGACTGAATATTAAACGAACTACAAAGTGTTTTACATTAAATGTGATAGTAAAGGTCGCTAAATCAAAAGCTCTTATTATTTATATGATGTACCTACGTAATACATCACGTTTTACCTCGTTTTGCTTATCATTATTTTAACAAGTACTTCACATATAAGGTAATATTTACTACTCAGTCAGATATTAAGAGGCAGCTAAATTCGAATAATATATTTGACATTATCAAGAATCATTAAGAAGATATTTTTTTTTTTTTTAAGAAATAGCTATTCCTAATGAAAATAAAATATGCTATCTTTATTTCATTTTAAAAAATTATATTTTCATCTTTATATTTATTTTTCGTACAAAATGATAATTAATTTAATGAAGAAAAAACATATTAAGTTTAATTTTTTTAAATCGTTTTCAATCGTTAATATGGGCGGACGAGTGAACGGACACAATGTAACTTTATGTATTTTCTATTAGAAAACAGTGTGTATGTTTTTAGATATTAGTGTTGGGTAGTGACTATATAATATATAATAATTTATTTAAACAATAATTACTATAACGTGTGGAGTAGACAATAAAATTTGATGCGAAATTTTCTAGTTAGAAAAAATAATGAGTATAAAAAAAAGGAAAATCGAGTCAAGTAATCGAAAATCTTCGATTATCTATGGTTTATATATTTAACGGCATGTAATATAAAAATTGTGATTTTTGGAAATTAAATTTTTAAACTTTGTTGCCATAAAAAAATCAGTTTACGATTTATTGAATATTTACCGTGGTATTATTATCAAGCATGATATATGTTACTATGGTTTTTTAATAACGTTATATGTTTTATTTTAAAATTATATGCAATTGTATACGTACATATTACATACAGATCACAACTAATTTTGTTGCGAAAATAAAAATTGTATTATAAAAATAATTTATTTAAATGCAACACGTGAAATTTGGTTGAAAAAAAATCTTTGTATGTTATTTTTTATTTTCAAAATTGATTTCTTGATCAAATCAGTAATTTTTGAGTAAAACTGTTAACGAACATTTTTATTCCGAAGATTATTTCTAGAAAACGAATATAATAAAATGCGATTGTTTGCAAAGAATCGTATCTAAATGCGTTATCGAAATTGTACATTCTATGCAAAAAAAAAAAAAAAATAATAATAATAATAAGAAAACGTTTTTTTTTTTTTTTTGTATCTTAAATAATACGAGAATTTTTATTTTCTGCGATTAATAGGTGAATGCCGACGAACGAGACGTTGGCAAGATGATACAGCAGCACTTCAAGCTGTTGAACATTAACTCCGAAAATGCCGTCGAAAACGAATCTCGTCATTTGATATAGAATCAAAACGAACGAATAACGTTCTATTTGTATACCGATTTTGTGTACTGTTAATTGTGTTTATTCACAACTACACCATTAAACAAATTTTTATACATCATTTATATATATATATATAAAAAAAAAAGATTCGAATGCATCGAAATCCGAGTCTTACTAATAAATAATACGCATATGATTCCGACGTGTTTGACTGTACAGAAAAACGAAAACAATTAAGTAGTTTGAATTTTCAAATAGATTTCATTTTTACGTGCGATCTTAACGTACAATATATTCTGTAACCGCAGCGTAACGTATGTCATAATAATTTAATATAAATAGATTGTAAATAGGAAAATACTTTGTGTCTATGGCTGTTAAAAGTAAATACGTTTATACGAAAATGTCCGTGTATTGTGTATTATCCTTGTAGTGTAATCCCTTAATTTAACCTACCATATTACCTAGCCTCTCGCTCCGATAAAACGAATCGGATGTGACGGCTCCAATAAAAAATAATTTTGTTAAGTTTGAATCGAGTATTGGGGCGGGCTCGACGGTTACGCGGAGCTGAACTCGGGCGTAGCGTACGCTATGTCGGTAGGACGACGAGTTAGGGAACCGGTAGATTCGATTAACCCGGTAAGGACTAGCTAATAGGTCTTGTTCTCGCAACTGGCACTCGAATGCAATAACGCGCTGAAATGAATGAACACGTTCAAAAAAAAAAAAAAAAAAAAAAATTTACAACGCCGTTTCTTTCGTTATTTATTACGTTGATGAAATTAATTTTTCCCGCGGAGCAGTATACATTTTTCTCCGGTAGAGGGATTATTATCTCCTGAAATAAACACCGGATCCAATTGGGGCATTTGATATCGATTGAAAGCAAACCCCGATTTCTTTCTCCAGTTGTACACCAATTTATCACCGAAATAATGATCATATGGTTTTTAATATTCGTACCTGTAGCGCACGTTTTCAATACGGCGTGGATGAAACCGATATCGCTTCTTTTTTTCGAGCGTAAAAAAACGTCATCATCAGATGGGGGGGGGGGAGGGGGACGACGTATCAAATAACCGCGTAAACCGCTATTGAGATGGACTGAGAGAGTGAGGATAGATAACACCGAACAACGTGGGTTTCAGTTAACAGAGTAAATTGAATTTGTTCAATGAGAACGACGCAATTCCAATGCGATTGCAAACCAACGAGTGGCACGATCGATTTCCGCTCGCAAATCGCTTCGGTCAGAACGATAATAATTATTACTTACACGGAGTCGTATTAGGTGTCGTAGCGATTTCTTTCGTTCGGACGTCACCCCGACCACAGGGGTCAGTAATCGCTGTGGCTGGATACACTCCGCACCGCCCAGCAGGAGTGAAAAAAAAAACTTTGACCGCAAAGTGAAAAAATGAGACGAATACAATAAAACGATATATTTTTTTTTTTTTTTTGAGTAAATCAGATCGTTAGGGAAATTAACATTTATCACATTATTCGATTTAAATTATATCGGTTAATTCACAACATTACTCTGTTATTTACGGTTACTATAGGAGATCGTTATTCTAACTATAGACACTCTTCATCTGATGTTTTTTTTTTTTTTTTTTTTTTTTTTTGATAATAATAATCGTAATAACAATTTATTTTAAACGACGATCGTCATAAAACCGAACGGAATAATACGTAAACGTCGTTATTGCTGCGGTGGTGGCGGTGGTGGTGGTGGGGAATCGTAAACAGGTTGTACGCGGAGACGTTTTACGGCGGCGGTTAGACAGACGTACGCTCGTGTGTGCGCCACATTCAGTTAGTAAATGGTCGTGTTGCCCGTAGGTATGGCCGCCGTTCGCATCGCATCGTCTATTGACCAGCCGTCGTCGTCACGTGCTGTTGTCTTGTGGCACCGGTTCGTCGTGTCCGTTGCGCTGTGCACGTTGTTCGCGCGGACCGCCATCACCGTAGCACTCGAGTCCGACAGATGCTCTCCAAAGGTAAAAGAAAAAGAAGTATAACATACGTATAAAAATGTTTAAAACGCTTTTAACGATTATTATTATTATTATTATTAATAAGACGTAATAAAAAAAAATTGGAAATTTTTTTTTTTGTTATTTTTTCGTAAACCGCCGCTCTATTAATTCGTTTAGTCGCGTTACGACGACGTCACAAAATCGTTTGTTTTCTCTTTCCCCCGCAATCGTACTCGGCTCTCGTAAACAGACGGTTATTTATTTATTTTTACGGTTCGTATCTTTGGGTGTGTGTGTGTGTGTGCTGCGCGCGAAGAAACAGTTTTCTTTTTTTTAAACGGTGTGACACGGTGTACATAAATAAATGTGTTATAAAATAATAATATGCGTAAGTGTGTGTGTGTGTGTTTCGTTAACATTACGAGATGCGCGTGTGTAGTGTGTGCGCGTGTGATCGTTGAAAAGGACGTGACTCCTTTATGAGCCAATTTATTGTTACGCCATACTCCGCGGTACACTCGGAGCAATAAAAAGTAATTGGTGTAAAAATGTACGGTGACGAGCGTCAGGAAAAAAAAAAAAAAAAACTTAAGGTGTGCGCGCAAAGTACATATTTACGGGGGGAAAAAAAAACGGTTTAAAATTTATTCTTTATTTTTCCAAAATAACGCGTGGTCTGATTCGGAATTCTTCGAAACGCGTTTTGTGACATTTTTTTTTTTTTTTTTTGTAAAATATGTCCTTATTTGTTATCGCACAGTGGCGTATTTACTACGGTCCAGGGAGGGGGGATTAGGGAGATAATCCCCCTCCTTTCGGCTTTTTCTTTTTTTTTTTAAACAAATATCCGCGTAATACGCGGTTCTAACGTGATTGTCCTTATCGATTCATCCGTAGACATAATAGAACGAATATTTTTTGATCGGAAAACATTTTAAATCGTTCGTATTGTACGCGATTGTTGAACGCACATCAGTAACGCACCCAGGATTTTTTCAAGGGGGGGGGTTTAAAAAACTACATTATGAAAAACAAAACTTTTAATAGATAATAAAAATAGATTATATATTATAATAATATAATATAATCAATAAATTGTTAACACCTGGTGTTATCTATATCGTATGCGAAATTTTAACAGAAAAATATGAAAGTTGTATTAGAATTTGGATTTTCATCTATAAATGTAATACTATTGCACTTGTCAAGGGGGGGGGGTCCGGACCCGGAGTCCATCCCCTTGGGTGCGCCACTGACGCACATTTCCGTTCCGTGTAAAACGGTTAAAAAACTCATACATTTCTAAGACACTCCATATGCCGGGAGTATGCGCATTGTTCAGTATAATTTTTTTTTTCGAATTTCACAATAATTGATTTGAATGTAAAAATAACGTATCGAATAATGCGTGTACGCATTGCTTGTCGTCCGTCCAGCGTCCAATACATATAACGTTGAACGGGCCGGGGGGGGGGGGACGTCGAGAAAACGATCGAGGAAATCGCAAAGAAAAAGGATTATACGCTATATCGTACACGGAGTTTGTTTTGTGTAAATTGTATAAATTTATTGTAAATCGCGAAGAAATTATAAGGTTCTCGTGCGCGTATTATGCACGCACGGTTATTAAAATCTCACACACCACCCGTATTTAATAACATCAATGCGTTTCGAGAACATTTTTTTTTTCTTTTTTTATCGTCATTTCAAATAGTAATCTTAAATACGTCACTGGGTGGACTATTGCGTAAATTTTTCGAAAATCGCAAATTCAAAAGTCCCCCCCGCCAAACATTTACAAACAACACCCGATACCGATGGACCAACAGTAATTTGATTGTTTTTCCCGTGTTATAGTTATTGTGTTATGATTAACTATTGTTATAGTTATTGTGTTATTATGATATAGTTGTTGTTGTTCAATGTATTATAATATATTATGTATATGTACTTTTTTTTTTTTATATATATAAAATTACTCCATTTTACACGATAAAGACGGCCGGGCGTCGAACACGTGTTGTCAATATTTTAATGTACCTAACAGCCGCGTACGCGCATCATTATTATTAACTATAGAATACGCGGTCAGTCATCGACTATACAACGCGCGCGCGCGCGTTACATTTAAACAAATATTAATACCAGTTTTTTTTATTTTTATTGTCTCGAAACGTTGTACCGTAAAGGAAAGTTAAAATAATCATAATAATTCGGTCCTGTGTTATGACGTGTGTGAGTAAGTATACGGCGTTAATTGCTATTACAATAACGTTTTTATACTCGGCGGTGAACCTTTGGTAACCTGTTGTACCGGTATGTGCGTGTATTCTTGTTCCACGTTTTATGGACTACCCACCCGCCTATCGGGGGGGAAATAAATAAGAATTCTTATTCCTCCCGTTTATAATATTATTATTATTATATATTATTATCATTATTATTATTATTATTATTATTATTATTATTATTATTATTATTATTATTATTATTATTATCATTATTATTATTATTATTATTATTATTATTATTATTATTATTATTATTATTATTATTATTATTATTATTATTATTATTATTATTATTATTATTATTATTATTATTATTATTATTATTATTATTATTATTATTATTATTATTATTATTATTATTATTATTATTATTATTATTATTATTATTATTATTATTATTATTATTATTATTATTATTATTATTATTATATTATTATTATTGGAACAGACATGGATGACACACGCATATGTGTATATAGACGGACTGTACAGATTAACGACCACTCTCTAATAATATCATCACGGACGCGTCTTACGGGTTATCGAGTTGACATCGACGTTAGATTTTTCAGAATTGATATTTATTTTTTTTTCTTAAAAAAAAAAGTAGTCGCAATGACGCGTTTCTGTCCTCCCCGTCCGTTATCGTGAAAATGTTATATAGATTTTAGTAAACAAGCAAGTAAGTAAAAAAAAAGAAAAAAGTACGAGTCGGTTGTTTTTTTTATTAAATTCCAATAACGTTACCGACAATTTCCGATTAACAACGATTGTGTGCGTGTTCTAGATCGCAATATGTCTGCATTCCACGACGACGAATAAGTGGAAAACGATAAGAGAGAAAAATAAAAAAATTATATTTAATTTGTCAAATATCGAAAACGATTTCTTCTAGTCTATATTAATATAATTGTCGGTTACGAGGATATTCCTGAAAAATCTTTTGACGTTTGTTATTGTTCTTATTTCAGCGCGATAATGATATACGAGTATATATAGGATAATATAGATCGTTTCGTTCAATTAACGAATATTTGTGCATACTGTTTTATCGTATGCGGTATAGTGAAACGTGGCTATAAAATACTCGTGTATTTTTGATATTGATTTTAATAACACTGTACGAGAAGTCGTCCAACGCAGCGAAATTGTCGTAAATTCTCTACGCGCGTTTTTAAATGTAAAAAAAAAAAAAAAATTTGAATTACACGCGCGCATATTTAATTACGAAATTTCGCGATTTCGCGAATCCTCACGCAAGTCAATTATTGTTTTTCAGTCGTGCAACGAAATCAGACCGGACAAGTTGAACGTCCATTTGATCGCTCACACGCACGATGACGTCGGATGGTTGAAAACCGTGGATCAGTATTACTATGGCAGTGGGTATATTGAAAATAATTGATTCAGTTATTGAACTTACTGTTCTTCAGTCGTAATGTTGCGCGCGTAATGACCGACCATCTACTTCATCGTGTCGGTATTGCCGTTTGTCGAAAAACGGTTCTGTGTTTTAATTACGTAAATACTATAAACAAAATAACGTTAAATGATTTTATTTGTTCACAATAATCCAATATTATTATTATTATTATTATTATTATTATTATCTGAAGATTATCCCGAAAACAATGAAACGAATTGTTGCACGAAAAAAATTCGCTTTATATATATATATATGATTGTATCCACATTTTTTATTTATTATATTAATGAAAAAATTAAAAATTGATAATGATTAAACGTTATTTGGATTATCAGTTAACCTCGAAATTAACGATGATAATTCGTTTTTTTTCGCTTTTGATTTCGAAGCAATTAAATTTTAACAATGCAGCAATAAAACGGAATAATCATTACTTTTTTTTTTTCGCTCAGATTAAATACGATTACGTTTATTTATTTCTTTAATTAATGACTTACGGTATAACCTCTTGTCGTATGAACGAATTACTCATAACAACACATTTTTGCCCTTTACCTTTTTATTGCTATATTTTTTTTATACAATTTTATTTTTTTTGTATTTATTGCGCAAATTATTAATTTATTTATTGTGAAATAAATTTATCATAAAAATCTTACATTTGTCGGTTACATAAAGAGTTTACGCTTTATGTATGCTATACACGTAATCTGTAGTTGACTCAACTTTATGCATTAAATTATATACATTTTATATAAAAAAATAAAAAGTAGTATTCGTAAAATGTACAAAACATTCATGAAAAATATATCCATTTGATATTTATTCGAGTAATTAAAGTATATATATATATTAAATCGGACGTTTCGAGTATTACGGTTTCTTATTTGCGGTTTCAACGTCAATAAGTTGTTTTCATTATACATTAGTTCTATTATTATTAATTAAATTACATTAATTTTTACTTTAATGTTTGAAGACTTTCTAATTATTATATTACATATGTCAATCAATAATGTAATACGAATGGACGTGTAACTCAATATGCCTGAGTTTTGACTTGACAGTTTAAAAAAACAAAAATAAATATGCCGTTAAACGTGTAAATCAATATTATAATATTGTGTTTTATTGGAAATTCGAGAATTTTTCTGTGTGTAAAATCGTTAAATCTCCGTAGAGCACGCTTGATAGTGTTAATAAAACAAGTTTTGTAATAAAAAAAAAAACTAATATTTCTTTAGCGGAGAAACGAAATTATTAATTCGTATAATACGCAATTCATCGGTCCGTATTACTTCAGTAATAGTATATATTATGTGTAATTTGTAACTGGTTCAAGCTCTATGCGCCACATTATATACACAAGGCCGTTAATGTTTAATGCTGTTGGCCGTTTTATTATTATTATTATTATTATTATTATTAATATACACGCAGCAGTTGGGTAATAATTTGGTATTATAGAAAATCGTAGTAATTAATATTGGACGTAGGATATACGCGATGTTTACAGATGTTTCGTGAATGACAACATCTTTATATTGACAATCTTAAAACTAAACACGATACTAATGTGGCTCAGAGTAGAATTTTTAAACGTTCAAATTATTTTTAGCGCGATCATTTTTTTTTTACGTTTTTTCACGATTTTCAAAAAAAAAAAAAAAAAAATAAAAACCAATATTGTTTGTGCCTACAGCCTTGTACTACCGCAATGCAATAACTTATTATAACTATATAATAACGCCGATAAATTCAAAACATTTTTTGAATAGAATATTGTATAATTGGTTTGATTCCGTGCGCGTAAGTAAAAAAAAAAAAAAAAAAAAAAATGCCTCTCGATTTCAATGATTTTTAAGTAGAAAAATCTAATCGTTTTTAATTTCAGGATTTTAATTTTATTACAATAGCCGGTATTTACTATTTACACACCCCATAAATCATACGTATCTGTTTAGAGTTTGGCGGTAAACCATTTTCGTTCTTTTTTAAATTAAATTTCGCCACGTGTATACTAATTTACATATTATATGTATAGACACACGAATTATTCGGACGCATCCGTATATTGTTTATATTGTCGAATAATCGCGACCGCTCATAATATTATGCCGATATATTATTATTATTATTATTGTGTTCGCGAAAAACAAACGTGTAAATCTCGTATTGAATAAATTAACGCCCCGGAATCGAGTGCAAAATCCAGTCGATATTATAAAGTTACCTCTATCTATAATTAATATATATATATATATATATAATTAAAAATACAGTCAGTGACGTCATAAATTTATTTTTTTTTTTTTTTAGGCGTGTGCCAAAAAACAAACGTAGGAGGGAAAGCGAATAATTAAAAGAATTAATATTTAAATTATAATTTGCACGACTAAAATCGGTTATAAAAACTGATTATTTGTTTAGTGGATCCGATTTTTAACGCGTGCGGGTTTTTTTTTTAGAGGTTTGCCATTGTAGTTAAAATATTTTTTCGTGACGCCGCTGAAAACCGTTTTACAATAACGTTATTATTGGTGTTTTTTTTTTTGTCGTCAACTAGGTAATAAAGCGCACGCACCTTTCGGCGTTCAATACATACTGGATTCCGTGGTGTCCGAACTGTTGAAAAACGTTCATCGAAAGTAAAGACAGTTTTTCTTTTTATAATTTCGTGATATTATTAATACGGTCGCTCGAAGATATCCGCAAATCGTTATTAACGGGGAAAAAAAATATAATAATGAAATGTTGTTTTCGTACGTTAGATTCGTATTTGTGGAAACGGCGTTTTTGTGGCGTTGGTGGGAAGAACAAGACAAATGGAACCGGGACAACTTGAAGAAGCTTGTGGACGAAGGACGGTTACAATTGTTGCACGGCGGATGGGTGATGAGCGACGAGGCGGTGCCTCATTATTCGACCCTTATCGATCAAATGACTTTAGGCCTTAAGTAAGCGATCAACGTAACGATGGTCGAATATTCGTTACATATAGCTGAATTGGTCTTATCGATTTATCATTATTAATATCGCTATAAGTAATTGATTTATTATTATTATTATTTTTATTCAGTTTATTATAAGGAAAACAGCGCGTGTGTTTAAACGTAAAAGTTACAAGTGTAAAGTATCATCACGGGCCGATTCTCAAAAACAAAAAAACAAAAAATAAATAATAATACAGTGTTATATTTTAATGATAATATTAAAACTTCGTTGACGCGTTGGTTGTGAATAATCACGTTTAGGATACATGCGAGTGATTTTCTTTTTTTTTTTTGTTGGTTTTCACTTTATTCGAGTTCCTAGTTGTGTGACGTTTGCCGTTTCGGTTGCGTATTATACTGTTTTTGTAAAACCACGGACCGTTTCGTAACGGAATTGTTTTCGTTACGAAATAGAATCCTCAATGAAAATTTACACTGTAAATAATATAACGGTTTTCGTGTTGATTGATTCATCGAAAAAATTGAATTACAAACAAATTTATTTTTGAAACATTTAAGAAACAAAAAAAAAAAAATCACAGCCACTCCGTGGACCCTCGAGTTACCATTTACGGATTCTCTCCGATTACGAATCTCCGCCGCACTAAACGATCTAGTTTATCGTCAATCATAGCGTACCATATCGTAATTGCGAATCGTCGTCAATAATATTTTATTTTATTAAATATCTCTTATTGGTGTTCTGTGTTTTGAAATAATTTATACGGATTCGTGATAAACGTTTGAATTGCGCGATGCATTTTTAAGGTTTAAAAACGATAATGTTTTTTATTTTTTTTATTTTATATAATGTGTTTCGTGGCGCACACGTTTGAGATTGACGTTTTTCAAACGGTTTTGTCGGCCGGGGATGGTATTTTAACCGTACAGTATCTGGAAATTCTCCATAAATAAATTTCTTCTCTTACGCACGCACACTATTTTAGAACGCACACGTCACACTATTTGCGTATACTAAACGGAGCTTCTCACCCGGAATCTTTTTTCGGTCTATAGAATCTGCGCAGTCCGCGGTGTTTTCGAGTTCGAAATGAAAAACTCTGCGTGCGGAGTACCGGTCGTTCCCTCCTCCTTAATAATTAAAGAATTACTTTTTTAGAAATTATTTATAGTTTCATTCGAATACGGTATACGCGTTGTAATGGAGTGAAACGCGCGAAATCGCTTCTTTACAACACGGCGTCGTTGTGTTTCGTAATTTCACGGAGCGCGAACCATTTTAGATTCTTAAACGATACGTTCGGAGAGTGCGCTCGGCCTCGCGTCGCCTGGCAAATAGATCCATTTGGACATTCGAGTGAAGTGGCCGCGGAATTCGCGGCAATGGGATTCGACGGATTGGTTTTGGGTCGAATCGATCACGAGGACATAGCTGTTAGGAGATCGCAGAAAACGATGGAAATGGTATGGAGACCGGATGTCAACGCGGGTAAGCCATTTTTTTTCTTTTTTTTGTATTTAAAACGGTAGTAATTTTTCGTATTGAAAATATTTCCTTTCCGCACGATTGGCACTCTATTTATCGAAAATATCTATGCTCGGAAAATTATTTATAAATTGTTAATTAAAACACTACTTACGAGAGTGGTGCATAAGCGTGTCCAGACCTACATGGTTGGGAAGGCCAGTTATAAAATTAAAATTTTTTTACTTACCACAGCGATTTATATTCTATATCTATTCGTATATGTGATTTTTTTTTTTTGTTGTATGGCAATTATATAGTACCTGGAATTTTTTCACCCCGCAAAAATAAAAATTGTCTTGATCTTAAAATTGGTTTCTTATACTATTACAACTAATAAATAAGGCCAATCAATTAATGTGCTATTTAGTTAATTTTATAAATATTTTATCAACTAAGCATCAACCTTCTCTACACATCTTATTACAGTTATTACACAAATTATATAAATATGTAAATTTTCACAGATTTTATGTTATCTGTGATATAATGTTTAACAAATTGATACTGAAAATTTTGAAAATAATCGTGAATAAAATATTAAACAAACTGATAGCTGTTTAACATTTATAGTTTCAACCAATGGTAGATTATTATTATAAGCCAATAGGTTAAGAATTAAGTCACTGGGGAGGCCGGTGCCTACCCTGCCTCCCCCGTAGACACGCCTATGGAGTGGTGAAATGACGTGAAATCTATAACGCGTTGAAATTGATTTTTTTTATTTATTTTTCTGCGCGCGTGAAACGCTTACGAATTAAACGTTTAAAATAAAGTCACGTAGTATTATTATGTTTACGCGCTTTTAACAATCAGCGCAGTATGTAATATAAATTGGGTTTTGTAATTTCATAAAGTAATATCCATTTGGATTTATTTTTTATTAATTGTATGATAATTTATATGTAAAAGGCATATATTTATCCGGTGGTAAACATGCGTTTTAAAAATCCGGCTTTGTCGCGCGTATACATTTTATTTTTCCGTTAAATCGTCGAAATACAAGTTGGGGATCCGAATTAATAACGCGTCAAGTCCGAAAATTCGTAAAACTAATAAAACGATTCGGCGGGGTTTCGCGCAAATCGAACGTAACGAGTATGTTGGAACGTTTTTGTTTTCGTTCATTAATCGAAATTCGTACGTATGCACCGTTCATCATCTTTATTTCATATGTTTTACGAATCGTTTTCTTTTCTTGTTCCTTACGGTCACAGAGGTGTTTGGATATTTGTACGTACAATAATTTACTTTGAATCTCAAAACTGCTCAAACAAATAATTTAAACTGTTTAGTGTGTTCTTTTTTCGAGTGAGCTTCGAAAAATACGTACACAACAACTTCTCGTGTATTACGCTGTGCGGTTAATACTTTTTTTTTTTCGTAAGACAATAAAATTATCTAAATTCGATCGTTTTAAAGAGTATATATTAGTTTATGTATAAATAACGATATACGCACGTAGGTGATGAAAATGTTATTCGCCATTTGTGTTTAAAATTTTACAAAGATAAAACAATCGTGCGTTATTTCAAATATTTGGTATTGACAATGTAAATTGTATACATATTCTCGACGTAAATGAATCACATAAATCCCTATTGTATTTTTAATTAAAGCTATAAAATGTATTTTATACTTTGGGCGTTTAAACGGTTTCTCATCAAACGCTTTTATTAGACGTGAACAACAATAATCGCAATTACTTAAAATATTTGTTTAATTAAAAAAATTGAATCGATCGAGTTAATTGTTTTTTTTTTTTTTTTTTTTGGAATACAATTTTCGCAGTAATTTCAATTCAATATTTGTGTCAATGACAGTGAATAAATTAATATTAATCGCGCGTTTATTGTTTTAAAATAATGTTTGTAAAAGAAAAAAAAAACATTTATTTAACGTATTCGATATTGCATGGTGTGCAGGACAAGACGGCGAATTGTTTACGAGCGTGTTATACAATCTTTACGTCGCACCCGAAGGATTTTGTTTCGACGCGTTTTGTAACGATGACCCTATTTTGGATAATCCAAAACTTCACGGATACAACGTCAATGCAAAAGTAAAAATTAAACACTACCTCGAGAGTAGTAGTACACCATTGGGTGTACTTAACAACGCGTCGGATAATTTATTTTCATTTTTCGGAAAGGTAGAAAACTTTGCAAATCACGTTGAGAGGTACGCTTCGGCGTTCAAAACGAACAATATCATGATGACCATGGGTGGCGATTTCTCTTATTCAGTAGCGTCATCGTGGTTCAGGAACATGGACAAATTAATCAAGTACAGTGATGTTTTTTTTTTTTTTTTACACGCAATAATCATTATTCTCGATTCGTGTGTGCACACATGAAACCATCACACATTGATTTATAGTTAGTTCGGTTAAATTGAAATCGATTTGTTCGGTATGTTTTTTTTGTTTTTTATTAACACACAATAAAGAATGAAATATACAGTATGTGGTTCTTCGTTAATAACAATTTGAAACACCGAGTTTTATCGTTTGGAGAATACTTGAAATGAAATTTCACGCTTATCAATTATTCGTTCTAGACACGTGAATATGTTGAAACCGGAACTGAACGTGTTGTACTCGACACCCGAATGTTATTTGTCTGCGTTGCAAATGTCCAAAAACGTGACTTGGCCCCTTAAGGACACGGACGATTTCTTTCCTTACGCGCACGACGAACATTCCTATTGGACTGGATATTTCACGTCGCGATCAAATTTAAAATACATGATCTGCAAAGCGAATAACTTGTTGCAGGCAAGTGATTGGAAGCACGTCGACGACAATTCAAATGGAAATTAATAATAATAATAATAATAATGATTCTGAATAGGCAGTGAAGCAAATTAGTTCAACACTGGGAGAAGAGCTCAATGAACACGTGCAAACATTAGCCATAGCCGTTGCTCAGTCACAACATCACGATTCAATTACTGGCACAGAAAAACAACACGTGTCTGACGATTACGCTCTTTATTTAGACGAAGGAATCGGAGAATCACAAAAAGTGTTAACCGCTGCTTACAGGTACGTGTACACGCGTAATTTTATAATTAAATAGGCTCATTGAACGTTTATGATAAAAATACATCTCAGCATACAGATTGTTGTGTTATCGTTAATGGTATTATATAACATTAGCGTATTAAATATTTATTTAATGTTGAAAGGAGTTCAGTGTTGTGTTTAAGACAGAGTCTTTTCAACAATCAAAGAAATTACACGTTTAAGTAAAAAAAAAAAAAAAACCTGTCAGTCAACAAGTGACAATTCGGAAATATTTAATTACATTTTATATTTTTAGATTTGCGCGAGAATTATTCTGTTATAAAGATTTAGTAATAAATTATTGTATATAATAATAGATGATACGGAAATATAAGATGGCTTTAAGAGACGAGAATAATAAGAGATTTACATTTTAAAAATATCGTACTGATGAACGTGACTACAAATATTATTTATTTGAGATCCTTTTATCCAATTTTCGCCTAAACTGATTTCGGTTCGGGATACATTATGTCAACTTCGTATTGTTTTCTTTACTTTATCGTAAGTTCGAAATACGAGTACATTTAAGCCGATTATAATTATTATCATTACTATTATCATTATTATTATTATTATTATTATTATTATTATTATTATTATTATTATTATTATTATTATTATTATTATTATTATTATTATTATTATTATTATTATTATTATTATTATTATTATTATTATTATTATTATTATTATTATTATTATTATTATTATATTATTATTATTATTATTATTATTATTATTATTATTATTATTATTATTATTATTATTATTATTATTATTATTATTATTATTATTATTATTATTATTATTATTATTATTATTATTATTATTATTATTATTATTATTATTATTATTATTATTATTATTATTATTATTATTATTATTATTATTATTATTATTATTATTATTATTATTATTATTATTATTATTATTATTATTATTATTATTATTATTATTATTATTATTATTATTATTATTATTATTATTATTATTATTATTATTATTATTATTATTATTATTATTATTATTATTATTATTAAAGAAGTTTATCATTGCATACCGCTATGAAATATACGAGCGTAATGGAATTTAAATTCTAATCTATTACTTAATTATTATTAATGGTTAATAGCTAATTATAAATACGTGTCTCGCATCGGTCACGTTTCGAAATATATTATATAATTGAATATAATAAAAGTTTATCAATCCAAAGTTAAAATAACTGAAATTATTGTCAAAGTAATTATCGCAATCGTAATATGGTATCGAAAATATGTTAAAACCCTGGCGATTTTCACGATTTTACTGAGGAATTTAAATACAAAAGTTTAAATAGTAATTAAAATCAATATTTAATAATAATAATAATAATAATAATAGTTATAACAATTCCGTCCTCGAATATTTGTAATGTGTACGCACGTTAAATAAACAATAGTCCTTATTGATTTTGCATTCCTTATGCGCAGAACAGTCCTTTAAACATTGTACAAACAAATGCAAATATTGTATACGATTTACTAATTAGAGTTTTCGAATAACATACAAGTCAAACGCGCGCACCGGTATGTTATCGATATGCTATGTGCGAAAAAAAAAGAAATCACACGCTACGGTGGTTTTTCGCAGGAAATGGTTTGGTGGCGACTTTCCCGAACAACACTATTGCAAATTGTTAAATATCAGCGAGTGCGATATTTCGGAGAACGATTCGAAATTTGTGATCACTCTGTACAACCCGTTATCACACGCACTTACCACACCGGTACGAATTCCCGTAAAATACGCGGATTACAAAGTCACCGGTCCGAATGGTAACAAAAAAAAAATAAAAATAAAAAATATATATTCAATAATTTGCTCGTGAAATAACCGCATTAGGATCCAACGTACAGTACGAGCTGGTGTTCTTACCCGGGCAAATCTTTCGACTCGGAGGACGAAATTCGAATGCTACGCACGAACTAGTGTTTATTGCTAGCGAAGTGTCTCCATTAGGATTAGTCAGCTATCACGTGGAGAGAATCAACGAACTAGAACCGCCGCCGAGGCCGACGCCGTATAATCGCACCGAGGATGTGACCATAGAAAACGGGGTAATTATTAATAATAAATTCATATTATAATGTCGATAAAAATCGATGTTGTTAATATAATTCGTATACACGTATATGATAATGTGCTTAGCGTAATATCAGTATAATAACGTTATGTGTGTATATATATATATATATGTATATATTCTTTTGTTTCTCTTTTGACGAATTCGTAGAAATTAAAAATAGGTTTTAACGGTACCAGCGGCCTTATGCAGTGGATAGAGAAAAACGGCACAAGGCATCCTTTGCAGCAAAATTTTTTTTACTACGAAGCTATGAAAGGTTACAATTTCAATGCGGATAACCGTGCCAGCGGAGCTTACATTTTTAGACCAACTAAAAATCAGCCCACAGTCGTATCGGAAAAAATCAATTTGACAATTTATCGAGGTACAAATACATAAATATTGTCCAGTCCATTAGGTTTACGACATTTCACGTCAATATCGTTTCATTTATTTATTGTTTTTAAGGGAAAAACGTGCACGAAGTCCATCAGTCTTTTAGTTCTTGGCTAAGTCAAGTAGTTAGGATTTATGATCAACAGGAATTAATCGAGTTCGAATGGCTTGTCGGGCCTATACCTATCATGTGAGTGAATAACGTGTTATTATGATTTTTTTTGGGGAATTCGGATAAATTAAGTTTTTTCTTTTTAAAAAAAAGATATATTCGGGAAAAAACGCGTAGTTATTATTATTATTATTACTACTCGTATGTAAAAATGTTTAAAATTAATTTCGATTATAATTTACCTATGTGAGACGATTTTGTTAGGGAATGGATTGGAAAAGAAGTCATTACTAAGTATACAACTAAAATAGCGTCTAACGGTACGTTTTACACGGATTCGAATGGAAGAAGATGGATGAAAAGAAAGCGGAATAATCGTTCTTCTTGGAATTTAACTCTAACAGAACCAGTTGCTTCTAATTATTATCCAGTCACTTCGAGTATAGCGATTAGGGATTCCATTCATCAGGCTACAGTTATAACTGATCGACCTCAGGGCGGCACCAGTATTGAAGACGGTACATTGGAACTTATGGTGAGTTATTATGATATAATTATTATTATTATTATTATTATTATTATTATTATTATTATTATACGTATAGTTGGCATCGTCATGTAGACTTTCTTTTTAACAAACGATTTATTTTTAATTAATTTATTATTGTAATAATTCGTGATGTTCAAAAAATATAAAAAAAAAAATAAAATCGAACATTAATGATTGTTATTAATCCGGTAGGTACTACTCGCGTTTTACGTGCGTGCGTGGTGCGTTTTATGGTTTGTGAAATTTTTTTCGAAATTTTCATTAATATTTTTTATACATCGTTACCTATTGTTTTGTGTAATTTAAGCTTCATCGGCGACTTTTATACGATGATAGTCAAGGCGTCAGCGAACCGTTGGACGAGAATCAATACGGAGAGGGCATGGTAACACGAGGAACACACGTATTACATTTTAATGAATTAGATAAAGCTGCTTTCGCGCACAGACTGTCTGCACTCCACACGGTCATGCAACCAGTCATTACGTTAGGTTCGACTCAAATGGAAAGTAGCGAATGGGTTTCAAAATTCAGTTCAACGGTAAAAGATAATATTGATTGTAAATGTATATAATAAATAATATGCGTTAACGTTTTGCGTTAAATATAAAATAGTACAAATTGTTGAACATTTCGTTACCGTTGAACATACATATTTTGACTTTGGAACATTGGAGGAAAGACCAAATACTATTAAGGGTGGAACATATATTTGAAAAGGACGAGGATAGATTTTTGTCATTGCCCGAGACAATTCGACTTCAAGTAAGCATATACTTTTGTTCGTTTCAAATTAGAAAATAATTTTGGCAAATACGTTTATTGATATCTTTTAACGAATAAAAAAAAAAATTGGAATTAATTAAAACATTGATATATCTGATAAATAAGTAAAAATATCCGCCAGCATCGTTTAACATTATTATTAACGCTCTTCTATTAATATATATTTTTAATAGTTTTCATCGTCTTGTACGATGATCAGACTAATATTCCGCAATAAATTTCATCATAAAAAAAGAAGAAAGTTTATTATGAAATTCGTAGAAAATCGGTTTAAATCTGACCTATATTACATATTTGTGAATATTCCGCCGGGGTCATAATGATTAATAACGTGAATCGCAACATAAGCAACATACGATTTTATTGCCGGCTGTAAGGTTTTTACTTTTCGAATGTTCAGTTAAATAATTGAAAAAAATCGAATTATGAATAGGATTTTATTTGAAAATTACTTTATCGATTTCAATTAATTTTCAGTATAATTTACTATATAAAAAGAATTATAGTATTTGAGTATTTGAGTACTTACTGTATAAGTAAGTACGATGTGATTCCTTTTTAACTCGGGAATTAAATTATTTAATTAGTGTATAAACTGTTCATAAAATACGCCGTAATCTTTTTACGTAAATTGACTGGTCATTGTTTAATACGTACGTCGGCGGAATAATGAAAACTACGTTATTGATTAAGACAAATCTCTAATTAAGATTAATAAATCTCTGATTAAGACAATATCTAATTAAGACAAAATTCGTACGTTTGTGCGGTATGTGTGCCGTTAACTGTTAAAATTGTGCTGATATAAACAATATTTTGGAATTTAATTGTTACACAAAATAAAGTTTGGCTTTAACAATATAGATGGCGTAGTGGTATATATATATATATATATATATATTATATATAGTATATACTTAAAATACGGGTTGAATAAAAGTGAATTCCGTTTTGGATTTAGGAATTTTTAACGTTTTTTTTTTTTAAATAAATAACCGGAAATCTACGATAAATGTGGTTTAATGTTGTTTTTTCTGAAAGCGAAATTACAGTTGGCTAGTCGATTCAGAAAATTTTAGCGTTTTTAGTTGTTAATATATGTTCATTGGTAACCTCACTGTATAATCCGTAAACGTTTTTTTTTCGAATAAAAAAAAAACATTGGTTTTAGGGTTTGTTTTCACATTTGGACGTATTGGAGTACAAAGAGCTGACGTTGAGCGCAAATTTATTTAAAGAAAACTTAAATCGTTACCGTTGGAACTATAGCGATAAACCGCAATCTCGAAGACAAGAATTGGACGCACCGTTGCCAGACGTCCTTCTTAGACCAATGGCCATTAAGACTTATTTGCTTACAGTGAAATCACGATAACGTTTACACATGTACATATTTGTTTTAAGGTTTTTTGTATTTAAAAACCCCCCCCCCAAAAAAAAGTTAAGAAGTTATGTAGAGAATCTTTTAAATTGTTTTGGCTTAGTATACAAAGAGAATAAATCATATTGATCTACTTATTTAGATTAACATAGAATTAAAAAAATTATTTATACAAGTAAATCTTCAAATAACATTAGATGAAAACCGTCTAATTTGCTACTTATGTTAGTTATGTTATATAAATAACTCGTAAAACTACAGTTTTAAGATAAACGATGTCTCAAAATTTTCACCGAATAAGCTCGGAATTCTATGTATATTAAGTGTACCTATATGATTCATTTTCGTACTGTTATTTTTTTTTTATATATAAAATTCGACACAGTCCTTTTATTATTTGACAATTTAGGTTATTATTATTTATTTATTATTGTAGATCATAACGTATACGAATGCGTCACCATTGTAGATTATGAATTACGCATAGTATATATTAAATTAAATGTCGTAAAATCATATGAGATCATTTAATATTCGATATTACTTTATTTCATGTATAATATAACATTATAGATTTTAACAAATATGTTTTAGTAAAAACTATGTACTCAACACGAAAATTTATACGTTTTATTCGATAAGTAGACGCGCTTCATATATTTCTTAATCGTTATTTATATTTTAAGCGTTCGTACTTATTTCTTCACAAATATACCTATTGTGTTTACTTATTGTATTCATACAATATATATATATAGTAAGTAAATGAACCATAAAACTATTTGAATAAAGTTGTTTTTATTTGGTTAACGGCGTTTTTCTCATGTTTAAATATTATACACGTACATTGTTCTGTGAACTCCCGTATTTTATTGTCTATTATATTATTTCAAAATAATAATTATAATTATTTTATGCAGGATAGGCGTTAAAAAAAAAATAATAATAATATAATAATTATTTTTACATCACAGTATTGAAATGCGAGTTTGTATGTGACAATTGTGTGTGACGGTTATAATAATATTTCTATAGGACCGTTGTTGTTATGTTAACTTATGTAACAAGCTATTGTTGTTATAGAATAGTTATAAATTTGCATAATAATAATGATGATGATAATAATAATTATGCAGTGGAGAGATTATTACGTATTATATAAAATATATATAATTCATATAGATTTATATCATCCGAACGAGTCTATTTGTTTTGAAATACAAATCCATACGGTTCAATTTATCAAATTCATAATTTGCATATTTCAAATTCAGTTTTGTTAACACTTTTAAGAATTTTTCTATTTTCATAATACAATTACAAATTATATTCAGTATTTATGTATATATTAACATTTGTACGCTTAAAAAAAAATATGCAATACAATTTGAAAACTAATGTAATTTTTCCGGTTTCAGCTTTTTTTTTTTTTTAGCTACATCCATAACTATTTATTTCGGCATGATAAATGATGATTTGATTACTTCACTGTGTTGTATTGAATATTTTAAATTTCACCAAGAGTTAGCTGCAATATACCATATAATATGCCGGTAACCACAGGGCGAATTATTAAAGGGGCCCTTTGTGTTCTCAACAAGAGTAATCATACTAAGCTATATATATATACTCGTATATATATAATTTCACAAAATCCGCAATCCACCATTTAACCTCGTCGGGCGGGGTGTGTTTCGAAAAATTACAAAATTCTCCTCCAAATAATTAAATGTACCTACTACAAACTCCCGTGTCATTGTAAAATGTGTCAACTGTAAATTATTTTCGGTAGTGTTAATTTTATTGCCTCTTTTTTTTTTTTCTCTTTTATTAATTATTTCGTGTATGTCTCATATGGTAGGTGATTTTTTTCGATGAACTAAATGAAATAAAAATATCATATGGATACTTCATAAAGACATATTAATTAAAAATAATAATGAATTCCAAAAATTATATTCATTAATTTTGTATAAAAATATAGTAACGTTTAACGTTTAAAATAAAAATATTCTATATTGAGAATCATACGGATAGTGTTTATGAATATACAAAAATTAATTGAAAGAAAACCCGTTCTTTCGTGATATTATCTTATGTCCATTTTCGAGACATTAAAAAAATAATAATTGTACAATAGAATATTGTAATTTATCCACATTCCGCTAAAAAAAATTTTTCCATTTTGTCGAATACAATTAATATATGTTACAAGCCAATTATTTCTTTATAATTCAACAATATAGTACAAATATAAAACACTAATTCAAGTAATCCATTTGAATGAGTGATTTACTTGCAATCGTTATGAGTTTCTACAACGAGAAAATTCTAGATTAATACGAGATAGTTAATTTGTCATTTTCATTATAGTTGTTAAAACAGTTGACGTCTGTCATCAAACAGGACTATGTTTAAGTTTTTATATCTGCGAATTTCAAGATGTATAAACAAACGTTTAGCAACTGAAATAAAGAGAATCGTTATTCGCTGCTGATTATTGACGAGCGAAATGTGAACATAGGAAAACTTGATTATTTTTTCGAATTGAACGTATTACATTGCAGGTTACTTATAGAAAATTGGTTGACGGATGGGCGAACTATTAATTTTAACAACATTATAGACACGAAAATATGCTAAAAATTCTAGAAAGTCAATAACAAAATTTTTTTTAAAAAAAATGACGGTTTTAAATTTCACGAATACTTCTGTGATCCATTGTTTAAATAAATAAATACTAACCGCATTTGAGTGTAAATAAAAATAAAAGTTTGACGTTATTTACCTGTAGTTTTGTAAGTTGTCATAATTCTAAAGTACATACACTACAAGGGCGATTAGGATAATTTTTTCCGGGAAATAAAAAACTTCGTAGGATCAACTTTCCCATTAAAGCCATTCGCTACAAAGATTTTATATTATACTTTTTTTTTTTATATAAGTATTTGGCATAGTTATTAATTTTCAATAATAATTATATAAATATCGAATAAAGTAATGAAAATTGTCTGCGATGTTTGTACGGCGCGCTGGATAGGCATTTATGATACAGTCACGCGCTGCAGGTACACGACGAGTATACGCGGATTGGTAGAAGTCAGTACTAGGACAGCGAGACAGAATGGCACTATATCACGTTTTAAGAGAACGCTGCATCCAGACTTCGTCTTAATTTTTTTCCCCCCATATCATTTGATAGTCTATCTTATTAAGCATATGCAATTGAACAGACAATTAAAAATTAAACAAGTTTTCGCAAAATAATTTTTTAAAAACTACTCAAGCTATAGGAAAAATAAAAACGCGCATGCGTGTATGTGTCCTCTTAATGTTTGATACACTTACTTATAGTGCACTATTCTCATAAAAGCAAAAAGATTTCGTCGAAGTCGAATGAAATGTATTAGAATCGGTTTTGAGTCATCAGAAGAAAAAAACACGTACTATAAAAACGAACATTTTCAACCGAACATTCGTATCTATCCATATATTATATGAAATTTCTGATAAGTTTACTCGCATACATGAAAAAAAAAAGAACGTAACGATTTTAAATACACTTTAATTGATATGAGTTTTCGAAAATTAATTTTTTTTTGTCCATGAGTTTTGAAATAAGTATAATCGAATTAAAAAAAAAAATAAAAAATAGTCATTTTAAGAAGAATACATCACATTTTAAAGAAAAGACACTAAAAAAAGAAACCGCACAGCGTATAAGTAAGATTTTCAGTTAATTTATTTACTAAAAATCTGAAGTATTAATGTATTTACCCTCGAGAGCGGAAAAATTAAAAAAAATTAATTCTAATATAATTGGACAGGGCACAAAACAAAATTTAACTCGGAATTTTGTGCTGACGGCGTTTGCCCAACTAAACGATTATTAAGTCCCCACCGATGTACGTGAATATTATACATTTGAGAACTGTATTTGTTTAAATGTTATATAATAAATATCACGATTATGAGTATAAAATATGTATGTTTGAAGCAAGTTTTAGGATAGTCTAGGATAAAATCCAGTTTCATTCGAATAGATCAATCAAAGAATTTCCTATATATCTTTATTTCATAAATGTTCATTTCTTTTTTAGATATTCTCATTACATCACCGAGAATATACGATTATGCGATTAACAGATGTAAGGAATATCGTATTAATAATTGAAATGTGTAAAACCACAGATTTATGAGCACTATATTAATCAATGGCGATTATGGCAACTGTTAGGGATAGTGACATAATACAAATGAAATAAAAAAATCTCGTAAACAAGTTTTTTAGTTTTATATAATAATACATATTATTTAAATTTAAATAACTATTTGTAGTATACTCGGTATTAAATCTTTTTTTTTCTATGAATGTTATGTATGGTATAATGTGTATTCGTTTTTGTTTCCTCATTGTCCACAGATTAAATTTTTAATACTTACTCAAAGATGTTCGCGGTATATTTGTTGAAGTATCATATCATATCATATCATAATTGATATTATTTTTGCAGAGCAAACATTTTTTTTTCTTTCGACTCTGAAGAATTTTAATCGAATATAAATATTATATCCTTTACTTGTTACAAATTATTCGCATACCCGCATATTATAATAATTCTAACGTGAAAAACAAAATTTACGAAAATTATTATTCTATAGTAATTAGTTTTAGTTACCGAATTATTACGCTGTTATATTATTTTGAATAATAATAATAATAATAATAATTAAATACGACTATGATTTATCACGATTTCCTCGTCGTTTCTTTACAGGCCATTTGACTTCAATGCCATGTGTGTGTGTGTGTGTGTGTGTGTGTGTTTGTTTTGTAAAGATCACTCCGTGGGTGTGTACAATTCACGCAACCACCTTATTATTTCGTTATTACTCACACTTGCTCGCGTCCATTTTCCTGCATATAACAACGGGTGATACTGTAAATCAATACTTTGTAACTCAATAATAAGTTATTACTGAATAATAATACTGATGCCTCTGCCTCCGCCTCTTCAACGAGTATTTTTCTAATTATTATTATATATCGATTTCGATTATTGAGGTTGATGAATTTAGAAATAAAAAAAGAAATCGATTTAGATACGCGCTGACTGCAAATTGTCTTAACGGTTTATCGATTATAAATACGGCGTTGAATCCTCAAAAAAAAGCGTCGATGGAGGTATTTTCTATCGGTTATATTTATATTATCGTTTTAATTATTTAGATAGTTATTAAATTATTCGACTAAGATAGATTGTATAGAATGTAAATTGAATTTATTATTTCTTGTTATTTACTCCTAAATATTTAAGTGGTATACAAATTAATGTGTAAAATTTATACTGTTCTACGTGATCTACATAGGTACAATTATTGTTGGAAAACAATTTTTGTCTATACACAATTTGTTTGCAAATGATATTTTTTTTCCTACCAACTATATAAAGAAAATTAGGTAATATTTAATAATTGCGGAATTAGTTATATGTCTCATTTGGTCATTTGTCGTGTGACACGATTTTATTATTAATAAATATTTGTTATTATAACTCGCATTATTATTATAATTATTATTATTAATATTATTATTAGTTGTTATTGTTGAAAAATAATGATATCCTATAATTAATTTGTCTCAGGAAGAATTTTTTTGCGGTACTTTTTTCGTAACTTAAAATAAATGGCCATCAATTAACGGGTCAGTATTATTGTAATTTTCGTTTTTTCTAGTTGGCGAAACATTTAGTAGTTCGCACTCCGCACATCTGTATTCACATTATACAGTGTTTTATTTTATTTTATTTATATCGATTGGTTTAAAATACTAGACCATTTACTAAAATTGTCATTAGGATTAGAAAACTAAAATTGTTTTTGTGTTTTTCTGGAGAAGGAGGAGGTTTGTATAATTTTTTTATTTTCGTGTCTTTTTAAACGTATTTATTTTAATATGAAATGGGAATTTTCGAGGGACGAACTAAGAAATGCTAAGTACGCCGCATATATGAAATAATATAGATATCTAATTTGATGTAGATTCATCGATAAACTAAATCCGGAGGGGCCAAATCATATAATCTAGATGATGGACTAGTTTATGTGGTTGCGATCGGATGGCCTAGATTTCGGTCGTCGTTATCCATTCGTGCACGAATATACCGAGTTAAATGTTTTACCGTGTAATATGAGGGTACTCATATATATATATATATATATATATTTGCACAAATTCAGACAGTCGTGCATATACTATATAACCTGTATAATCGTCATCCGCAAATAATGCAGTTATAATATTCGTATTACTATACGATTTAATCGAAGATCACATGCGTAGGATATATTATGAATCACGTTAGAATAATAATCGTGAATAATCTGTAGGTAACTTGCGAGTATGGAGCTTGCGTATTAGAATTATTATATATAAAAAAAAATAATAGAGGTTTTTTTTTTTGCCACTATTCGGCCAGTTTTAGACGTTTTTGTTCGACAGATTCATATTATGAATATACTTTCAGAAAAAAAGAAATTCTTTTTCTATAAAAGAAATTTCTCTTAAAAAAAAACCAGACTTTTTTGAAAAATCGATTTAAAATATTTAATTTCTATTCTATTAACAATAGATACAATAACAAATTACAGATAATGATTTGTAATTGTTTTCACTTAATCACCGTAACAGTGTTCAATGCGGTTTATCCGAAATAATTACCGTCGCTAAGTTTTTGAATTATGATCAAACAGAATCGTATAATAATATATCATCGAATATTTACGGCCGGATTCGGAGGGCAGTGTTAAGGTTAAATGCGATATTATATGTCATTTTAATGTATAATAAACAATTAGTCCAGTGTACTATTAATAAAGATAATATATACAGATCGTCACATGAGTATTGCGACATCAACGTCCGTAGTAAACAGTTATTTTTCATCCAAGTTTTATTAACCATACAAAACAAAACAAAAAAACAACAAAAAAACCAATTTGACGACACAAATTAAAAAAAAAAAAAACAAATTTATATTTATTGACCGTTTATAGCAATTATTTCTCAATCGTTATTCGTATTTCAAATTTTAAAAGAAATATCGTTGGGAATCGAGTAAAAGTTTATCGGGTTAAAGCAAATATATGGTTAATTTTTGATATTTTAAGGAAAACCTCAAACAATGAATCGTCCACTCATCATATTTTCAAAAACAATTAATTAATTTTTTTTTTTAACTCGTCGTAATAATACATTTTTCTGGTGTAATTGTGGTAAAGCAACAGATCGATCGGTACGACGTAGAAAAAAAAATAATAAACGAAAAATCATTACATGTCGCGTTTAACGCATGTTACGAATAATCTTAGCACCACTCATTACATGATTTTAGATCTGCCTCTGTATATATTTATATATATATATATATATATATATATATATAAAGTCGATATAGGATTCGATGGCTTATATTGCGTATAATATATGGACTACAGGGAACGGATTGTCCCGCGTAACTCGAACGTTTTACGTTGGCGCCACACCGACGCAGTTAATAGCGGCTGTGCGAACGAGTAAGTCGATAGATGTACATAAATTATTATACTCGATGCTTTGTCGTCGAACGAGAAACGAGAGAAAGAAAAAAAGAAATTCGTTTAAAACACTCTGTGCAGTGTAAAAAATAAACAGTGTCTCGGTGGACTTTTCCTCGCCGTCGCATTTCGATTTCGATTTATATATATATGTTCACCGTAGTTATCGTCGCGTGCTACACCGTCGTCTCACCGCCGTATTTCGAGGAGCTAATTTATATTCTCGACTTGCGTCGGAATTCGTTCCGTCCAATCGGACCAAACCGAAACCATAATGTAACATACTATTATGGTATACAATAAGGGTATTTAAAAGGCATACGAGTACATACATATGTATGCATGTACGCACATGGTTTAATCCTACCGAAATACAATGTTTAGTATAGATTAAGTAATACCACTTCAACAACGGTCGCAGGCATCGAATTTCCAAAAAAAAAATATTCCTTTTTTTTCGCTACAAATATTGTGTAACATAAGGTATGTTTTCCTTATTCGTTCCGAGCCGACACGAGTCAGCAGGGGAGATTTTCGTTTTTTTCGTACACACGATTCGATCCTATAGCAGCGCCCACGACGTCGTTATATGTAATACAAAATCTCTTTGCGTAGATGC
The DNA here is from genome assembly GCA_032441825.1 of Chaetogeoica ovagalla. Classification (NCBI taxonomy): domain Eukaryota; kingdom Metazoa; phylum Arthropoda; class Insecta; order Hemiptera; family Aphididae; genus Chaetogeoica; species Chaetogeoica ovagalla. The sequence continues at coordinate 7,432,576 of CM063743.1, read as the reverse complement.
GACCGACCCACTTCTAACGGTTTTCAAATTCATTTCACCCATACAAATCAATTCTATACTTTTGTATGAAATACGGACGATTACTGTATTGACGATATATTTCAATAAATATAATTTATATATTGTGTAGTAAATAATGTGTTTAAATAACGATTTATTCGGTAAACAAGCGTAAAGAAAAACGAGCGAAAATCTTATTTCACAAGTTTATATGAAAAAAAAAAAATTACGGGATGGGAAGCAGCGTTTATAGTTTTACCAGTTAAGTATTTGGAATAGATTACCAGAACTCCAATAAATGTTTACGGTCGAAACTCGTTATTATTGAATTGTCTCTTCAAAGTTTCAAATGATATAATAATAATAATAATTCATTTTCAGCTCATATTCTT